>OY747124.1:6384027-6997916 GCA_963556465.1 Berberis vulgaris | reverse complement strand
TTTGATTCAAATTATTATCCTAAGGTTGATAAACTTTTCATAATATAATTAATAAAGATTACAAATTTATTTTTATTTCATAATGTAGTTAATAAATCAATTTTTCACGAACAAAAAATTAAATTAAAAAAATAGAACCTCTAGACCCAATCCTATCTAATTTTTTGTATGGACCACAAAAAACTTAGTTAAGCAAACTTTGGGCTTTAAAAAACTTCACAACATACTTACAGTCAAAGTAATTTAACCCGTCTAATGGCATAGAAAAGTACATTATTAAGGAAATGTCGACAACAAATGAAAAGATAAATAATCACTTTCATTGACAATAATATTGTCGGAATGAACCACTGGCCCTTTTCTTGCTTTAACTTCTTCATCTTTACTTCATTTCTTTTCATAATTTCGTTTTCACATTAAACATTGCTTGGTAATAGATAGTGCTCAAGTCTATTTCGGTTTTGTTAAATACAAGTTTAGGTTTGTCGACATACAAAGTGAAATTCAAATTAAGTAATAGCAAAAAAAGTAAAAAAAAAAAAAAAAGTGCAAACGCGTGCCAAAAGGACATTTTAACCCGCCAAGTGGGAGTCGAGATTAAGAAACCAATATAATCATAACTAGAAAATGACAAATAAAAATATAAAGGAAAAATAATTTGAATCCTGGTTAATTTGGTATTCTTAAATAACTACAATCCATGTTAAGTTGGTATTCAAAATATAAATTTATGTATTGGTTTTGTCAACCTTTGTATGGTTATAAACTTTTTGAAATTTAATGAATGCATGATTGAATTTTAGTTTTATAATTTATAGATGATGATTACTATTGTTCTTTCATTCAATAACCAATTAACTCTCTTAAACGAGAAAATTTCATATCAAATAATTTTTATTATTACAAAAAATGATAGTCGGTGCAATAAAGTCAAAACAACCCAAACTATCGGTGCAACAAAGAGTTTGTACAATTAAACCAAATAGTTGGATACACATAGCAACTCCCTTAATTAATTATTATTCATGTTAACGTTGTCGACGTTCATATGGATGGATTCATGCAATCAACCAATCATATACTCAACATTAGGTCTAAATGTTCATCCCATTTTGCGATTTCCAAATTTTGCTTTATTGGCAATCCATTGTGGGACTGTCATTTTCCTAATGTGTGGGAACATTTGCACAAAATTTGGTGTTTTGTCAATAAGAATGAATGATCTCCAACCCTTCAACCTGTTTTAGTAACTATACACAAATGAGCTTAAAATTGATGAAGATGTTAAAAGAAAGACATTATAAAAACAAAAATAATTAAAATCCAAGACCCCTCCCGAACCATGTGATCCTTGTCTAGTTTAATCACTGATTAGTTCCATGTCTGTGATTAAAGTTAAACAACCACAAATCTAATAAAATCCACAATGATTCTCAAGAGGAAATACCTGTTCTAAAATTTAAAATATTAAAAAAAACTAATTTGCATAAGTATATATATATATTTTTAAATAATTAATTTGAAAAAATTAAAAAATTAAGACTACTTTTTTTAATACATTTTACATATGTATATTGGTATTGACTTGGAAGTAATTTACGTGCTATTATGATTAACTTTTAAAAATTATAATTTATAATACAAGAAAAACTGCGTAGTCCCCCGCTTTGGCTTCTGGGCGCTAGTACCCTGCTCTCCACCGGCGTACTGCCTAGCGAGTTTTAGAACAATGTGCATTGGCTCCGACTTTTTGACACCACCAATTCCCCTATTTGACACTATTATCCTCCAGCTTCCTTTTATATGTCTCCAGTCAGTTTGCAAGGTCGTAGCTACCATGAAAGAAGCCCAATGTTCTATTTGTTCGAGATTTGGGTTTGGACAAGGCCAAGGAATGGTATCTTGAAAAATCATATTGGCTATATTTTTTGGAACTATTTGAATTCGATGTTTGGCTGGGTAAGTTATTCCTTGATCAAACTCAGGTGGTTTGCTAGTGACATACATTTCTACCTTGTTTTTAGAATTTCTCATGGATCCGAGGACAGTCATAGCAATTTTTCTTCCAAAATTTTTTGTCTGAGAGGGATCGGTAAAGATAACTTTACCAAGGTGACCATAATCTAGCAATTTTTGAACAATGAGGGTAATGCTCTCATTTTTAAATTGGAAAATAGGAGGACGAAAAAGATCCATTAAAATATTTGCTTTAGGTATAGAATATTTAAGCTGACAACGACATTCAGGCTTAGAGATGGGAATGTTTTTACAGAACTAGTCTAAATTTTGACAATGACTCGGGTTTTTATAATTTAAACTATCCCATGTGATTAATAAGCTAGGATGATTATCACGGTTTTGATCATAGAGAGATAATCATTCAAAGATATAGGCTTGAATATCTTTATCCTTTTGACTGGCGAAATTTAGGATATGAGCTTGAAGTGATGGATGTAAAAGAGATAAAAAAAGTATGGGTAAAGAATTTTATGCTGGCTTGTAGGTCTTTTAAGGGAATATTTTTTGGTTTATATAATGAGGATTCTTCTCTTTTAGTGGAAGAGTGAACATTTGTAATTTTTGGCAAATTACCAGTCGTCAACGAATTTAAGAAGTCTTTACCGCTAGCCTTTGCTGCGGACTAGTCTTAACATTAAGCCAGTTAAGATAGGCTTTTTCCGTCAATTCCTTTTTTTGTAACTTCAGGTTAGAGCTTGTTAATTATCTTTCGAGAATTCAACACGAGATTGTAATCTTTGAATTTCAGTGAGGCTAGAAATACATTTTGAACACGCCGAATCTTGATAATCATACTTAACAATTTCTTTTCCTTTCATTCTAGAGTTATGTATGTAATACCCGCCTAATTAAATAAATATAAAAATTTCTTTTATAAACCCTAATGTTGATGGGTTGCTAATTGTATTTGGGCTTGATTTTGGGCTTTCATAAACTAAGGATTAGGGTTTTATTTTGTGAAGATTAAGGGCGGACTGTTTTTAGAATTTTAGTGGGGGGGGCGGATAGCCACCCACCCTTTGAAAAGAAAAGCCTTTTTTCTTTCTGCTTCCTTCCTTCTCTCTCGCTCTCTAGTCTTCTGCCTATCTCCACAGCTCTTCTCTCTTTTAGGATTTCTTAACCATGGAGTTCGATAGATCTTCTCTCGATCTATCGTATATCACCAATTTCGTCAGGGTTCGCGTTCTTCATCTCTCATCTTCCGAATCGTTCTCACTTTGCTTGTTGAGAATTTTTGTTCGCGGTCTCAGATGATCGAACATGGAAAAAAATCTCATTCGCTCGGAGCAGATCTGCTGTGTAACGTTTGTCAACAGCCTTGCTCGAATCGCTCGGAAGTGAAAGCTGGACGTTCGGATGAGGACTAGTTGCCATGTACACCTTCACTGTTCATACAAGCTCGATAATTACTTCATCAACGATTCCTTTGAAAGATCCTTAAGATGTAGTTGTATGTTGTGTGTTGAAGAATTAAAGAGAAGGATCTGAGATGTGTTGAGTGAATGATCTTCAGCCTGAGGAAGACGGGCGAGCTTCGGATGATGAGGATGCCGCAGCAGGGAGCATGCGATGGTGTCTTTGATCGAGTCTGGTAGTGGTGTCGAGATGAAGCCTCTATTTCTGAGTCAGAATCCGAGAGTGATTTTCAGAGACGATAGTGAGTCTTCTTTCATTCTCTTTATGAGTTCCTTTTTTTTGAAATACCCATATCTTTGTTTGTTGAATTTGGTGTGTTTGATGGCTTACTGGCGATTTAGTGTGTTTAGGGGTTTGATGTTGTGATTGGTATTGTCATCTTAGGGAGGTTTGGATGGATTAAAAATTGGGGTTATTGGGTTCATTTGAAAATGTTGCTTTGTTTCTTCTCTGGGTTCATTTGAAAATACTATTTGAAATTTGAGATTCTCCATCCCTTTCATCTTTACCGTGAGTTTCATCTTTCCTCCTTTTTCTGTTATTGCAACATAAATGTTTGATCATCCCTATTGTTTTTTTTTTTTTTAACTTTATGCATACCATTAAATTGACCTCATAGCAGAGTATTGAATGAGATTGACCTAAGATGATTCTATGCAAAATTGATGATTCTATGCAAACAGTATTGAATGCAGAATTGAATGCAGAGTATTCTATATTATAGTTATTGGACTGCCATGAAAGAGGAAGATTGAACAATTTTCTCTATCACCCCTATTGATTAACATTTGTAAGGCTGCTCCTATAGAGTACTGAGTTGTTATAACAGGGCTACATAAACTAGGGTTGAACATCATCATTATTTTTCTCCATTATTCCCACTGAAAATCTCATTTTTCTTTTTTTTATCAACCCTAAATTAGGTTATCTTTTTGGGGATTTTTCATGTTATGCTTCTTGTTGTTCTTTGAAGTTCTTTCTATATGGTGGGCTTTTAGTTCTTTTATTTTGTTGTTGTTTTCTTTTGGTTATGGAGAATTAGAGTTGAATGGATAATGCAAAATGTGAGACTAATCTCGCATATTTAGCGATGATTTGGATTGATGAGTTTGATGATTGTGGAAGCCATATTTTGGCTGGGTGTTGTTTTATTGTAGAAGATTGGACTTGAGTATTACAGGCAAATGGATATGGACTTCTTGGTTTCCTATACGAATGGAGTATAAATCTATTATGAATGAAGTATAAATCTATAGGTTAATAGTTTTTTTACAACAGTGAGCCTGGGGTGTTGTTTAACTCTCGAGGGTAATATCAAAGTGTCACTTATTTGTTTGGTTATCTTTTGGTTTCTTTGAATGTGGTATATTTGTTTATTTGATGTCAAGGGTATAGGATTGAACCAGTGCTATTGTATTAAACATGTGGAAGTTAGGACCTCCCTTTGTGTTTATGCACATTTCTTTTCCATGATTCAACTTCAAAATTTGGTAATATTGGGTATTAGTTAATATTACATCTATGACAGCATAAATTAACACAACAAAGTCAATGAGATATGATTAGCAGACAATAGCTATGAGATTATTTTTGAAAGTTAGGACCTTTGTTGCATATTTTTTATTGGCAGCGTTTAAAAATGGATTCCAATTTGGTGCAAGTGTTTTAAATAAATAATTAAGCTTTTGGGTTTGTGTCTGTGTGCTAAGGATTTGAAATGAGATAGTCATCACAATGTTTACTGGAGTTTTCGCATTAATAGAAGTAACTTAATCAATTTTGCATGTTGAAAGTTATTTAAACCCTTATTTAGTTTAGGTATAGGAGAAAATTTTCTAGTATTAGATATTGGCTGGAATATAACTGAGCACTTGTTTTAGTTTGAGTATTTGTATGGTTATGTGAATTGGCGTGCATATTATTTTTCATATGATGCAAAGAGATGAGATGTGTGAATTGGCAATGTGTCAAATATTATTTGTTCCCCAAGAGAATGGTGGATACTGTGGTTGATTTATTTATGGTTGACAAAGTGTCACCATAAAAGAGTTTTGAGTTTTAGTTTATTTTTTTTTTTATGCTCTTTTCCACAACTCCGAGAAAAAAAAATGTGAAAAGAAAAGAAATTGTTTGCATACAGACTTGCTTGTATACGCGTGATATTGTTATGGGTATGCAGACTTGCTTGCATATCGGTGCACCGTTCCATGTGAGTTCGGTTGTACGTGTAGATTTAGGAAGAATACTTGCCATGGATCGGACTTCGGGTGTGATGACATGTTCCTCGAGGTGGCACCCCACTTGGAACATGTACGCTCCGAGTGGTTTCGAAGGCAAGGGAGGCACACTTGGGTGAGGTGTGTTCGGCACAGGAGGAGAGTGTGATTGTGGAAAAGTAGCGAGATTTCTTTTTGTGTATGTGCATGATTACCTTAAAGGAAGAAACTAAATGCTCATTCAACCCTTGAATGAGAACTACATGTCTTCCTAAAGGTAGAAAGAAAAATGTGTTTGTTTAATGTTTCAATAGTAGTCTAATATGATTATGAATTGTATTGTTGTTGCATTTATGATGATTGATAACTCATAAATTTTATTTATTAGTAATTAATAATGCATATTTATTTATTAGGATGATAACACCATTGCCTCATTGAGGAACTACTTGATGGTGTGGTTATTTATTGTTTGGTTTATTTTAATGTTATCATGTGCGGATTTATTGATTTTTGGGGATGAAGATTTCTCACACCGGCTTTATTGCTGACCCGAGTGAGCTTTTGCTTCTTGGGTACATTCCTTTTGGAATGTAGCCGAGTAGTCTTTCAGGTTTAGAGATTTTGAGCTGCATTACTGGAGTTTCGCTAGTGAGCTAGCCATGCCAGTCTTCTCCGGGTTAGACTTTTTATTCGTTTTAGTTGTTTAGTTGTTGCTGCTATTTGTTTCTGTTATTATTGAATTCTCACGTCCCGAGTTTTGGGGGAAACGGATAATCCTACGTGGCGTTTGGGATTTTCGTTTCCTTCGAAAATCGGGGCGTGACAATGTATTTCTTTTTTATATTCAAAGGCCTTTGGAGACACATAATAGTTTAAACCCAATTTTTGTTTACAATAATTTAAAGATAGTTGCATTTCATAAAAACCTTTGTATTCAAGGTTTGGGTATTCATTTATTTCTTCAAAAACTTCAGCCCAGTGAGTATATACTCCTGGGTTTCTTCCCTTGATCACAGCATAAAAAGAAAAACCCTTTGAAAGTGACTTTGACTGTATTTTTTGGAAATAATAGGATAGGGCTTTCAAAACAGCTTAAAAAAATTTTGGATGGGATTTTGAAGTTTGAAGATTTTCAAGAAGGCATACCTGAAGAATATCCAAATTCTCTATCTGGATGTCACATGGTTTTACTTCATTAGCAACTGATAGTCGTATATGTCCAAATTGACATTCCATTCTTTATAGTGTATTCTGCATAAAAACAGATATTATTTTCTTCTAAAATATATATAGATCTTGAAAGAGCATCTGCAATACTATTATCTTCTCCTTTTATATGTTCAAATTTTACTTTATATCCATTTTCTGCTACACTGTTTAAGAAATTTGTCCATCTTTTAGAGTTGGTTCTTTTATCATTACTTTTATTGTAAAATTTTACTATAGCTTCGCAATTAGTGCGAACAGTAAAAGGTTTATCTAAGTATAGCTTAAAATGATCTAAAGCATTTATAACTCCTAAAATTTCATAATCTAAATATGTGATTCCTTGTTCCTTATATTTTCCAGATGTATATCCACATTTTTTTTTCTTCAGTTTTAGAGCTATATTCATTTGGTTTGGTTAATAAAACAACTCCCATCCATTTTTACAAGCATCTGTTTCAATAATTTTATAATCAAACTGTAATGGCAAAGCTAAAGTGGGTAAATTTTTGCTAATTTCTTTTATATGTTGTACTACTTTTATATCTTCAGTGTTAAACCTTTTTTCACTGCTTGGATTAAGTTTACTATAGAGGGGACCTATGATTTTACTAAGGTCTTTAATATAATTTCGGCAATAGTTTAAAGTTCCTAGAAAGGATTTTAGTTGTTTTGTATTTTCGATTTTATCAGGATATTCTAGTTTTTTTTTGACAATTCATTTCCTATTTTCATTCCTAAAAATTCTATATAAGCGTTGCAAAGTTCCATTTTCTTTTTAGAAATAATAAGTCCATTTTTAACAAATTCGTTAAATATTAAAATTAGATGATCATAATGGGATTCTATGTCTTTAGAAAATACTAAAATATCATCTATGTAAATAAGAACAAAGTTTTTGTACTTACCGAAAATCTGATCCATTTTTCTTTGAAATATAGAAGTAGCATTTTTCAAACCAAAAGGCATAACTAACCATTCATAATGTCCTTCAGGGCAAGTAAAAGCGGTCCATGGAAGACTTGATATGTCCATCATAACTTGCCAGAATCCACTTTTACAGTCTAATTTACTAAATTTAGTATTTTCTTGAATGCAATTTATTAATTGGTCTTTATTTGGTATGAGGTATTGATCATCATAAGTATTATCATTTAGACGTTTATAATTAATAACAATTCTAGCTTTTCCTCGTTTTATTTCAACATGATTTCTTACCATAAAAGCGGTACTTCTATCCCTACTATTATTATGTCTTATAACTCCTAACTTTAGCAACTCGTTTATTTGTAAAGAAAATTCTTTTATGTCTGATGGAGTATGGGTTATAGTTCCAGATTTGATTGTCATATCTGGATTTGTAATTTCTAATTTTGCTAGATATTTATTACGAGACCAATATTTTATAGGATTTCCCCCTAGAACATGAGTTTCTTCGGAAATTCTTATAATATTGTCTAATATATCCTTTTTATTATATTCCAATTTTCTCTTTGGTCTATTAAAAAAAATGTAATCTGTGGTTATTTTGCATAAGTTTATTACAACTTCTTTATAGACTTTGAATAAAGTTGTAAGTGTCTTCATATTCATAACTTTCTAAATGTATAGGTTTTCTTAATAATATATGTGGAAGTAATTCTTAATAACATGTGTGGAGGTAATTCTTTGACAATTTTCACGCAGGACTCTGCGATTGTTGGTTTCACTCGCTTGTGCAATTTCTTACCTATGTGAACCCTGACGATTATTTATATAGTTGTAATTGTATCATTTTTTTAATTTTTAGTATGGTAAAGAAGATCAAAGAAGTTGTGTCTTCTTCAGTTGGTGGTGGTGTTGGGATGATACACTTGATAGATGGTCAATGACGGCGTATAACCTAAAGGTGATTGTGAAAAAGGGTAAAGAAAATATAGAAGAGAAAAAAAAAAATGAGTGCAACAACATAAGGAGAAATAAGTGGCAAAGAAGAAGATAGATGATGAAATGGGTAACAATTTTATTGATCAAGACGAGGTGGCGAGACGAATAATCGCAAAGTTAAGTTCAATCACAAAATCAATGTGGTCTGGGTGGTGAGGATGTCGTACATGAGGGTAGATGAGGGTGAGGATGATGAGGACGGGGATGACGGAGGGGATGGGGATGACGAGGACAAGGATAAAGAGGAACCAGTCGTTCCTATTGAATTTGGTTTCGATGAATAACGTGAGAGTATTTTGTAATCTGAGGGTCCCAAAGACAGCTCGGTATTAGAGGATTACTATGGGCATGTTTATCGCGCCCTTTGAATGGTGACGAGGTAATTATAATAGTTTTTATTTCTTAAAATATCTAACTGTTATTGTTTTTATATTATTTGAACACTAAATATTTTTTGTTATTGATTGTTGTATTTAGGAATGAGGTGAATTGAGATGTCGGCATCAGTTAAAAACTTTTTAGATTGAAAGTTGAGACAAGAGCCGAAAGAAGCAAGGACAATTGTCTATAAAAGTGGTCTATGTTCCTTGATCGACCATTGTAAGAATCATATCGATAGGGTGACCATTTGGGCTTTCGTGAAACATTGGCAACCTGAGACTAACACTTTTAATCTCCCTTTTTTAGAGATAACCATCACCCTAGACGACGTCCATCATATCACGCAGTCGTCGATCGTTGGTAATAATAATACTATTATTGTGAATAAAAGTAAGATGAAGGCAGAAGAATATGTCAAATTTTTGTTGAATGGTTGGGGCATTAAAGAGTGAAGTCCAGAAGAATATTAGTTTTGTGGAGATGAAGTTTGTTAAAATAAGTGTTGTGGAAAAGCGAAGGCAACTGATTCTCTTGAAAATATAAACAAATTGTTAGGGGCTACTTATTATTTCTCCTTGTGATGACTATCTTTGCTGATCAGATTAAAGGAAAGGTTCACACTGAATATTTGAAGTTGGATGATGTTGGGAAGTTTGCATGGGGCGTAGGTACTTTGACGTTCTTGTATCGTCAATTAGGGTGTGCTAGTAGAGTAGGTATTAAGCAATATTTCAATATTTGCCGCTTTTTGAGGTATCTTTATACTTTATTCTTCAATTACTTATCTTTTATTTTTTAATATATTTCATTAATTAATTGTTTTTTTATAGGGTTAGACAACCATTTTAGGCTTTGGGGTAACACCAATGCTTCGTGGAATGATATTTTCCCATTGATCGATCTCAAATCATATCGCAAACACACGGTTATCTAATGAGTTAGATACCAGCAAATACGAGTCGAATCCCACAAAGAGAGCTATAAAATTGGGAAAATTAATTTTTAAATCTCTTTTGAAACTTAACCTAGTTAGAAAAGAAGTGATTGTTGAAGTGTTTAAAATAAAAATGCAAACTAAAACCTAAATGTGAGAGTTAGGGGGCTTTGAGTTTACCATCATGAGTAGATGGCACATTTAGGCGAATTTAGATTAAGCATTCCAAATTCATTAACACATCCTAAGGTAGATTCTCATCTCACCTTAGGATGGAAAATATGGCTTTATGAGCAAATTGATTTCTTGCTTTAATTATATTAGTAATCTAATAATCAAATTTGGATTTAAAAGTGATATAGTCGCTTTTCACTCCCTGCTTTGACCTAATTTCGCTAACCTGCACAAGTAATGCACGTGAGCCACGGACCACCGTTGTGGTGGCCGATGGCACTTCGAAGCTAAAGTGAGATAGGGATATGAGAGAGGTGTAATGTTGTAACATGCAATTTTTAGTGTACCTTAGCTTACCGACCTCATGTCTTATTTATAGTGTAAGAGTCCTAGTTCTACCAGGCCATCGAAGGCGTAGTTTAGGAAGGAGATCTTCTCTAATTAGGAGTCGTGTTGTAGGAGGGAAGTTGCTTGTTAGGCTTGTGCTCCTAGATACGCGGGAGATAGTTCCCAATACGAGAGCAATCCGTACAAGGAAGATTCCCTGTGTGAAATGTACTCTGGTATTTGCTTCCTAGCTGGAAGCAGAGAGCTGCTGTAATTGCTAGTCTGAAGCTGATCCTCGAGATACTTGCCTTAGTAGGACTCATGGGTATTGAGGATAGTTGTGAGACGTGTGGGCCTAGCACGCTGTAAGAGTTTGGGTCTGTCAGGCAGACTGAATTGGGCGAGCTTAGAACTGCTTGGGCCGGATTAGTGTTGGGCAGATGCTGGGGCCCGTAATTACTCGAGATCATCATGGCACGTGCATGGCTCAGGGGTGTGGCCATTTTACGTATCATCAGCTACTCCCCCCGAGTTAGTGGGTCGTCACATCGGTTCGCTAAGTTATCTCTTGAAGGGATGTGCTGCTCATGATGATTGAGTCTAAAACGTTGTTTGAGTCGCGCGCTGCATTAGTTGAACGTGTGTCAGTCCAACAAAAAAGAGGCAGAAACCCAATCTCTATTTAAGTCATCTGCAGTGTAGAGTCTAACTTTGTCTACTTTCTTTGTTGTTGAAGATACCGCTCTGATTAGAAAAGATTGATCACCTTCTTCATGGCTCAACAAAACTTTCTTAACGACGCAACCTTGGCCAAGGGCTTGGAGTTTTTCGAAGACTGGTTTCTATCCGAGTCTGGCCTTGCTAAAATTTGTACGATGTTTGGGGTCCCTGAGGATCTGTTGTTGTATGTCCTGACAGGTGACCAAACACCAATGTCACCTCCGATCGGTTTTATCTGCTTACATTGTGGGATGCTTCAAACTGGAGTGCATTTTCCGATTCTGGACGTGATTTGAGAGTTCTTGGATCTCCTGGGGATTCCTCCGACCCAGTTGGGGCCTAATGGATATAAGATCATTTACTTTGTGAGTAATTTACTTGCTGACTTCTCCCCGACTGAAGGGTAACGTTGTCTGTAAGATGACGTCGCCGACTTGCTTTGTGAATCTGCTCGATGATCTCAAGTTCTGGCAAAAGTATTGTTTTTTGGCCCCTGTGGATTCGAAGTATTTTCAATGCAAAGGTCGTCCGCTCGAGCGAGAGTTCAAGCCGCTTCATTAGTTCAATCCTTTCTCGTGACTTTGATATACTTGATCGTAGGCTAGCTAATCATTGCTTGTGTTTCTTCGCAGGAAGATTTTCCACAACTCCTCTTACCTTAAAGGAGCAAAACACCATGGAGACGTTCCGCGACTTGCTAAAGAGGAACGCGGTCGATGTCATAAGAGTTTTCAACTTCATCCGAAGTGGGTTGTGGGACAACTGGCACGTTGTTGGTGTGACTTTTCAAGGAAGAGGAAGGTTGTTGGGGCCAAAGCTCTCGTTCTGTCTGATGTCGAGGAGCGCTTGCCTTTTTTGTGAGGAAGAGGTCCCGTTTTAGAACTGGATTGCCTTCAGTATGACCAGCTCCAGTGAGAGAAGAGCGTGAGTTTGCTAAGCCTGTCGGGGCAGAGACTGATGTGTCCGGCTTAGAGAAAGATTACCTGCGGTTTGCAGGGGTTGAAGAGAGATCGAATCTCAGTGACGCACAAGCCCAAGCTTTGAATGATCATCTTGTGTGGATCGCAATGGTGGCTTCTGCTGTTGCTGATTCGGGCAGGGCTAATCCGACATAAGGCTTTTGTGAAGAGCCGCCTGAGATTGTGGAATCTGAATGTCCCACTAGTGCATTTTCTGATAGTGGTCGTGGTGTCATGGGTCAGGTTTCCCACAGTCCGTATTGTTCACGGTCTCACTCCAAGCTACAGCTAGAAGTGTTGGAAGGTCCTTTGTATAATTCACTCCCTCCTATCCCTCTAGATCCTGTCAAGCTATCACGCACCAAAGGGTCGGCTGTTCGTGACAAAGAAAACGCCACGGAGGAGAGCTTGAGGACAATGGCAACTGTGAAGGGTGGTGCTGGCGTAATTCCTGATCCGAAAAGGCTTCATCCGGATGCGCGGGTAAGCCTGTTTGCACCGGACTTGGTAAAGATGAGTTCCAAGTCTGGCACCAAGAGGTAGACGTAGAGTATGCTTCGAGGAAGCATATAAGCAGGCGTCACAACTGGTGTATGAATTGCACTCCAAAACCCGAGGAGGATACGCGAGAAGGGTGTATGGACAAGGGCTTGAAGCACCTTATGTTGGGTGTCTCTTACTTAAGCCATGTGGTCGTTGCTGGGAGGGAAGTCGAGGCGGCTTGTGAGAGGGTATACATCTTATAGCGTGTCTTCTCGCACATGCAGGTGTTGTATTCTGATGCGCTTTATGAAATTGATCGGCTATAGAAGTGGGTTGGGGAGAAGAGGCTGGATCAGTCAACCGTGTCCGCTGAGACTCAAGGGGCTTGTCTGGAGGTCCTTGAGCGTTATCTGTCAGAGGCGATGTTCGAGAGAGATAAACTCAAACAGGAGCTATTTGAGAGTGAACTTGTTTATGTGAAGGTACGGTAAGATGAACTTCTTCATAAACAAGGCAAATGCGAGTTCCGCTGGGTTGTACATGGAAAGCTGGAGTTGCTGGCGCTGATGAAGGAGGAGCATCCAGAGTGGGATCTCAGTTGTTATAAGAAGATGTCGTATGTAGACTTGTTTGTTACCTCTGCGTCATCGGACGAAGAAGACAGTTTGGGCCCTGATGTCCAAGCCGTGGCATGTGTGGACACAACTCCTGCTACTTCTTCCACTAGGCTTAGCTCTTCTGTTTCTGTACCTTCTTCCGTAGCATGTGTTTGTACCCGTTTCCGTTTTGACCATTAATGAAAACAGTTTTATCCGTTTCGTGATTGTTGTCTCTATTGCATGTTTTTTGTTTCGCCTTGTCGTCTTGTTTTGGCATAGGCTGGTTGAATTAATAGGATGTCGATTGGTCTGACCGCGATAGATAGCTTGGCCGTTTTGTGTTGCGAATGACTCAGGGTCATTGTTGTGTAGTCATGTCCGATAGTGGGCATGTTGCAGACAATTTAGCTGAGGGTCGAGTTGTTCGAGCTGTGTTTTGTCCCCAAGGTAAGCTGCTTGAGGCTTACGTCACTTGTCTCATCAGTTGGCTGCAGCTGCTGCTATGGGCGAGTTGCGATGGCCGAGTGTATGTGTCAGAGCGTTCGTGCTAAGTCAGGCGTCGTAAGCTTGGGTTGGCATCCTAAGTAGCTTTTATCTAGGCATTGGTCGTACGATCTTTGTATCAGCGTGAGTGGCCTTTGCTAATATTAGAATGGCAGTTCGTTTGAGCGTGAAGACGCTGACTCAGCTAGATTCGTGTTTGTGGCCGCTATTTCGAATGAGAGCGGTGGCCGCATGGCGAGCTGCTTGGGGCTCCCACCTTCCAAACCATCTATGCCCGAGCAATGTGGGCTACAGATTAGGGGAGTAAAGGTTTAGAGACTATGCTGAAGAGCAGCAGCCCCACAGCGAGTCGTCGACATCAGTTAAGGACTGACTAGTCTCCCACCTTTCGAACCATCTACACCCGCCCCGCGCGGTGGGGGCTACAAGTTCAAATAAAAAGGGTTCAGCGACCAAGCTGAAAAGCAGTGGCCCCCGAAGCAAGCCGACGAGATCAGTTCGGGACTGACTAGGCTCTCACCTTCTAAATCATCTACACCTATGTGCATCAAGCTACAAATTTGGAAATTTTTGGCGGTCACGCTGAAAATCAGTGGTCCCCTTGGCGAACCTTCGAAATCAGTTCAGAACTAACTAAGCTCCCATCTTCTAAACTATCTACACATGCGCAGTGGGGCCTACAAGTTCAGGGTTGGTGATTGGCGGCCACGCTGAAAAGCGGTGGTCCCATGGCGAGCCGTCGAAATCAGTTCGGGACTGACTAGGCTCCCACCTTCCAAACCATCTTCACCCGCGCAGTGGGGGCTACAGGTCTGGGCTTTGATCAGAAGCTTTCGTTGTTAGTCGTTACCAACTAGGCTTACCTGATTGGGTTCGACGATCATTGACCGCGAATGGGGCAATTGATCCCTAGCAAGTCGTCGTCACCGGGCATGATAGCATTGATTACACTCCCAATTCTTAGACCATCATGATCCGTGCTGAGTGGACTAGATGTCGGGAGATATCGAAATCCGTCATCATCAGCTTTGGCTGACTAAGCTTACTCGGTTGGAGAGGGGTTCCGCCCGTTTGAGGGTGTAAGAGCCCATGTATGGACAACATTACCTTAAAACAAACAACGATCATTAGGTACGGTCCGTGCATCAAGGATGATTTGGATTTCCACTCGTGCTAAGCATGTTGTAGAATACTGTTTGAATGGTGAGCCGAGTGGATCGAGTTTTTGGGCCTGCAAAGGAAGAGTTAGGGTTTCATGTACTGTTGCGCTATATGTACGACATAGATCGCGCGGTGACACATGTACGACGTAGGCTGCAGGACGGTTGAGTACTGATTACTCCCCCTGAATTGATGGGGTTGCGTGCAGGGTCATTAATTGAGCGAACATGGTCTATGCACTTTCCTTGGGAACCGTCGTTTATTCATTTCTCCCACGGTATTCTTTGCTTAGCAGTTAATGCAGGAGGTCTGTTTGGTGAACCATTACACCTATATAATGGTGTCTTCCAATCGTTGTAGGCACTATCTTTCGCGGAGCTTATCTCTTGAATATTCTTGTTTGAAGAAAATGTTTTGGGTTTTTCAAAGGCTGAAGGGAGATATCTAGCAATGGAATCCTCGAATGTTTTGACATTTGCACTGATCAGGCACGATGATAGTTGTTGTTATGCGTGGTCACTTGCTTTGGGTGGGCACGTAGTTGATCTACTGAGGTCTCATAATTTCTTCTCATATCGTAGAGAAGTAGTATAGATTTGCTACCAAATGAGATGCCTTGGTGTTACATCGTGCCGTTTGCGTTCGTATGTGCGTGGATCCCACTGCTAACCAATGGCTGATCGAAGTGTTAGCCGGTGTGCGATTCTTTCAGGTGTGGTATCTCTCAGTCACTTCTGACGTCGTTTATAGGGAAAGTGGTCTCGCTTGGCAGCATTGTGAGACCTCGCCTACTTCGCCGCTTGTGGCCATCCTCATCTGGATTATTCCATGTCTTTGTATGCCAACAATCATTTGAGGAAGTCTGTATGGGGGTGGGATGTCTCTTGAGGAAATCAGTTGTCTGTTATAAGGTCTATAACGCCATTGTGCGGGCACTTTTCTGGGGTGATTCGATGGAGCCATTTGGCCGCTCAGTCCTTTCAATTCCCTCTGACATCTTGTCTTTATCTTAGGAAGGGGGGTTGAGAGAAGTTCGTTGACATATCTTTGTTGTCACTTGCAAATAGCTTACATGTCCTCCTTCAAACACATTTACGTGGTCAGATTGTCTAAGCAGGTCTTTTACTTCATGTCACACTGTATTCAGATGCTTGTAGTATGTAGTCTTTTGTATCCGCCTAAGAGTGTTTGTTGTTACATCTTTCCAATAATCAATAGAGTTAGTTTTCGTAATTCTTCCTTTATTTCTTAAATGATTGAAAATCACATAAGTATTTATGAACTAAAACTCGACATTAACTATGGAAAGGGGAACAGACAACTGAAAGTAGATAACTGTTGACGAAGAGAAATTGATCATAACCTTGAAGTGAATTCGGGTTGCTCTTGTGGATCATTCAGCGGGCTGTCGAGACGCTTCAGAGGTTACTGAAGAGTAAACATTGTAGAAGGATCAATCTCTATACCAACGGAACGTCGGGGGATGTATTCCTGCTTGCCTTGGCCTCTCCGTTTCGCTGGGCGGAGGAGCCTATTGTTCCTGTATTGTTTGAAGGCAATGACTCCGCTGTCGTCTGGCCCGACACTGGTTCAGGCTGCCCCGCAGTATGTAGCTAGATGTGGGAGCATTCTATTTGTTTCAGTGTGGCGTAATGGTAGCCTCGTGCCATAGGTTAATCTCCATGTATTGTCCCTTCGGAGTGGTTTGCAGTATACTTAATGTACTGGTGAAGGGTGAAAACTACTGCATCCATCTGGTGAAGCCATGGTCTTCCCAAGATAAGGTTGTAGGTCGATGGTGTGTCTACGACCATGAAGTCCAGAAACGTGACCTTTCTTAGTTGTGGCTCTCCTGACACTATTGCCAACTTTATCTTCCCGATTGGGAAGCACTTTTCTCCGCTAAATCCAATCAGCGGGTAGTCTGAGGATATAAAGTTTTCCTCATTGAGGTCCATACTGCGGAACGTATTGTAGAACAGGACGTTGAGTGAGCTTCCTGTGTCCACCAAAGCTCTTTTTAACCTCCCACGTTGCGATGGAGACCGAGATGACTAGGGTGTCATTGTACGGCGCTCAGACTCCTTCAAGGTTTTTGTCCGTAAAGGTCAAGGTAGGAATGGGGCTCTGTACCCGTGAGTAGCAGATGTGTTTGTCCTCGTCCGCAATTTGCATCCACATCTCCAGTAAAGCTCGATTGCGAGACCTGTACGACTGGTCTTCATTCGGTCCGACTTCATGATGGACATATATTATCCCTGGAGTCTCCTTCGTTATTTTTTTAACTGACTTCCCTTTGTCCCTGGTTTGTTCTGGTCATTTCTCAGAGTTCAAGAATTTTTTTAGTTTGCCTATACGGATCTAGTACTCAACCTCAGACTCTTGTAGACATTGGTATCGTGGCCACCATTCTTGTGGTACGCCCAGTACTTGCCGTTGTCACGCTTGGTGGTGTCCCCGCGCTGTTTCGGGGGCCATTTCGGATCCTCCCAATTCTTCATGGAGTTTAGTACATTTAACATGCTGGAATTGAGGGGTGTCACAGTCTTGGATCCAACGTAGTTGGATGATTTCTCTGACTTGAACTGACTAGGGTGTAACTTGTTGTCATTGCTCTTTCTCTTGCTTTATTCCTCGTCCTCGCGTTTTTTCCCTCCTTCTTGTCCTTAGGAACGGATGGCTTCTTCTCGCCTTCGGTTTCCCTTTTCACGATTCTCAGCTTTTCCAAGGTAATATGCTTCTGAGCGCTCTTGAGGAGCTCTGTCGTGTCCAGAAGAGGCTTTAAGGTGAGGTATTCATAGAGTTTTCCTTTCTTGAAGCCCGCAGTGAAGGCTATCACGGCCGTGTCGTCGCTGCATCCGTCGATGAGAGTTAGTTCGTTGTTGAAGCATGTGACATACTCTTTGATAGTCTCGTGTGCCCTCTGCTTTAGATAGAGTATATAGTGTGGGATTTTTCAAAAATGTTATCTCCCTATGAAACGTGTCAGGAACTCCTTTTCCAATGTCTTAAAAGATTCGATCGACCTCGGTGGAAGGTTGTGAAACCATGCCAGTGCTGACCTCTTCAAGCTAGTGGAAAATGTTTTGCACATCACTGACTTTGATCCTTTTTTTAGAGCCATTATGTGTTGGTAATGACGCAGGTGGTCGAATGGATCGGTGGTTCCATCGTAGAAGTCAAGCTTCGGAGGAGTGAACTTCCTCGGAAAGGCCTCGTTCATGATTCGGTCCACAAATGGTGGAACGGAGAAGCAGTACAGAACATCGAGGTCGTGCGCCCCTCTGCGGTGGGGGTTTTGAGGGCCGAGTCTCTCTGCCCTTGTTGTGGGCTCAGCGTTAGCCGCACAACCTCCCCTAGTCCAATGAGAACTAGCGGGGTCTGAGGGATGTCAGACAGGGATCTGAGGGAGGTGTAATGCTGTAACAGGGAGCGTACCTTAGCTTACCAACCTCATGTCATATTTATAGTGCAAGGAGTCCTGATTCTAACAGCCATCGAAGCCGTAGTTTAGGAAGGAGATCTTCGTGAAGATCCTTCTCTAATTAAGAGTTGTGTTGTAGGAGGGAAATTCTCAGTTAGCCTTGTGCTCGTAGATAAGCGGGAGATAGTTCCCAATACGAGAGCAATCCGTAGAAGAAAGATGGTATTTGCTTCCTAGTTGGAAGTAGGGAGTTGTTGTAATTGCCCGTCCGAAGCTGATCCTAGATATACTTGCATTAGTAGGACTCGTGGGTAATGAGGATAGTTATGAGACGTGTGGGCCTAGCACGCTGAGAGTTCGGGTCTGTCTAGTGGACTGAATTGGGCGAGCTTAAAACCGCTTGGGCCGGATCAATATTGGGCCTGTAATTTCTCGAGATCATCATAACACATGTATGGCTCAGGGGTGTGACCGTTTTTATGTATCATCAAAAAGCATACAAGGAATTCATACTTAAATAAAACGCAATGTCTAATGAAACTTAAACTTATAATATGTAAACATTATAAGCAGGAGCTTGTTAGAAAAATTGCAATGATAGAAACTTATCTAATCTTGAACTTAAGAAGTAGAAAAAGAAAGTATGAATTGAATTTATATGATGAAACACAAAACATCTAACTTACCTCATTTGTTCATGATATAATCAAGTTACAAGATCAATCTAACTACTTGCTTCTCTAATACATGAAAATGGAAGTAAAATAAGCTAAAAGATAACCATCTTGGAGCTATCATCCCATGGGCTCACTCACACCTAAAGGTGGGATGTTAGCCAAACATGGTAAACTCTGGGCCTTTTCTCCACTTATTATTCTAAACTATACAAATACTACAATTTCTCTCAATTTAATTATAACTCTTTGGTTTTTCTTCCTCTCTCCAAGTATACTCCAAGCATGGAGTATTTATAGGTGAAGATGTGTGAGATGGTAGAATGGATGATGGAAATAAATATGGTGGAATAAAATAAGAAAAAGATAAAATAATGTGTTGAAAAATGAATGGTGAAATAAGCAAAGGATAAAATAATATGGTAGAATAAAATAAGAATAAGATAAGGGAATATGTTGGAGAATGAATTGCGGAATATGTAAAGATTCTTTTTGGCTAGGATGAAGTTGTCATGTGGATGTCCAAATCTTCAAATAATTTTCTCGAGATCCATAGACGATGGTGCTTTGTGGGTTTGACTTTATGGACCTTGGGCTTGAAAATCATTGGTAATGCATGTGTTATCTTCCAATAGACTTTGTTGTTAAACTTAGTCTTATTGTATTATTTTGCGCATATTTGATGATTAATACTTGAATTTCTGCATTATACACAAAATACACATAATGAGAGTATTTTTATTAGATAATAGAACATAACGAATATAGAATTAGGGGTTTAAAATGTATCATTTATAAGGCTATCACCCACCATGGCTAAGTGAGAATGCCCCCAAACTAGTAGGGGTCGTGAATGGCGAAATCATCACTTTCAGTGAGCATCTCGATGACATATCTCCTGAAGAGGAAAATTTTAGTGATTGAGTACAAGTTTGATCTCATCTTGTATTTTCCGTTAATTGTTTGATTTTCCTTTCATAGTTAAATAACTTTCATTTTCATATGGTTAGGTCATTTGGGACCCTTATGTGAAATCAAAGCGAAGAATTCCATTACATAGCATCACATGGTTTCGACGCTTTTTGCTATGCTTCAACATCAAAAAATCCTATCACCCAGATAAAGTGATGAGATAGATGGGATGATTACAAGTGACTCCAAATCCCCCATTTGTACCAAAATGAATAATAAATGTCGATCCGGCAAAAACTACTCGGTGAAGCATGAGATATTGTCATCGTTCGCTGAAACTTGACAGAATCATCTCGTGTCAACTGACATCCATGGTTCACCGATGAGCATCCATGGGAGTGTAGTGAGGACTATTTGGAGTAGTTTCATGACATTAGTCATCCTTTCGTCTAACCACCGAAGAATAGGAGAACTCGTCCCCTCAGAAACAATTGTTTCTATCGAACAATAGGGCAATTTAACTATACTAGAAAAATTTGCATACATGTCAAATACAAATTTTCGTTGTTTTAATTAAGAACAAATGTTTCCTTGCAGAACAAGACAGTTGATAAGGCTTTTAAGTTGCTCAAGACCTCTATTGATGAAGGTGGGAATGTTGATAAGGTTTTAATTCTCTTAACGCAAAAGAAAGTATGTGACTTGCTATAAGAAATGTATGCGCTTGTGACCTTGGAATACGTAAAGGAAGAGCAAGTTATAAAAATAAAAATAATAATAATAAAAAAAAGCACGAGAGTGCTCCAGGTGGTGGTGGTGGTGGTGGTGGTGGTGGTGGTGGTGGTGGTGGTGGTAGCGAAAGGGGTGGTAGTGGTAGAGGAAGTGGTGGTGATGGTTGAGAAAGTGGTAGTGATTGTGGAGGAATCATTAACATTGGTGAAAAAAGTGGTGGAGGAAGTAAGACTAGAACCAATAAGAGGCATGAACAAATCACTTCAGTTCATCCTGGAAAAAAAAAATGTGACGTTGATGTTTGATTCTTCTAAGTGTTCAATTTTTGTTTAGGCTTTATTTTTAGCATATTTAGTTTAGTGCTTAAGTACATTTACTTTTTTGTCTCAGTTTATATTTGTTCCTTATGTATATTGTTTGTTGTAATAATTTTTAGTTGATGAAATGAGTTATTATTTTTTAATACATGACTTCTTTATGTATGCTTTCTATGCTCACAAAATATAAAATTTCAAGATAAAATGAACATAACATAGTTACAGCTAACATTATAATATAGGGATGACTAACATTTATTATGCGAATACATATGAAGTTCAAAAACCTGCAAAAAAATGGACACAAACTGAACCTTAAAGAACCTGGTTCTGACCACATTTGCAGAGGTTCATGCAAACGCAGAGAATCCTGCAAAAATGACCAAAAACACCCAATTGCGTGTAAAAAATGTGTTTAATGGTAGATTCTATCTTTTAAAACCCAAGATATCACAATAATTACAACAACAAAAATGAATGCAAGATTATCTCAAGTGGAGTAGATTGTTCTTATTTCTTCCTCTCGAAATTGTTTATCTTTGTCGTTTTCACACATGAATGAAGCATAATGCACACCCTCGTGTCTAGAATGGTCATCCTCACATCCACCATTATCTTCCTGCAATTTACCATCATCACCTTAATAAACCTATCTATTTCCACTTATAAACTTCAATCTAACTCCTTCTAAATGTAGTTGAGGAACTAGAAGATAGAGAGAAGCCAAGAGAATAGGAGAGAAGTTCGCGATGGGCTTCATTCTGGTGAGCTTGGGGGGGGGGGGGGGGGGGGTGGGTGGTTTGCCAAAAAATGGTTAAATACATGTGGAACATCTTTTATTAGTGATATCGGTCGAAAAACAAAGAGGGTGGCAGTGTCACATCCTCTGGTCATTTTCTTAAAACTGGCCCAAGTCCGAAATCATTTTGATTTTGTCGTTGACTAAAATATCTGGTGCACCAACTTAAGAAGGAAGAAAAAAAAATAATAATAATATTTTCACTGTGTATTAAAGATTTAAAGTATAGTAGCATTTGACCAATGAAAGCCCAACGGACTTAAAGAAAACGAGTAAATTAAAATAAAATTCAAAGGCCTTTATCCTTCATTTTTTATTTGTTTTTTATTTATATATTATTAAGGATATATTTATTATCATATAGTAGAATCACATTCTTAAGTTCCTCGTAGAAAAACCTAGATTATTGATTAGAAAAACAAAAAGTGTCTTTCCATAGTTAATAGGAATCACAAAGTCATCTAATTCCACTCTCTTCTTATACCCTCCAATTTACTCGTCTCACACTCACATCATACATGCCCAAATGGCCTCAAATTTGTGCATGGACCAAGTTCTACTTTGAGCATGTTACAATTCTAAAGATCGAAAATGGGAAAAACCCTCTAGTAAGTAATCGCAAATAAACACTAAGTATAATTTTTAGTAGGCCTCCTTGTATTGGGGTTTGTTAACTAAATCCCAAAACTACACAACCCATATTATATTTTAGGGTTATTTTGACGTTAATCGATTTTCATAATACGACTCTCTTCAACTTTTTAACTGAAATTAGAGAATAATCGCCAAAGTCACGGAATTTGTTAACACCCTCACAAGTTAATCACGTGATGGGTGGAAAATTACAAAAAAAAAATAAAAAAAAGTTCCCATCCCACAATCCATGCACATGACATTGTTTGAAACCCTTTTTTTTTGCTTCTTCCCCATCCTGCCCTCTTCAAAAAAATGTTGTGTCGTTTGAATAACCACTGTGTATGTTAGGTTTTTGCAAGAATATTGTGTCATTTGAATTGCATTGTGTTATATCATGTTTTTGCAAAGATGTTATGGCATTTGATTACAATATGCTATGTCAACTTTGTTGTAAGAATATCCAATGAACATAAAATGTATTTACACTAGCATATTACCCGTGTCGTTGGCACTCCATGTACATTTTTTTTGCTGCTAATTATCATGCACTAGACACCCTCATTACTATCACCACCATTGCCCTCAATGCGTTTCATAAAAACAATCATAGTTTAGAATGTAAACTTAAATTTTTTAGGTGCAAGCCTATTTTATGGTAAAAATACTAATTTTCTTATAGTTAAACTCGGATAAAATTTGAATTGATTGAATGTTTGAGGTATTTGTTTGAATGTTTATTAAAATGTCCGTTCATTTCTTTGAAAATATTATACTTAAGTATGAAAATTTTTAAATATTTTTATGTTTTAAAAATAAAACACATATTTTGAAATTGAAAGTGATGGTATTGATTATTGATTTTGTTGAAAAGATCTTTAAAATTGCATGTTAACGATACCAAATTTACCAAAATCAGACAACTACATAGATAGTTATGATAATTTTCATTTTGAAAAAAAAAACACACACACACACACAATACTTTCTATTTTCGCCACATGTACATTTCACTCATTTTATTCACAATTTTTTCATTCTCTTTGCCATTCTACATGTTTTATATTTACAAACATGTCATCATAATAAATGAATCTCAACCTTCAACATTTTTCAACTTTCAATTTTAGTCATCTTTTATCTCTAATCCTTTCAATTTGATTTTGTCTCAGTCAGCAATAAATAGTAAAACACCACTCTGAATTGTAATATAGATTGTGTTTTACAGGTACATCCAATGAATTTGGTTTGTCAAGAACTATAATGTATTTACATTGTGTTTTACATGCACTCCTTCAAAATCTTGCATACTTTAAACCTCTTATTCACATATTTGATTGTATTTGTGACAACACGGGATCAGCAAAAAAATCAATTAAGTGTTATTAAACTTTCCTATTACAAATGACTGGCAGTAACTTAACCCCATATAATAAATCTGAATGTAAGGTTGCCCCCTGAAACTAGGGGTGGGCATCCATCTCGCAATCTCGATCCCGTCCCAATCACGTCCCGATTTTTTCGGGTCTTAATGGGATTGAATAATTTCATCCCGATCTAGAATGAGATGGGATGGGATGAAAATTTTTAATCCCGCCAATCCCGTCCCGTCCCGAACTAATTTTTCAATATTTATTATTAACATTTTTATGTATTAGTTGGAGTGAGTCAATTTCCGTTATTCTCGAGTTTTATCCTATCACTATTGCATTTTGTTCTCTTTATTTTTGAAAACTGTCGCTACCTGTTATTGCATATTTTATTAACCTTATATAGACAAAGTGATTGCCTTCTAACTTTTTCATGGGTTTATAAGCTTGATACAAGCAAAACACAGTCCTGATTCAAAATGGTGTAGAGATTTGGTCATTGAAAAAGAAAGAGTCACCTCTGTTTTTTTTTTTATGCTGAAATGACATGGATGGGTTGAAGTTCCTTTTGAAACAGGGAGCTTATGTTATGTGCTGTGGTGTAAACAATCTCAGTACTTAATCAATTTGGACTTTAGGGTAGAACTGTTGTTGCATTGTCTCAATCATCTTATTTATATAGCCAACTTTCCAAGTAAATGGTTGGATTGTCGGACCCTTGTCGATGATAATCTTCGCAGCAGTCACAGGCAGCACGCTGATCTCGTTCCATCCCGAACCCGTTTGGGATAGGACGAGGTTCGGATGAGGTTTTTCTCATCTTGTCCCGTCCCGATCCCTTATGAACGAGATGGGATAGGGATGAGTCTATCTCGTCCCATCCCGTCCCGTGCCCACCCCTATCTGAAACAGAACAGGCCTGCGAGATAATGAAGATGACATGCAACCCAAGCTTAACTTTAAAACTTGGGTTTGCACAAGTTTTTCCATTTCAAATATTTAATCTACAGTGAAATAACATGTAGATGTAGTCGTAGAAACATATACAAGTTTTAGTGGTAGTGAAGTAGAAAGTGTGGTTGTGAAGAAGGATAAGGTGAATTATTCTAATGGTTAATGAGAAATTTGATTATCAAGTCCTCAGATTATGAGATTTTAATTGCATCTGACTATTATAACTTTTCATCTCAGCCTTCAGATTATTAAAGACTATTCTAAACAGTAAATTATGGCATTTTTTAAACTAGCACCTGTCTTAACAATTTTGATGAAAAATACAATACAAATTAATCATGAGGGTGAACCTGTATTAGCTATTTATTATCACAATGACGACATGCTACCTCATCAACTCACCATAAATTACAACCTCTCATCTGATCTCAAATTGAACACGAAACCAAACAAGAAGGAAGGAAGGAAGGCCCCTCTTCACATACCATACCTTATCCACCGAATCCATTCAGCCTAACTAGGCCATTGCAGATTAAGTGAAGGGAAGGGCCCCATATGTTACGTTAATTTGGTCATTTTACAATATAAAAATTATTCTTGAAGTACACGCGTCAGTCGACACAAGTCTACTTGTCCACCCATTACACATTCTACTTCTCTTTATAACTCCAAAACCCAATACCATACACAACAGAACACAAACCTATCTTTCTCTGTTGTTTGCTACTTTTGGTATCTTCAGAATATCTCCCTCCTTGCTTTGCATCTGTGATTCATACATAACAAAAAATGGGTGCTTTAGATTACTTGTCTGATCTATTTGATTTCCATCGTAGAACTAGGAGGTATAGCAACAAGAACTCCAAAACTTTGCAGGTATGTTTTGATTCAATTTCAACTTCCATGTGTATGTGTACGTCTTCTTTTGCTTTCTAAATCAGTACAAGTTCATTGAGTAGTTCACTATGTTTTTGTTGGTAACTTTAGTCAATTAGTATGTCAAGATCTACTAAAATGCTTCTTCTTCTTTTTTGTTCATGAACTCTTATCAGACTGTGGAGATTAGAGTGAAGATTGACTGTGAAGGCTGTGTCAGGAAGGTTAGGAGATCTGTTGAAGGGATGAAAGGTATGTTGTTACTAGTACTTGTTCTTGCTTCTCTTCTCATCAATGAACTCTGAAATAAATTTGTTTCCTTCTTCTTTAATATTTCACAATACATTCGAAGATCTTAATCTAAAAGGTTTGTTTAATTTAATTCATCATATTGTTTGATTCATTAATAGAAGTTTTGGAATGATTATTACCTATTTCTTTAATCCAATAATTTATTATTCTAATATAATGTTGATAGATATTTTTTACATTTTTTTCACTATTTATAAATATGAGAAATATCTAGTATTTTGACTAGCACAACTATCAAGCTAAGAAGAGAACAAATACTAATTGATGGGTCTCACTTTAATGTAACATGTAACACTCACTCAACCCCCCAATGGGCTAAAATGCGCAGATGTGACAAACGTGGACGTAGACCCGAAGCAACATAAGCTAACAGTGACCGGGTACGTGGAGCCACACAAAGTGGTGAAGAGAGTTCGACGTCGTACAGGAAAGAATGCGGAGCTATGGCCTTATGTACCATACGATGCAGTGGATCACCCATACGCACCTGGGGTGTATGATAAGAAGGCCCCATCTGGCTACGTGCGAAACACTATGAATGACCCCAGAACATCAAATCTTGCACGTGCGAGCTCGACTGAAGTCAGATACTCCACCGCCTTCAGTGATGAGAATGCAAATGCATGCAGTGTTATGTGATATTAATGACTAATATTGCCTTGTTTTAGTAGGAGAAGATGAGAGGAAATTGTGTAAAAGTTGTGATTATAGACTACTGGGACTTGATTTGTATTTTGGGAGATTTATGTAATGGTTTTTGTGGATTAGTATCCAAGTATGTTAGGACTATATGCATTATAGATTTCTAATTGATTGAGTTTCAGTGAAGTCAAATTATTTATCTCTTGTGGGGATATATATCCAATGTGATATTACAGGTTTTGAAAATAACATAATAACATTGCAGTATTAGGGCATTTCCAGCCAAGTCGCAAACCTAAAATACATACCCCATAAACTCGAGAAATGGTGGGTATGATAAGTCTTTCTCTAGCCGCTCAGCCATTAAGAGAGCTGCACGAGTCCACACGATAAATACGAGTCCATAACAACAAGATCAAAGAAAATAATAATTATGGTGTACTAGGTTGTCGATGCGTTGTACGTTGATTAATATTATTATTACATTATTTTAATAATTATTATTGAAATTTAAAAAAAAATTATTTATAATTTAAGAATCTTTGTATAGTTTACAAATAATTATGTGCTTTGAATAAATTGTGTTAAGAGTTTAGGTATCATTAACCATATTTGAGGGGGGTGAGTTTTTTATCCTAAATAATCTGAATTTGGAAGCGTAAAATGGTATATATGTAAGTTTTTCATTTAAAATCACCAAATCAGGTTGAAGGCACACATTTGTATACACCAAATCGTCCATTAATCTGCGTCGTATACGTGTCATGATAATCTCATAAGCAGAGCAAAACGAGCCTGATTGCGCGCCCAATCTGGCAAAGTCCAAACCTACAAAACTCACCGAAGCAGGATCAAAGAAGTTGGACTCAAACAACAACGCCCTAATAAGCCCATATGTTGCATGGTCAAGCTCAATACCCGTAAGACCTGATAGGCAAGTATCTGAGGGATCGACCTAGGACGGACATGCCAGCAATACATTGATTCCGACTAGGAAACAAATATTGGAGTATAAGTTGTGCATAAGAACTCCCCTGCATGGACAACACTCCACAACAAAAAAAATCTCTTGCAAATCTAGGAGCACAAGTCGTGTACGAAAACTCTCCTACATGCACGCCTAGTAAGGAAATAATATCCAGCAATATATTTTTTTCTAAACTACGTTACCAATGGCTTAGCCAAACAAGGACTCTCGCATTATAAATATGATACATGGTTGATGGACAAAGGTACATTATAGAACCCATTTTACAACATTACGCATTTTCAAGCTTTGTCTGACTTAAACATCGGAGTGTCATTGGCCGTCATAATGGTGGTTTTTGCCTCACGTATGTTCCTTGTGCAGGTTAAGGTTAAGGAGAACAAGATTCAACTGCCTCAATTTGGAGACGTCCGTGAGGAACGATGAAGTTCCTTAGAAAACAGTGATATCACCATTCCTTACATTCCTAAAAAATTGTGACCATGCGATCTCACAAAAATGGAGACATCGTTGAGCTCTCGAACATTCGAACCGACACAACGCTACCTGCTCCGGTGGCACCGACATCTTGGGGGAACAACATCGGACCCTGCGTCGGCAGCAGCCACGACGGACCCCCAAGGTGGATCTACTGTGAACCCAAGTGCAACAAATCACATGAGCGGTGGAGATACTCAACGGAACCCTCCACCCGTCGAAAAAAATCGAGAGCTGCGAAAAGCCCCATTCTCGAAAGTCACCAGAGAACACATTCAGCAGAGTCATTGTGCCTTTGTTGACTTTCAGTGACCAAGGGAAGAGGGAGCAGCCAACAGAAACCCTACATCTAGGCTGACAAACTAGCCTCGCAGAACCCCCTTTGGCTTTGGGCCACAAATCTAGACATGTTGTCCAATTTCACCGTCCCCCCCCCCCCCGTAAATGGATCTCATCATGAACAATCTACTACTGAAGAAGTTCAACCCGCCAAAGTTGGAGTTTTATGACGGGACAACAGCGTCCGACCACTTACGCCACTTCCAACATGTAATGGCGCTCAAAGAAGGATCTGAAGCAGTAATGTGTCAATCTCCAACCTCCCTCTGAAGTCCATTGACTTACTCCGGACGCTGGCAAAAGCGTTCTCACCCGCTTTGTCAGCAGCTAGTGAATCAGAAACAACTTGTATTACCTGTTCACCCTCGAACAAAAGCCGAACGAGACACTGAGGGAGTACGTCACACACTTCAATTATGAGTTAACTATCATCGACGATTGCAGCAACGACACCTCGGTCACAACCTTCACCTTGAATCTGATGCGAGACAAGTTCTATGACTTTTTCATTCTAGAGCCTTCAATTGGCATGTCGGACTTACTAAAGAGCGCCCAAAAATACATAATTCTCGATGAGATGTTAGCTGCAGAAAATGAGGCAGAAGTTGGAAATAAACCATTTGGTCATAAAGACAATAATGAAGGAAATAAACATGAAGCAAAATGACAGCAGGCCGGACTCTAGCCACACGAGACAAGGTAAAACCTCTAACTACGTCGACTCCCAACCCTTCACTCTCCTCAACTCCAGCATGTCCGATATCCTCAATGTCATTAAGAATTGGGGAGAAGTGAAGTGGCTTACCAAACTCTTGAGGGATTCTTTGCGACGGAACAATGAAAAATACTACTCCTTTAACAAGGACATCAGCCATGATACCAAGGACTACAAAAATTTCAAATATGAGATCAAGCATTGGATCAAGAGAGGGAAACTCAATTAATTCTTGAGCCCAAATGTGAAACATGACTGGGCAAAGGAAGGAGAACAAGCTGTCCAATAAATTGAAGGCAAGGCGCGCAACATTGTATATGTTCTGCATGGAGTGTGCTAGAAAGCCGAACAATCCAACAAGTCACGAAAGGGAATGCTCGTTGAGATACGGACTCGGTCAACTTACGATGGCCACTAGGTACGACACGCTCGTGTCAGAATCAGTTATTGTCCTTGACTTTCACGGATAGAAACCTCCAGGTTGTCCAATTTTTGCATAATAACGATCTAGTAATTTCGGTCTTTATAGCTAAGTGGAAAGTGAAAATTAAGATCCTTGGTAGACACCAGGAGCTCCATAAATATTCTATTTCTCAACGCATTCCGCAACATGCAACTAAGAGAAGATAACCTAATGCCCGCTAATCACCCCATGATCGGATTCAACAGGAAAAAATATTTTTCTAATGAAAAAATAAAATTGAAAGGAAAACCATAACTTTAGAAAGTCTTGTTCCAAGAGTTAATGGTGATTTATTCACCACTCACTTGCAACATCATCCTGAGAAGACCTTCTTGACTCCACCAGATGAAGTCGGGGTTTCTAATTTACACCAATGTATCAAGAATCCTACAAATCGAGCAATAAGCACCGTACAAAGAAATTAATCAACATTCATCACGACCTGCCTTGACAGCCCCAATAATAATAGAGCCGTGCAAATAGGTTGTCGCGCCAGCAAAGAATTAAAAAGGGGCAAGAAAATGGCCGGGGAAAAGGGGGAAGGTTTTGCAATTTGCATGTACAGCTATGGCCGTATGTACCGTACGATGCAGTGGATCACCCATACGCACCTGGGGTGTACGATAAGAAGGCCCCACCTGGCATCTTGAGAAACACGATGAATGACCCAAGAACATCATCTCTCGCACGTGGGAGCTCGACTAAAGTCAGAGATACTCCACCGCCTCAGTGATGAGAATTCAAATTCATGCAGTGTTGTGTGACATTATGAGAGATGTTGATGTGGAGATGTTGATGTGGACTATATATTAATGGCTAATATTGCCTTGTTTTTAGTAGGGGAAGATGAGAGGAAAATGTGCAAAAGCCGTGATTATAGATAGCCTCGTCGACATGTTTTTTGGATTAGTATCCAAAGTAAAATGGTTTGTTAGGACGATGCATTGTCGATCGATTTCTAATTGATTGAGTCTCAATGAAGTCTAATTATTTATCTCTTTACCTGTGAGGATGTACTTCCAATGTCATATTACAGGTTTTGAAAATAACATCGTAAAATGGCAGTGCTAAGCATTCGAGCCAATTCGCACAGCTCAGCCATTAGAGGAGGTGCATGAGTCAGACATGTTAAGGATGTGTTTGGTTGCATGAAATTTTATACCATAAAAATTTATGAGAGCAATTCTATATTTTAGATTAATTTAAAGTATCACTCCACATTCATCATTTAATTTTATGATCAATGGTAGGAATGAAAGTTTCATGAACATGAAAATCTCACTCCTTGACAGGGGCAATTCAAAATTACAAACAAAATGAAGCAAACAGTACACAACTATTTTACTATACAGCTAGTCAACTATACAAATATACATGACATGATTAATTCACTTGTAGCTAACAAATGAAGAGCTTATCTTTTTGAATTAGAGAAAACAGAAGCAAACATGATGGTATAAGATGAGAGTTGGCAAGAAGAAGACCTCTGTTTTCTTTATAACTTTTTGGCATTGAGGCAGGCATAGCAGTACAATCTAAGTCCAAGTATTAGTAGCAACAGCAACAACCTAGGTTGTGTCTTTTCTCTGGACTGGACTGGATGAAGAACTTTATCCTTTTGGACTAGCTCAGGCGAAGCAAACAAACAACAGCTTTTGAAATATTAAATTTATAATTATTTAATCTAAACTAAAGATATTAAATAGATAGAAATTAAAAAAGAAAACAAAAATCTTTGAAACGTATAATTTCCCTTCTCCCAGTCCCCAACCCGCCAATTTAAAATGTTAATATGAATATGGTTCGATTTAAAATAGAAAGAGATAAAAAATAAAAAAATAAAAAAAAAAAGATGATGGGTTGATTGATGGGAATTAAAAAAGAGAGATTAAATAAAAGGGAGAGAAATGGACTGGAATCGGTAAAGGTGAAGTTTAAAAAATAGAAAATAAAAGTTTTTATTTTAAAATGACCTGGAGTCAAAAGCCAAGATTGTATATAAAGAGGGACAATCTAGTATTTTAAAGGGAGCGAGATAAAACATATAAGTAACTTAGGGTGTGTTTGGTTGTATGGAATCCTATGTCATGGGAATTCATGAGGGGACCCTTACATTTTAGGCTAAATTGATATATCACTCCACATCTACCATTTGATTTTGTAATCAATGGTGCGAATGGAAGTCTCATGAACATGGGAATCTCACTCTTTGGTCCCCCAAGACATGTGATTCTCATGTTCATGGGAGTTCAATTCCCACCATTGATCACAAAACCAAATGATGGATGTGGAGTGATACATCAATTTAGCCTAAAATGTAGGAGTCCCCTCATGAATTTCCATGGCATAGGATTCTATGCAACCAAACACACCCTTAGTGAAATTTTCAAAAATATACCCTTATCCAATACAAAGATTCACCCCAGCTCTTGGGTTTTCTAAGGTAAATAATTCTTATGTTCACGTCACTTTATTCTCACGTTAATTACAAAATCAAATGATGAATGTGAAGTAATATATCAATTTAAACTAAAATATATGATCTCCTCATGAATTTTCGTGACATAAAATTTCAATCAACCAAACACACCCTAAATGTGAGTCAATCACAGCAAATAATAATACCTAAAAATCCCAAGAAAAATAGTGGAAAACAATCTTTAGATGAGTGGCTGTGGTTAAGCCACTCTTTGTCAATTGTCAATTGTTGGGCACCCACCCCCGGAAAACCCAGACTACGTAGAATTGTTCCTGATATTTATATGCGCCCATTTCGCTTTCACTCACTTTCAATTACAAAAAATTTAGAATATGGAAAAGATTAACGAGAAAAACAATGTATGATTGTATAAGAAAACATTGAGCTTTGCTACAGAGCGAGGGAGGGAGCGAGGGAAAGGGGGCGAGGGATGGGTGGTAACCACCCATCCGCCTCGAGATGAGTGTATCAAATTTGAGATGTGAGATGACGCTCATCTCGAGGCGAATGGATGGCTTTCACCCATCCCTCGCTCCCTCCCTCGACCCCTAGAATTTTCCGAAAACATTGCTTCATCATTCATAAGCTGTAAAAGATCAAATATCTAAAAGTGTCTACTTCTCTGAGTGCCAATTCAACTTCCCTGTTCAGCGTTTGCGCTGGAACATCTCCCTCAAGATTTTGGAGTTCCTAAAATACCCTTCCTTAAAGTGTACGAAAGAAATAATTCCTGCACTTTCTTCGTAATCACAACTAATGCCATCATTTTTTAGCAGCTAGAATAACACGTGTCCATGTATACTTTAGGGAGCAGGGACTTTATTTACTTTTACTCCATCTTCACACCACGTGTTATGTAGCCAACAAGCTTATTAATTTACGAGTACTGATTCACTGAGGTTAATCTTATGTTTTAACAGTTTCATTCCCTTTTTTATTCTTCCCATCCCCTCCACTATTTATTTCTTCATTTAGATCTACTTGAAAATAAATCTAATTTCTAAACCCATTTGGTTTTATCTTTACGATGAAAATTTTTCCAGACTTCTCCATAAGTGATTTTTAGATCATTGGATTTCATGTCAAGATATATCGGTTTTGGATACGATTGAAGAAAATTGAAGAGATATGTTTGTTTTAAATTTAAACTCATTGAGGAGGTCCAAGAGGGCATGAGCATATATTTTCTTCTAGAGTTTGTTCATACTATTGCACCCTTGTTCAAAGATAAGATGATGAATGTCATTGGTTATGAACAATAAATTACAAAATATATTGTTTTGCTTTCATTGATTCTACAGAAGAATTTATGTGATCAAAAGAGGAAGAAGAAGTTTCTAAAACTATGGAATTGTGTGGGATCGTGGATTTACGAAACTAATAAGTCTTTTCATTTTTTTGTTTAACAACTTCATCTAGATTTATCTAATTCAACGATTGAGAAGGGTGTCCTCACCGAATAGGTATGAGGTTAACCTCATTGAATCACCACTCTTAATTTATTTATTATTAACCAACTCATTTTTACTTCCTTTGCTTTTCAATGGTCCCACAAGGAAACACATATTTATTACAATGGGAATTCAATTATAGTTTATTTGAATAACTTTTGGATTTTTTCATTTGTACTCCACATTTACATTTTTAACAATCAAAATCAGCCCTCCAAAAAATTGACTAATTATGATGATACGTCAAAATAGATTGCCATCGAAGCCATACACGTGGCAAAAAACATTCATCACGAGGATCTGACGTCTCATATATTGGGTCAGCTCGTAAAACCCAATAAGGTTAAAGCTAACCATAAAAACCCAAACATGGCTCATTAAAGGATGACATAATCGAAGCCCAAATTCAAGCATGAATGAATTAAAGTCCAAATCTAGGCTCGACACGAGTTCTCTCATAAAGAAAATGAACGTTGCATAAAAAATAATCGTGGTGGGAGTTATGCCTCCACAGAAGCATCTTCATAAAGGATGAGACTGTTACGAGAAACATTTCTTTTTCGTTGTGCTTCACATGCTTAAGTCACGCAGAGAATTAACCGCAGTCATTATAAAAGATAAATGGAACATTCGACAATGGTATGCAACTTTAATTGAGTTTTGTTCAGATTTATTGTATTCTTCAAACAAAGTCCCTGACTTAAGCATCGGAGTGCATTCGGCCACCAAAAAGGTGGTCTTTGGCAATCTAACACCTGTTTTGCAAGTCAAACTCTCAGGAAGACGAGATTTGGACGTATCAGTTTGGCGCTGTTCGTGGGGAACGACAAGCTCCCTTTCTATAAAAAAGATCCACATTGACGAAGTTCACCAAAATCTGATAAACAATCAACGAACTGTCAGAACAAATGACACTCTACAGATTCTCAACCCGGCAACGATAACAATAACTTTCTTATTGGTGACAATGTATCAAAAGCAGCTTGTGAACAAGATGCAACTCAAATCATCGGGCCAATGGCAACGCTGCCACGGATCCTCGGGTAAACCTGCTTATGGTCCAGATGAACTATATGACAAAGATACTAGAAAAACTCACCTAGGAGCGCATTCAACCAGCTGATTCTATCCAGGCACCACCCCAGCAAAACTCCACCAACCAAACTCGAGGGAGTGACGAAGTTCCAACAGAGAAACCTCGAGAGCAATGAACTCCTCTAGGGCAAGACTCCACAGTGTGACGGAACGCTTTTTAAAATCCCAATCGAAGTCACTAATTTCAACACATTGTACGAACTAGCCAAACTGCCATTTTTCGACGCCCTCATGATAACCCCCGTGCCAAAAAAGTTCACTCCACCAAGGTTCGAAGTATATGATGGCACCATCGACCAAACAGATCACTCAAGGCACTTCCACCACATGATGGTGTTAAAGGAGACAACAAAGTCAATCTTGTGCAGAAGATTTTCGATTAGTCTTACCTCCACAACAATGAATTGGTTCAAAAGCCTACCACCGAGGTCAATAGACTCCTTTCAGGCATTAGTCACCGCCATTATCACAAGATTCATCAGAAGTCAACGGATGAGGAAATGACCACACTACCTCCACGTCAAGCAAAAACCCGAAGAAACTTTACAGAAATACGTCATTCGTTTCACCAACAAACTGACGATGATTGACGGATGCAGCGATGATACAACCGCCGCAACTTTTACCATCAGGCTGAAGAGAGGCCCCTTTATGCTCTCAACCTGGAACCACCAAAAAACATGGCGGTCTTGCTGAAAACAACTCAAAAACATATTTCTTTTGAGGAGATGCAAGCTGTCAGGAGAAAAAATAACCAAGAAAGGGAGAATCATTCAAGAAAACGAGAAAGGAGGGAAGAGAGAATACGAGATGATGGACCACAGGAAGATAACAGTTAGTCAAATAAACATTGGAATGACGAAAGGACCGAATCCAACCAGTTAGAATCCAAAAATTTGCAATCAACGCGGCCTAGACACGTGTGGATAACCAACGTGATGAAAAAGATGTACAAACCATACACGGCCCCGAAGACAAGTCGGGCCAACATCCTGAAATACATGGCGAATTGGGATAACGTCAACTGGCTGCCTAGGATCCAGAAGTAAGAGACAAAAGCAAGTATTGTTCCTTCCACAGGGATCACATGCACGATACCAAATACTACTACAAGCTGAAAGATGAAATTGAACATTGAATTCAAAGAGGACGACTCGACGAATTCATTGGAATGCCAGAAAAATAGCTCAAAGGAAGAAAAAAAAACAACAGATAACTCAACTACAGGATCGAAAGAACAACCTAGGAAACTAATATACACCTTACATTGCATGGCCAAAGGGAGTAAAACGATCAACCCAAGCAAAAAAAAAAATATCCCACTTGAGCAGATCTATATCAAAATAGGAGTACTAACGCTTTGGAAATGTTTGCACCAATCAACTCACACAATTCGAGGACCTTATCGATGGAGGCAAGCCCAATCCGAATTACTTGCAAAAAAATTAACGGCAACAAACTCGATCAAACCTCAGCAAGCAATGCATAACACGGTGCTGACGTGAGCATGATTGAACAAATTGGCACTTATGTGAGCATGATCGATTACCAGGTTAGAAAGCGCCTCGAATCAATTAACTACAATGAGGAACAACGAAACATGAGCAATAGCGGATCCGGCGACTGAGGACATAGATTAAATGAGATAAAGCAACAAAGGCGTGAACCTCTAACATGAGGATAGACATCAACCAAGCAAAGATCAAAAGGACAAAGCAAATCACTCTCCAATGTAGCGTAACTACTCAAGAAAATAAACCCTTAGGACCGAACGGAACATCCAAAAGGAAATATCAATAAAATTACAAATTCGGAATCATCATCTTACGCGTGGACAACTGGATAAAAGCATCAAAACTCAGCCATACAAAGTAATCATCGTATAAAGCCAAAGAAAATCAGGACACAAATCGGATATATATAATAAACTTCTGGTTTGATCAACCAACGAAGTAAAAGTTGGACGAATGAGTCAACTAAATAAAAATAACTTTGGGTCGACTGGAACGTCGAACCAACGAAGTGAAAGTTGAACGAACGAGTCAACTAAATAAAAGCAACTTCGGGTCGTCTGGAGCATCAAACCAACGAAGTAAAAGTTGGACGAACGAGTCAACTAAATAAAAGCAACTTCAGGTCGACTGGAACGTCGAACCAACGAAGTAAAAGTTGGACGAACAAGTCAACTAAATAAAAACAACTTTGGGTTGACTGGAACGTCGAACCAACAAAGTGAAAGTTGGACGAACGAGTCCACTAAATAAAAACAACTTCGGGTCGACCAGATCGTCGAACCAACAAAGAAAAAGTTGAACGAATAAGCCAACTCAAAAAAATCAATTTCGATTTGATTAGAACATCAAACCAGCGAAGTGAAAGATGAAAGAACGAGTTAACATAACTCAAGAGAGCCTCGGATCAACTAACGCGCTAGAATGACGAAATAAAAGATGAATGAACAAACCAGTTTTCTCATAAAAGCTTCGAGACAACCAACACAAGAATGAGACAGACGTGTCGGAGCATAGGAAAATTCAGATCAACGAAATTCAAACAAGATAAAAAATGTAGCTGTAAAAATCAAAACTAGATATACGCAGTACAACTCATTTCAACAATCGCAACCGACCTAAAAAAAGGTAAAGGCAACATGAAAGAGTCAACAAGACGAACTACGACTACGAAAAAAAACAAGAACACCACGGAGAAAATTCTTGTTCTTTAATAAAACTATTCTATTACATTCAAAGAAGAAAGAAAAGGAATAAGAGATCAAGAAGAGTGATGCATAACATCATCATCGGCACCATCTGACGAACGAGGGGCAGTCGTGGCTATTCAACCGTTGGATCGTCCTAAAGGTCTTCGTCTCCATCTTCATCCTCAAAGGTCTGATAGACCAAGTGATGGTACTGAGACAAGTTAACACCAAAACCCTTGATATAGTTAATGCACTATTTTAGTAGCACAAAATTTAATACCCTGCTTTATAATTGTAGTATAGACTAAGTAGGAATCGTTTTTGACCGGAGATTAGAGGGCTTGCTAACTAGTATTAAGAATAACTAAAAGACAACTAACAACCAAATTAAGAAAATATTGAGGGATTGAATTTTTCTAATTTAAACTAAGAAAATTATTGTAAAGATAATAGAACTAAAGGGATGACAAAGATGAGAAAATAGCTAAGGGTTTATCTCCACACACCAAACATATGCTCATAAATCAATCTTCAATAATCACTTGCTGAATTGTGAGAGACAATGCTCAAGATTAACCGTGACCAACACTGCATTAATCTTATTATTTTCCCAAGTTCGTTGAATTAAACTTAGTGTCGCTTTCAAACTATTCTTATCATGCTATTTAATCAGGAATCACAAGTTAGATAACAATCTAAGATCATTAAGTTTTGTGGAAAATATGAACACTGACTAGGCAATTACAAGTATGATCAACATCTTGTTATTACCTAGGTTTTTACTTAACCTTACCAACATTCATTGGTATTTACTACTTATGAGTACAAGATTGTAACGATCAGGTGAAACTCTCTTATACACTAGCCCCAACATACACAGAAAAGTTCTCTATAAAGCAGTTAAGCAAAACACAATCACTAATCAGCAAGGAAGATTAAATTCAATTAATTCATAAAGCATATATTTGGGGCTTCGAATCCACCCCTAGCTAAAAGGGAGTTTAGCTAGACATATTAATCATGTTCGAATAACAATACATAATTAACTTATCAAACTAAAAATAATAGAGGGTAAAGAGAAAATGTTGTCGCCGCCTGCGTGGTGGTAAAGAATGGACTGCGGGGTGTAGATAGCAGAAAAGAAAGAGAAATAAATCTCTTCCTCTTCCTTCCTCGCTCATGATCTTTCCTGGTTCTTCATTGATCTACTTCACTACTCTTTCTGTGTGTGGTTGTGGTTGTTGATGACGTGCGACGAAGATGAGGGCGAGAGACGACAGAGAGGCTAAAACAGTGAAGGAGATGGGACGACGAAGTGGAGAACTGGTGATTATTGGACTGCGAAGGGAGAGATGATGAAGGTGACATAGATGGAGGAGATGATGGTGGCTATGTGGTGTGGGTACGAACTGTAATGAGAGATTAAAGTGTGTTGTGCGATCTGTGAAGAGAAAATGGAGATGTGGTCAGGTGATGGTGATCGATGATTTTTTTTTTTTTTTGGAAAGTGAGCTAGGGTTTTTAGGATCCCCGAACCTTATATTAATAAAAAGGATGATGATAAAGTTTACAATCGCTCATACGTTCACTCGTTACATCAATTTGTAAAAAAAATTACATTTTTCGAGGGTTTTTTTCGAAAAATTTTGAGTTTTTTTCATAAATTTCGAGGTTTTTTCGTAAAAATACAAAAGCAGTCACTAATATTTACATTGTTTTGAGGATTTTTTCGTAAATTTTGAGTTTTTTTTTTTTTCTAATTATCATTCATTCTAATCATTTATTGATTTATGAAACCACTCCCTAATTTCCTAATTATCACGTCTTCTACTTATATATTGATTTTTTAAACTATCTCTTGATTTTCTAATTATAGGCAATTTAGTTTCATTTAATGTGTTTTATACATTTATTTACTTGCATATTATTTTTTCACATATTTAATATACCCCGAAAATTCATTATATATTTCATTTATCCTCGAAATTTTTACGTGTTTTCTTTACACCGAAATATTTCTTAAAGTCAAGAAATCGAAATTAACTCGAAAAACGAAATCAGAATCCTTGGTCCCAATAAGGGCAGAAGAACCTAAGCGGGGAGAAGAAGGCAGGGCCTCTGCTACATCATCAACGGGAGAAGAAAGAGAACGAGGAAACTGCGCCTCCAGAACTCGACCATGACCACCAAACTCCTTAGACTAAACAACCACCAGTTGGAACATCTTATCATGGATGGCCTTAGGATCGTCATTGGAGCACTTGGTAGCATCAGAACCACCATAAGTAGAAAAGAGCCTTTTTTCCCCATCATCCAACGGGCGAATGGTCTTTTTTTGGCTCATCTCCAATGCCAACTCCATCTTTTCAGCCTCTTGCAGAGATAAGTGATCCTCCCTCGCAGACTCCCTATCAACAGAACTCGAATAACGAAAAGCACGACGAGTAGAATTGAGGAGTCGCTTTCTCTTCGGAACACGATCATAACTTATAAATAACCGCTTCGAAGAATTAACAGGCTTCGAAACCTTTCTCTTCTTGAAAGTTGGACCAGTAGCACCAATGTTATCAGGAGTATCAAGATCTTTAACATCCGAGCTCACTTTCCCATCAACGACATCATTACCACCATCAACAAGAGCAGTGCAGGCAGCAATCTCCACAGCTTGCCTCTCAATCAGCACAGCCCGTTCAACTTCATTCATACTATACAAACCGTTGCGCTCTACCATGACATCAGAAAGGAAAGTGTCCAAAGGAACCAAAGGAAGCTGCAAAAAATGCTCGTTGATAATATGTTCCTCTGCAGTCAATTGCAGATCCCTCTGCTTGTTGGGTACTCGGAAAAACCTCACTATTTGTTGACCTTGCAAATCGAAGTACCCAGAACGGACAGAAGCATAGAATTAATCCCATGACCAACCCCTGATATCATCGTTAAGATTACCAAAACACACAGAAGAACGGATAAAATTAGTACTCTTGGTCATAAACAGACCGACCACCAAGTGCAAAGTTCTAGAAGTCAAAGGAATACCAGAAAGGATGGCTCTTGCATATGTTAAAACCATAACCCTTCAACCGTTAGGGCCCATCTGAGTAGGAGGAATACCCAGAAAGTATAAATAAGCCCAAAATAACTCTGGAGTTGGAAATCGAAAGCCAAACTGAAACAAACGTGGGTAAAGTGCAATATACCCCTTCCTCGGACGATAAGGACCGTCGTTCTGTCGAGGTAAAATGATCTCATGGTCAAAAGGCAAAGAGTAGTCGGAACAGACTCTATCCAAGGTCGCCTAAGAAGCCTTATTGGGAGAGAAATGAGCTTCACGGATATCAAGTTGCTTATCGTCCAGTAAGTCACCGATAGACAACGCGAATTGGCAAGAAAAGTTGAAAGAAGACGACGAAAAGAAGAAACAACCCTAATATCAAAGGTGGCGTAAAAAAGAAACAAACCTATCACGTTTCTCCTTTGTACAACCAAACAACGAAGAGACTGCTCGTGGGACGACATGTGGGATATAATGGCGTGCAAAAATTAAAAAACAATGCGAGCGAAAATGAACGGATAAACAAGTAATCGAGACGACCAATCGACCAAAAGTTGCTAACAACATTATGTTAAAGGCAATGATAGAGTTGGAATATCAACCGTCATGAAGTTAGTGGCCACATCAGCATACCCACTAACTAAAGGGGGGTAGCTGATGATACATCAAAATAGATTGTCATCGAAGCTATACACGTGGCAGAAAACATCCATCACGAGAATCTGGCATCTCGTCTATTAGGCCAGCTCGTAAAATCTAAGAAGGTTAAAGCCAACCATAAAATCCCAAACATGGCCCATTAAGGGAGGACGTAATCAAAGCCTAAATTTAGACCCGAACGAAACAAAGCCCAAATCCAGTTCCGACACGAGTTCTCTCATAAAGAAGAGAAATGTTGCATATAAAAGAATCGTGGAGGGAGTTATGCCTCCATGGACGCATCTCCATAAAGGAGTAGACTGTTACGAGAAACATCTCCTTTTGTTGAGCCTCACATGCTTAAGTCACTTAGAGAATTGATCGCGACCATTATAAAAAATAAAGGGAACATTCGACAAATGTATACAAGTTTAACTGAGTTTTGTTCAGATTTATTTCCTTCTTCAAACAGATTCGTTGATTTAAGCATCAGAGTGCTTTCGGCTACCAAAAAGGTGGTCTTTGACAATCTAACATCCGTTTTGCATGTCAAACTCTTAGGAGAACGAGATTTGGACGCATCAAGTTATACTAACATAATTTATTTGAAAACGCCAATTAGCTATAAACTATAAATATGCTCTTACATCTAACATTTATATTTTCATTTTGCCCTCCACATTTCAATACTTTTTACAATCAAAATCAGTCACTTCACATTTCATACCTGATTGTTTCAAGTTTTATTAGTTTATAATAAATTTTTTGTTATCTTGGTTTGAAGTCCTGCTATTTGGTAATGTAGTAATATATCAGTCACATTTACATCGATGCACTATGATTGAGTTTTTGTTTGTTTTTCAAGTGATCGAAACTGTTGAATTCGGGTTGGGGTTGTCCCCTTAACCATCCAACTGAGCTTCATTAAGTAAAACTTACAAAGTTTCAAATAGAACAAACATGATTAGGAATGCCCAAACAACGACCCAAAGACCAAGTGGCATGACACGGTACTCGTGCCATAGGCAAGAGCAAACGCTACGTGGAAAGTGTGTGGTCATGTCGTTGGCACGCTTGATATACTAGTCTATTTTATAACGACAATTTTCCAAATGAACAGTAAATGTGTGTGCTTAAATCCGTTAAGATTTTGATTTCCCAAGAAAGCCCTCGCCCAAATCTACAATTCCCACAATGCCTCTTCTCTCACATTTTATCTTTGAAAAGTCCTGATTCCTCCTCCTTCTTTCCATCTCCCTTCTCCTCGTCTTCTCGATCTTCTCATCTGCCACTCTCTCCACCAACAACAATGAAATCTTAGCTTCCTCAAAGACAACGTGATCCACACCCACATCGACAACAACTTCAATGCTTCTTCTCAATTCCTCCTTCTTTCCCTTTTTGTTTTCCTCATTTTCGCAATTCCAGTTTGCCAGCACGCCACTGCCCAACTCTCCCTCTCTATCTCTGATTTTAATTGCCCCGTGACAAACCACCACCCCACTCTCAACACCAACTCAACCACAAACCTAAATCAAACTAACACACCCCACATGTAACAATCTTGTGTGGGCAGGCTTTGAGGCTGACAGACTACTTTGAGTGGGTGGGCTTTGAGGTTGATGGCTCTGTGTGTGGGTGGGCTCAGAGACTGGCTGGCTACCTAGGATTTATAGTCCCACATTGCCTAGGTGAGGGAATGAGATGTGCTATATATGTGTGAGGTTGGATCCCCTTAATACAATGCATTTTAAATTCGTGAGGTCGGTAAGGCCCAAAGTGGACAGTGTCGTATATATAGATCAGATCGTGACAGAATGGTATCAGAGCATTTGGTTAGCCTAGATCTAAGTAGGTCTAGGTGATCCTCGAAAATGTGGTAATGGGTTATTAATGTTTTGAATTATTGAGTATTAATGAACTATTTATTTTCGCTTGAAGGTGATGGTGAACACTCGATTGAATGGTGCTAATGGGCAGAATATCACTAATGGGAAGAGATGTATTAATGAATTATTGAGTATTAATGAACTAACGGTTCGAATGTTCAAGGGGTACAGAGATGTATCATGATTTTAGGAGAAGTTTTTTGGTGGGAAGACATGAAACGAGATGTTAGGGGAATATGTATCTCAATGTTTCACTTGTAAGCAAATGACACACTCTACAAATTCTCAACCCGGCGACGATAACAATAACTTTCCTATTGACGACAATGTATCACAAACAACTTGCGAACAAGACACAACTCAAATCATCACGACAATGGCGACGCTGCCACGGATCCTTGGGTAGACTTGCTTATGGTCCAGATGAACTACATGACAAAGATACTAGAAAAACTCACCCAGGAGCGCATTCAACCAGCTGATTCTATCCAGGCACCGCCCCTGCAAAACTTCACCAACCAAACTCAAGTGAGTGACGAAGTTCCAGCAAAACCCCAACAGAGAAACCTCGAGAGCAATGAACTTTTCCAGGGCAAAACTCCACAATGTGACGGAACGCTTGCTGAAATCCCAATCAGAGTCACTAATCCCAACACATTGTACGAACTAGCCAAACCGCCATTCTTCGATGCCCTCATGATAACCAAAAATGTTCACTCCACCAAAGTTCAAAGTATATGATGGCACCACCGACCCAACAGATCACTTAAGGCACTTCCACCACATACTGACGTTAAAGTCAATCATGTGCATAACATTTTTTACTAGTCTTATCTCCACAACAATGAATTAGTTCAACAGCCTACCACCGAGGTCAATAGACTCCTTCCAGGCGTTAGCCACTACCATTATCACAAGATTCATCAGAAGTCAATGGATGAGGAAAGAACCACACTACCTCCTACATGTCAAGCAAAAATCCGAAGAAACGTAACGAAAATACGTCATTCGTTTCACCAACAAATTGACAATGATTGACGGATGCAGCGATGATACAGCCACCGCAACTTTTACCGTCAGGCTGAAGAGATGCCCCTTTATGCTATCAACATGGAACCTCCAAAAAGCATGGCAGTCTTGATGAAAACAACCCAAAAACATATTTTTCTTGAGTAGGTGAAAGCTGTCAAGAGAAAAATAACCAAGAAAGGGAAAATCATTCAAGGAAACAAAAGAGGGGAGAGAGAAGACGAGATGATGGACCACAGAAAGATAGCAATCAGTCAAAGAAACATCGAAATGGCAGAATGACCGAATCCAACCAGCTAGAATCCGAGAATTTGCAATCGGCGCAGTCTAGACACGAGTGGATAACGACCGTGATGAAAAAGACGTACAAACCATACACGGTTCTGAAGACAAGTCGGGTCAACATCCTAAAATACATGGTGAATTGGAATAACGTCAACTGACCACCCAGGATCCTGAAGTAAGAGAAAAAAACAAGTATTGTTTCTTCCACAGGGAACACGGGAATAATATTGAATATTGCTACAAGCTGAAAGATGAAATTAACGTTTTGAATTATTGAGTATTAACGAACTATTTATTTTCGGTTGAAGGTGATGGGGAACACTCGATTGATTGGTGCTAATGGGCATAATGGTGGTAATGGCCGGAATATCACTAATGGGCCAAATGATTCGAATTTTCAAGGGGGAACGGAGAAGTATCGTGATTTGAGGAGAAGTTTTTTGTGGGAAGACATGAAACGAGATGTGTAACACCCCTAAATTTCATTAAGTTAATTTATTTTATTTTGAATAAAATAAAATAGAGTTACATTTAATTGAATTTAAATTTCAAAATTTTAGGGTTTTATTTTGTGAAGTTAGAGGGTGGGTGCCTTTGGAAGTTCGGTGGGGGCGAATATCCACCCACCTTATAAATAGAGAAACCGCTTTTCTTCCTCCCCTCCCTGCGTGTTCTTCTTTTCCTGCGCCTCTTCTTTTCCAGCCACAAGCTCGGCTATGACCTTGCATTGAGCAGCCCTCATCAGCCCAATCTTCCTCCTATATTTTCCTTTATCCTTCCTCTATCTCCCCTCTCCTCCTTGTTTGATTTCATCACCAAAAAGAATAGATTCGCACAAAGAGAGAGAGCTCGATCAGAGTTGTCGCCAGCAACCCAGCTCCGGTCAATCGTTTGGCGGTGTGTGGTGTTGCAACAGAAACGGTCGATGTGGCGATGAGAATAGTGAGTTTTTCAGATACCCTTATCTTGATTTTGCTCAGTTTTGGTTTTAATTTAAGCTTTCTTGAGGATTACATATTGGGTTTTGAGTGAGTTTTTCTTGTTGTTAGGTGACTTTAGATTCATCTCAAATGTCCTTATTGTAAATTTTATGAGATACCCATCTCATGATTTTGGATGTTTAGATTGATTTTGGTCCTCAAAATGGAGTTTGTTTGTTTTGATCTATTCTTGACTTCCAAATTCTTTGCTTGAATGATCAAAGTTGGTATGATTTTAGTTATTTTCACAAGTGATTTATTGTTGTTGGGGAAGACCCCTTTTTGTGATACACATGTTTTTACTATCTGTCTGTTAGAGAATCTTGCATTTACCTATTTGGGTTTCTTATTCATTTTTAGCTCTCTTAGAAGTTTTTATTTCCGTGTTGGGATTTGATGTTGATGTTGATGTGTTACTATTAATTGTCATGCAACGCATTAAGATAGATCTATATGCAATAAATGCTTTTAGTAAGTTGTTCTGGGGGCTTCTGTAGTTCATGGACAGGATTTTGATTAACAAATCTTAATTAAGAGCTACCTAATTGTCCTTTCATCCTGATGGATTATTATGAATAATTTGGACTTTGGAATGCTTTAGTAGTTATATCGATTGAGAATGGTTTTATCATGGAGTAATTTCAGTGCATATGAATAATTAGTTGAAAATGAGTCGATTCTCTGAGTGATAACTTCATCCGGTGATGCATGCATGTATGTGATGTGTCCCCACTTGGGCATAGATGACGGAATAGTCCTCCTTTATATGAAAAAGGCATACGGGCATGTATGTTCGGCACGGAGGTGATGTGAATGTGGCATCGTCTAAGTGATCAATCCGTTAAAAGATGAATCAAATTCAAATAAAAATGAATAAATTACGTTTACATTGTTTCTAACCCTTTTCATGCAAGATGGCAAGTCCACTAATGTTTCTGCAGGTTAGACTTGTCATAGTCAACTTCTACAGTGTAAGTATAAGTAAATGCATATTTACTTGTTAGGATGATGACATGTTTGCCTCGTTGAGGAACTAAAATTCTTTGAACTGTGTTTTTCTTGCATGACACTTTTGCCTCATTGAGGAACTACCTATTGGTGTGATTGTTTATTGTTTGTGCTTAGCTTGATGTTATCACGTGTGAATTTATTGATTTTGGAATGAAGATTACTCACACCAGCTATATTGCTGACCCAAGTGAGCTTTTGCTTATTGGGTACATTCCTTTGGGAATGTAGCCGATGAACATTTCAGGTTTAGAGACTTTTGAGCAGCGTTACTGGAGTTTCGCTAGTGGGGCTAGCAACGCCAGTCTTTCCTGGTTAGAGTTTTTTTTTTTCTTGTTTCAGTAATTAAATCATGTTTACGTTGTTGTTGCTGCTAAATGTTTATATTGTTATTGAATTCCACGTCCCGAGTTTTGGAGAATCGGATAACCTACGTGGATTTTGGGATTTTCGTTTTCCTAAAAAATCGGGGTGTGACAAGATGTTAGGAAAATATGTCTCTCTATGTTTCACATGTCAGCAAGTAAAAACGGAACACCAGAGGCCTTGTGGTTTATTGCAGCCTCTGAAAATACCCATGTGAAAATGAGAACACATTTCCATAAATTTTGTTGATGGTTTGCCTAGATCTCGGAGTGGTAATGAATTAACCTGGGTTGTTAAAAAATCGGAGTGTGACTCCACCCCACCTTCAACACCACCATGACCCATCCACCCCCTTTAAATAAACAACATTGATACCCCAACATCAATTGATAAAATAACACCATCCCCTTTAGTCTCTCATCCTCCCTATCTGAAACCCGTCTAACTGTCGAGGTAAATGGCGAGGAAAACAACGAGGCGGGGGGGGGGGGGGGGGTGGAGGTGGAGGTGGAGGTGGAGGGGGCGTCCATCACCCCCGGGATGTGCGCAAGAAAAGTCACCGCACGCATCCCAAGGGGGATGGACAAGCCCCCTCCCTCGCTGTTTTCCTCGCCATTTCCCTCGACAGTTAGATTTTTTGCCCTATCTGCGATCGTCGCCTCCTTTTCCAACTCTTGACGAGCTCCTCTTGCAATCTGGCAACCTCATCGCCAACGACTTCAAACCCGGCCCTGAGGTTTTGTTCTATTCTCTACACTTTTTCTAGTCTATATTTTCATCAAACAGTTGGTCTGATTCCGAGTGTTTTATTTTTCTTCAAGATTGCTACCAAATTGAAGCTTTATGCAAATAGGTTTGAGATTGGGTACGTGATTGCAATGTTTTCGAGCGATGGAAATTGATCAACTTGGAGTTGGGGGTTAATAGAAATGTGTGTGAGATTGATTTGATAGAAATATATGTGAGATTGATTTGATTTGAGTTTGGGGTTGATTTCATTTGATCTTCATTTTTTGTGGTTATATTCATTTGTTTATGAATTTTTTAGATTTAGGTACTTTTAAATCTATGAATTGGAGCTAGTTACATGAAAAAAGATAGAATTTTTATGTTTTATTAATTGAATTTGGGTTTTTGATGGGGAAAAATCTTTCTTGTGGAACTTCCCTTCCATTTTAGTTTTTCACCAACTTTATACTACTTCACTCAACATTATGATGATTTCTTGGAGAGATTTTGGGTTTTTGATCAATGATTTGATTGAATTTTGATATTTTTTTTTAAGAAAAGTTTTGGTTTTGATGAATGTGCTTGCTGACTGATGGAGGATTTTAGTAGGTTTAGGTAGTTTTATTGGTAAAGGATGCATTTTTTTTTAATGAATGGGTGTGAATTGGATTTGTGTTTGGTGCTTGATTCATTGAATTCTGTGAGTTTTGTATGAATGTGTTTTGTTTGATTCGAAGGTGACCAAGTGCTTTACATGATTTTGAATCAGTTTGTTGATCCAAATATCTTGAATCGTCATTTTAAACCCGTAATTTTTTGATCCTAAGTGTTGCGGATTTAACCGGCCTAAATAAACAAGCTAATTTGACCCACTTGTAATAATCGCAAGTGCACAGTGTCTAACTGGTAGACAACGACAAATACGGGTCGATCCCACGAGGAAGGTGGACTAAATTGAATTTAATAATTTAATTAAACTAATTTGGAGAAAATGGGGTTACAATGTTTTTAAAACTAAACTAAAAATAAAATAAAAGGAAAAGATGGATGAAATGGATTTTGTGGGGTTTGGACTCACCGATGAGTTAGCAAATATATTTAAATCTAAATTACTGAAATTATAAACGAGAAGCTTTAGGGATGAGGATCCCTTGCTTACACAGAAGATGTGATCATTAACATCCAATTCCAATCATATCAAGTTTCTGTCAAACATGAACAATTTATCTCAAGCAAATAAACTCATACCAAGCATTAAGTGTCTTTTTAGGACACACTTAATCAAATTGTTAGCACATGCTTTAAATATTGATAAAATGTGAATCTAACTACCAAACGTATCAAGTTTTAATCGAACATGAAAGGTGAAAGCAATTTATCAAATTTCTGAAATAAATTTGTAATTAACAATTAAGCATTTAAGTCAGTAAAATAAATTATACAACCCTTTTGGTTTGTCGCCGTCTCGGTGAGGTGATACTCAGCAGATCAGCAGGTGGTACTGATTAAAGACTTGGGTGCCAATAGCGCCCAAGCCTCTTCTTCTCTGTTTCAAATTCTTTGTTACAGACCGAGAGAGCGGGAAACGCGCGGGAGAACTTCAGGCTGTTGCAGGTGCTGTGGGAGGGCGGTTGAGCGTCCGGCAGGACGTTGGATGGCGGAGGGGAAGACGGTGGGATTGTCCAACGTGCGTGGTGCTGTGCCGGCCGGCTGCTGCGTGCTGTTCGGTTGCGGTTGAGGGTGGCTGCGTGTTGTCAGTCCGGCTGCGCGTACGGTGTGGATGGTGATGACTCCGACTTGTTTCCAGGTGGCGGAAAGAGTGAGTGAGAGATGGATGGTGATGAGATGTGTGTGATGAAAATCACTTTGTGAAGGAAGAGGGTTTGATTTTCTGCTTATTTTTTTCTTCCCTTCTCTTCCTCCCGTTTTTCTCATTTATTTCCCTTGTATTTATAGATAACTAGAAAAATGAATATGGACAACTTAAAGGGGAGAATTCAATGAGTGATTTAAGGCCTAAATCAAACCAGAATATTGGATAATTAAGAGAATATGCATTGGGTTTGATTGGGCTTGACAATGGGTTTGGGTTGATGGATTTGGTTTTGGGTTTAAGCCAAAGGCTCATGTTATTTTCACCTCCACTCTCTCTGAAGTAACCATCTGTGATTTGTTCATTTCATTTTTCTTTGATTTCTTCATTATTGCTCCAAATTCTACAAAAACACAAAAATTTAATAATTAATCTAAAATAAGATAAAACAATGATTAAAAATTACAATAAGAGGTAATAATGTTATAATTATGTAATTATCACTAAGCCAATCCCTCTAATTGATCAGAGCAAGGATTTACTCATCGTTCAATACTTCTACTTTGTTCGTTAAATATTAGAGCTTCTAATCTTATATAATATTCATTACCCGGTGTGGAAGTTGGTTTAGTGGGTCAAATCTGGCCCAACAACGTTTTTTTTTTTTGGCTTTTTAGTTACATTTAAGGTTGTAGATTAAGTTGATTAATTAGTGAGATGGATTGGTGTCATTTTTGTTTTTGATGGTGTGACGTTGAAGATTATGGTGAGAGATTACAAAAATGATGTGAAGCCTTTGCTTTTGTAGTTGGGTGTGCCTTTAGCTATGTCTTTTTTCTTGCCTTCTCTTTTCACATTTTACATTTCACATTTCACATTTCAGGACTAACCTACACCACCAACTTCTTTATTAGTTTTGTTTTTTGGATTTTTTTGTTATCTTATTTTTAATAATAGGTTTGTGACGAAATTAATTGTTTTTTATGATTTTAAATATTTTTTCATTGAGTGCAAGTGAGTGCAGGATTGACTCAGGTGGAAAAAAGATTCATAAAGAGGAAATTGATCCTATACCAACTACTACTGTTGTTGCTTCTCATATACTCGGAAACCATATATGATTGTTTCAAGTTATTTTAGTTTATAGTAAATTTTTTATGATCTTGATTTGAAGTCACGCTATTTGGTAATGTTGTGATAGATCAGTCACATGAATACATATGATTGGGTTTGTGTTTGCCTTTCAAGTAATCGAAACTATTCAATTTGGAGTTGGGGATTGTTTACTTAACCACCTAACTGAGCTTCATTCAGTGAAAGTTTAATGGGGAGTGCTGAAGGCACAACCCAAAGACTAGGGTGGCATAACAAGATACCCATGCCGTAATCACGAGAACACATTACGTGGAAAATGAGTGGCCGGCATGGCTGATACACTAGTGCCATGTAATTGAAAACCCTAATTCCAAATTTCTAACAAAGCTTTGATTTGTTATATAACTTGCACAGACACTTTCTGTCATCCAAAAAGTTTGCTTGGATACTCCCATTCCCTTTTTTTTTTTTTTTTTTCCTTCTATTTTAATCCAAGGATCAATCTGCTAAGCAATTTTATAAGAACAACAAATGAGCAGACCAAGCATCTCAATCCCTAAAATTAAAAATTAATAAAATATTGATCTATAAATCAATTTCAAATCAACTAAACAGCAAGCCACATTACAGCAAGCCAAAGTCCCTAGATATTGAAACCCTGACCAGAAGGATTCAAGAAAAAACTTTGATGGTATGCACCATGTCGAGGATGCAGACTTTCTAATTGATAATGATTGAACTCAACCATGCGGTAAGAGCCATATAAGTTTTTTTTTTTAAAAGGCAAGCAGGGTTTATATAGGATCCCAGAACCCATAAAGATGTCGCAAGCTGAGTTTGAACCCTTGACCTAGTGATACCATCCGCCAAGCTCTAACCGTTGAGCTATCATGCCATTGACAAGAGCCATATAAGTTACCACTGAATATGCTAGGGACGTATGTGGACTGTTAAAAGTTCTTCACCATGGGCTAATTTTTACTCACCAGGTGCTTATATGCTCACCAAGCAGACACTGAAAGTTACCCATCATCTAAATTCTAAATAGGTGATTCCACATTATATAATACCTTTCCCTGCACTGATCTTGCATGATCTGAACCAAAATAGGATTTCTGTGTAGGCGTACAATTTACACCCACAACCCATCACATAAAAGGAGGTGCTGATCTACCATATGAAGAGTCCTCCCCCAGAAACAACAAAGAAACAGTGACGCAGTTCCAAATATTATAACCAAATCCCTAGATTTCTCCAAGGGTTGATACCAATCGAAAGAAATTATTAAACGAACAGTAACAGAAAAAACATGAGATGAAACATAGAAAGTTCTATTCAATAAATTACCCATGCATCCTCCTATATAAACATAATGTTGATTTTTCGTTTAGCCAGGTTCCCCACTCCAGTTGCAGGAACGGCGGCTTATTAACATATCTGCTCTACATAGAACATGTACTAAATAGGACTAGTGTACTAACCCCAGTATGAGATGCGCCAACCACAGTTTGAAATAATCAAAACTTGTAAAAGTTAATCTTGAACAAGAAAAATAGTCTTAACTATGCATAAACCCAAAAGTAGCTTGGGATGAAGATGCCAAAGGAAGGTCTGAATGCAGTTCCACTGACCATTTACTGGAAGATGATGATATTTAATTAAACACCACCTCCAGCAATACTTCTTCAACCCACAGCCAATGCACAAGTTCCTCCTGATGAAGAAAATTTGATTATGACACTGACCAAATGAAAACTAAATCAACAAGAATTCGAAAAATGGTCATAAACAAAATTACAATGATTTAGGAAAGTAACACTAATGGGCCAATTTCCACGAAGATTTTTAATTGCACCCTACTTTCTGCATGCTGATATATATGGTGAATGATGCAGAAATAAAACCTAGATGCCACGAAAGCACTAGATATTTCTGACTGCTTTTGAACTAATTGATGGACTGCCTTTGAATCTCTGTTTGTATTACTTCCAGTTCTTCTATTACTGACTGCTATTCAAGAAGACTGAATCTTATTCTTTGAACCTTTTTTTATAGATATATCTAAAAGTTCTCAGTTTTTCTGGACCAATAATCCATAATTTCTGCTTAAAAAGTAGGCAACTCCAGATATGAGATTTACACATTCTCGAGGTTGGAATTATTCATGAAGTCTTGTTTTGTGAATTCCATAAATATCGTCTTAATTGCATATAATTCATGTATACTTATGAGTATTCTTTTGATAAACAAAGTTCTCTGGTGAATCTCAAAAACACTCGGATCATCTTACAAGTGTAATAGGAGAACTTGTCAAATAGGGTTGAACATGAGTATTGTAGACTCTGTAGTGTAGATTGTTAAGAATTCAAGAAGTATTGTGTAATTTATCAGAAAAAAACTATTTTTCATTATTATATATTTCTTGGTGATATATTTGAAACCTTAACTGCAAGTTTGCAACCCTTGATTTTGTATTGATTTCTTCTTTTTATATTGAAAAACTAATTGGGTAAAACGATTCATCAGTGACTATCCATCACTTATCAGTCATCAGTAGTTTCCCAAAGATGAAATCATCTACACAAAAAGAATCTTGGCACTTTCACTATCTTATGATTTTAACACATGATAAGGATGCAGTATCATGCTGGTTCAAAACGTGAATCATATATTCATTCTTATGGGAATGGGAATGAAAAACAAGGGACGTTTTTTCTTAAATTATGGACGATGAAGTTTAACTTCTAAAGAAACGCTTGATGAAGCCTCCTGCAATTTGATTGATTCTTTTCTTCTATTTTTTAACATATTTGAAGAACATGACGGAAATCTATAGATCAACCAAAAACAGGGTTACTTTACCCGTTTTACATTTTGTTGATGGATTGGGCTACCTTACAAAAACGAGTTGGTGGTGGTTTTGAATATAGAATTATGAACTACAACACAATGAAAGACACATATACGAAGAAAAAAAAACATAGCCAACAGCAGCTAGCACCTGAGACTAACTAGGCTGAAATGGAAAGACTAGAGGAAATTAAATGTAAATCCTATACAAGCTGGTTTGGCCTATTTTAGTACCAAAGCTCTGAGCAGTAGATATACTCAAAGAAGGCAGTTGGACAGAATATGCAGAAAGAACCCAATCTAAAATTGACTAGACGTATGTAAAACTTTCCAATAAAATAAGTTAAGGATCAGAAATGCATCATTTTTTAAAACTGTCAACAATTGGCTTCTCATGAAATGGAGTGACCCAATAATAAGTTATTCAAAGTATCGTAGACACCATTAGGTTGAGATATATCTCACTAACTAAAAGAAAATCAGTAGGAAATCATTTGTATTTGTACCCAATTCTCTTGCTAATAGAAAGGTCTTTACTAAAGCACAAGTCTCTTGAAACAGAAAAAGGAAAGAAATGACTAGCAAGGAGGAAAAAACATGATGGCAATATTGCAAAACTCAATCAAACTAAATCACTCGGATAATAAAATACAATTACCTTTAAAACAAGATTTTTGACTTATCGTGTTAGCGAAAGTCCAAGTTTTGTGAATCTTTTGGATTAAAAGAGATTACCTCAAATGTTTCAGTCTGAACTCTGAAGTAAGTGGGCAGCATCTAAATATGATGGGTGATATAAATGGGTGGCACGTTATACGCTGCTTAAACTTGAACCTCAATATCCCACGAAGAATAGAACTCATGCAGTAATATGTATATTTTTTTGCTTCATTCAATTCATGGTGGCCACACAGAGCTTGTGTAAAAGCCTCGTCTTAAATTTTAGGCTAAATTTATGAATTTATCTAAGACATTTTTGCAATTAGTCTAAAACTGGTCTTCCATTGGAGATGTCTTCAGTCTAAAAGTTGAGCCCTTCTTATTAGCGACCCGTTTCCTCGACATTAAGAAAAAGCGCTAAAAGTTTTATGAAATAGCGAGAGGCAATTTAGTTAAGAAGAAATGATCTCACCTTTCCTTTCAATTGCAGCAGAGGATGACAGGAGGGCTCCTACAATTCTGAATCAAGAGCGTCTATACATTGAGCATTCCCAACATTACACATCTCGAGTCCTTGTCTGTTCCCTGCACCAATCTCCCCAGCCCTTCCATCCATACCAGAATTCATGCAATAAACCTGATCGTTACAGCGTAAATCACAAGGATTCATCATATAGGCAGCCGCAGGATAGTTCTGATAAGCCATGTTCGGTTCCCCACCAGTAACAGACTTTGCATTCTTTTGATAAGGGAAAGCTCCAATTTCCCCATCAATCCTCCCTCTGACATCAACAAGCAAACACTTGAGCCTCGTTATCTCTGCCTCCGATGCAGCTTGACCCTGCAGTTTCTTCATCAACTGCTGATTGACAGACCTCAATTTGACAACCTCATCCTCTAATGACACAGCGCGAGCCTTCTTCTTCTCACGATACTTACGTACTGCTTCTCGATTACCCAATGGTCGTTTCTTCGACTTCACGTCAGTGGATTCAGAAGTGTCATTATCTTCTGGTGTTGCAGGAAAAACCTTAGAATGGACATGGACACAAGTATGAGTATGCGATAAATCTGGTCCCCGTGGATTGCAAGTGTGGGTATGAGTACATGCATGTGTGTCATTCAGAATGTTATCAAATAAACTATCCATAGAGCAGCCACTTAGGTCTCCCATGTTGTTGAAAACATCTTGGCTTGAAAAATCAAGCTCCCCGTTGTCCATCATTGTGTGATCTTACTAAACCCCACTGATACAATCAACCAAATTTCAATCTCAAAACAAAGAATACCAACTATAATAACCTAAAAGAAGTGAATTCTAGGGTTTTGAGAAATACTAGTTACTAAATACAGCCAGAATTACCAACAATTGATAAAAATTCAAACTTTATCACTCTAATCTACTAAAGAAGTGAAATTATAGGGTTTTGAGCGATACCCATTACTAAATTTATACCAACAATTGACAAAAATTCAAACTTGATTTACAAATAGATTTCCAAATTACACAATCAACAGAAATCAAAATCAGATCAAAAGGGGTACCTTCAATTCGAAGATTGAACCAAAATCCGACCCATGCAACGAGGGGAGTTTAAGAGAGAGTGAATTGCATTTAAAACCAACTAAAACCCTAGAAATTTGATTTAAGCGATTAAAGTTGGAAACAAGAGCATTGGAGGATTTAATAATCTGGCGCCATTTTGGAAAAATAAACTCATCGATCAAATAAATTGATGGTTGGAACTTGGACTAGACCCGTATGCTTGGTGGGCCCAAGTTAAGGTGAGGACGAATTTGAAAAGTAAGGCTTTTTTGGGTGGCTTTTCCATTGCATGCGGTGGCCTGCCAAGATTCTTGCTGCATGATATTAGAGTTGCAAGTGTATACGTGTTAGGAACTTAGGTATAATTAATTAATTAATAGATGAAAGAGTGATTTTACGTTTTGCCCACCTTTCACTACAATGCAGACACAACATTTTATACCACCCTCCTCCCAAACTAAAATACATATTATAATAATTAAACAATCCATAGGGATTTAATAGGAAAAAAAAATATATTAATTAATACCACAAACAAAAGTACTTAACACTGAGGTATTCCTCTACTATTTCTTTGTTCTTCGTCTCTTTACTATTCCGATCTCATTTCCTATATTAAATTTATTTTTATGTAAGTAATTAAGGATATATATTATGTTGTTGATTTTATAGTATCACCCCCTATTGATGAAGGCACGAACAAAAGTTGGCATACCAAAGCATGTCGTCAAAAACTTAATAAGAAAAATATTGTGGTACCATGTTTAAGGCACAAGTTACACATAGTAAATTTATAGGGTAAAACATTCATTTTATGTAGGCCCGACCCTAAGTGTAGCCAGCTAGGTACCGCCTAGGGCCTCGATTTTTTGTCAAATTTTAAGGTTCATTTTTTCAAAATTTTTGAACTTATTTTCATAAATTTTACTTACCCTCTGTTTGGTTGCGCAAAAAATAGACATGGAAATTGAAACCGTTTCCGTGAATCCGATTTCGAGGCCTTCCCCTGGTATTTGAATTCCCATAAGTAGTGGAAAACAATCTTATAAATAATTAATTTCCTATCAATAAATAGACAACTAAACAGCGAAAATCTGCATAACAAGACAAATTAATTCCATTTTCCTTGACGGACCCTTAATTATTTTGTTGTAAACATAACTTTGTTATTCACACGATGGTGTAGTTATTAGTTTTGTTTCGATGTGAAAAATGTTAAAAATCCACGTCTCGTACATTTTTAATACTACAATTTCTTTTAAGATTTAAAAAGTGGTAAAAAAAATACTGATCATTTTATAAAAAATTTATAGTAAACTAAATGAAAATATACAAACTTTTATAAGACAGTTTATGTTATACGTTATCTTTAGACTTTGTTCTTCAGTTAATTACCCTTTAAATGTTTATGATATTTAACTAATTAATTTTTTTTTTCATTTATAGGGTTAGCTATACGATCGTTTTAGGCTATGGAGTAATGCCAAGATTTTGTGGATTGATCGTCTCCCCACCATGGCTAAGTCAGAATGTTCCCAACTTCTAGGGGTCGTGAATGGAGAAATTTTCATTTTTAAGAAGCATCTCGATAACATGTCTCCTCAAGAAGTAAATATTAGTCATTAAGTACAAGATTGATTTCATATTGTCTTTCCCATCAATTGTTTTGATTTTTCTTCAATAATTTAATAACTTTCGTGTTTGTATTGTAGGTCATTTAGGACCCTTATGTGAAATCCAAGCGAAAAACTCCCCTTAATAGCATCACGTGGTTCCAAAGTTGATTTTTATGCCCCGACATCGAAGAACCCTATCACCCAGATAGAGCGATGAGACAAGGAGAGGGTATAGGTCATTCCAAATCCGCTCATAGAGCCAAAATAAATAATAGATGCCGATCTAGCAAGAACTACTCGGTGAAACACAAAATATTATCGTCGTTCGCTAAAACTTTAGAGAATCATCTTGTGTAAAGTGACAACCAAGGGTGCACCGCTGAAGCTTCCATGAGATTACAGCAATGACTACTTGAAGTGGTTTCATGACATTATTCATTATTTCGTCCAACCACCGAGGAATGGGATGATTCATCCCCTAAGAAAACAGTTGTTTATATCTCACAATATGGTGATTTAACTATACTTTAACTAATTTGGGTACATATCAATACAAATTTTCATTGTTTTTAATAAGATCGAATGTTTCATTTTATAACAAACTGGTTGATGAGGCTCTTAAGTTGGTGAACGCCTCTATTAAATAAGGCGGGAATGTTGGTAAGGTTGTGTTGTTCACGAGGCAAAAAAAAGTAGGCACTACACAAAAATGGGTAATTAGCAACATCCGTATTTTTTAATTTGTAACTCTTCATTATGTTACAAGTCTTGTAACCCAAAAAGATGTTACTAATTATTGAATTAAGTTACTGAAAATAAAGTAATAATTTTAACAAATATATTATTTATAAAACTAATTAAAAATTAATAAAAATACCGATAGTAAAGTTTGAGACACAAATAAATTTTTGTTCCCCTTTCAGTGTTCATTTCTCCCCAAGCCCTTATTTACAAAACCTAAAAACACTCTCAAACTCACAAATATCACCATCACTCTCGTTCGATCTCTTCATCACTCTTGATTCATTAATCTCCATTGATTTACGTGTATCTATCGATCAATCTCTCATCAATTTCTGTTTTTGTATCACTCTTAGTTTCGATTAGTTGTGTTTATGTTCGATTCTCATTGAGTTCTCAAAGGTGCATTGGGAAGTAGATGTAATTTCATGGCAAGAAAGGATAATCCAAGCAAAGGTATAAGTTTATTTTGTGGTGGAATCCGTTTGGAATACACGATCTTCCAAAAGAGAATGGAGAGTTGTAGATTTTGTTGTTGTTGTTGTGAGATATGAGTTTACTCAAATTATTGAAAGTTCTTTTTTATCTGTGTTGGATGGAGCAAACCAAATAAGCTAATAAAGTAGTAAGCTAATATTTATTTCACACTTGTTCACGGGGTCGAATTCTTATAGGGAGGAGGATGACGAGGAGGCGTTATGGTGGGCGGCATTGCAAAGGTTGTCGACGTATGATCGGGTGAGAAGAGGTATTTTCAAGAATGTTGCTAGAGAGACTTCAGAGATTGAAGTGAAGAGCCTTCAAGATCAGGAGCAGAGGCTTGTTCTTGATCGACTTGTTAATGTTGTTGATGAGGATTATGAACGGTTCTTGATCAAATGCGCCAGAGATTCGATGAGTAAATACTAATTTGGTTCTTATATGGTTTGAAATGATGTGTTTGTAAATTTAAGTTTGTTTTGCTAAGGAACTTTTTTTTTGTTTCTTGATGAGATGTGTTTTGAATTTAAAGCTAATTTTGTGCTCTTTTTGTAAATATAAGTTCATTTTGTGCTATTTAAGTTCATAATTATGAATATTGGCTATTTAAGTTAATTTGAGTGCAACATATTCATACGCATTCAAAATTATGAAATCATACCAGTTCTAATAACTTATGTCCTTTCAAATTAACCAATATTTTCTTATTCATGTCAGTTTGATTGATTATTGTTTAAATTTTATCAAAAGGAAATTTCATCAATGTTATTGAATTTGCCGAAAACTATGTGATAATATCATAATGAGCCAATTTTCTTGCGGTGGAAGCATAAGGGATGTTTATTTGCATCACTTGTGGAAGGAAAATCCAACCAACCTATGCAATTGAATATAAAGTTCTTACCTAATCTTATAATCTTTGCAGGTTACTCATCATAACCTAAAAAACATTTAATGCCATTCAGCAGGCCAGGCCACTTTTGAATTATATCATGGATTGTGAGCTTTTCATAAGTTTCATTATTTGATTGTTGTCAACTTGAGAAAATAAAATGCATAAACCATGTTTTAGATGGTATGCCTTCATTTATGTTGCAATAGGTAGATGGGTTGATGTTTGTAAAGTCTGAAGAGTCGTGAAGGAGAAAGGATTGAGAAAAGAAACTGCGTTTAGTTGGGTAAAGATCTGGAATGCAAGATATGGTTTTGTGGCCGGCGACAAATCCCATGTTCAGACAGAAGAGATATATTATGTGATTGCACAAGTAGCAGAATAGATGGACGCGACAGGCAATTCACCGGACAACGAGCATCATCTTTATCTTAGTGAGAATAAAATGATGCCATTCAAGTAATACAACCTCATAAAACATTATTCCACACCCTCAATCCAACTGCAACAAGGATTCTTCTGGGTTCTATGATGTTGCATGTTTTCGCTAACTTCTGGCGACTATCCAAGTCTCTGAAATCAATACGCATTCTAATTGCTAAGGGGGTGTCAAGAAGAAGTAATAAGAGCTTCCATTTGCAAGGACAACGATGTAATGATGGTTTAACTCATGGAATTGACAAGGAAAGTTATTATTTGATTGAGATGTAAGCAGATGGGATATGCAGACCAATGAACAAGGCATCTCTAAGCTTGCGGTATAGGTAATGTGCACAAGGTAAAGGTAGTTGTAGTTCATCAATTTTTCCCATTTTCAGGAAAATAAATTTTGTTCTCATTGATGGATCCTTATCAAGTAAAAAGTTCTTTTTCTAACCAATTGGTTTATTATATTTTTCTGTTACTAACGTCATAGAGCCTTATGGCCTTCCTCATTTCCTTGCAATTTGCAAAAACTCTTTTCCAATAATCTACCGACATGAGAAATTCATAGGAATTCAATCAGTGAGTAGTTCTTATTGATTTACTCATCTGCACTTAAACAAACAATTTATAGTATTGAACTTGCAACAAAAGCTGTTTGGATGTCTTCTTATATATGTGAACGACATGCAGAGATTTAGCCATGAGTTGGTCGATAGAATCATCCTACTCCAGTACTAAAATCAAGGGTGACAAATGCCTTGCAGAGTCTGAGCAAGCTGACATTAGATTTCACTAGCACATATTCAGAAATGATCTTCACGAATTCTTGATTGAATATTGTGGTTTTTTTGCGTTGTAGGGATACATTGGGGTAGTGATGCAGGGAATAATGTCTAATATGGAATTATCGATACAACTTGGGAACATTTTTTTAGTTTTCTTAGTGTTAGCATACTAATGATGTACTTGATACATGTATTTTTTTTAATACTAATCTAATATAAGAAACGATGTTGTAATTTATTGCAGTTATTTCACTTTGTAATGGTTGCAAGATTATTTTAATTTGGGTATTAACATTGGTATTTGAATATTTGGGTTTTATAACCGCATTGGATGTCATTAATTTGTTGATACTTTTGTATTTATTTAATTAAAAACAAATAAGATTTTATATATTGATTTGTGTACAAAATTATTTGTAACCAATCGAGGTGTTGATAATATTTGAATAATGTAACATGCTACAATGCCATTAGCAACCTTGGACAACTGTTCCGAAATTTGAAGGTTGTAACACGTCGAGGTGTTACTAATATTTGTAATGCCACGATTTGCAAGATTTTTGTGGGGTTACAAATTTTTTTAGTAACAAAGCTAGTGTGTTAGAAATTGCCTTTTGTGGTGTAGTGAGGTGACTTGTTAAGAAAATGTATGTGTCTGTCAACTGATGCGCTATTTTAGTAGCACACAACTTAATACCCTGCTTTGTGATTGTAGTATAGAATAAGTAGGGATCGTTCTAGACCGGGGATTAGAGGGCTTGTCAATTAACACTAATAATAACTAAACGACAACTAACGACCTAATTAATTAAATAAAATGGGATTGAATTTTCTAAATTAAACTATGAAAATAACTACGAAAATTACTGTAAAGATAATAAAACTAAAGGGATGGCAAAGATGAGAAATTAGCTAAGGGTTTATCTCCACACACCAAACATATGCTTATAAATCAATCTTCAATAATCACTTGCTAACTCGTGAGAGACAATGCTCAAGACTAACCGTGACCGCACTGCATTAATCTTATTATTTTCCCAAGTTCGTTGAATTAAACTAAGCGTCGCTTTCAAACTATTCTTATCATCTAAACAAGAATCGCAAGTTAGACAACAATCTAAGATCATTAAGTTTTGTGGAAAATATGAACACTGACTAGGCAATTACAAGTATGATCAACATCTTGTTCTTGCCTAGGTTTTTACTTAACCTTACCAACGTTCCTTGGTATTTACTACTTGTGAGTACATAATCATAACAATTAGGTGAAACTCTCTTATACTCTAGCCCCAGATCCTAGCATGCTTACTAAGTTGACCACCTTAACAAACATACAAAGAAAAATTATCTATAAAGCAGCTAAGCAAAACACAATCACTAATAGCAAGGAAGATTAAATTCAATTAATTTATAAAGCACATGTTCGGGGCTTCGAATCCACCCCCAACTAAGATAAGTTTAGCTATACATACTAATCATGTTTGAATAACAATACATAATCAAATATCAAACTAAAATAAGTAAAAGAGAGGTTTAGAGATGCAAACGCTGTCGCCCGTGCGTGGTGGTACTGAGTGGACTGATGGGCTGCAAATAGCGGTAAAAAATTCTCTTCCTTTCCTCTTCACGATCTGCTCCTTCCTCACTTCTCAATCTGTTTGGGAATCAGAGTATGAGAGAGAAGGGGATGACGATGGACAGCGAGAGAGGGAAACCAGATGGGTGTTGTCGAGGAGGTTGTGATTAGGGGGCTATGGATTCAGGACGACGACGGCTAGGGTTTGGCGAGGCGATGATGGGTGTGATGGAGGTCGTGAATGCGAGGGTTATTGCTGGATGGGCGATGGAAGCCGTGGATGGATGATTTCTCAAAGCCAGGTATCGTCCACTTTTTATTTTTGTTTTCTTCTTTCTGTGGTTTTCCTTGTTGGTGTGGGTTCCTTGTTTCCTTGTTTGTGTGATTTCCTTGCTTGTGTGATTTTCTTGTGCAATTAGTATTTCTAAATTGTCAATTTGCTTCTATTTTAAAATATTGTAATTGAAAACCTACACAAACATGAAAATAGCAATTAGTACCATAATTAACAAGTAATAGCTAAAAATATATATAGAAATATAGTACTAAAAATAGCCTAATTATGCCCCTATCAAATTCCCCCACACTTATCTTTTGTTAGTCCTCGAGCAAATCCAAGAAACAAAAATAAAAGACTCAAATGACTCAATCTATACTTTCCAACATTTGTCTCAGAGATTTTCAACGGATCATGACATGTTAAGATTCTTTGTAAACACGAGATTAAATCCACATTATTCGAAAATTAATACATGTTCCTAGCAATGATATAAAAATTCACAATTAAATCAATCTAAGTGATTGTGAAACTCAAGCGCGTGCCAAGAAGAATTAACTCAAAAATCTGACTGGATGCACTCTTTTCTTTTTCACTAATTGTTGGTAAAATCACTCTTATAGTTATATGTGAGAGGATTGATGTAAAAGGCAAACAAATAGCTTACATATGATATAACAAGAAAGAAAAGGCATTTTCTGACTTTTTTTTTTTCTAGATATATGATCTCATGGAAGGAATGCTACTACTTGAATGCAAGAACTATGGACACCATATGCTCATACCTCATTCGAATCTCCACATCGTGACATTTCAAGACACACTCAATCAAAAGGTCTTAATTCAGGTTGTAATATGGGTCAAGGGAAAAGAAAGAACGGATATGAAATTTTCAAAGGGCTTGAAGAAATGGTGAAAGCATGCAATAAGATTAGAAACATTAGCAAAGAATCATATGGTTCAAGACATAAGTGGGAAAATGACGAGATGGCTCATTGATAATGAAGAGCTTCAGCAATTATTTTGTATCTACTGAAAAGAATTGAACTATCTGTATGATACTGTAATATTGAATGGATATAGATAAGGACTTGTATCCCTTTTGTAACTTTTTTTTTTCTACCATTTTTTTTTTTTCAACTCTTTCTTCTTGAACTGTCTACCCCAAGGGTCCCCCTCCCCCCACTTGTTTTTCAACATACCTTGAACCACAATAAAGTCTCTGCAAATCAAATTATGCTCCACTATTCTTATTAGGTTAGGGATAGAAAATGAGGGTAATGAAACAAAAGGCTTAATAACATGCTCAATGGGGTTAACCTAAAGGAAATATATTATGGATCAGGCTTATTTGGCAATGGTGGAAACTAGGTGCCTTTATCATGTCATGCAATTCAATATGATGCTTTGAACAAAATTAATACAAGTTCTAGTGCTTAATTCTTAATTTTGAAAGCAATCCAAGTAGCAATCAAAGCAAACAAAATTGAGATCATGCAACGAATTATTATTGACAAAAGAAATCAAAGATGACCTAACTAAAAACTCTCAAAATCAAAGGAACAATAGGCTCAAAACTCACATATGGGTTATAATGAGTTAAATTCAACTAAGCATGATATGAGTACCAATTACTAAGTTGACAACATGTGAATTTGCATATGATCACCATGAATAAGCATTAATCAAAGAATAATATTAAATCTTAAATAAAAAACCAAATCTCATCATTGTGTTGGAAAGTATCCTAAGACTCAAAACAACTATAAATTATTTGTATTTTATATTTTTATTTTTATTTTTTATGACACTAATACCAACAAATAAAATAAAAACCAACATATATATATTTTAAGGGACTGACACTTTTTTTTTTCAAAATAAACAACGTTTGTCCCCCCCCCCCCCCCCCCCCCCACTTTAACCTAACATTGTCTTCAATGTAAATAGATTATAGCACATGTAATGAAAGATTTAAAAGCGAAAAAACAAACTACTAACAAACAAAAGCAAAAATAACAAAAAGAAAATAATGGGATAAAGAAAGCAAATATGATTGGGTTGCCTCCCAAGAAGCGCTTGTTTTAACGCCGTGCAGCCTGACAGTATCTGCAATTTAATCCTTTGAATAAGTGGGAACATGGAGTGATACGTCCTCCACGTCATACTCCACAAACGACTCATGATAGGGCTTAAGTCGATGATGTTTCACTTTAAACTCCTTCCCGATTGTGATACTCTTAATCTTTATAGCTCCATGGGGAAAAACATTAGTAACAGTAAAATGACCAACCCATTCAGAACGTAATTTACCAGTTCTAAGACATGATTGGCAAAACAAGACTTTCATTCCAATGACAAAAGTATTTCCATGGATCATCTTATCATGAAAAACTATGGTGTTCTCCTTATAATTGTTTTTACTACCATAAGCCTCATCCTGAATCTTTTCAAGCTCATTCAACTAAAATTTCTTCCGCTTCTTTGTGTCATAGGGAACTCCATTGCTCTCATATCCAACGACAGTAGTGATGTTGGTCTCAAGTTCATCCTCATTTTTGAGGTCGGACAATTTATGGGCCAAATTGTCATTCACATTAATAGAAAAACAAGAATGATTTTTAACAGGATATCTCGTGGCTTCAAAAATGTTGAAGCCAATCACATCACCATCAAATTCCATGGTCAGTTTGCCCGTATGTACATCAATATTCTTGCAGTTTTCATGAAGAGGCGCCCTAAAATAAGAGACAAAGGTGTTGACAATGCCGAATCTTCCGTTTCAAGCAAATAGAAATCTGCTGGGAAGATCAAATGATTAACCTGCACCAACACATCTTCCAACAAACCTCGAGGATATGCATTAGAACGGTTAGCCAATTGAATAATAACACCATCATTTTTTAACTTCCCGAGATTCATAGATCGATAAATAGAATACGGCATAACATTAATTGAAGCACCTAAGTCTAACATTGCATTTTCAATTTTAGTATTACCGATAACACAAGGGATAGTAAAGCTACCTGGATCCTTACACTTCGGTGGCAATTTCCTTTGAAGAACTGCGAAAACATTCTCACTCACCTTAACTACCTCTCCGTCTCGAAGACGTCCCTTTGTTGTGCAAAGCTCCTTCAAAAACTTTGCATACTTAGGCACTTGCTTAATAGCATCAAGAAGCTGAATATTGACTTGGACTTTTCGGAAGGTTTCCGAAATTTCCTTATCCTGTTCATCTTTCCTAAATTTGGCAAATCTACCTAGAAAATGCACAAAAGGTGGAACAAGATTAGCAGAAACTGAATTTGGAATGCTCACCTTCTTACCTTGGAGTTCTGGTGTTTCAATGATGGCTGAAGAATCCTTATGTAACTCAGTTTCATTATTTCGACTACGTTTAGGGATTATTGGCTCATTCTCAATTTGCCTACCACTCCTCAATGTAATTGCTTTTGCAGTTTCAAACTTGCCCTTCGAATTTTGAGTGGTAGAACTAGGAAGTTTTCGTTGCTCGCGAATTTGTCCAATAAACTCAGCTATCTGTCCCATTTGTAGTTTCAAATTTGCTATATCCTTTGATTGGTTCTGCTGAGAAATAGTCAACGATTTCAAAAACTCATCATAATTAAGCGGATACCTGAATTGTGCTGAGGTGGTTCAGGTGGTCCTTGAAAGAAACCAGGGGGTGCCCGATTCGAAGTTTGTTGTTGAGGTTGTTCTGAATTTCCCCATCCAAAACTGAGGTGATTTCTCCAACCTTCATTGTAGGTGTTCGAATAAGGATTATTCCTATAGTGATTTTTCCCTTGAAAACCTACTGCATTGACATTTTCCCAACCGTCATTCTCAATCAGTTGAGGACATTGATCAGATGGATGTCCTGACTTACTACACACGCCGCAAACTTGTGCAACTCCTAGCACATTCGGCTTCCCTAGGGCCTGAGTCACAAGTGAGGTAAGATTAGCCATTTGAGCTTCTAAACTAGAATTAGTACTTACCTCATTGACTTGGCGTGGCATGATGCTATGAGAGTTTTGAAGCACTCATAGTAAGCTGGATATGATTCTCCTGGACCTTGCTGTATGCCACTGATTTTCTTCCTCAACAAGATAATTTTGGAAGTTGGGAAGAATTTCTCTAGAAACACCATCTTCATGCTCTCTCAAGAATATACTGTTCCGGAAGGTAGTTCATAGAGCCAATCCTTAGCCCTATCAGCCAGAGAAAAGGGGAATGCCCTCAACTTTAGGATGTTTTCATCCACATTTATTGGCATCATACTAGAGCATACAACTTCAAATTCCTTTAAATGTTTATTAGGATCCTCCATATAAAGACCATGATACTTCGGAATATGATGAAGTAGGCTGGATTTCAGCTCGAATGACTCAGTCTTGCCCTGCGCGGCTAATGGATACTGAATGCAAAAGGGTGTGGCATTGTCCAATGTGGATGCTGAAAGTTCTTTAATAAATCTATTATCTCCCATGTCAAACTCTTCAGATTCAGAGCTAGATGTTTGTGGCTCTTTTATCTATCTCCTTCGTCTTCTAAATGTTTTCTCAGGCTCTGAATCATATTCTAATAAGTTTTCGATAGATCTTCTATTGCGCATGAACTGGTACCTAAGATAAAGAAATAAATAAGAAAATTAAATCAATAAAAAGAAAATTAAATAAATAACAACTAATGAAGTAATTAACAATTTTTCTAATCCCCGGCAACGACGCCAAAAAAATGATGCGCTATTTTAGTAGCACACAACTTAATACTCTGCTTTGTGATTGTAGTATAGAATAAGTATGGATCGTTCTGGACCAGGGATTAGAGGGCTTGTCAATTAACACTAATAATAACTAAACGACAACTAACAACCTAATTAATTAAATAAAATGGGATTGAATTTTCTAAATTAAACTATGAAAATAACTACGAAAATTACTGTAAAGATAATAAAACTAAAGGGATGGCAAAAATGAGAAATTAGCTGAGGGTTTATCTCCGTACACCAAACATATGCTTATAAATCAATCTTCAATAATCACTTGCTAACTCGTGAGAGACAATGCTCAAGACTAACCATGACCACACTGCATTAATCTTATTATTTTCCCAAGTTCGTTGAATTCAATTAAGCGTCGCTTTCAAACTATTCTTATCATGCTATCTAAACATGAATCGCAAGTTAGACAACAATCTAAGATCATTAAGTTTTGTGGAAAATATAAACACTGACTAGGCAATTACAAGTATGATCAGCATCTTGTTCTTGCCTAGGTTTTTACTTAACCTTACCAACGTTCCTTGGTATTTACTACTTGTGAGTACATAATCATAATAATTAGGTGAAACTCTCCTATACTCTAGCCTCAGATCCTAGCATGTTACTAAGTTGGTCACCTTAACAAACATACAAAGAAAAATTATCTATAAATCAGTTAAGCAAAACACAATCACTAATAGCAAGGAAGATTAAATTCAATTAATTTATAAAGCACATGTTCGGGGCTTCGAATCCACCCCCAACTAAGAGGAGTTTAGCTAGACATATTAATCATGTTCGAATAACAATACATAATCAAATATCAAACTAAAATACGTAAAAGAGAGGTTTAGAGATGCAAACGCTGTCGCCTGTGCGTGGTGGTACTGAGTGGACTGATGGGCTGCAAATAGCGGTAAAAAATCTCTTCCTTTCTTCTTCACGATCTGCTCCTTCCTCACTTCTCAATCTGTTTGGGAATCAGAGTGTGAGAGAGAAGGGGATGACGAGGGACAACGAGAGAGGGAAACCAGATGGGTGTTGTCGAGGAGGTTGTAATTAGGGGGCTATGGATTCAGGACGACGGCGGCTAGGGTTTGGCGAGGTGACGATGGGTGTGATGGAGGCCGTGAATGCGAGGGTTATTGCTGGATGGGCGATGGAAGCCGTGGATGGATGATTTCTCAAAGCCAGGTATCGTCCATTTTTTATTCTTGTTTTCTTCTTTCTGTGGTTTTCTTGTTGGTGTGGGTTCCTTGTTTCCTTATTTGTGTGATTTCCTTGCTTGTGTGATTTTCTTGTGCAATTAGTATTTCTAAATTGCCAATTTGCTTCTATTTTAAAATATTGTAATTGGAAACCTACACAAACATGAAAATATCAATTAGTACCATAATTAACAAGTAATAGCTAAAAATATATATAGAAATATGGTACTAAAAATAGCCTAATTATGCTCCTATCATCAACTTAGGTGATGAAGAGGAGGAGCAATAAAAACTCTAGGTGGTGGTGATGCTACGGGTAGTGGTGGTGGCAGTGGAGGAAGGGGTAGTGGTGGATGAAGGGGTGGTAGCGGTAGAGGAAGGGGTGGTGGTGGTGGTGGGAAAGGAAGTGGTTGTGATGAAGCCATCATTGACAGTGGAGGAAGTGAGCCTATAGCGAAGAAGATGCATGAAGACATCACTTCATTGCAACTTTGAAAGAAACTAAAAAGATGTGATGTTCATGTTTGATTCTCCTAAGTGTTCAATTTTGGTCTAAGTATTTGTCTTAGTACATTTAGTTTGATGTTAAATACATTTAGTTATTGTCCAGGTGTTAAGTTTGTATTTGTTCCTTGTGTACTTTATCGATGTAAACGGTTGGCTAGTTGATGAAATGAATTATTCTTTTGAATACATGAATTATTTGTCAAAACTCATTTGCGCTTGTTTTAAAATAATGGTCACAAAACATAAAATTTATAGATGTCATGGCCAACATTTATCATGCGAGTATGTAAGAATTTCAAAATACCTGGAAACATAGAAAAAAATGGAGACATAACCTGATTCTGACCAAATTTTCTTTGGATCGTACAAAAAATAACCACCAACTAGGGGTGGGCATCCCATCTCGCGATCTCTATCCCGTTTTTTTCATCTCGATTTTTCGGGTTATTGTTAGAATTCATCAAACCATCCCGATCTCTTCCCGTTACGATTTAGAGTGGGATGGGATCGTGATGGAGATTTTCATTTGTTAACAAGAACATAATAGTTTTGTTAACATGACATAATAGCTTTTGTCACATAGTATAAATACATTAATTGACAATTAGATCAACAATGCAATATTTTGGAGTAGCTTTGGAAGATGGGTAAGCAACAAGTAAGTCACTTTTTATTTTGTTAACAATCCAAAATTGCCAATGAGATCAACCATGCAATATTTTGGAGTAGCTTTGGAAGATGGGTAAGCAACTAGTCAATAACTTTTTTTTTTCTCTTTCTCTTTCTCTTTAGTATCTAGTAAACCCATGTATTTCTTTAATTATCTGCATGAACATGATCAGACAGGTGCTATTTTAGATCAATAGTTATAAAACCAACATTCAGCCTTATAGTAAACTCGCAAACATGAAGGTATCATGCTCATCCCGTCCCATCCCAAACCCATTTGGAATGAGACGAGGTCGGGATGAGGTCTATCTCATCCCGTTTCGATCCCGAACAAACAAGATGAGATAGGGATGAGGTCCATCCCGTCCCGTGCCCACCTCTACCACCAACGCATCAGATCCTGTGATAGAAACCAAAATGCTCATAAATACCGTAACGCAGGATCCATTGTGAACAAAAATTTTCCAATTGCACATAATCTTGCGAGTGGGGATCTGTCACTCACATTAACCTATGCGATATGGCTAAAACCCTGGCTCTATCCAAATTTGAAAAAAAAAATTACCCTATTTTGAACTATTCGCAATTTATATGATTTGAAACACTTCTAAGGTATATAACCCACCCTCAAAACACATTTTTGACATGGTGGAGAAAAAACGTGACTTCGAAGGTCCAAATATGGATTTTAGAAAGGAATATCAAAAATGCATTTGGAGAGTGGATTCCATCTCTTATAAGTGTAGGAAAACCATAGTAATTAAAAAAACTTCTAAAAAATCTCAAACAGAAAAAATTAAAATTTGGACAGAGTCAAGGTTTTAGCCCCATTGCATAGGTTCATGCAAGTGGGGATCTTTCATTCGCATGATCCTCCGCAGTTGTTGGATTTCTGTTTGCAACGGATCCCGCGTGTGTATTTCTAGGTATTTTGGTCTCAGTCGCATGATCCTCTACGTTGTTGTCATTCTGTCACAAATTTCTATGCGAACTGGACTAGTTTTTGTCTCCATTTTTGTTTGGGTTAAGTTTGAGTCCTTTTTTCAGAGTTAATTTTTTTTTTACTTCTAACATACTTGCATGTTGAATTCATTTCTAGTCAACTTTCTAATGTTTGGTTTAAGTTTGGTCGAGCCGTCGAGGTGGGAGCTGGAAGGTCCGCGAATGTTGAATTCATTTCTAGTCAACTTTCTAATGTTTGGTTTAACCCAGCTCCCACCTCGACGGCTCGACCAAACTTCAACATGCAACTTAACCCCGCGTGTGTATTTCTAAGTATGTTGAATTCAATAAGTTGACTAGAGGGGCATTTCTAGTCAACTTTTTACATTATCCAATTTACCATGTTCATAATCATAACAAGCGATTGAAATGTGAATGCATCATAAGTAAGAGGGGCATTCAATAAAGGCAACGACTACTTCACACAACCTAAAGTATTGTCTCACGCCACAATGTACTTTTTTTTTCCTACTAACCCACACCACCCAAAAAATTGTTTTTGAAAAAAATAGTAATATAAAAATAGGGTAACTTTCGATCGACTTAAACCCTCAATTGAGATTGATTCTCAAGATCACTAAAATTGTACTACTCTGAGTTATCTAATAAACACAACTTGAATCACTTGAAAATGTTTTGAAATAAGCAAGTTATGGTCATTTTACTAAAGTCGCGCAAATCTGTCTTGCAATGAAAATAGGATATTGTCCCTGACTTTCGGCCAACTTATATACTCGATCGATGTCAACTCTCAACCTCATCAAAACATGAACATTGTAGTAATATGAGTTATCTAATAAACACAATTTTAATCACTTAAAAATGTTTTGAAATGAGCAAGTTATTCTCATTTTACTAAAGTCACGCAAATCTGTCTCGCAATGAAAATGGGGCAGTGTCACTGACTTTCGGCCAACTTATGTGCTTGATCAATACTAATTATCAAGTTGATAAAAACACAAAAATTGTAGTACTCTAAGTTATCTAATAAACACAATTTTAATCACTTACAAACGTTTTGAAATGAGAAAGTTATGACTATTTTACTAAAGTCTCGCAAATCTGTCCGAAAAAAGTCTGCTCGCATTGGGCAATGTGAGGATTGGGTGAAAATTTGCCTAGACCAATGCAAAGTTTCTCAAAATCCTCACATTGGTCTGGGCGAAGTTTCACCCAATCCTCACATTGCCCAATGCAAACATACTTTTTTTTGACAGATTTGCGTGACTTTAGTTAAATGGCCATAACTTTCTCATTTCAAAAAGTTTTCAAGTGATTCAAATTGTGTTTATTAGATAACTCATGATACTAAAATTTTCATGTTTTGATGAGATTGAGAATCGATCTCGATCAACCACATAAGTTGGCCGAAAGTCAGGGACACTACCCCGTTTTCATTGAGAGACAGATTTGCGCGACTTTAGTAAAATGAGAATAACTTGCTCATTTTAAAACATTTTCAAGTGATTCAAATTGTGTTTAGTAGATAACTCATAGTATTAAATTTTTTGTGTTTGATGAGGATGAGAATTGGTCTCGATCGAGCATATAAGTTGGTCGAAAGTAAGGGATACTATCCCATTTTCATTGCGAGACAGATTTGTGCAATTTTACCAAAATGACCATAACTTGCTCACTTCAAAATATTTTCATGTGATTCAAGTTGTGTTTATTAGATAACTCGGAGTACTACAATTTTTGTGTTTTGATAAACTTGAGAATCGTTCTTGATCGAGCATATAAGTTGAACCAAAGTAAGGGATAATGCCATGTTTTCAGAGACAAAGAGGGTGAGAGAGGTGACAGAGTGGTGGTGGTGTTTGAAGGAGAAAAGAGGGAGAAAGGTGGCGGTGGCGGGAGGTAGAGAAGTGGCGGTGGCGAGGTGGTGGTGATGATAGCGAGTGATGGCAGTGTTTGATGGATAAGAGATGGAAGAATGAGAAGAAGGAAAAAAAAAGATGAAGATAGGGGAAGTGAGCAATTTTTAAAATTTTGAGTTTTTATTGGTGGTGTGGGAAATAAAATAGGCGGTGTGGGAGAGAAAAATTGATTTGGTGGTGTGGGATAATACTTTAGGTGGTGTGGAGTAGATGTTGCCTTCAATAAATGAAATGTAAATTATATAGTAATGACATTTAATGGTTAAAGACATACAAGTCATCCATAAATAGAAAAGCGGTGACTTATGTAACAACCATATCATCTTATATCAGTAAAACAAATAATTTTTTTCCGAATTTGCATATTGAGACAGTAGTTACAAAATGTGCAAACATTTACAAAATGTACAAAAAGTGCATGCGTGCATCAATCTAATATGTCAACGACCTCCACCGATTTCTTGATCTTTTTAGTATTTTTGGTATTTAATTTCTTTACCAACACGTCACCAATGTGGAACTGGCAACCAAATAAACTTTTCCATGGTATTGCTTTTGAAAATATGCGAGAGGGTCAGGTTGGTAATGTTAAAGACAATGGTGGGTTGGGTGTCATATGGAGCAAGGGAAGTGGGAACTCTGGGCAAGGTGTGCCATGAAGCATACCCGTATGTTGTTCAAATGTCACGGCAGCTGAACATATAGAAAACATGTAGTGTTTTGGTTATCATAAAATACAAACATATACCAGTAATGGTTCGCAACAAACTCTAACATATCAAGGTCGATCAGCCAATTTCGACTGTCAATGCAGACCTTGCCTTCTGGAATTGTTAAACTCACATTCGTGCCACATTCCAAACCACAACTCTTTGTTAGTTTCTAGCTCCATTAGTAGTTCATTTCTTACTTGCTTTCAACCATTTTCCTTGTCGTAACCTATGATATTGCCTATACATCGAAATCCACAATTCCCATCGGCGGGTACATTCTCAATGTTATGAACATAATCTTGAATCCACGACGAAATTTGTTTCGGGAAGTTACTTTTGCATTCGTCTGGCTTCTGCCTTAGTTTATAAACATTTTTTTTTACGTTTTAGCTCCTCTTTGTTGAGTGTTGGGATACTCATTATCCGATGGATCCCTTTTAGTCGACTTTTCATGCTTCAAAACCTTATATTTTTTTAAGCATCCCTTTGACGTTCATAGGTTTGGATAGTTCGATCATTATAGTTGAACCTGAGCAACTCAACTCTAGAAGCTTCATCTTCAACACCAATTGTTAGTCAGGAGTGAATTCATTAAACCTGTGTTTAATAGCGACAGCCATTGGGTCTACAATCACATTCGCAGCTTTAGCGATAATTGTTTTGCAAAGTTGCATCAAATGCTTATCTAATGTAGCTGATGGAAGTTGTCCATTGGGGGTTAGATACTCTGCCATTTTGATCGATCTCAAATCTTACTGCAAGTGGACGGTTATCTATTGAGTTAGATAACGGTAAGTACGGGTCGAATCCCACAAAGAAAGCTATAAAATTCGGAAAACTAATCTTCAAATCTCTTTTGAAACTAAACCTAGTTAGAAAAGAAGTGATTGATAAAGTGTTTGAAATAAAAATGCAAAGTAAAACCTAAATGTGAAAGTTAGGGTTTTGAATTTATCATCGTGAGTAGATAACACCATTAGGCCACTATTAGATTAATCTTTTTCAAATTCATTAACACATCCTAAGGTAAATTCTCATCTCACCTTAAGATGGAAAATATGACATTATAAACAAATTGATTTCAAGCTTAAGTATATTAGTAACCTAAGAATCAAATGTGGAATTAAAAGCATACAAGGAATCCATACTTAAATGAAACACCAAATATCAAGCAAATCACAATGAAACTTAATAATATGTAAAACATTGTAAGAAGCTTGTTAGAGAAATTGCAAGTATAGAAACTTATCTAATTTTGATCTTAAGAAATAGAAGAATAAAGCATGAATTGAATTCATATGATGAAACACAAAAATCTAACTTACCTCATAGATGCATGATACAACCAAGCTACAAGACTAATCTAATTACACATAATTTTCTAATACATGAAAATGGAAATAACTAATCTAAAATATAGTCATCTTGGAGCTATCCTCCCATGGGCTCACCCACATCCTAAGGTGGGATGTTAGCCAAACATGGTGAGCTGTAGGCCAAACTTCACTCATTTATCTATAAACCACAACTATTTCTCGTTTCAAAGTGTTTTCAAAGTATTCCCTCAAGTGTGGGGTATTTATAGATGAAAGGTGAGACTTGTGTGTAGGGATAATGGGATGAAAGGTAGAGTGTTGGAATGAATTAAGGCGGAGTGTAAAAACGATGAGTAAATAATATATGGAAGAGTGTAAAAGTGAAGTAAGGTGAAGTGTAAAAGTGAAATAAGATGGAGTGTAAATGTGAGAATGGATAGTGGAGTTTGTAGAGATTCTTTGGCTATGATGAAGTTTCCATGTGGATGTCTAAATCTTCAAGTTGATTTTTTCGAGATCCGTAAAGGATGATACTTTGTGGGCTTGACTTCATGAGTTTTTGGGCTTGAAAATATTTGATCATTGACAATGCAATGTGAACTTCCAATAGACTTTTCTACTTATTGATTTTAGCCTTATTGTGTCACTTTGTGTATGATTTGAGATTGATGTTTAAATTTTTACAAAATACACAAAACACACTTAATGAGATATTTTTATTAGATAATTGGACTTAGCAATTGTATATTTAGGGGCATAAAATGTCTCATTATGTTTATCACATTTCATGAGCATAATGCAACTCATGAGTGGTTCGAAGCACACATCCACACTTAACATGTCATTGCCCATTAATTCATGCATCTGATCCATTTTCAAGAAAAATCAAATCAAAAGCCTCGTGCGTCACAGATCCATGAAGTTTTGAAAAGAATGTCGACACATGCTCAATCTTCACATTCGTCAAATTTTGTTGAAATGACACTTTAATTTTCATCAATTGGATTTGAATCATGTCATGCATATTTATTCATATATTAAAAAAATGTGACTTGTAAAATTTCCAATAACTTCTTTGTGCACCTTTAACGCGACCAGTTGTCCATTGGCCACATGTACTCACAGAATACTCTTTATGCGAATGCCAAACCGTTTGCAAATAATCCAAATACTTCGGGTATGCTGCTCATTTTCTCTAACTCAACAATGGACTTTTTCCACTTTTTCTCAGTACTTAATTTTTACAAATGCAAGAAAGATTCTATAAACTCGTACCAACCCTCATTATCTTCAAAATAATTTTTGCAATTCTTCTCAACATTTGTATTTATGCCATGTGCACAATAATCTTCTTGTTCCAAGGAAGACTCGCTCAATGACTTTAATCAAACCCAACTCTCCAATCGTGACAAACACGGTTGATAAGTTGTCTAACTAAAAAATTTCTAATAGTTTTTTCAATGCTCAGACGTACGACACCTCATTCCAAAAAGAAATAAACGTCAACTTGACACTTACAATCTCAAATAGAGACATCTAATAGTGATTGATTTTACATGTATAATTCATAAGCATCATTGATGAAAACACTTTGCTAATTGAATTGACTTTGACTCAAGATGCGCCTAAAAATATATTTATTGGTGATGTGCTTTATCACGCTCAAAATCAAAATATAGGGGTGGGGATGTCAAATAGTATTATCGGTGGTATCAAAAAGTTGGGGGGCATCATAAAATAGCTTCTCTCCCTCTTCCCTGGACTCGTCTTTGTCGAAAGAAGGGACACGTTGGTCATTCCAACAAACTAGAGGGACTTGTCGTGGCACGTTTTTCGAAAAACAAACCCATCGCAGGCAGTATCGGATCTCCCTCTTCTCCTTCCCTTTTTGGGGCACTCTAAACGAGCGAACGTCCGTCCTCTTCACACATCGATCTCTCTCCACACTCCCTCACTAAGCGGATCGCGGATCTCCATTTCAAAACCTCCATTAAATTCTCTCCTCTTTCGCTTCGCTTTGCTTCACTTCAATTGCGTTTGGTCGGACGAACTGGAAAGGTTCGATGAGAATTCGTTCAGGAAATTAGGGCTTGGTTGATATGAAGGTATGTTGTGGACGAGCTGCTCAGTTGTTGTTGTTGCTGTAGATCGGAGATTCTTTGTCATCGACAAGTTTCTGCTGCTGCTGTTGTTCTCTTCTTTGAGTCCAAATGGCGCTCTCGCCAGTCAAGTTTCTGCTTCTCTTCTTCCTCTTTTCGGTCATTGGATGGGTCGTCTTCATGTAAGTCCTCAAACTTCCATAATTTTTTTTTTTACCATTTTCGTTACAATTACCAATCAAATTGTTCAAACTTTCATCCTTTTTGACATATTTGTTACAATGGTGTTTTTAGTTGATCATATGAAGGTAATTTTGAGTCTTTGATTGAACTAGTAGCTGTAATTATTGAAATTTGAAAATTTTATTTGTCTAGTTACGTTTCGTGGAGCTGAAATTGGTAATGTATTGAATTTTATTGAGAGTTTAGTGGATTTAATTGCCTCTTATCAGAGTGTACTTTTAAAATTTAAGAAATAAATAAACTATAGTGTAAAGTGTAATGCTCATGATGCGGTACCACAGTAGGAGAAAGCCCAGCAGTTAGATATATCTATTCAGAAAGCAAGATCAGAAATACAGTGGCCAGATAGAATTGGTGTAATAGAGCTGTACTTTTCATTAGTATGGTTCTAGTTCTCATACACGTGAGGTAGTTTGGTTTTATATACATCAACACACTGGGTTTTAGGTTGGGAGAGGTTTATGGAGTTATGCCTCCATGTTTATGTTGTTAAATTTAAGGGGTTATTTGGACATGCCTTCCCAGACTGATTTTGCGTCTCAGACGTACCGCCTCCATGGCTCCAACTGATCAGATAGTAGATGTTAACCACCCCACCTCTCCTCCTGAAATTGACATAATTTGTTCAATTTTTGTTTTAGGATATGCCCAGGTGATTAAAGGTGGGCATGTAGATAATTATTCAGGATTTTCACGGTGCTTTGTTGGAGGGTCGTCATATCCTGATGGGATTCTCGTGTAATACAAAGTTATTGATTCTAGGCTTCGGGGAGGAGCTCTTGGTTTTATTTGCAAAGACGACTTTGAGAAGCCATACGACGGGGTCGACTTGGTTTTTCTCTTTTATCGATTCAGGATAACAGGCTTTAGGCAAAATGGTGCAAGAGGACATCAATATTTTATGTGCAAATTTCGATAATAGCCAATAGGAGTGCCAATGGGATTTTTCAGAAGCACCGTGTGCACGAATTTTATAAACAAATGGCCCTTACATGTGAGGATGGAACATTCATCCCTGAAGAGCTTTCAATGAATGGGATGAGGGCAAGGCTGTTTTTTTGTTGGAGGCCCTCCGGTTGATATCTCCTAGTGGGCATTGAGGATGGTTGGAATTGCTCTGTCATAAAAAAGTGTGAGCTATACCATGTCCTTGTATTATTAGTTTAGGCTGCCGATAGGTGCATGGCAAAAATTTTCAATATTGGTGGTGTGGAAGAAAGGAATTTCTCCTGAAGTTTCCTTCTTTACTTGGGAAGCCAGTTGTAATTGGTTAGCCATGAGGGATGTGCCACTCCATAGAGGCATGGAGGTGGATGAGGAATTTCTCATGTGTGGTGGTGGGAGGGAGACTAGGGACCATTTGTTCATTCATTGCAACCTGGCATCTTTTGTTTGTTCTTATCCTGTGGGATGGATTGGGTAATGCCTGCAAGTTTCAATGAGGTTATGCAACAATGGAGATCCAAAGCTTATTCGAAGGCTAAAAGTAGGGTGGTTTGAAATTTTACTCGTGTGGTGGCATGGTTGTTGTGGCAAGAAAGGAATAAGAGGGTTTTAGCAGCAATCTTCTAGTTATAGAGATCTCATTGTGATGGATGTAATGGGGTTTTCCGTTTTCGTGGTATATTTTTCGTCTCTTTCAAGTGGGTCCATTTCCGAGATTGATTTTGCTCTTGGGAACAATTTACGAGGGCTCAATAAATCGGGGCAAGTTAGCTTCCGTTTTGTATGCTTTCAATTTCTTCTCAGAATAACTTTCTTTGAATCCATACTTGTTGTTATTTTATTGTTTAGGTGACAAAACTACACCCACGAAAGTGTTTTCCTAAAGATATCACAGGTCGACAACCATAATTGATTTATCCTCTTATCCTTACATCTCAATACCTTCCAATACATATTTGAAAGTCCTTGCTGCATCTTCCACAAATCTCAAACACATACTTTTCGCAATTTCTCCAACTAATGTTATCTCCAATAAATTTGAACTCAAGATCTTTATTCACAACATCTTTCAATAAGCCTTGAAACTCAATACCTCATCAATCATTTTTTTTTTGGCCTCCATACCTCATCAATTGTTTTTTTTTCCCTTTCTCATGAAAGAGATTGTAGTTAGTAACACTAGATAACCTTTCAAAAGAAAGCTTTCAAGAGGGTTTCTTGATTCAAACACAATGGGATGGAGAGAGAGGAAAAAAGAGAGAGGGAAGAGAAAAGGTAAGGGAGTGGTGGAAAGAGGGGAAAAATAAAATAGGAAAAACCAGATTAGGTAGAATTGGCGGTGGTCAATAGTGGTTTGTGGAGGAGATGTGGAAGGTGGAAGTTGAGATTTTGCTTATTTTAGTAAAATTTTCTAAACAATTTGAGGTTCTTAGTGACGCATGTGCACCCACACACATGTTATAGAGAAGTTCAAATTGTGTTGAGATTGGAAAAAACTATGCAAAAGCCCAATGCTCCCAAGGCAAGATCAATATATTCACTTTAAAAATGTATGTTTTAAAACTTAGACCATCAGATACTTCTCGAGGCTTGCTTCATGATGCTTGTAACAAGGTTAAGTTTTTGAAGGCCCTCACTTTCCTTTCACATGAGTGAATAATAATTGCCCATCACAACTTCGTTTCAATATAGCCCAAATTGTAATGTCGGAGTATCTCGGGGGTCGAGCCTATAGTCTAATTAGGCCTGGCAATGTGAGCCAAAAGTTTTGTTTTTTAAATGTTTAAAAACACTAGGCATAGACCTGTTTACTGGTCTTGTTTAACATCGGTATCAATCTATGCATGCAATTATGACTGTAACACATGGAGATATGTATTAGCAGGTCTTGGCGCAATTTACAGATACTTTACCCGATTAAAATGGATATAAGTGGACAAGTGTTGGTTGTAGATGGTGTCTTTTTCTTTATATTTAAAATTTTTGGGCGAAGGTTAAAATTTAAGAGACGCAATGCATAAAGGATATTTCTCTCTTGACACTTATACTTTGACATAAAATAGTAAATGTAATTTTAATGTTTTATAATAAGTTCCTTTAAAATAAGATATAAAACGCCTAAGCTGTGGCCATGCCTATTCTATCCTAATGATCTTTTTGTGTGTGTGTGCGGGCGCACTTGAAAGATCCTTTTAATTATTGGGAGGAACTTTCAGAGAAATCCAAATACGCCCCAAACCACTTGAGGTCCTAGTCACTTGATCCACCTCATGTGAGATGCTTTCACGAGTATTTAGCTGACAAAAGCTAATGTTGTAAAGCTTCTCATTTTCAGAACTAAGGGTTAACAGATTTTCAACTAGGCAAGGATAAGGGGTAAGTATTTACTGTAATTTTCTTTCACATTCTAAGATTGTGTTGAGTTTATATATTATTGAAAATCATGGACTACACGAAAATGTCATTGTAGGAGTGTGAGCTCCCCACACAGTCATGGACTAAAAGAAATGGCATTTATAGAAGAGCATGAGCTCTAAACATAGATTTGGTTTCAAGATGAGAAGTTAAAGGATTAATTATGTGGGGTGGCCATCCTATAGCAGTGAAGAAGGGTTTTATAATAAAATTCAGTTTCCTCACTTGAATTATGCGAGTTAAAATCCGAGTGCATTTCCTCACTTTGACGATTGCACATGGTAAGCTCCAAAGATTGTCAATTTAGCTAAGAGATATGACGGTCCCCAACAGATGTAGCTTGTGTGAAATGAAAATGAAGACTATTGATCACCTTCTTTTCAAGTGCCATGTCTCCAGAGAGGTCTAGCATACTATTTGCAGTGAGGCCAATACTGTAACTCCAAAGTTTCAGAGTTTCATGCAGATGGCTTCTAGATGACACTAGAATGGTTGCTTAATGAAAGGGCTTTGGCTTTGAAAAAATATTTCTTTTTGCAAGGAATATAGGTCATTTGGAAGGAGATGAATCATATAATCTTCAGAGATAGGAAGGAGTACAATGGTATTTGTAATGGGATTAAAGCTTTTGTGTGGTCTAGGGTAACACTTGAGGGCAATTCACAATATTGCCTTTCATACTTGTATGTTTGAATGGGAGAGTGTGCTTTTGTGTAACTAAGCCTTGCTTTATTGTATCTTTTGCCTTGTGACCCAATTAGTCACTAAGCTTTTTCCTATTCAATATATTGCTCTGTTTTATTGATAAAAAAATAAATAATAAATTTAGGGATTTTTAGAGTTTAGGCTCACATTGGCATAATTAGATTTTACGACCCATATACTTCAACATTAGAATGGTTTGGGCTCTACATTCCACAAAGCTGTTAGGCTGAATAGGAATGGCCAATACTAAGTTAACCTCGACATCTCGAGGTAAACTTATGGTTTCTAAGGAACGATCAAACTAAACTAATAAAGTAAAAGTCTGAATTTAAATTTCAATAATGGAATAACTAGAATTGAAATAACTAAGGGTGTGTTTGGTTGCACGGAAAACAAACATGGAAATTGAATTGTTTCTATGAATTCGATTCTGAGGTCTCCCTCTCGGACTTGAATTTCCATAAGTAATGAGAAAACAGTTTAATGAAAAATCGATTTTCTATCAGTAAATTGACAACCAAACTGCGAAAATCTATATAACAGAGGAGATGGATTCCATTTCCCATGAAAAATGGCTAACCAAACAAACCCTAAAAGGAAAAATAAACCAAAGATAAATTAAACTCTTCATGTAGTATTTTCATTCATTCAAAGCCTTGTTACAATGTGGCTCTTACGCCATATTTATAAGTAAATCTAGCTTCATAATCAAGCAACCCTATTCCTTATGGCAGCGCTAGCCCCAATTATGACCTATGGGCTTACTACGACCCAACCCAAGTAATACTTTGAATTGAAACTAAAATAAAAATATTGAATTTAATTGATTGTATTGGCTCGAATATTCCACTTTCTATAATAAACATTAGAAAAATTTAACAATCCTAGATTTTGCTAAAATATTTTGCAATGAATCACAATGTTAATGACTTCAAAATGTTTACCTTGTGATGTGGGGTTAACTTATTATAAAAACATCTCCAAGAGACTCCTGAAAATCCTCCTTGGTGCACATGCAACACTTTTTAGTAAGATTTTTTTTATATTTTTTTTATTTATTGACTCCAACAACTTCCTTAACCTATATCATGGCACTATACAGTCTAAAGGAGTGCACTCCCTCTCTACAAAATAAGGAGTGTGAAAGAGCTCCTTGGTATGTACTTTTGGAGCGCACACTGGTTTTGGTTTTGGTTTTTGAGCCAAACTGAAGTCTTTAAATTAAAAAACTGATTGCAAACTTTGGAACTCTTCTCACTTTGGGAATTCGACACTCCACCCACAACCAACAATAAATCATTGATAACCTAGACTTACTGGAAGAAAGCATGGAGCTCACTCAGGATGAATGGGCTGCTATAGATTATACTAAAGTGCAGTTGTCCAAATTATTATAGAGGGACTTCATTAGTTGGAAAAGGAAAACCGGAGTGCAGTGGGGCAAGAATGGGGACTTTTGTTCCAAGCACTTTTATATTATTGCTAATCACAAAAACAACTGTTAATAGAATGATGTGCTCGGTATCAATGGTCTCATTGAACAATAGGAAGTTGATGACCAGTGATCACATTGTGGCTCACTTCAAAGAGATGTTCAGGGAAAGGGAACCTTGGAGACTTAAGCTAAGTGGGGTAGTGTTCAACACTCTTGATCTGTTACACTCCTATTACAGAAGCAAAAATCTTAAAAGCAATGCAAGAGTTCAGTTTTGACGTGGCTGCTGGTATTGATGGATCCTGTAGAATTTTTTCTCAAGTGTTGATCCACTATCAAAATGAGTTCCTGGCAGTTATTGAAGAGTTCAATTCAAACTCTTTCCTGGATTGGAGCCTCAACTCTACCGTCATTTCTGTCATCTCCAAGATTAAAGGTGTTGTTTCCATTGGTGATATCAAGCCTATCAGTCTTACATCTGCCAAACTACTGCTATGGAATGTAGACAATTGGTTGATGGTGCCCTCATTCCCAATGAGTTGATAAGACTCTAGAATCAAGACTAACAGTCTCGGTCATCTGTAAGCTTGATTTGCTAAAGGCTTTGATACAATGAGTTGGGCTTTCATTGACTTTATCTTCCTAAGAATGTTGTTTGGCCCTAAATGGAGAAGTTGGATCTATACTCTTATCTCCACTGCATCTTTCCAGGGTTAAAAGTAATGGTACCCTTTTTGGCTTCTTTGAGGCATCTAGGGGAATCAAATAGGGGACCGTCTCTCCCCCCTCATCTTCTCATTGGTTGGAAAAGCTCTCACTCAGCTGTTGCTTAGAGCCCAATATTATCAGCTCACCAGTGGCTTTAAAGTTTCTAGTGAGGGTTCTACTATCCCTGTTGCTTGACCCTTATCCTGAACAATTCAAGATTGGGGCATTCTCTATTGCTGGGTTTGGGTTTGAAGTGATCTCTTGGCCTTCTATTAATTTCTATAGGTCAATTACTTACCTCTGTGGAAGTAGTTGGTAATTTGGAAACTCTTGTTCATATTCTCCATTGCAAGGAAGGAAACTCCCATGTCAATACTTGGGTCTCCCTTTAGGAGCCAACAATAAAAGTAAGGAGGTTTTGGAAGGAGTTATTGGCATACTTAAGAGTATATTAGCTGTGTGGAAGGGCAACTACTTATCTAAGGTTGGCAGACTCACCCTCATAAAAAGTACCATCACAAGCATTCCAGTTCTCATGATGTCTGCCATCACCATCCCTTCATCTGTAGTTAATGACATAGAAAAGATCTGCAAAGATTTTCTTTGGGATACTTTTGGAACCACTAAATACAAGCATTTGGTGAAATGGGCAGATATTTGTAAGCCTACGAGTTGGGGAGTCCTAAGCATCATAAAACTCAAACATTTCAACTAGGCTTTACTTTCTAAATGGCTTTGGAGATTTGACAAAAAGGAGGCACATTATGGAGAACTCTCATTCAAAAAAATATGGATCTCATCTTAATGGTTGGTTTACTAACCAAGTCTCCAATTCTGATGTTTGCTGGTAGAGAGCTATCATGAACTTGAAGCTCATGTTTGAAAAAGAACTTACTTATGTGCCTGGCAAAGGTACTAGAATGAGCTTTTGGGATGATTCTTGGATAAGTCCAAACCCTCTCAAGTCAAATTCAAATCCACCTATGATATCTCCCGGCCTCCTTTCTATTCAGGAGTCCTTAATGAGAATCATTGACATGTTTTTAATTGATATTTTTCCCTCCCTTTTCTATTTCTCTCTATTATGTTTTCTCTATTGTTCTTTTATATTGTCTATTGTTTTTATTAAATTCATACTGAAAATAAATTTTATGAAATTGGAGGTATTTTAAAAGACGTTGAGTATGATAAGATATGCAACAAAATAATAGAATATTTTGATAATATTGAAAACTTCTTTTGTAAAGAATATTCAAATATTGGAAATCTTAGATAAATGCTGGAAAGATAATTTGGATTTTGGAGAATTTTGATAATACTGGAAATGCATTGAAAATATTGGAACTTTGAAAAAAGTGGTGGAACCTACCAAATTAACAAGTCAACAAACAAAAGTTGGCTTGCTTGAATAGGGGAGCGAAGCAAGACTTGTTAGAACTCGTTAACGAGGCTGTTGGAGTAGCAAAAATAACAAATTTGAACCCAACTCAGTATGTTGGAGATGCTTTAAGGGTAGTGTGATCATATCCTATTTAACCTAACAACTTTGACACATTGCAGTGCCTAAATCCTGAGCCCAAAATCTAATTAAGCCAAACAATGGGGGCCTCTACTCTAAAAATCGTTTAAAGTTATTAGCAACAAAGGTCTAGATAATAAGATTTTATCAAAAATGTTTTGCTATCAATTCACATTTGGGACTTATTTGATGCAAGAGATCAATACAGTTCACCAATTACATTCGTTAGAGAAGCTAGAACATCCAATAGTCAGACATTTAGGCATTTATGAATAGCTAACCATCGACTGAGATACGATAAGTATGAACGCTTATGGTTAGAAATCGTCTATATATCAGGAACGCTTCACATAGAGTAGTGTTCTCATACAAAATGAAATCCTGCTCATTAAACATGTTTCCACAACTGCTTTACCAGAAGGGTCTTATTCATTCTTTTGAAGTTCCTCAACCACAAAATCTTAAACCTCATTTATCACGGAAATGGCACCAAAGAAAGTCTGTCACCAACTTCTCCAACCTATCTGCAACGACAACCAGGATAGGGAAGGGAATAAAGATGGTAAACTGGAATGTCATCCTTTAGCCAATTACCCTCCTTTCTCCTATCCATATCCTCATTTATGGGATTCCAATATCTTTATTCAAACAACAAGCACCCACGTACTGCCGAGACGCTTGGGAAGGAAGATAGTATACCCAAATATAAGATCTGTCTCTTGAACCACCTTTCCGTTGCCCACCCTAATTTTGACAATTTTTAATTTTTTTAGCGTAAAAGTCTCCCCTAAGAAAGTCAGAATGTGGTTAAGATTGGGTATGTGGTATGTTTTCCACTTAATTCTTAAGAAAAAGATGATTGTATTGTTGGCATATTAATAATCGGGGCCTTCTCTACCATGAACCTGAATAACAAACATATTTCTGTTTTTGATATCGATCTACTAAAGCATTAATCGCGAGAGGAAAGAGAAATGGAAATATGGACCCTGCTGCCTGATACACTTTCCACTTTTGAAGAAATCTACGGGAGCATGACTAATCAAAATAGAAGAAGATGTGGACAAGCAAATTCAAATCCATCACTTGCTCTCTTTGTAACCTCCAGAACCTGTTGAAGACCTGACAGGGAAGCCATCGGAAGGTTCAAAACGTGGTTCATTTTCTCCACAACAATGACTGATGCATGTCACAAAGTTCCTCTCAACCCACTCCTTGAGGTCCCATGGAATACAAAAAACTCAATGCACCCTAATTTTGGTCTCCACTAGTCCTCCTTTCCATAAAGCACCTTGAAAGAGCTCCCCCCCCCCCCCCCCCCCTCTCCCCTCCCTCCCATACACATACACAATGTTGATCCTGTAAAGATCATTAGACTAAGAGTAACATAGTTGTGCAAATAAGGTTTAATGTAGTCTCACTCATTTCGCATTTGACTCCATTCCCCTGGATTTTATGCATTAGGACATTCACAGGGGTTGAACTACTTGCTACAGGAGCAACTCTTGCCCTTCGTTATTTTGATTGTAACCCCAAAGCCTGCTAGTGATCCATCAGTGTCGAGCATAACTGTACCATTGGAAGGTTTTTACCATTTGAAATAATAATAAAGTTAATTTGATTGTTACATGATCTGCATTCCAAAAAATTTTAAGCACCTCTATGGACTGCATTATCTTCATGCTTGGGATTCAACTTGAAGAGCTTTAAGCAAACTTTAGCTAACATTCGAAGAGCTTCTCTCTCTCTCTTTAAACTGCTATATTGAATGTTCATATCTGTTAAGTTGTCTTGGTTTTCATCATGCCAATTTGTTCGTTAAACTAGATTGGTTAGTTTCCATATCATTTATATTCTTAATCTGATGATGTGTCTTATTACAGATTTGCTGCGAGATTGTTGGCTTGGTTTTTAAGCAGAATAATGGGTGCATCAGTTGGATTCCGGGTTGCGGGATGGAATTGTTTGAGAGATGTGGTGGTGAAATTTAAAAAGGTATTCTTATCTTACTCTGTACCTCCCTTCATTACTGTATATGTGTTCAGGAACAACATCTTGGATACTGGCTTAGGATCTGTTCATAACCACATCATGACAAGGGAGATCCTTATTCCATCCTAGGATCAGTTGAACAGGTCTTGTTCATAAAATCTGGTCCACACATTGTCTATCTGAGTTAATACACGTTTAGGCGTATTTTATAGTAATTAATGTGGAATGAAGTGACACAATGATTAGATAGTAAAAGAGTAGTAAAACGAGATTCCCATAGACCCTTATAAACAGTAAACTGTTATTAATTTTTTCCCAATTATTTCTCCATAAGGAATCTTGGTTGGTAGAATTGTGAGGTTTTGAAGGTTATAAATGAAAGGTTTACTTCAAATCTTAGGAATGTATTGAGAGAAAATAAACATTGAAAAGTGTATACAATAAGCCAACCTAGAGACATTACTGACTATTGCATGCACACTTTGACCTTCGCTTATGAGAATTCTCTAACAATGTTTCACACTTTGACCTTCGCTTATGAGAATTCTCTAACAATGTAAGATGGTGTTTTCCAATGGTGTAAAGAGGATGGTTCATCAGGCAACAAACACTATGGTACCCAATTCTCTGTAACATCTCACATTCAATTCCGTACCTCCCCACTGCAACTATCCCCAAGCTTATCTTTCCTTCTTCTTGAATCTGACCAACTCCTCTAGTTCAAGCACTCCATCTCCTCAGTTCGAGTTGCACCACTTTTTTTCCCCATTCTCATTACTGAGGAATAGTAATACTGGTAAACACGCAGCGAAATTCATCGTATAAATAGCTCTATTCAAATCAAACGAAAGAAAGTTAAAAAATCTAGCAAGTTCATTCTCAAGAGCCCTAGTTTTCTTGCATCAAAACTGTGAAAATCAAATTCCTAATCTTCCTTAAATATTAGCTATCCTTAGAGGTTAAAAGCTACCTATCCTTAGAGGTTGAGTGGACCTGTTTATTTAACTAATTATAACCACTAATACTATGAGTATGGGATAATGGTACCTCCATGTTAGTATTAATTATTATTGGATAAATCCATGCTAAAGCCCAACTAGGAGTACAGGTCCAATAGGAATTAGGTTTACGGTTTATTGAGTTTAAATGAACATGAAAAATAAGTGGTAATGAGTTTTGTTCGAGTATTGAAAAATATTATTAGAGTTTTAAAACTTTGTTAATTAAGTTTCGATGATTTGGTTTGTAAGCTTCCACTAAACCCGTCACAAAAGGATCACGATATGTCAAAACCATTGATTAATTATGTGGTTAATTAAGATAATGACACACAAATGAATTGCCAGCCATTTTCTCTGTTAATCTCACTCAATCTTACCATAAATTATAAATTGGAAAACCAAATCTTTGATTATGAATCCACATGGTTCCTATGGTATCATTAATTGTCCAAAGCCGTTTAACACATTATAGTATGATTTCCACCAGAAAGATGTTATATATTAATAAAAACTTAGTTGGCAAGCAATTTTTTTTTAGGAAGATGGCCATTTATGAGAAGTTTATAAATTTAGGGACGAAGATGATCTAGTTAAACAATAATCCATGGAGTCAACATTTGACTTCATAGCAACTCCATTGTTTGGCCTCTTTGCCGTAATACGTACTTGCTACCAAGATTGTGATTTTGGTTTTCGAAGTAATTTCGACTTTTAATTTAAAAAAATTTTTTGGCCTACAGAAAAACATAAGAGTTTTGAAAGGTTATAAATATGTTTAAAAATAAAATACATTTGAATCTCAAAATAGATTAGAAATAACAAATTAACAAATGGGGTTATAGTTTCATACAAATGCGATTTAATAATCAAGACAAACAAGATCACTGAACCTAAACAAAGAGAGGTTGGTGGAACAGTAATGAGCCCCCTTCCCTATCTTCCCATGGGATCAACTTCAACATAGACCCATCATCATGGGTCTCATACCACATGCTGTTGGAGCAAGTTTTGGGGTGTTCTTTTGTCTATGCTTCTCTGAATAAAAGTCAAGCACGAAATAAAATAAATTTAGGAATACTGATATTGATGTAATATTGGGTTGTGTACTAGTATCAGTATTAGTTATTATTATTAGCTAAGTCCATATTAATGCTCAACCAGGAGTACTAGTTCAATAGGAATTAGGTTAAGGATTTATTGTGTTTAAATAGACACGAAAAATAAGTGGTAATCAAATTTGTTTTTGAGTATTGAAAAACAATATTGCAGTTTTGAAACTTTGTTAATCAAGTTTGATGATTTGGTTTGTCAGCTTTCGCCAAACCCATCAATTTGGTATGAGAGAAGTAAAATCTTTAGATAAAGATGCCGCTTAAGGGAACTAGAATCACCAACGCAAGGATGAAACACATATAGAAAACCTTCGCGGACATCTCAGAGCAGTTGACTGCTGTCTTGACTTGTCAACTGCTGTCTTGGTTTGTCAAGAACCTGAAGCTATCCACGAAAAGTCGCGTCGTGAGGCTTGACAGTGAGATGGTTTTTTTTTTTTCCAGATTCGTTTGAAGCAGAGAAGGTGAAACCTACTGCCATTGATTGGCAGAAACCACCCCTGTTTGATGTGTACGAATGGTATATGGTTATCTGCAAGTCATTACTTTGTGAGGCCGAACACATCACAATTTTTGTAGGTTTTCATGTGAAAGAAAATTTGAAAATAAGTTCGCAAGAATGGGGTGGTTGTCACAAACAATGATGATAACCCTAATTTCTCCAATTCGTTGGACTGTGATCCTATTTGGGACATGTTTGAAGCTCAATCTGTGAAAAGTTTGCGCACAAAAATATTATCATGAAGTGGATGTATTATGTTTCGGGGATTTGCTTTGGAAATTATTTGGCGGCTAAATTTTTATTTGATTGTTCGATGTACTAACAACTACAAATGAAGAATTCGAGGTCGAGTCTTAGCGTTGCACTTTTCAGAGATATCATACTCAAAGCTCGAGGACGAGTATTTCGAAGCGGAGGAGAATGATGTAATATTGGGTTGTGTATTAGTATTAGTATTTATTTAGTATTATTTGTTATTCTTGGGTAACTCCATGTTAAAGCCCAACTAGGAGCACAGTTCAAATAGGAATTAGGTTTATTGAGTTTAAATAGACATAAAGAATAAGTGGTAATCATTTTTTTTAGTATTGAAAAATATTATTAGAGATTTGAAACTTTGTTAACCAAGTTTCGATGATTTAGTTTGTAAGCTTTCGCTAAACCCAACAGATATAGTGTTGATAATTAATGGGTGGGAGTGCATGTCATCATCATCATCATCATCAAAGCCCATTCTCGAGAGGTGGGAGTGCATGTAAAATATATAAATCAATGACAAATTGAAACGAACTTATGCATTTTTGTGTCGATCCCTAGGGTTATGTTGAGAATTTTTGTGGACAAGAAGGCATTATGGATTTTGGACACAGTTGATTTATGTTAAAGGGGTTAGTGTAACCCCATTTTTTAGTCTTTACCATTGATATTGACCCTGCTTAACAACACGGAGCTGTTACTTTCTTTAAATTTGAATCCATCCATACAAGACTAGTGGTGTTTGACAGGCAACAATGGGCTAATTTCGCCTATGCAGAATGGGCTAATTTGAATCCGTGTAATTTCGCCTATGCAGAATGGGCTACAACAAAGGCAAGGCGCCGTGAAGAAAGTATGGCTGCGAAAGTCCACCCCCAGGGAATATGAATCCTAGCATTCTCCTTGAAAGAGAGACGTCCTAACCACTAGACGATGGGGGCATATGTGCCCGATCGCCACCATACTATGCTAATAGTATGAACAATTTTTTGTAGTTGTCAATATAAGGTAATGGCGTGAATAAGCCCGAACCTAATTTTTTTATCTTCTTATTACTATGGCAGTTGTCATCACCTTATCTATCCTTCAAGGACATTGTCTTTGATTTTCCCTTTGTGAGTTGGGATGCGATCATTCTAGTGCCTTAATGTTTGAGACAAATCAGTAACACTGGTTTAGATGGAATCTTTGATGATATTGAACATTTGAAAAAAAGTTCATTTTTACATGCAAGGTAGGTGAGTCGTAAATTAGATCATAAATCAGAAGGAGGTCTCTCAAATCATATCATAAACTTAAGATTTTTTAAGACTTTCCGGCGTAATGTAGAAAATATCAAAACAGTACATAGATGTATTTCCATGCAAACAATAAAATAATTTATTTCAAAAAATAAATTACATATGCTCAGTCATCAACTATAATAACCTCACTCATTATCAAATGATGTCAATCATTCTAAATTTAAAAAAAAGAAGACAAAATAACTAACTCCAAGAAGAGCTTTCATCATGGTGTTTTATAATGTTACTTTGGGAAGAAGACCCAAGTAATATAAAAAGAATTAGACATAGTGAAAAAAAAAACTCCCGTAGTTGTTTTATGACATGAAGAGTCTTACTCTTTGAATATGCCTCGGTATAATGGTATACGAATGAATGTGTTAGTCAAATAGTCTTCATTTGATAATTAATAAAAACCCAAATAACCATGAAAGAATCAGGTTTAAAAGATTTGAAAAGTCACATGGGAATGCAAATCAAATCGCATGATTCAAGGTCAAATTGTGAATAGTGATTTGCAAATCAAATCGTATGATTTGACTGTTGCCGATTTTTTTTTATCCGATTTAAGAGTCGATTTGATTTGAATTGCAAGATTTGGGTAACACTGATTACATGAATTTCGCCAACCATTAACATTATTTTCTATGGAGTCTGCTAGGGTGTCCAGCGATTTCAGCCTTATGTATGTTCTACTAATTTTTTATGTACCCGACTACTTTTCCTAATTTCTCTTAGGTTATGCTTTAATCCAAAGTTCATTTAGGTACAAGGTTTATTTTTTGCCCTCTCTTTAAAAGAAGTATGTGGCCTCAAAATAACACTTTGATAGTATTGGCAGTGGCACTCTGATACTTAAAACACACGTCAAGACAACTGACGGACACTCCGTGCTTAGATGATTCACTACTTAATAAATTATTTAAGATTTCAAGTCTACTTTAATGTTATAACTTACAAGTAAATCATGGCAAGTTAGCAGAGTATCTGCAACAATACCGTACTGCAAGTACAAAAGATAAAATAATAACAAAAGTAGAACTGACATAACAAATTACATTGTAATATACAGGTTGGTCCCGGATTAGTGGGGTTTTTTAGTTGATGTGTCTAACACCTCGTACAGGTGTTGGACGCCATCACATGTACCAAGGTTGTTGATACATCAAGGGGCCACAACTAATATAATGAGGGTTTGAACTTTAAAATTTTTGTGTGTAATTGGGAGAACATTGTCATTGGATAGATAGCAGGAAAATTTGTGATGCACATGCTTGAGTCTTTTTCTTACTAATAATGTAAATTGCCCCTTGTTTTGTAATAAAATTAAGAATAAATTTGATGTTGGTCTCTTTTACTAATACGCCGCGTTCTAAAAATCGGCCTAGGCGCTAGAAGGTAGAAAACCGCCCAGATTAATGGCTGGGCGGGTTCTGGGCAGTCTGGGCGGGTCTGGGCGAGGTCTAGGCGGTGTCTGGGCGGCCTTGGTGGTCTGGGCAATTTTTTATTTTTATTTTTAATAAGGCTGATTGTGTTCTTATTTTATTTTTCTTTCATTTTTTCAGAAATAAACTATTTAATTGTTTTTTATCCAGTATATGTCTAATTGTAGCAAATGATAATTACTTCATGAAATTCTCAAAGGATCTGCCGGTACCAATTTTACTAATGTAGATTTTATCAAACATGACTGAGGTTATTCATGCAATTTGAAGAAAAATAAAAGAGTAGGTTTGGATATTTGTTCACAAATTCAATTTTATATAAAGTACCCATCTTGACCAACTTCAGTCATTTGAGTTTTAATAAATTTTGTTCATGATTGTTAATTTTTCATGTTTTTAAATTTTGTATATGTATCTTGGCATTAAATTGGATGTAATTGATAAAGTATTATGCTTAACTTTTGTAAAATATTAAACTTATAATACAAAACCTACTGCCTAGGTGTCGCCCAGGCCTCTGGGCGCTAGGCACCTGCTCGCCGCCCGCCCAGCGTCTAGCGCTTTTTAGAACACTGCTAATACGGTATATGGCTTTAGTCATTTTTAAAATTTTATTTGGTCATGGTCCCTCATTGTCATGTACCAACATCAAAATTTTTCTAAAAGAATCTTTTGGAATTCTTGTACCTAATGTCTTTACAGTTTTACATGTTGTTATGTCTTAATCTTAATGACTTCTATTTTGATGGTTCAATGTATTCAAACTCTAGTTCTCTCAAACTTTGTTGTGGCAGTTCCCTCAAACTTTGGTGATTGCCACTTTCAGTTATCGTCTAATTAGGAAAGTTTTTCACTTCTTCTGAATTAAGTAGCATAGTTTTCAATATCTTACGATAAATATGCTACGTTACACGATATGTATCATATCTATGCCTCATTATTATGGTACATATATATCTATGCCTCATTACACGATATGTATCATATTATGCCTCATTAATATGGTACATATATATCTTACGATATATGATGATGCAGTGATATATATTCCTTGTACAAGTGACATGAATGAATATGTTTTACACAAGTCATGTTTTTAGGACCTCCTTGCTTGAATAAGTCTCATTTATGTCTTTTATATGCTTAAATATATAATATATATTATAAAATCTCTATATAGATTTTTGCATTGTATCATATATGATACGTTTACATGTATCTTAAATTTAGGTTTATCGATACGAAAAGTGTTTTGATAACTATGTTAATTAGTACGAATTGTTATTACTTGTTACTTGCTGCTATCAAGGATATGTATGGTTGTTCGTGTATGCTTGTCTTTAACAAATACATGCTATATATACAGTCAAGATCCATTTTATTTTCTGTGAAGATCGTATTTTTCCTGTTCAATCTGTAATATGTTGTCTCCTCCATATGTAGGTTATACCATATTGTCATGACTTGATTTCTATTTTATTTTCTAGGGTGCCCTTGAGTCTGTATTTATTGGTGAGATCAAACTCAGTCTGCGTCAGTCTCTGGTCAAGCTCGGGGTTGGATTTATCTCTAGGGACCCGAAACTGCAATTGTTGATATGTGACCTAGAAGTTGTAATAAGGCCTTCAACCAAAAGTACTAAGAAACCATCCAAATCCAAATCAAGCAAGCCTCGTTCTGCAAGTAGAGGAAAGTGGATGCTTGTTGCCAACATGGCAAGATTTTTATCAGTTTCTGTGACAGAATTAGCTATCAAGGTATGGATTAGCCCACAAGGTTTTTATAATAGTAATGGTCATACACATTTTTTTTTTATCATTTCTAAATGACAAGGTACCCATATTTTGATTTGGCTTAAATTCTGGTCATACACATTGTTTATATTTCTAAATGACAAAGTACGCATATTTTGATCTTTTGGCTTAAATTCTGATAATCTTTTGTGGCTCTTAAGTGGTATTGATGATCCATCACGATGCCACAAAATTTATTATTGTATTGTCTTTTGGATAGTTGTCGAAAGCCTGGAATTTGGAATAAAAGAATAGTTTATCGGTTCGGAATTCAGAATACTTATGGTGGGACGCAATTTTACTTATGAAAAAAATCAGATCTTGGAGAAAATGGAAAAAAATGGATTAACATAACTAAATCTTTTTTCACCTATGGTTAGCAGGTTGAGCTTTGATCTGTTGGAGTTTGTGTCATCATTTGGCATACCAATTGCTGGATTGTGAGTCTATTGTTAAGTTGTTACTGTATTTAAATGTTGCAGATGCCAAAGTTTACCACAGAGATTAAAGATGTGAGGGTGGACATATCTAAAGATGGTGGCTCTAAGCCCAAACTACTTGTGAAGCTGCATTTTCTACCCATTCATGTTCACAGTAGTGAATCTCGGTGTAGTTATGATCAGTCATCCAATTTTAACCAGGTTGGTGTCTCTCCTGAACAAGCATCATTGCCTGTGGTGGAAAGGGATGCTGCTCTATTTACCTGTGAGGAGTTCTCTCTTTCTATTGAAATTGGCCACCATAGGTGAGATTCTCCTAACCTTGTTTCGTTTGAGTTTTTCTGGTTCATTTTTAATCAAGTTTTCTTATTGATCAACAAAAAGAAAATGTAGTAATTTGATTGCAGAATGTATGTTTCTTCTTACTGTTAAAGAACGTGTCATGGTTGCCTTATTCTTTATCATCTAATATGAATGTTTTGAGTCGAATCTTGTTACCCAAGGGGGAATCCACTGCATATGTGGGTGGGGCACATGCCACTCCCAATATTTTGAAGTTCACTTGGTACAATATGGCCCACAGATTACCTTCTTTTATCAATCTCATATCCATCTTCCCGGATCAATCGCAGGGAATCAATGAGAATTTGCAGATAGTGTCCCTAGGAAGAAGCAGTCGTGCTCAAAAGAAAAGAGGTGGAAGTTATAGAGGGAGGAAGAAATAAAATGTTATCATTATTTTTTAATAACTAAAACTTCTTTTTTAAGATACTTTCAACTAAAATACATGTGGTAGCCTTAAAAGCAACAACTCGCAAGATAATACCATCCCAATTAACATAATATGACTTGAAAAACATTTTGATATCCAACCCCAAAGAAAAATCTCACCCCCCATTGAATGTACTTCCATCTTGATAAGTTAGCTACTGGTTATTAGTTTCTATGTTGCTAGGGGCGTGGCGAGGTGCCAAGAAGTGGTGTTTTTTAATTTTCTGAAAGGAGTGGCGTTATTGCATTTTCTTTGTTTTACTTTTAGTTTTATGTTTCTAGTTCACTCTAATGCAACTAGGCCAATGCCAATTAAAAGCTAACTAGTTGTCCCTCGTCGATTTCGACAATATGGTGACAACATCAAGGGGAAACAAGTCAACAAACATGTAAGCATAACAAATAACGCGCCACATTCATAACAAATTTTCAACTAAAACCTAACAAGGACATAGCCCATAATTTCATAACTCATAAAAGTCAAACATTCTAAGCTAATTCCACTTTTTCATCTCTATCATCCCCTAAATGGCTAAATCTTCTTTTAGTGCTTAATTATTAAATTATCTAATTAATATTTTAAACTATCTTATAAGTATTTGTTTATATATCTATCCAAAAAAAGTGGTGTTGGAGTCCAAACCGCTCCTAACACCTAGTGTCTCACCTGAGGCGGAGCGTCGCGGCACAACACTAAACATGGTCTTGAGGCAAGGCGAGGCACCTTTATGAAAATAATGTGCCTTGCCTTTCTGTCATTAATTTATATTACTTGCAAATAAAACTATTTTCTTTGTTAACAATGGAGATGTATTTAGTTAAAGTTTGGTATAGGCTGTGGGTTTATGTTGAAAAACGTGTAGATGTTCAGGGTAGACATGAAAAGTCCTATTAACTTCTAAGCACATGTACATCTATTTGATAATTCCGAAATAGCTTGTATATGTCATGGGAAGAGATCAGATTTCCAAACTTTTAGTAGATATTGATCCAATGCTAAATTCAAAATTCGCTTGTGGTTTGTGAGTTACGCATAAATTATCATGTAGGTAATGCGGGTGCAATAATCATATTTTTAATGCATGCTAATTAACACTTTGGCTGCAGGGAAGTTGGTGTCGGAATCAGTAACGTGGATGTAACAAGTGGAGAAGTCACTTTAAATCTCAGTGAAGACTTGTTTATCAAGAATAAGACCACACCAAATACTCCTTTTCAGGAAGATTTAGTTGGAGGTACTACTTTGATCCAAGAGGCAGCTGTAAAACCACAAAAGAAACAAAGCGCACCTCTTTCACTTGGAAAGTACTCATCTGTGCTTCCCGAAAAGGTTGGTAGTTTATGATTTTAATTTGATGATGCTGTATGTTTTAATTATTTTCTTATGTCCAGTTTTTCGAATATTGATTTCATTAAAAATTAATAACAACTTGTTTGCTACTTTATTTGTTCTTAGTCAGGCCAGTCAACACCCATTGTCCAAAACCACCCGAAAGGGTGGTCGTTAAACATCCACAAAACTGCTTAAACACGTATCTCAAGGAATGATGTTGAAACATGATGAAATTTTAGCACGACATTTTTAGTGTTAATCCGTAAATTTCTTGAAAATTTCAGCTCAAACGAATTAAATAACTTCCCCTAATATATATAAATGAGCCAATTAATTAACTTCCCCTAATGTTGACCTACTCTCTTGTTCTGGCATATGAATGCTTCTAAATGAGCCAATTAATTAACTTCCCCTAATGTTGACCTACTCTCTTGTTCTGGCATATGAATTCTTCCAAATGTTCACAAGAGAGCATATATTCAAGAAGACCGATGATTGTGAACTTGTGATAGGTTTTTTTAAAAATTTTTTTTTTTCAAACAAATTAGATTTAACAGGAATGCACAAAGAGGAAGAGGTTCGATATATCTTATAAAAATAAACTTATAGCATTCAATGCATTTTTGGTATTGGATAATTACTTTTTAATTATTAATGAAATGAGTCAATGTATTTGCATTGTGATATCAACTAGTTGGCCAAAAGTGGAGTATTATGTAGAGTGCATGATCTGAACACTGATTTCATATTTAGAGTGATAATGAGATTTCCCTGGTTAGGATTTCATGGGAGTATCATATACACACAAATATTGTTCTGTTTGTGTGTAGTTCTACTAGATAGAACCCTATCTATTGATCATTTTATTAATAGCAGTCCCTGTGATGTTTAAATAGATGTTAGTTATGCAATCCGAATGGAGTAAGTAGCGTATAGCTTATTGGTGAACAATCTTTACAAATTGATACAAGTCACAAAAGTATCTTAAGGTTGAAACATAAGAGATTCCTAATTAACATAAAAAGAGTAAAAAACCAAATTCCCATTACGAGAGGTAGGGCTGCAAATTGGTCGAGCCGTCGAGGTGGGAGCTGGAAGGTCCGCGAGTGATCAACCTAATGTTTGGTTGCTTTTCCCATGTAATTCCCAATAACAACGGGTTGACTTCTTGCTACCCATAACCAACCAGACCATAAGGTCTTACTCGTCAGGTTTCCGGAGGGGTCAGGTTGGCCAATGAGGTTTATTGGTTGGTTCAGTTGTTCATAACAAATCTCTTGCTCATGAGTCATGACCAGTCTAAATTTCTTCAAGTTAGATAAATTGTTATGACCAATTTAACCCAAGTTAGGCGTACCATTCCCGCCAAAATATTGAGTCGGGTGCAAATTGGATGAGTTAAATACACCCAAGTTGCATGTTAACAAGAGGGTTTGGTGAGGTCCAGTGGCACACAAATGCCTATGATATCGATATCAATTTTGCACAACACAGTGTTTTGGAAAGTAGTGCTTCATCCTTTCCAAAGGATAAAATAGGTGTTGTCTTAATGGCAATGTTAATGTTGTCATGCCTCCTTGATGTTAATTCTTAATAAGAGATGCCTTACTATTGGGAACAAAAGGGTATTTGGAATAGGAATGAATTCAAAGTACGTTGGTTTTCGTGGTACAAAATTCGAAGGGTAGGCAGAGTCGGTACGCTATGTTGGGTCGCAATTTGTGTGTTTTTTTTTTTTAAGTAATTCGGTATGGTATTTAGGTATAATAATTATTTATAGGGTTATTTCCCATTTGGCACCTATTCATTTATGAATATTCTTATTTGACCCCCATTAGTTCTTGTGTCTCAGTTTAACACCCATGACTATGGTTTTAACCACATTGACTAACAAACTCCATCCATTTTTTCAAAATGACCAATTTACCCTTTGCACATGTTTTACTTAAAAAAAATTATTATTCCTCCTTCCTCCTCCGTTTCGCAGCCCTGCCGCCCCCTTCCCACTCCACTTTCTTCTCTGTCAAAACATTCTTCGGTGCTAACTTACGCTAGAGTGTACATCACCACTAACCTTCACACCCAGACACTCATACTACTCTCTCTGTTTCCACCTTTTTCTTTTGTAGAGAAGAAGAAAAGCGAAAAACAATGTAAAATAATCAGAGTGAAGCACAAAAAAAATCAATAGAAGAAGAAGAAAAATAATAAAGAGAAGACAATAACAATAAGTTTCACTAATGATTTTGCTTTCTATACAAAAGAAGAGCCATGAAAGCTAACTACATTTCTCTGTCTCACCTCACCATTAAAATACTTACTCAAAAACAAAAACCCAAACTAGAAATTAAAGATGATATTAGTTGTTGTTGTTGCTGTTAACTCTTCAAACCAACCAAATCCACAGTTCAAAACCCATTTTAACCCCAATTTAACTCATTGTTCAAAACCCACTCTTCAATAAGATGACAATAAGTTTTAACTCACTGTTCAAAACCCACTTTAACTCACTATTCAGTTCAAAACCCCATTTTAACCCAAAACATGAAATCCAAACTAGAGCCAGAGACTTTGGCCTCCTTCAACTAAGGAACGAGAGTCCCATTGATGTGAAACCCCATGACTTTATCCATGGTCCCAACGAGCTTCCCACCGATGAACACAAGAGCGGAAGAAGAGTCGATAAGCCTCATAAGAGAGCATTTGATCTCCTTCCCTCTCAGGTTGACGTCGAGTTCATGGACAGTGGGGTTGACGCCCATGCCGCAGAAGAGGCGTTTGATGGCGTGACATGCAGCAAGTGCTGATGCTGAAGTGACCACTACGCTTTTGGATGTCAGGTGTTCGATTCACTCGAATGGGTTGAAAGTGGAGGCCCCGATCACCATGAAGGAGGATCTCCATGAAGCTTAATTGGTTTTATTCAGTAATTAGGTTGCACATGGGTAAGCTTGAGGCAATAGCTTTAAAGTATAACAAAGAAAAGTAGTAATGGAATTCTTTACAAAGCATCCGAATTAGTGTTGTTTAAAATAGGGAAATTGAAGAAATGTTTTTAGTAATTTAACTTGAGATCGGGGGCGTGTTGTTGTGGGTGGACGAAGATAGGAAGGTAGGGAAGAAGGGATGCGGAAACATGTAGACGAGGACGGTAGTATTGGGGAATTCAATCAGGAAAAGGAAGAGGGTTGGGGAAGAAGATGAGGGCAATTTTGAGATTAGAAAAGTTTGGATATTTTTTTCGCTAGTCAAAGGCCTTGACTTAACAGTCAAGACTCAAAATGGGGGTCTGACTAAATTTCAAGAACTAATGGAGACCAAGGAGGAATACACAAGAATTAATGGGTGCCAAAAGGTAAATAACCCTTATTTATATTTACCAATATTTTTGTACAATATAAATATATAGGGGAACCCCGAAAATCTCGGGAATGGGCTTTGATGATGATGATAAATATATAGGGGAAAAAAAGTATGAATATATGAACGGGGACTCAATACATGATCTTTTACCTAGTGATCTAGTTATCATGATTCGTTGGAAATTTGAAGGTGTTTTGGAAAACAGTGAATGACCTAATAAAAGAATAAACATAAAACTAAAAAGACCAAGTGCCCTCATTTCGGATTTGATATTCTCCCTCATTTGTTCTCTTCTTAACCAAATGGCTTGTTGAAATCTATCGATCCAGGTCGCGAATCCTACGCGCTGCTCAGTTTGAAATTTGCAGGAGGTTGAGCAAATCGGGTATCTATAATAGACATGTACCCGAAAAAGTTTCCGTCATATGGTCCCAATTTCGAGGACTAAAATGTCTATCCCATTGAAATACAAAATAAGATGGGCAAGTGCCGCTTCTCTTCCGCTCATAGATTCAAGCCGTCTCTATGAAGATCTAAGGGCTTGGAATTGAAAAACAAAAGGAGATTTTTTTTTCTTGCCCCAATTCACCTTCCTTATCTCCACTTGGCTAAAACCTTGCTTCTGCCTTCCTTCATCCCTTTTCCGTAGATCTCAACCTGCCTCATTTTGGTTAGAGTATAACTTCACTGGTAGATTACAATAAAGCGAGACCACTTCCATAACTTGAGATATTTTAAGCAGGGCCGAAACTGATCACATAGTATCCTGATTCCCTCCCCAAGACAGCTATTTCAAAGTAAGATTCTCAAACCCCATGTCCTTTGTAACTTTAAATTCCTTGTCCATATCAAACCCTCACACGTCTTGCAAGGAGTACACAGTTTTGCTATTTTCAAATCAGAAACGATGAGACCCAGGTCATGCTGTGGGTGGGCTTAGTGTCATTCCTTCTTTCGTTGATGCTAGATCGCCGGGGTCCAGATGAATCCCATGAAAACACATACTTTTCAGCCTCATTGGAATCAATAAGATCATTTTCGTCCTAGCTAGCCTTTCCTGGAGTAGCCTTGCTTGCAGCTCTATTGCTGAGCTTCACAAGAGCTCGGCTAGCATTACTTATTTACTTTTGAGATTCATGGTTTCTTCCTCAAGAGCTTCGCTGTCTTACTGAGTTTCATGGTTTCTTCCTCAACAGTAATGGTATTCTCTGTTTTAGTATCCAAGGGTTCCCTCATCCTTAGCTTAGGAGCCCTCCTAAAGTATGATCACCAAACTGGCCCTCCAGAAACTTACCCTCTTTGCTTGGGCCTGGATTCACTTTTAAAGAATTTGAAATAGTGTCTGCTAAGAAAGTTTTGCCCAAAACTTTAATTGGCCTACTTTCCCGCCCCAAGAGACTCTAGAAGCCGTACTATACTTCTCCAAAGGCCTACCTCGGGCCATAGTTTCAACGCTGTGTGTCATTACCAAATTGACCACACAAATGTTTGGGAAAATATGAAACTTATATTCTATATGCTTCCCTTTTGGTAATACAAATAAGAAGACTTGAAACACTCCGGAAGTTCTTGAGAACAAAAGCAAGGACCAAAGATGAAGGTGAAAGTTCTCTAGAAAATACTTGCATGTACTCCATAACAAAAAAAGCAAAAAATAAGCTTGCATGTTTAAACTGAATTCAGGAAATGACTTAACCAGTCCTCTTTCTTTTCAAGTTTTATATCTGGGAAAACTTGAGACCCCCACCCTATGGGGGAAAGAGATTACAGTAGAACGTTTCTAGTCTTTTTAACTATTAAATAAATTATCCAACAGGCTATTTGTAAACAGATTTGAGCTCTTAGTTTACCTTGATTTACCAATGCTGTCAACTGTCTTTCCTTGAACTTCTTTGGTTTACTTGCTTTGGTTTTAGTATTAATTAACAAAAAATGTTCTTTTTTGGAAGGTTAGCTTTGATTTGCCAAAGCTGAATGCAAGGTTTTTCCATCACGGGCAAGGTCTTCTTGTGGAGAACAATGTCATGGGTGTTCATCTGAGAAGTAGCAGATCACAGTCCAATGAAGAAATGGGGGAGAGTACACGCTTTGATGTTCAAATGGATTTCAGTGAAATTCATGTACCTAGTTAGTTGCTTTTAGAAACGTTTATTCGGAATGATATGTCAGTTCATTATATTGCATGGCTATTGTTCATATTGATGATCTGTACATTGTATTTTCAGCTGCTTAGGGATGGTGGCTCCTCTGTCTTAGAGATACTGAGACTTGCTGTTGTTTCTTCTGTATATGTCCCACTTCAAGTGAGTTTTGATCCCTCCAACTGTTACAATACTGAACTTCTTTAAATAAATTATGCCAATTTCTGCTCCCAAAGCATATAACGATATAGCTTTTTACCAACTCCAACACACAAAAGTATGTCCCAAAGTTGCATGTATGAATCTGTGCCAGACATTTTAACTATACAAACCTAAGCATGTATAGATCTGCATTTGGAATTGGTTTTTTTTTTTTTTTTTTGACTCGTCTTTTGACGGTGGTTGCTGTTTCTACATTTGTTTGAAGATGGTTCTTTGCCCTTCTTTAGTTTTCCTTTCTTTTTGAGTAGTTTATGTACAATAAGCTTGAAGTAGGTTGAAAAAGCCTGCGATATAATTCGTAAAAAAACGAAAGTGAGCACCCCTGATCCTAGGACCTATGCTGAACAGTGAACACATCACAATGGATCACAACATCATCTAAGTTGGTCCTATGTAGTATGTAGTCTGTGTGCAGCTGAGCCTAGATAACTAAAGAGTTGATGATATCCATGATTCAGTTTTCTACTCTTTTTGCTTCAAGCCAAGTGCAAATGGCAAAGGAAATGAAATTCTATAGTTCATATCTTTAGCTATAAATATTTTTGGACTTTAGAAACTTGTCTTTCGATTATTCTTTCTTTGAATTGGGGGGATAGTTGACATACTGTAGATGGATGAAGTTGTAATAACCTTTTTTTTTTTTGCTTTCTTTTTCTTTGTTCATCTTTTCACCTATCAAAGAAAAGAAGAAGATATATAATAATGAAAATTAATTATACTTAGAAGCATACATCAGCATGTTTAAGTCTTTATAAAAGAACGCATGTTAAGCTTTTATTGCACAGTTTAATGTACATTCCTATTCAGCCAGCAACACCTGTTAGAGCTGAGATTGATGTTAAGCTTGGCGGCACACAACTTAACTTCATCATAAGTAGATTGCTGCCGTGGATGCAACTAAATGCCTCAAAAAAGAAGAAGATGGTGCTTCGCGACGAAAGCTCTATCGTTGATAAACCAAAAGCAACGGAGTCCAAGGTTGTGATGTGGACATGTACAGTATCAGCCCCAGAGATGACAATTGTGCTTTACAGTATCAGTGGTTCACCGCTATATCACGTAAGTTGTTTATTTTGTTGAATTGTTTGTCATTTCCATATTCTAGTAAAGGAGCGGTACTGCATTTGCGCATCTGCAAACTTTTTGTGAGTATCAGGCTGATTATGTATCCAATAGCTTTTTCGTGATGACATAAATTATTCACGGAAGCAAGAAACAATAAGACAATCGAAAAGGGAAAGAACTTGCACAAACATCTTTGACGAAGAAGAAAGACGACCTGAAATTATCAAGTAAAAATTAAATCATTAAACTCAAATCTAGTCTTATAACAAGCAAAGGATCCTATGTATAAGAAACGATGAAAAACTCCTTAGGCTGTGTTTGATTCTAAAGGAAATTTTCCATGGGAAAACGTGAAAAAAAGAAAGAAAGAAGAGATGGGTAAGAGTGGGAATGAATTTTCCACCTTGAGCTTGAATTGACCATGAGCTTGGGAAAACCTTTCTTTGCTTCCCCAAAGAAAACAATTTCCACAATTTTGTACTAGGGGAAATTTTCTTTGGAACCTAACATACCATTAGCATAAAACGTAACCATCCATAATAAAGTCCTACTAAGTCCTTTAATGCCACCAAATAAAAGAACTAAGTAACAGAAAAAATGATTCAGCATATATACATTCTAGTCCTTCAGGATTATACCCGCTTTATGCTGTTCGGATCTGTCTTGGTGGGTTCAATCCCTTTCGTCAATGGTTTGAATCAGCTTAAGCTTTTGGCAGTTTAAATACTTAACTACTTTTCTGTCTGAACTAAGTAAGCCCCTGCATCATCTCTCTGAATACTTATTGCTTTTTCTGTTGATTGGATCATCTCTCTGGTTCTCTTGGTTCCACCAGCCTAACAATCCCCCTTACTGGTGTCAATAACATGTATTTTACTCAAACGTTATGTAACTATATTTTCAGTTAAGGCATGCATGCATGTATTTCACCTTCTCTGGTACAACCTTTTAACATTAAGGTTGTGTGTTTGATCGAAGGAAAATATTGAAAAAGAGTGGGGTAGATGAGAACAACAGGGAGAAAGTGGATAGAACTCGTGATCTTCCACCACGTTATCTCAAAACCATGGAAAATAACTTTCTAGGGGAGCAGATCTTTCATTCCATTTTTTTTTTTTGCATAATCAAACACACCCTAAGTTTCTGGGAAATATATGCATCTGTTTCTGTTGACTCTTGCAATGTTAATTTATTACTTTCTATTTCCTTATTAACTGTTTTGATTAGACATGCCTTATAATTTTTAAACCTTTGACGGTGTAGGTATGCTCACAATCTTCACATCTTTTTGCAAATAACATAGCAAGTACGGGAACTGCAGTACATATGGAACTTGTTGAGTTGCATATGCATATGGCTGATGAATATCAAGAAGGGTTGAAGGAAAGCCTGTTTGGCATGGAAACAAATTCAGGTTCCTTGATGCATGTAGCAAAGGTGGGTCTAGATTGGGGTAAGAAAGAAGTTGAATCAGTTGATGAACATGGTACTGGAACATGTAAGCTGGTTCTGTCTGCTGATGTGACTGGTATGGGTGTATATTTTAGCTTCCGGCGTGTCGAGTCACTAATTTCAACTGCAATGTCTTTTCAAGCACTCTTCAAAAGCCTGCGTTCTCCTGGAACAAAAACAACACGAAATAAGGCTGTGCGTTCCTCTAAACCATCAGGGAAAGGAGCCCAATTCCTGAAGTTAAACCTTGAACGGTGTTCTGTAAATTTATATGGTGATGTGGGCGTGGATGATGCAGTTATTCCAGATCCGAAGCGTGTGAACTATGGATCACAGGGCGGGCGAGTTGTTATTGATGTTTGTGCTGATGGTTCTCCACGCACAGCAAAGATAATATCAGCCATATCCGATGGATGCAAACAACTCAGATACTCAGTATCTCTTGACATTTTCCACCTTAGCCTATGCACGAACAAGGAGAAGCAGTCAACACAGGTTGAACTTGAAAGAGCTAGATCTATCTATCATGAATATTTGGAGGAAGATAAGCCATATACAAAAGTGACACTATTTGACATGCGAAATGCAAAATTCGTACGTCGTTCTGGTGGGGTGAATGAGATTGCTGTCTGCTCTCTTTTCAGTGCAACTGACATTTCAGTGAGGTGGGAACCAGATTTACACTTATCTCTGATTGAGCTCAGCTTGCGTATGAAATCAATAATACATCAAGTGAAGCTTCGCGGACCTGATAATGATAATAAGGAAGAACTTTCTTCTGGAAAAATTATTGAACCTGAGAAAAATGCTTCTGCGGATTCAGTGCAAACTGAGAAGCAACAAAAAAAAAGAGAATCTGTGTTTGCTATCGATGTAGAAATGTTGAACATATCTGCTGAGGTTGGAGATGGTGTCGATGCCGTTGTTCAGGTCCAATCAATATTCTCTGAGAATGCTCGGATAGGGGTGCTACTTGAAGGACTTACTCTTAGTTTTAATGAAGCTAGGGTATTCAAGAGTACAAGGATGCAAATTTCTCGGATCCCTAATTCTGCCATGTCATCACCAACTGTCACCACATGGGATTGGGTTATTCGAGGGCTTGATGTTCACATTTGCATGCCTTTCAGGTTACAGTTGCGTGCTATTGAAGATGCTGTTGAGGATATGATGCGGGGGTTGAAGCTTATGACAGTTGCTAAAACTAGTATTATATTTCCAAAGAAGGAAAGCCAAAAACCCAAAAAGCCTAGTTCTACAAAGTTTGGATCTGTGAGGTTCTGCATACGCAAACTTACCTTTGATATAGAGGAAGAGCCCTTGCAAGGTTGGCTTGATGAACATTATCAGCTGTTGAAAAATGAGGCTCGAGAGTTAGCTGTTAGGTTGCAATTTCTTGATGACATCACTTCTGAAGGTATTCAATGCTCAGAAAGTGCTGAACCAAATATCTCCTATTCTGCTAAAAAGTATTGCCACAATGGAGTTGAGATTGATCTGCATGATACTTCAGCTGTTCAAAATTTGCGAGAAGAAATTTATAAAAATTCATTTCAGTCCTACTATCAAGCATGTCAGAAGCTGGTTGGTTCAGAAGGATCGGGTGCATACAAAAGGGACTTCCAGGCTGGTTTCAGGCTTAGTACTGCTAGAACTTCTGTCCTATCTTCTTTTGCTACAGAGTTGGATGTTACCTTGACCGAAATTGAAGGTGGTGAGACTGGGATGATAGAAGTGGTAAAAAAGCTTGATTCTGTTGCACTAGAGAATGAAATACCCTTTTCTCGGCTTCTTGGGCGAAATATTGTTTTGAGTACTGGATCTCTTACTGCACAATTAAGAAATTACACGTTTCCACTGTTCTCTGGAAAATCTGGTAAATGTGAAGGACGTGTTGTGCTAGCACAACAGGTAAAATTCTACATTTATTTTTTCCTCTATTTTTTATAAATCTCGTATTTGTAGCTAGTTGTGCAATATCTGCTTGTTTATCTTCAATATTCAGTATACTTTCTGACGCTTGAGTTTTTTTTCTCTTTTTTTCTGTTCACATATTATGTTACTGTATCTTGTTATTATTGAAAATATGTTGGAGCCGGATGATTATATTGTCCGTTTCAAGCATTCATTTCTTTGCAAGCAAAAGAAAGGTACATAAAGCTGGATGATTATATTGTCTGTTTCAAACATTCGTTTCTTTGTAAGCTACAGAAGATATCTAAAGAAACCAATGAAGTATATCACAAGAAGTAATGGGAATAAATATTTTAATGAAATAGATGAAGCAGGGGATTAAATTGGGCCAAAACCTTTCTTGCTTCCTTCAGCACACTGTACTCTAGGAGAAAGTAATCTCTAGAGGAGCTAGTGTTTGTTGTGAATGATTATCTGTTTTCTAAAGGCACTTCTAACTGGATTCCTATATTTTCTTTTATTTTTATTTTTCTAGATTAAGGTATCCAGTAAGAGGTTCTTAGTTGTAATTGACAAGTATTTATTCTATCAACTATCTTTTGAGTGAAAGTCCATTAATAATAATTAAAAAAAACCTATTTTTCTGTTTAATCTATTTATCTAGTTTTAACTGATAAAAAAATTCCCATAATAAAGGTTTCATTTTATGGATAAACAAACAACACATGGCTTAGAGAGACTGCACAGTCATAATAGAGGATAAAATTGAGGATGCATTACAACAAACAGGATACAGCGAGTGCTTCATTAAGTTGTATCTCTGCTTTTGTTGATGGTGCCATGTCAGTATTCACTCTGAAAGTGAAGGGAAGGTAGATGTTTCATGAAAACGTTAAAGACTGATTGATTGACATTTCTACGAAGATGAGATCATTTTATACTTTTGGAAATTAGATTATTGCATGAGTCATGCAGGTGTGATGATTGACATCATTTGACATTTTCCTTTCCTTGCCATTTGGTTCTGAAGATTTTATATCATCGTGTAATGGTTTGGATTTTCTTGGACGATCTGAGGAAATTCTATTATGTAGTTGGTGCATCCATCACCATCTCTTATCAAATGGAAAGCTTTGGTGGAAAGTCTTACTGTATGCCAATGTTGGTCTTTGTGGAAGCAAATAAATAATTGTATCTTCAACAATGAAAAGTTTAAGTGCAACTGTGGAAGTGGGTTGATGATGGAAATTATAGGCATTCGCTGGCATGGGGTATCTCGTAGTCCTAGTAGGAGGGAAGTGACTTTGATTCATTATATGTAGGGGTGAGGCCATGAATTACAATCGCAGGGAGTTAGGATTGTATCAGTGTTGTTAAGGCAGACGCCTAGGCGCGCCTCGAGGCGTTTTGGCAAAGAGACGCCTCAAAATGATGCAAGGCGGAGCGGTGAAGTGAGGCGTCCGCCTCACCGCCTCGGGCCGCCTCAGTCCATTTACAGCTTAAAAACCAAAAGCCTATTGCAGCCCACTTGTCTTTTAAGGTTAAGAGGGGGGTATTTAGAGTTTTAGACAAGATAACGACTCCTTGGGGGCTATTGTTGTTGCTGTGTGTGTTCTTTTCCTTCTAATCAGGTTCCTCTCCTTCAAATTAGGTGTTGCCTCTTTCATATCAGGATGTTTTCTCTTTTCTTCTTCCTCCTTCCTCTTCTTCTTCACTCTCATTCCTGCGTTTTTTTATACGATTTGTTCTGCAACTTCTGCTGTGTTTTTTTTTATATGATCTGTTCTACTGTCTTTTTTTATATGATCTGTTCTGCTTTTTTTTTTCTTCACAATAAACAATAAACAATAATAAGTAATATTTCAGTGTATGGATCGTAATATTTTAGCATACGGATCAAATTTGGTGCAAATTTCCAAAGTTAAACCAATGAGACTTGCTGGGCGATGCCTCACCAAATTGCAATTTTCCAAATACTGTTTGTTTCAAATTCAACCATTAATTTTCCAAACACTGTTTCAAATTTCCAAAGTTAAACCAATGAGAAGTTGATGAACTAGTTTACATTATGCTTTGATGTTTTTCTTGTATGTTTCTTTTTTAGTGATTTAGTGGATAGGCAAGTTAAGTACATTTATGTAGTGCATCTTTTTGCTATGTTATTCAACTTTATTATGTTTCCATTTCAATTCTAAATAGTTGTATGACTTTTGTACATATTGGCATATGCAAGTTATCAAGATGATGATGAATATTACTTATCTAAATGTGTTTCAATTTATTATAATAAAAAATCTTTAAAAAATGTTAAAGACCGCCTCGCCTTTGAGGCATTGTCAAGCACATCCGCCTCCCCGCCGCCTCAACGCCTTAACTACACTGGATTGTATATACTAAATATGAGATTGAATTAAGATAGTGCGGAGTTATGTAAATTTGGTATTTTACTAATAAATTGATGTATTTGGTTTTGGGGAAAAACTCAAATAGGGGAAAAAACTATAAAAAAAAACCGCAAGAACATGAAGGAGTCATGAGGGAAATTGAACACTTGAGGTTAGCCACGGCCCACGGCAATAGACAAGATGTTCCTTATCCCTTGAGCAAATTACATTCTCAAGAAGTTTGAGAGTATTTCATGAGGGCTCGGTAATAGTTTGCGCTCTTCTCATATTGTATTAAGGGTTAGTAATTGACTCAAATCTTGTAGAGTGGGAGCTTTTCACGAGCCTTATCCCTTGAGAAAATTACTTTGTGCTCTTCTTATTTTGTATTTGAAGGATTATCGATTCACTCAATTCCTGTTAGAGTGAAAGATTTTCATGAGGGCCCAGGAATGCCTTATTGGTGGGGGGTTCAAGGGTTAGCTTTTTGTAACAGTGTCTCTTGTTTTTGCTGCGTTTCCTTCTCAATATTGAAACTTCTGAAAAATCATAAAACAAACTTTGTTAGAGATAACTTTTCACGAGTATTTGAGAAAATGTCTGATTCTATGTACACTCTTGTCAATTTGCGTTTCATCTGTCTAATTTGTTAAAAAAAATTGAATGAAACATTATGTGATTTTATTCAATGACTAATGACGAAGTGCAATTTTGTATTTTTATTGATAAGTGAAGATAACTGTATTATCTATATACACAATAATGTGGCATTAGATTGAAGTAGTTTTCAGTTATTATTTATTTATTATTTGTTTTATAAATTGCATAGAGTGAAATTGTTGTTAATACATTTAAGGGAGGACTGTTTTGGGAATTAAAAAATTGTTGTTGATGACATGTGTATTATTCTTAAGGCCTTTGGCTTTGACATAATAGAGATTCGACCCACAAATCATAGCCTTTTGTACATTGAACGTGCCAGAAGTTGGATGATAATGATTTATGATGTATGATTTTATAACAAAAAATTTGTAATGGCATAGGTAGTAAAACTTTATGTAAAACGTAAAATTTCTGCAGAAAACATCCCGAGGAAGGTTGCACTTGGCACTGCCATTGATTGTTTCTAAATTGGAACTCCACTTTAGGCAGTTAGATTTGTTGTTGCTGTTCCTTGTTGCTTTGCCTTCTTTTAATACTTTTGAATTTAAAAAAAAAAAGAAAGAAGAAGAAGCATCGAATCCATATTAATGCCCTTTCCAGCTTTCCGGTGAACTTTTGCAGTGTGCTGTATTAGTATATTAAAAATTTGACCTCAGATAAAACTACATTAGCATTTATACCCCAATGCTTGATGATTAATATAGGGCTGCTTTTTTGTTGTTTGGAGGTTGTGATAGTCTCTTTACAGGGGAACGAGAAAATAATTGAAAATTGGTGTTTTTGTTATATGTTTGAAACTCCTGTATGTGCAGATTTGGTTACTCTGTTTAGTATTTTTTTATAGCATGCATGAAAAGTGTTCTTATCTTCACCCAATGTTCTTCTTAACCACAAGCATCTCATTTTTCTTTAAAACCATTATCGAGTTGTAGAAGTATGACCATGGCATTTTTTCATTTTCAAAATTGTTTAGAGGGTTTTTCCAACATCCCCATTCATTTCAATTTCCCTGTTTTTGTTACTTCAAGTCTGTAAAGTAACATGCTGTTTTCTATTTTGCTAGCAGTGTCTTCAGAAAGATAGCTGTATAGGACTAACCTAAAATTAGACTTGAATAAGTTGGTCATTGTTTATATATTTTTTGATATCTCTTTCTTTAAAAAAAATGTTGGTCAATGTAAGCATACAATTATACAAACACATCTTCACTTGATCATCCAGATTCAGTTTTATATGGGAGTTGACCTCGTTCATTCTTTATCTTAATGTTTTGAGGTTCCTTTGCCAAAGATCTTGAGCGCACAATCAGATGTATTTCGGCACAAACAATCAAAATGCAAAGAGAATCTGCACTATGTTAAATGGATTGAAAGGATTGCCTTATGCGAGCTTTCCATATATATATATGTCCCCCGTGCCATTGGCACAATATGATTTTTTTTGTACCTCATTACATGACAACCCGTCCGTGCCTACGTCTCACCATGAACATACTCAATATGCCCAAGAAATCAATTGGAAAAATATAAAAGTTACAATACAAAGCCACTCATTTTACAATATAAAATGTATTTCATAGTTGCCCAACAAATTTAAAATTGCACACAATGTCAAATACTCAAAAACACCCAAAATAGATTTAGTAAAAAAAAAAAAATTATACTTGAAAGATGAGAAATTGAAAGCGGGAGAGATGAAATAGTGTGAGTGTTAAGAGAAATTGAAAGAGTGTAAGAGATTGAAATATGAGAAATTGTCTATGTTTGGGTAAATCTCGAATTGTAATATATAATAATATATACACACAAATATATATATATATATATATATATATGTATGTATGTATGTATGTATGTATGTATGTATGTATGTATGTATGTATGTATATATATATATATAATTTTTATTTGGGGATTTATCATAACGGGTATGTTGTTAGTTTCCTTATTATTCCCAAAAAATTCTATATTGCCCTGGAATCTTCTTTTTGTCATCATTTTTTAGTTAGATAACCCCATTACCTGTCTCTGTGTCTGGAATAGTGTTATATATGTAGTTTATATACATCTGACTCCCTTATCATGATTTCAGGCGACTAGTTTCCAACCACAAATTTCGCAAGATGTCTTTGTTGGTAGATGGAGGAAGGTGTCCATGCTTCGTTCATTGAGTGGTACAACTCCTCCAATGAAAACATACTTAGATTTGCCTTTGCATTTTCAGAAAGCAGATGTTTGCTTTGGGGTGGGTTTTGAACCAGTTTTTGCAGATATAAGCTATGCCTTCACTGTGGCTCTTCGGAGAGCAAATCTAAGTATTAGAAATCCTAATCCCAATGAAACTCAACCACCAAAAAAGGAGAAAAGCTTACCATGGTGGGATGAAATTAGAAATTACCTTCATGGAAACACCACTCTATCTTTTTCTGAGACAACATGGAGAATTCTTGGCACAACCGACCCGTATGAAAAACTTGGCAAACTTCAGCTGTTGACTGCTTATATGGAGATCCAGCAATCTGATGGTCGTGTTTACGTATCTGCGAAAGATTTCAAAATATTCTTGAGCAGTTTAGAGAGTCTGGTAAACAATAGCAGTTCAAAACTTCCCAATGGAATTCCCTATCCTTTTCTTGTAGCTCCTACCTTTACTCTTGAAGTAACAATGGATTGGGAATGTGATTCTGGCAACCCCCGCAATCATTATCTGTGGGCACTTCCTGTTGAAGGACAAGCACGTGACAAAGTTTACGATCCCTTCAGATCAACATCTCTTTCCCTTCGGTGGAACTTTTCCCTTAGACCCTCTCTTTCTGAATGTGAAAAACAATCATCAGCTTTAGCAGAAGAGAATGTCTTGGATGGAGTTGTCAATCCTTCACACAAAGCAGAGCACGTTCAGGTTGATTCTCCAACTGTCAATGTTGGAGCTCATGATTTAGCCTGGCTTGTCAAATTTTGGAACATCAACTACCTTCCTCCTCACAAATTGCGTTCTTTTTCTAGATGGCCACGTTTTGGAGTCCCAAGGATTGCCAGATCAGGAAACTTGTCTATGGACAGGGTGATGACAGAATTTATGCTTCGTATTGATGCAATGCCTACGTGTATTAAGCATATGTCTTTAGATGATGAGGATCCTGCCAGTGGACTAACATTTAAAATGTCAAGGTTGAAAACTGAACTGGGTTATAGCCGTGGTAAGCAAAAGTTTACTTTTGATTGCAGAAGGGATCCTCTTGATCTCGTTTACCAGGGTATTGACCTTCACGTTCTTAAGATTTATTTAGATAAAGAAGATTCCAAATGTGCTAGGAAAAGTTCGCCGTCCATGTCAATGGATAGAATTAGCAATGATAAAGGTAAATATGCAGGTGGATGCTCAGAGAAGCATCGAGATGATGGATTTTTGTTAGCTTCTGATTATTTTACTATCAGAAAGCAGGCGCCAAAGGCTGACCCCACAAGATTATTGGCTTGGCAAGAAGCTGGAAAAAAGAATGTTGAGATGACATATGTTAGGTCGGAATTTGAAAATGGGAGTGACAGTGATGATCAAACGCGATCTGATCCAAGTGATGACGATGGCTTTAATGTTGTAATAGCGGATAATTGTCAACGTGTGTTTGTTTATGGCCTTAAGCTTCTGTGGACTATTGAGAACAGAGATGCTGTTTGGTCCTTTTTTGGTGGACTATCAAAAGCATTCCAGCCTCGAAAGCCTTCTCCTTCTTGGCAGTATGCACAGAGGAAGTTGCTTGCTGAAAAACAGGTGGTAGATGGAGCTGGGACACTTAAAGATGAAAACTCCAATCCATCAACTTCCGTTTCCCAAGATGCAAGTTCCACTTCTCCAAAACATGTGGATGCTTCAGAATTACTGCCCTCTCCATCAACACCTGTTAAAGCAGAAGCACCTGCCAAAACGGAAATACCTGCTAAAACGGAAACCTCGAGCTCAGTTGCAGTTTGTAAGTAATAATCGTGCTTCTGTCATAAATTTAAAATAAACTTATGTATATGTGCTGGTCAAGGAAGGTCTCTCACTGAACGGGTTTTTAGTTGGACTTTTTTAGTATATAGTTAATAAGACGCTGATAGAAATTCCTTTGATTTTCCAATAGTCATCTGTAACGTAATTATTCCTAAAGCTTACAAAGTTTGTATGAGATTATATTATGTAAGGAACATTTATTTGTTTCATCAGCAAAGACCGAAAACATGGATGGCTCAGAGGAGGAAGGGACAAGGCACTTTATGGTGAATGTTATCCAACCTCAGTTCAACCTCCATTCGGAGGAAGCTAATGTGAGTTTAATTTCTCTCTTTTACCTTGGTACTCAATTTTTCATTTTTTTTTTAGTAAAAGTAGAACTTTATGTTCTGTGTCCTGGCTACTTGTTACAAAATACTTCTATCCCTCTCGCTCTCAAGTATCAGTTTTAACTTCTTTTTTTTCATTTGTTTTAATTAATTTTTTTTTGTAAAAATCAGTAAATCAAACAATGCAAATATCAGTTTAACTTGGATAACATGTATCACTTGTAGTATGTATTTCTTTAGACTTAGATTAGTAGTTGTTCTATACATTTCTTTAGATGCATCTCTTTCATAGTATCACATTCTAAGCATTTTAGTCGTAAATGGATGTTTGTTAGCAGCTGACAGTTGCTTTACGAATGGATAGTGTTGCTGAATCATTTCTGAATGCCTTGTGTTAATGCACAACATTATTAACTGTTTTTGCATATGCTTTGACTTATTCAATGTACATACATATTCATTGTATTTGGTATACGCTTTCCCATAAAGGGAGTTCATTTTCTAGTTTGACTGTGTTTTCTCCACCAGGGTAGGTTTTTGCTTGCTGCAGCCAGCGGCCGTGTATTAGCTCGTTCGTTTCATTCAGTTCTCCATGTTGGCTATGATATGATTGAAAAAGCACTTGGAGCGGGAAGCATAAATATCCCTGAGTGTGAGCCTGAGATGACCTGGAAACGCGCAGAATTCTCTGCGATGTTGAAGCAGGTTCAGGCTCATGTTGCACCTACTGATGTCGATCCAGGGGCTGGTCTTCAGTGGCTGCCAAAGATCCTAAGGAGCTCTCCTAAAGTAAAGCGAACAGGTGCTCTTCTTGAAAGGGTATTTATGCCTTGTACAATGTACTTTCGGTACACGAGACACAAAGGTGGAACTCCAGAGCTGAAGGTTGGACATCGCTTCCTGAGAATTCCTGTTTTGATACATGAATGCTATTGGTAGCAGAACTTACTATAGGACAAGTTTACAGTGCACCCTATTCTCTTTATATTTCAAATGCATAATACAAATCCGTCAGAGAACTTCTTTCATCTATCATCCAAGGAAATAGAGAATGGATCAACCAATCAATGTTCAAGAATTTGATATTGAAGTACTTATGGATTTTTTTTCTTTCCGTATGCAGGTGAAGCCATTAAAAGAGCTCACTTTCAATTCTCCCAATATAACTGCCACAATGACCTCTCGACAATTTCAAGTTATGCTAGATGTGTTGACCAATCTTCTCTTTGCACGACTGCCCAAGTAAGGATAAGCATTGCATTTTATCTTTTTTTATGAGACACTTGTGCATTATAATTATTTTTCAGACATAGACTTCATGTTAGTCATTTTTCAAATTTGTGGATCAATGTTGTTACTTGTTAAATCTTGTTTTGTCTTGACATGTTACAAAGAATATCAAAAGATATGTGAAAAGCTGATCGTAAAACAGTGGAATATTCTTTTTAAATTAGAACCTGTTTCAAATGAACTTGTTTCCTCAAGAAGATGTCAATTAATGTTTTGCAGCTCAAAAGTCCTATTAATTTCACAAGAGGTCCTGTTTTAAACAATTCCACACTGAGGGATCTAACACAGAATATGCAAACTAAATAAATGTACTCTTAACCAAACACCTACTCTAAAACCTACATAGTTCCTTTTGACCTCCCAGAGAATCAAATGCACTCATCGTAACCTATGAACCTCAATATATCATTACTTCCACATGCTATCTGCAGGCGAGGTTGGCGTATTTTGTTGGTAAAACCTATTATATGGAAAATCCCCATGACAGATGCAAATTCGTAAGAAATAAACAAAATCCACAATGAGAAAGAAGATTACAGAGAGTAAGGAACTCACTTTCATTACACTGCTACTCATGGACACATTGTGTGCCTCTTGAATCACCCAAGACCCTGGCTCTGTTTGGATGATTATACCAATCTCTTGAGAGCTAAAATTGGAAATATCATCAAGGCCCCAAGGTGAACGATGGACAAAGCATGATGGAAATAAATGATCCATAAAAAGCTCAGATGCTGAGGAGAACAAAGATGATCATCATGAGTATGCTCCAAGCCACATTTGCATGCAAAACCAAAGCCATGTCTTTGGGATCTGAAGAGACAAACACTTGTAATTGTGGCTTTTCCCGTGTTTGTTTGAGTACGTACACCATGGTAAGGTTTTGTTGCATGGCAATCTGATATCAGTGGTGCCTTTGGACTCAGTAATTGTGTGGATCTTATGGGAGAAGAGAAGAGGCGGAGAGATGAATTCAAAGCTCAAAGGCGGAGAGCCCATGGACTGTTTTAAAAACTCTTCCAGTGGGTATTTAAGAGTTCGGAAGGTGCAATGGTGTCTGTCGAAGCATATGATGTTCAGAGGAACAAAGAAGAAGACGTTGGTAGATCTTTTGGATTTGACCAGGAGGGTATCTTGAGGAACCCAAATGATGCATCTTAATATACCTTGGATATGTGGTAGCGGTACAACACAGCTGGAGGGTAGGGAGAGGATCCAATAGCCAACTCGTTTTGTTTGAATAGGGCTGGGGAAGTGGAGTATTGAGAAGATGGGCCACATTGAGGAAAGCTTTCAGAGTGATTGCTTTGTTGAGGAAGGCAAGGCCTTGCCCATGAGGACCATGATGCATAGCTCTTAGTTCATTCAGAACTTCCAACTCTAGTTAGCTTCTAAACACGTAAAAAAAAACGCCTTTTAACAATTTATGATTTAATTACTTTTCTTTGGGGATATGTTTGTACATTATAATTTCCAATACTTGAAAGAGCAACTTGTGATATGGAATATCTTAAGAGGTATTCAATAAGTATATCTGAGGGTATTTATACAATTTTTAATGTGGGGGCACTTATAAATAGGAAAGTTTCGAACATGTTCACATTGGCAATAACTAAATACCCATACAATGTTTCGTAATTACTTTTATGCCACAAACGCTGCCACATAAATAGAATGTGTTGATAAGGTCAATTTTGGAAAAACATAATTTGGCGTTAAAGGTACACATTTTGGGTTTAACGATGCAAGTATGCAACACTTCATAGTTTATGATAGAAAGTAGGATTAATAAATATTGTAACGTAGAAGTAAAAATCATTGGTAATATCATTTATTCAAATAAAATAAAATTTTGTTTCACATAAACGACTCATGGTGTGCCAGGCTGGGATAGCTCGTTTATAAGTGGGTCGGGTTAGGGTTTTGTGAAGTGGCCTGACACAGGTTGGCTTCGGGTTTGACTTATCAGACCTGCCAACTCGCATAACCCAACCCGAAACCAGCCTGACTTGGCACATGGCCAACCATAATTACTAGTACAAAATCCATAGTTATCAAGTTAGGGTAAGGGCACTATTTATGGAGTCTAGGGTTTGTTTGGCTTGATTAGCAAGCGAAACATGTTATAAACTCTCTTTATGTACTTTGCATTGAATGAATTGAATACTCCATGGAGAGTATTAATTAGGTTGATCTTTTGTTAATTAGGTTATCTTTTATTTATTATTTTATTTCAGTTTTTTTGCAATTAGTTTTCTTTTGAGTAGTTGTTTTAGATTTAAATTACCATTAGTTATTATAGTGTATGCGCCTTTTGGGTTTGGGTATACATGTTAATGTTTAAGTATATTTTTAATGTTGTTTTGGAAATACATGTCAATTGCCATAGTCTATGCTTGTGCTTCTATGACTTATTTAAAAATTTTAAACTCTTTATGAAGGTTAATTAAGTATTTTGATATCTAGTATGCGACAGTCATGTACGAGTTTGTGAGAACTAGGACTAAACTTTCTTGCTATAAGATGTGATGTATATTTCTTACATGTAATTCTATTTACCAAATGTGGATTTCAATTGTGATATGCATGCGATTCCATACTCCAAAAAAGTAATTTCTCTTACCGATACACGATTTGATAACCATGCCATGGTGGAGTAATGATTGAAGCCAATCCCTGGAACCAATGCCTTTTAAGAGGAGGAGGGCGATGTAAAATGTTTGGGCTCATTTATGAGGATAAAGTCCCCAATTGGATGAGTGCCAAGATGACCACTTTCGAGCCCTGAGTTGCAACATCTAAAACCACGAAAGTTAAGGTCTTTGGGCTGATGAATAATAAAATAGACATCAACTGGACTGGGAGTCAAAACACTTGAGAGTAATCCACTATTCTTGAGAATGGATTTCTTTAAAATTTGACTTTATATTTATATATGTGTTTAATTAAAATTGGAAATTTGTTATTGTTTATATTTAGATTTGACTTGGTGTTGTTGCTGAGGTGTTGGATTGGGATGAGAAAGATTAGTTTATCGGTGCAGGAGCTTGTTCATATGTGATGTTGATGACCGAGAAGCCTTGAATTCACATGTTAACGGGGAAAAGAGAAGGCAAATGAAAGAGAAAAGCTTGATTCCAAAGCACAAAGTAAGAAGAAGGGGATGGAGCTTGAATCTACAAGTCAAATAGAAGAGAATTTCAGTTTTCAAATTTTATTAATCAATAAATTATCAATTACAAAGAGAAGGCTCTCTACTGATAGTTCGATTTTTCGCCCAAACCTAGAACTGAACCGACTTTCATCGGTTTCAAAATTTTTAAACCGAAACTAAATTGAACATTAAGAAAACTGAACCAATCTTAATTTATATAAACCGCAAACTGAACCGACAACTAAAATGTTACTAAAACTGAACTAATCGACTAAATTAAACATGTTATATTATTTTTACATATAACATAAATTATTTGTTATATATATTTGGTCGGTTCGGTTTTGTCGGTTAAAATCACTTAAAAACAAAATACCGAATCGACCATATAGGTTTTAAAATTTCTAAAACCGAAACCAAACTGATCGTTTTAGTCGATTTTTTGTTCAACCCCAAGGCTCTCCTTTATAAACGAGAATTCCCAATTTCTCAATTCAACTACACTTAGAGAATAGAAATACTTGCAATTAAATATCCTAAGCCTGCTAAATCTATCAAATAAAAATACTTGTAGATGAACTTTCTAATCCCACTCAACTTGAAATTATAAACTTTTGTAAGACGTTTCCTTTGAGTAACATTTGGGTTTCATTGCAATTCTTGATTATCAGTGGAATATTACCGTTTAAAATAATGTTGAAAATATAATCTTCAGCTAGAAGTGAAATCAGGCTTTAGGTTGAGAAAGATGGAGAAATCTCTTCAGTGTTTTAGCTCTAAAAAATTAATATTGTGCTTGTGTCATTTTTTGATAAAACCTTGAGAGAGTATTTGTTGTTAAAATACAACGAACATCTCACTACAGTAATGTAATTTTATTTTATTTTTTTAATTCCTTATTGGTTTGGTAAAGTCGCATTATTTTTTAAATTTTTTTTTAAAACAAGAAAAAAGACTTGTATTCTTGAACATTAGACATCAGTACATGGTAATAAATTTAAAATTTTTATCTTTAAAAAACTAAGATTACATGGTCATGGATTCAGCCGATTGAGCTCCAGTGACCACCTCAATATTTGAAAAGTGTTGGTCCATACTTAAGAATCTTCGCTTAGACAATTGTCTAAACTGTGGTTGCTGTAATTTTCTGATCAATTGGCGGTTAGTGGCAGGTATTTGTAAACATTAAATCACGTAGATTGAAACCACTCGAATTAGTTTGCTCATGAAAGCTTCTCAATTACTACTGCATTAAACCAATGGGCATTTTTGTATATTGTAAATGTGGTTGTGTTGTGAATTTCTTCTTCAGTTTGATTTAAAAGTGCATCTGTAGAAAACTGTAAAGATACTCCTTTTGGCTGAGGAAAGCTCTATTCATCTAATAAGGTCCGACCAATCTTACTTATTGTTTAACCATCCCCTGCTCCATTTGTTTTATCCTAAATCCATGAGCTCCAGCCAGGGTTATACCAATTTATTGTTTTGTTGAAAGAGGAAAAATACAATGATGCAAAAAGGTTCTGAAATGATCAGTTTGCCTCATTTGCATGATGATATCATCGAGTATTTATAGAACACTACGAATTTTACATGTTTTACTAGTCTCTGCTTTCTGCATTATATTATAGGAAATATCCATTCAGAATGTCAAATTCAAAAATATATTACTCTTATGGTACTATAACTCAGAAATGCCCTTTGACTGACCAAAGAAAATTTGAAACTGCATTGTAATTGTTCCTGGGAATATAATCAAGAGAGCAAGTTCTATGAAAATTTAATATTTCTTTGAAACTGCATTCTGGTGGCCTTTATAAATTTCTTACTTTCAGTTATTTTTTGGCGTCAACTTATGTGTATCAGGCCTCGGAAAAGCAGCAATAATACTGAAAATGATGAAGATGTCGAAGAAGAGGCAGATGAGGTTGTTCCTGACGGTGTTGAAGAAGTGGAACTTGCAAGAATTAGTGTTGAGCAGAAAGAAAGAGAGAGGAAATTGCTCCTTGCCGACATCAGAAACTTGTCCCTTGATGTTGGAGGTAATGCTGGTCTCTCTCCAGAAATGGATGCAAACCTGTGGATGATAAATGGTGGAAGATCTGTACTGGTGAGAGATGTTTATTGCTTTATTTATCTGGTTTGATATTTTATTATTTCTAGATCAAAGCAAACACAATTCAAGTCAGATGCTATTTTGCATGCGGCATTTATGTGTCTAGCCACTAATTGCAGTCGAGACATTGTTTTATTAGTGGGAGAGCATCATGCCCAGCACTGGAACTGCATATGACAAGACCATAAGACTATATGAATCCACAGGGAGATGATGAATGATGGGTTTCTTATCACCCAGTAGAAAATGTAGTGATTTACTAAACATCTGTAGAACTTGATAAGATAAACTTTGTGGTTTTCCTGTCTTAAGTCTAATTACTAAGTCTAAAGGGCTAAAACTGAGTTACACTTCATGAAATATTTAACAAATATGTTTATGCCCCATTTTCCGAAAATGATTTTCCCCTAGTTTTAGTAATTTCAAGTGTATATCACCCTGTGATGACCCTTCGCCTGCCCACCCCACCACACTGACGCCCACTTACAATAAAGTTTAACAAGAGCAAAAAAAATGTTGTAGAAAGTAAAGAAGTACGTTGGAGCAATAGTTGAACATAGTTTATTGTACATTCAACGTACCATTGTAAAAATCCATTTGGATAACTCGCAGTGACGGAGCTAGGATTTTTGTTGAAGGGGGGCGAAGTGATGATTATTGTTAATTAATGATAATATAATAATTAATTACTTTAACAAAAAAATTTAATTCGAACGATACATAAATAACTATTCAAAACACCAATTGCTAAACAAAATTCAATCTAACCTATGAGGAAGACAATGAGTTCAATAAGCTACTTTGTAGGAACACAAAAGATAAATATATGGAGGACAAATTAAATTGGTATATAAAGTTAAACAACAATTCTAGGGAGCCATGTTTGGTGGCCATATTTGGGTCACTTTGGGGTTTTTCGACACTTCTACCCCTTCTATGGATGGTGTTTGTGGTTGTGTTTTAAAGAGAATGGGTAAAAAGTGTAAAAAAACCAAAACTGACCCAAAAGTGGCCACTTAACATGGTTCCCTAGACTTACTCAAAGTTAAGTAGCAAAAATTAATTTGAAATGTAAAAATAGATGTGGACAAAAAAATTGGGTTATTTGCGATTTTCCACCTATCATAAATATATATTAGAGGTTATCCCATTATTAATCACTATTGCAGTCTCCCCGGGGATAACAGTCAACGTGTATTGATTGTCAGAAGACTCATGCCCTTCAAACAATAACCACAGATGAACCTCGAGATATAAATATGTATCTTGAGGAAAAATTAATGGATCAAAATTTTCATGTATCTTCAGAAAAATCCTATGAAAAATACAAAATTAGACCTCGAGATACGAATTAATCTCGAGAAAATACATTTTTTAAAAACATTCTTCTTCTTCTAAGTAGGAAAGAAAGGTTGGGTTGTTGATGGTGAGGTGGGAAAAAGAACTAAATCAAGCAAAAAGGGAGGGAGAGGAAGATAGTAGGAGGCTGGGCGGTTGCTGGTGTCGCAGTAATCAGAGAGAGGGAGCAGAAGAGAGGAAAAGGGCGGAGCGGGGAGGGAGAACGGATGGAGGAAGGGGTAGGGCGGGACGGACTCGTCGGTGTCGCAAGGGTGAGCATAATAGGAAAAAAAAAAGTCAGTGGGAGCAAGTGCCCCCACGTGGCTCCATCCCTGATAACTCGATCACACTTTTTTTAGATTTGGAAGTCTCGAAACCCAATAGTGGCAAATCCACTCTTAACGATATAACAATGAATCTTTGATAGAGCATGCAATATTACTGAATTAATTTCTTATGTACTAAATGGTCCAGGTTCCATTGAAGCATCTTGGACCCACCTAGATGTCTTAAATAAGTCTTAAACCCTTATAGGCAGGCCACTTTAACAAGTAAACTCTGAGAGAGGAGGGTACTCACTGGCTTCTTTTTCTTTACTCAATCTTATGAGCTTTTTGTCGAATATTTGTATAACTAGTGCCATTGTTAATGAAATAAATTCAATATAGAAAGTTGATTCACCATCTTCTTCAATTATTCATCCGCATGGTTGTGCATGTGATTACAGCTTTGCTAATCCTGATCTTCAGGTGCAAGGACTGAAGTCAGAGTTGGAAAATGCCCAAAAATCTAAGAAGGTTGCATCTTCATCATTAAGGATGGCTCTACAAAAAGCAGCACAGCTTCGTCTTATGGAGAAGGAGAAGAATAAGAGTCCTTCGTATGCCATGCGTATTTCATTGAAAATTAACAAAGTGGTGTGGGGAATGCTTGCAGATGGAAAATCTTTTGCTGAAGCTGAAATAAATAACATGGTGAGTGTATCTTATTCCAATTCTTTATTAAAAGTTCTTGTCATCTTAACAACACAGTGTGGCAGTAGTCTGTCTAAATTCTAAACTATACTCATAATCAGGTCTTAAGATAAATCAAACTGTGTGAAGAACCAGACTATATGCAGTTTCTCCAAAGTCCTCGCCCCCAAAGAATTTTTTTTTTTTTTTGGAGAAATTGTCAAATAACTTATATAGCTCTACTTATTTCTTTTCAAGAATGGTAACAGGTTATATATTTTTTCTGATAGAGATTTTTGAAGTTTTTTGGAACTTTTACGAACATGTTAGGGGAATATTTGAGGAGCATTTATAACTGACTAGAGGATAGTACTAAATTCTTAGTCTTATAAAATGCTTTATTTTTCAGTGTACCAAGAGGAGCCTATATTAGATCATGTTGGTCGACCTTTGATTTAAGATGGCATGAACAGTGGATGATGTGAACTTTCGAAATGTGACAGTCTCAATTAAAATATTTGCATTTGGCTGATGTTCTCTTTGATTTTGAAAAATCATCATTGATAGTCTTAAAGCCCTATGGTCATATCCCTTGAGGGTAGCCTCAAGGCTTGCAAGTAATGTTCTGGATGCTAGGGCTCATTCAATTAATCTTTATAGAAGCCTTTGGGAAATATCTTGGAGTAATGTCCTTGTGACAGATATGATAAGAAATAGGATATCCTTATTCTGTTCTGTGTTTTGTAATGGTTCAGTTGACCGGTTATATCAAGCAACAAGTTCATTTGTTTTCTTAAGGTCTCAGGCTTTCATTAGTTGGATTCTTCTCAATTTTCATTAAATTTTTCGTCAAGTTCTTGTGTCAATTTATTGATGCATGTCTCTCTTTTGATGAGAACTGTAGCTTGAATCTGTTTAAAAGTTCTAAAGTGATTTAGATTTTCATTTTGGCAATAAAATTTCTCTATTATGCAACTTGATGCATCTTCCAAGAGGTTGGGTGTTAGTTAAATGCTGGATCTTTTCTTCTTGCTGATGAAAACTTGTGTTTTCATGAATTGCGTCCCAAAAATAATTATGCTTGATTTGATCTGACACGGTTCTTTCTGCAGATTTATGATTTCGATCGTGATTACAAAGATGTTGGTGTAGCAAAGTTTACGACTAAGTACTTTGTTGTGAGAAATTGCCTTCCTAATGCCAAATCTGATATGCTGTTATCAGCCTGGAATCCTCCAGCTGAATGGGGAAAGTACGTAGCTAGTCTATCTTTACCATGTTAATATTTTCTCAATTATAAAAGTTTTTTTCATAAATATTGTCATCTTAAACGTTGGTTTTCATTTCAACTCTTTGCCGCTTTGTTACTATAATAAGTCCATTCTTGTAGGTGAATGTGGTAGCCTCACATTTTAATAATTAGTGATTCTTGGTTTTTATTGTAAACTAGGACCCTTTGACTCTTTCCTGACAATGAGTGCAATTTAGTACTATATTAGTATCATATTGTTGTGATGATTCCCATTCCCGCAAGCATTAGATTATTTGCCCCCTCCCTAAATCATTTAATCCCCAGTGAGAATTCCTATGAGATTACAAAAGCATTGCCAACATTCTACTTTCTTGAGGATCTGCAACCAAATATACCCGAAACTTCTCCAAATGTTGGAACTTTTGTGACAAATTTTGCATATTTGTGTTAGTCTTCATTTGTCTTACCCCTTTTTGTGGTTTCAAATTCATTTCTTTTTAATATGTTCTCTTCCTTATTTCCTCCCTAAATCTTTAGAATATCCGGTTATTGTCCCTCCTATAAGACCTCAACCTCCTCATTAATGAGTTATTCCTAACAAATTGCGAAGGGTATAACAAACATATCTCGTGTCACTTTGGATCAAGGACATGGCCTATTAAGTCCATTGGTGTCAAGAAAGTCGGAGAGCGGTTAGAGGTTGTGATCCTAATTTGTTTCTTAGGCTTGGATTCATTACATGCTAAAAGCAGATAATGTATTCAAATGCTAATTTCTTATCAACAACTATCATACTTGAAACACAAATCAATTGAGAACAAGGTGCATCCACTTTCCCCATTGTTTGTCTGCATTTCTTTCATTTTCATTTTCCTTTTCCTTCTTCCTCCTATGGTTTTGTCGTCTTTTTTTCTTTCCATTTTTTTTATTTGCTTTCCTTTCCTCCTCATGTTACTACCTATTGGGGCCTCAATCACGTTTGCTCTTTGGTTGAGGTGTACGTAACTTTGTGACACTACAAGGGGAAAAGGCATAAGGGGCAGAAGTTAAAGGGGTTCTGACACTTGCAAGAAAAAAAATAGAGCCTTTGGAAACTTAGCATATCCCCAAACAAAATAATTATTGCCCCGTTGTGCTTCCTTGCATTATTGGTCCTCAAAGAAACAAGTGACAAATAAACAAATTTTAAAAATTAAATGCAAATTAGGGATTTCGGAAAGGGTAATTGAGCTTGAGTGGACAAAATATATAACTGAGGTAAACATAGAATAGAAAATTGAAAAGACACTAGATTTTTTGTTAGTGTATGTCATTCTTTTGTTAATTAATGCATGGACACGGACACGCGCGTTGTGTCAGACACAGACACAAACATGCTGACTTTACAATTTCGCAAAAACTAGGACTTGGTGACACGTCGACACGTCATGCTATATTTTTAATAAGTCATATAAACATAAATAATAATCTAATAAAATGTTTTCCTAGAGTGTTTTGAAGAAGATGACACAATGTTGCAATAAAAAAATAAAGTAGAGAAAAAGTATAGTACAGAAGTAGATGAGAAAAGAATTAGAGAAAAGAAGCAAATGAGAAAATCAACAAAGATTAAGAAGCATAAACTATACTATGCTTTAATGGCTTTTTTTCCCGTTTGCCTTAAATCGCAATTGAAAGAGTCATTCACTTCAGATGGATCAACAACCATTAAATTAGGTGGTTATTTGCAAACATCTAAAAGTAAAAATTAAAACAAAGTTGGTTTTCGAGTATTGATTGTGTCCTGACAAAGTTTCGGGTATATCGGAGGCGTGTCTGACACGTTGACTATTTGTTTGACACCTGCTGACACGTTGACCAAGTGTCTAATGCGTATTGAGTAAGCGTCAATGTTGGATACATGACAGACTCAGATACAAGTTTTTCGAAGAGTATGTGATTTCTTGTTGCGTGTGTATTCGTAAATCATAAAACAATACATGATAAAATCATTAATTTGGTGTTTAGTGATTTTTCAAACTTAGTTGTAGGGGTGGGCATCCCATCCCGCAATCCCGATTCCGTCTCGATTTTTTTGGCTCGTTTTAAGATTGATCAAACCCATCCCGACCCATCTACATTGGGATGGGATCCGGATGAAGATTTTCAATCTCGCTCATCCCATCCCTTCTCGAACTTATATACTTACTATTTATTATTATTAATTTTAATATTTAATTTTATAACTGAAAGAAAACTCAATTTGATATAAACTTTGAAATTATTTTTCTAACAACCAAGAATACCCATTATTTTAAATGTGCTTTATTAAGCTGTGGACATTTATATTTATGGAAGAATCATGACACTTCTTATCATACTCAAATGAAAAACATTATTCACACTACTGTTAGTTTCATGCCCCCAAAATAACGAAGCAGTGTCATCTAGTTGGGTTGAACTGGAATTTGAGTTATCAGGCGTGATTGGTCATGCAATGGAAGGTCTGAAAATTTTCTGAGTGAATAGCCTATCTAACATTGTGAACAAGAGAAAAAAAAAATTGTAGAGATAGTAAAAAGAAGAAAGATCTAATTTTGAAATCAGTTACATTTAGAGTTATTGATTCCTCATTAATATACACATCAAGAATAAACCCCCCAATTGTCTTGCATTATCAAACAATTTATAAGAGTAAGCATTTTGGTCAATAACGATACTATGTTGTCAAGTATAGTTTACTTTTGTATCATATAGCTAAAATAGGATACCACATCCTTGAGATAATAAAATGAATTGTTATTTTCAATTTGGGTATTTGATAATAAAACAAATTTGTATTCTTAATTTGGATATTTAGTCGCATTGGAATAAAAATTTTTCTTATTTTTTGATATAAAGTTGTAACAATTTTTTTATAATCTTTGAGCCATGCTCATCCCGTCCCATTCCTAACTCATTTGGGATGGGACGATGTCGGGATAAGGTCTATCCCATCCCGAAGATAAAGCAACGGGATGGGATAGGGATGAGGTCCATCCCGTCCCGTGCCCACCCCTACTTTGTTGTCTTTCACATTATATGCAGTGGTAGAAATTCCACAAAGTCCAACCTACGTATTAAAAAATTTGGTTATTTTAGTAGTTACTTGGAACATAAGCTTTTCAAAACACTTTTCTTTTTAACGATTTTTTAGGATACATTTTCCTTACTGCGTGGCCACGTCATTTTTCTAGTGCTATTTATATGTATGAGCTAATTTGTCTGCTGCTAATGATATGAAAAAAAAAAAATTATAGGGCAAGGAAGCACAAACATCCACTGATACAAACTAGCTCATACCAAAGTAGAAGATTCTGGCAAAAAATAAAACTTATTAAATAGTATACTATGACTAAAAGGATGTAGATTCAAACATCCACTGGACATTTTTTGGAATTACTTCAGGGCAAGGAAGCACAAACTTTTCGGAAAACTTGTCGCATTCGTGTCCGACATGTATCCGATACTGAAACTCATTCGACATGCCTTTGATACGCATAGAACACATGGTCAATGCATCGGACACACCTCAGATACACCTAGAACTCGGTCATGACACAGTCAAAACTCGACAATTAACTTTATTTTATCGTTTAATAACCACCATAATTTGAAGGTTGTTACTTCATCTGAAAATAATAAACTCTTTCAATTGCAATTCAAGACAGACTGCCCGAAAAGCCACCGGAGCATCTATGTTTTTCTTAAATCTTTTTTTTTTCTCCTCTAGCTTCTTAATTTTTGTTTATTCTCTCATCTACTTTTCTACTCTACTCTACCTTTTCTCTATATTTTCTATTCTTGCATCAATGTCATCTTCTTCTCCACTTTTATACTATTTCCTTTTCTTTTTTACTCATTTTTTATACTTTTTTTTCCTATTTGCGAAAGAGACAAAGGTACTCTGCGAAGGCACTATGTTTGTGTTTCATTTTCATCTTCACGCTTCTTGTTCTTTTCTATGTAAATTCTTTCTTTATTGGATTATTTATGCTCATAGAAAAAAAAAAGTAAGAGGTGTTGCCATGTCAGCGAGTCCTATTTTTGGAAAATTGTCGAGTTGGTGTATCATATCTGTGTCTGGCCATGCATCCTTGCTTAGGGGGCTATATAGTCAAAAGAGTCGAAATTTTATTTATGGTTGTAACTATTTGCTCTTTGGACTCCAAAAGTGTATCCATATTCCTCTTTGGGTTCCTTAGTTTTGCATATTTACCGTTTGGGTGTCATTTTAACCATACCGTTTGGGTGTCATTTTAACCATGGAGCTACAGTCAACGTTGTGTTGAGACTAAAGTTCCCCTCCAAATGGGGGTTAAATGATCCTTACTGAAAACTTTGGTCCCAAAATATTCATTGACCAATCAACATCATGGGCTGGGTGTTGTAGATATTCATAGGTGCTAGCTAGCTGTAGATCCGCCCCTGCCCCCTGGATAGGTGCATATTAGGGGCCCATACTAGTTATTGTTGACATGTTGAGAGCAATGAAACCACCAAACCGAGATTGTATTCTCTATCTATTGGACCCCGTGCCATCTAGAACATTTTCTAGATTAAAAATGTTATACGAGATGGTGTTAGGCAAACATGAAACCACCAATCCACATGTATCCATCCAAATGGTTACAAATTGGTGAACATGCTCTGGTGTGTGCACTATTGATGGCAGACAAATGGTGTCATAAAGTGATGAGGAGGTTGTTCATGCCCTTGTATGTTGGGTGTTTTGCTTGTGTTAATGCAAGATGAAGTAAAGAAAGCTGGTTATTTATTTTTCTAGGAAAGGATTTGAAAATCACCCGGGTATATAAACTCCAACACCCGAGTCTAAATATCAATAAGTTACCTTAAACTCTTACTGAATCTCATGGTTATATGAGATATTTACAAAAGAGATGAATTTTAAGATAGTCTCAGCTCCTTGCATGAATACTAATTTTACTTAATCCTCACACATTGGTTTTACTTTTTTGGATGCAGAAATGTCATGCTACGCGTGGATGCACGACAAGGAGCTCCAAATGTTGGAAACTCTCCTCTTGAACTTTTCCAGGTCAAATTTCTTTAAGTTCATAACTGTGTTCTGTTATCGTTTGCTGAGTTAATTTTTAGTATTACTAAATAAAATCAACTACATAAAAGCCAGCACAACATGTCCCACTCCGCGTACAATTTTTTTGCTTTAAAGTCGTAAGGATACATTTTGAATTAAACTATTGGGGTAAAGATGTACTTTCAGGAAAAATCCATTTCAGCTAAATGAATCAGTTTATAAGATAGTTGGTCGTTGTTGTTATTATTATTATTATTATTATTATTATTATTATTATTATTATTATTATCATCATCATCGTCATCATCAATATTATTATGCAGGGGTGCATTGTCTTTGTATAAGCGACAATGAATGGATGATAAGCAATGCTGCAATAGCTTACTTGTATGTTACACAAGTCATATATTAATGGAAACGTTTTTCTAGTTTTTTTAGGGCCTCCTTGCTTGAATAAGTCTATGGAAATGTCCTTGCTTGAATGAGTCTTTTTTTAAGGCGAGTTGGGTTTTTTATTGGATCCAATAACCATTAAACTCCTCCGGCAGGGTTCGAACCCTGGACTTGTGATACCATATCCTACAAGATGCGTTTCAATGTGTGTATCTTAAGTTTATGATACATAGTAAGATACACGTTTTGATAACTATGATTGTTATTATATATCCTATTAATTATTATGACTCTGTTTTTGTTTGTTTGTTTTGTTTGATTTTTTATTTTTGCAGGTTGTGATTTATCCACTGAAGATACACCTAACTGAAACAATGTACAGAATGATGTGGGAGTATTTCTTCCCTGAAGAAGAACAAGATTCACAACGACGACAGGTAAGCTGTGTATTTTAGTCTTTTCAGTTGGCTGGTTGCTGATTTTCGATAAGTGATTACAATTGGTAACTGCCTTTTGCTAAAGCAGGAAACCTGGAAGGTTTCAACCACTGCTGGCTCAAAGCGTGTAAAGAAAGGTGGATCTACCAATGAAGCAACTGTATCAGGTTCGTCAAGGGAATTTGAGGTTCGCGCCAAATCAGCTGCAGCACCAGCGGTTGGCGCTGGTCAGTCTTCTGTTCACTGTGACACCTCCCAAGTGAGTTTTAAAAAAACCCTTTATGCGAGTGAAACCTAACTTCTGAGTTATCAGAGTAATTAGGAGTATATCTAGAAACAGGCCATTGATAAGCCTTTAGACAATTGCCGTCTGCTGACTTTTGACATTATAGATCTATCAACCAGGACTTGCAAGCTTGCAATATTGTAGGCCAAAAATTGAGCTTCATCTATTATTAACCATCTAGTATGTTCCATTGTTCTCTATGTTTAAAAGAGCTGTAGAGAACGTCTAACCAAAAAGTAAATAAATCATAGGGCCCATTTGGATACGTAATTACTGGTTAGATTTTTTTTTATGAGCAATTGTCTGATATGATAAGGCAAAGAATAAGTTCCCCAAAAATATGGTTAGACCTTCCTTTCACTATCCATTCAGAGATAACAAAGCCCTTTTGGTTATTGAGTTACCATACACCATTGATCATCGAGCATTAGAGAAGAGTTCACTTTATCTGAAATTCATTAATGCATATTCCAGTTGTCTATGAAACAATAAAATGTGACTTTTCACTTTCACTTAAATCATTACTTGTAATATTCATTCATGTCATTGGCCCAACCAGCAAAAAGTCATTGGATATCTATTAATCAGACTGGCTTTGATGATGGGATTTTGGGTTTAGTAATAATGAGTCTCAGTTTTTGTGACTTGATTGGGACCTTGATAAACTCAGCAAGCTCCATAGAAGATCCACTAGTTTCTTTTTAGAGTGCATTAACATGATGACTGGCCTTGTTCAGCAGCCTACTGGCTGAGCGATCAGGATATAAACAAATTAGAATGGTAGTGCAAAAGCAGTGCATATTAATTGAGAATGAGGAAGAGAAGAAGAGAAGAAGAGAAAAGCCTGCTCTTTAAATGATTTGTTTTTTTTTTTGACATTAGTACCAATTTTCTATGTTTTCTCCTCCCAAGAAAGTGTAGTCTAAAAACGTGTCACAAGTCTACCGAGGGTACTGCAGAAATCTGGATCTAGGGTTGAAAACCGTAAACCAAACCGACTTTGGTCGGTTTCAAAAATTCCAAACCGAACTGGCTAAAATTGAACGAAAACCGAAATAAAACTTAACCGACCGACTATTTTAAACATATTATATTATTTTTATGTAAAATATATTATTTATTATATATATTCGGTTTTGTTAGTTAAAATCACATAGAAACTGAAAATCGAACCGACCACTTCGGTTTTGAATTTTTTAAAACCAAAACCGAACCAAACTGAACTTAAACCGAACCGATCGGTTGGATTTTGATCGGTTCGGTCGGTTTAATCGGTTTGGTCGGTTTTTTGTTCAACCCTATCTGGATCACACATTCTAGTTACCTTGGACTGAGTAAACCTTTGAGCTCTGGATCTCCAATCTATTATTTTATCCAGCATATTAATGATGCATTTTTACAAATAATAAATGGAAAGACAGTGTATAACTTCCGTGGTGATTGATCAAGATTAAGTTATCATTTTTTTTCTTTTCTTTTCTCAACCATGTGCTTAGCCATCATTTTGTATCTTGATCAATGTTGCTTTTATACTCAATAATTTATTGTTGTCCATGCAGGCGTCAAAGTTGCAAAACCTAAAAGCAAATGTTGTCTCAACCTCAGAGCTCCGGCGAACATCTTCATTCGACAGAACATGGGAGGAGAGTGTCGCGGAGACTGTGGCTAATGAACTTATGTTGCATATTCACTCTAAAGATGGTTCCATTAATTTTACACCAGAACAGCAAGAAGAGTTTTTGAAGAACAAACTCAAGGACTCCAAGCCTGTGAAACCTGGTCGTCCTTCTCAGGATGAAAAGAAGGTTGTGAAACTGCAAGATGAGAAAAGAACTAGAGCCCGAAGGTTGAGGGAATTTCACAATATCAAGATAAGTCAAGTGAGTTGAGTTCAACCTGACAAATTACCAAGTCCATGTTAATTATTATTTGTATTAACATTCTTGTTCTGTAATCATCTTAAGGTTGAATTGCTTGTTACGTACGAGGGATCAAGATTTGCAGTAAGTGATCTTAGATTGCTAATGGACTCATTCCATCGCGATGAATTCACTGGCACCTGGAGGAGACTGTTTTCACGTGTTAAGAAGCACATAATATGGGGAGTCCTGAAATCTGTAACAGGAATGCAGGCAAGTATAATGTCAATCTGATTATTTACTCACTTATCATGCATTTTTTACACACCTCTTTATTCATTATTTTGCAATTTTCCGTTTGTGCAGGGTAAGAAGTTCAAAGATAAAGCTTCTAGTCAACGAGAACCCACTGCAACCACTATTCCTGATGGCGATTTTAACTTCAGCGACAGCGATGAAGGCCAAGGAGGAAAATCTGACCAATATCCCATATCTTTTCTCAAGAGGCCAAATGATGGTGCAGGTGATGGATTTGTCACCTCCATTAGGGGCCTCTTCAATTCTCAGCGGCGCAAGGCCAAGGCATTTGTTTTGAGGACTATGAGGGGTGAGGCGGATAATAATGAATTCAATGGTGATTGGAGTGAGAGTGATATTGAGTTCTCCCCTTTTGCAAGGCAACTAACCATAAACAACGCCAGGAAGCTCATTAGGCGACACACAAAGAAATTCCGCTCACGAGGACAAAAAGGTTTGTGTATTATTACTCTTCGATCAGCACTTTTCTGATTAAGATAATACCTTCTTTTTTTTACCCCTTTCTCTCGGTCATAGTCATACCCTTTCTTTCATGTTTCAGGTAGCAGTTCTCAACAAAAAGGCTCGCTTCCATCATCTCCAAGGGAGAGTACTGGTTTTGAGAGTGATTGTTCAAGTGGATCAGATCTTTATGAGGACCTCCATTGCAGAGAAACACCTTAGTATCACAGGAGGGATTTCTCAAAAGCTTGGGTTTTGGTTTAATCCTCAGGGAGAAGCATACGTCTTTGCTTTTAGGAGCACAAATACCTCGAGAGTTATACAACTGACTTCATGTGCACTTATCTGAAGCAATATATGACTAAGTGCAAGCTGTATAGGGTTGAAACACATAATTTATTCAACTTGGTGATGGCCTTGGATGAAGATTTCAGGACATAAGATGTCACTTACTCAAAATAAATACAGGCTAAATCCAGTCTGTCCAAGCAGGTTGCCTTCATTGCATTGAGATGACCTCAGTTTAAGTTATGTATTTCACATGTCAAGCCACATATAAAGATTGGTACTGGTTCCATGGTTGTTTCTTTGTACGCCTCATGCCTTCAGCCTCTAGCTTAAATTTTTTTTTGGAGGTCTGAAGTTCCGTAGTTTTGTATGTAAAAGCTTTTTTGTAATTATATTGGAAAGGGAGAGGTTTTAGTATGTTGAGCACTCAAATAATGTCCTTAAAGCTCACTTTGTGGACACATAAGTCCACTGATATCATCTAGGGACGATCGTATGATTCAATAAATTTGTTGTGTTTATTCAATTTGTAGATGAGTACATGGAATTGGATCATCCCACACCACTAGATTGCATGTAATGTATTCTGAAGCATAATTGGTATACTATGCAACTGCTTCTATGTATTTGAAACTATTTTATAATTATGGTGAAATAGAGATTTTTTTCTTTTCTTTTTACTTCATGCCGTCCATAGCACTAATCATCCTCATTTGGAAGCTAAAAGTCTTTTTTTGTGCAATAAAAAGTCCCAAGTCTTACCTGCAGAAAGCTTGGTTTATTGCAAAATTATATAGCACTCTGTGAATATAATTTTGCAGTGCTACATAATTTTGAGAATGAACTGTTGCATAGGTGATTTTCAGCCTACCATAAGAAGTGACATTATCACTCTATGTTTTACCAATCTCCCTTTTCAACCTTTGCTGAGAAATTAAGTTTGCATATTCGCAGTTATGAGATTATTTTCTTTATATATATATTTTTTTCTCTCTGTTTTGGTTTGTTTCTTTCATTATTTGGGTTCATACTAGACTCGGGTTGTCAGCCCAAGTTGCACCCCAAAGAGCTCAAATGAAACCATTTTCTTCTTCAAAACTTAATTCCTCTCCACCAATCCAAAAATCCAAGACGTGGGGATAAACCACCACAGCCTTAGCCAACCAACCTGACTACCTTTAGCATTTCTTTCCATTCAATTGTCAATTATTTCTCCACCAATCCAAAAATCTAAGACGTGAGGGATAAACCACCACAGCCTTAACCAACCAACCTAATTACCTTTGGCATTTCTTTCCATTCAATTGTCAATTATTTCTCATTTAATTGTCATAATCTTTATTGAAATTTCACATTTGAGTTACCAAAATTTCTTTTGAAATCCAATTTTTTTTTTCATACATTTTAACCCGTTATAACTTTAGTTTAGTATTAAAATTTTATGATATAAGTAATTCTTATTCAACATGTAGTTTGTATATGACATTATCAATGTTTGTATACGACATTATAAATCTTATCTTGTGGTACTCTTTATGTGATATATAAGAGTTTAAAATACTTAAATTATACTTATAACTTCAAAATTACAACCGAAAATTTTATGTTTTTTCTATGCACAACGAAATATTTCTTAAAATCAACTTACCAAAATTACCCAAAAAAACAATCAAAATCCTTGGTTTTGAGTAGCTCAAAAGATCACTCATGACAGCTTAGTAGCTTCAGCATTTTACATCATTTTACATTATTGGTCGTCTCAATTAAGATCTTATCGAGGTTAACTGCACATCTCCATGGTTTTCACACGGTACTGAGGTGACTTCCTAATTCTTTAAGGCACCCCACACTAGTTATAGAAATTGATTTGCTCATCACTGTTGAGGTTTGACCGATATACAGTGCACGAAGAGGCACCAATCATCGAAGCTCCTCATGAAAAACACCCTCAACTCAATAACATTTACAACATTCAATCAACATGTCAATTGTAATGGCAAAACCATATATTATGGATCTGGAGACACTCACTGTATCTCCAACAAATCCAATACACATAAAATCCCAGTATTTATAGACAAACCATCCTCACTAAATTAGTGTCAGTAGCAATCGCCAGTGTATCTCATTCTTAGTTGAGATTGAGAACTTTTAATTCACTTTGTTATGTCCTTTGTAAGTAATACCATATGTGCGCTTGTTGCTCTCAATGTGCAATCAGTAGCGGCTCTGCCCCATAAAAATATGACAGTGAGGATATGAGAAGAAAAGACAATAGCTCATACAATATCTTAACCGAGACCAAGTTGGCAAGGATGTAGTCACCTGCTCATCTGGGTTCGACGGAATCGCTAGTTTAGCAGCCGGAACATCACCAATACCAACATATGGATGTTCCTGCACATCTTAGATGAAGAAAATCAATCACTGTAAGGAACTCCGGACTAGAGATACCATGCCTTTGTAGAACTACAAAGATGAGTGGTCAAAGTACACCATTCAGGGAATACACCAAAAGGGATAACAAAGCAGTCATGGTCTGACATTTTAAAGATCCTGTAAACAAGATGTACGAGTGCCACTATGGATAATGGAAACAAAACGCTGCCTTAATAAAGTAAAGCATTTAGTTACGGAAACACAGATAACAAAATTCATTGTGTAAGCTTGCTAAACCTCCAAGAAAAAAACATAAATAATCATATAAGGATTGGCTCACACGAGAATTAGATTGTTTATGGTTACTAAGAATGCAGGATGATCACTCAATATCTCTAGCACTCCTCAAGCATAATAAATACAACAGTTGGAACCATGCCACCTTTTGAGTTTGAACAGTCTCTAGGAATTCACACCTGCTACAATAAATCACTGCAGGTAGAGGCTTAGTGGTTTATTCTATACTTTTATATTGACTAAGTTCGCAAATGGAGATGAGCAGACTCCAACTGCTGACATTCCGCCATGGTGTATCCACTACTTTCATGACTGATTGAAGGTATAGAATAAACCCAATTGTTTATTCTATATGTTGCACCATAGAAGCCAATGATAACATAAGAGAGGCCTTCCCCAAACTCCAAAATCAGATGAAAGACAAGTACAAAATGGAAAAAACAATGTGATTTCCGCAACTTTGTAATCTCCAAGTCTCATATTTTTATAACTAGAACTTGCCAGGTGCAAATAAGTACTGCATCAATGAATTCTTCTTAGGTATCATACCACTATTCTAAAATGTCAAGCTCGAGTAGTTGTAAACGGATGGGTGACGGATAATAAGACTATTACCGTTCCTGTATTTATGTCATGCAAATTTATGAGGCATACACATGATGTGCCTCGTTGTTGAATAAACGCAACTTATGATGAATTTACATTCATCAATACCTCTTGAAGTCATTTTTTTCCTTATACTTCAAAAGGGCTGCACTTTAAGGCATACCCTAACAGTAAACCTAACACATTTAAAACTGGTAGAATTATGATCGTAAACACTACAAAAAAAAAAAAAAAAGGTTTCTACCGGCCAAATTTCCTCGTTATAGAAATCTCTGAACAAGGAAAGCTCCTTGTGCAATGGATTAAGGAGATATTGAAATATTTCCTGGTGCAACATAAGAGTTTCAATGATACAAGATGAGAGAGGAAAAAAATGGCAAACATCAACAATTGGCTCAGTTTGTATCAAGGACATCTGTTGACGGTTCACACCTCATATATGCCTTTCAGGTTCAAGCGAGGGTGTGTAAAGATCCAAGTCTCACGGGAAAGAAAGGGTTGTGGCTTAGCTTTTCTCAGTTTTTGTTCTCTACAAAATGTTGGGGTTTTATAGTCTAAACTAAGGGACATTGAGGAGGTTTCTAGAAATACAAAGATAAAAATTGATAATCTTCAGGTAATTTTTACATATCCAATAGCGAAAAAGGGAATTTTCTTATCTTAGGCAGAAGTCAAGAATCAAAAGATCATATCAAACTTATCAACCACTTTTACTTGTTGAACAAAAGCTACAACCCTTTTTATTTCTGGAACCAAAGCGTTTCACATTGACACTACGGGGGTGTTGTTTACACCTCTTAACAAGACATTATGTGTGAATTTTCAAAAATATAGCTGTTAATGTCTAATTGTTATGTTTGGTTAATTGTTAGACCTAACCAAACTATAACAAACACTTTCTAACATTTCTAGTTAGAGATTACCTCTTAATAAAAGGTTAGACCTCTAACTCAAACAAACACCCCCTAAGGATGTGTTTGGTTCAAAGGAAAATTTTCCTGCCAAAAGGGAGAAAGGAGAAGAGAGATGAAGAAATGAAGAAGAGAAAATCACGAACATGAATTTGTGATTATCTCTATCCTTGGTTTTATACAAAATTGTGGCAAATGTCATCTTAGGGTGGGAGCAAGGTTGCACAAATACAGATGCAAGATATGGGTACGGACACGATACTGACCTGGTGATACAACAAACTTTCAAAAACCAGGCTACAGTATGTCTAGGATACGACATTAAAGTGAACTTTAAATATAAAATCAATATCATAAATCACAAATTCATACCAACCACCAAAGTCATTCGATCACTCATTCTTAAACAAAAAATTATCACAATTCGTAAACATAACGCATCCTATTTCGTAAGTCATAATGCTTACAATAACACAAGTCATAAGACCGTTTTTAGGCTGTATCATGTCCGTTGACTGTCCGATTCTTCCATGACATGTATCAGGCCGTATAGGTGTTTGACATGTATCCGGTAAGGGTACGATGGACTTTTGAAGTATAGGTGCTTCCTAGGGTGGGAGCTAAGTAAGCATTTGCCAAGACATATGATCAGCTTCAACCTCATGGTGATCATCCTCGGAAAGGGCAGTCTCATAATCTAGCTAGCTACCCAGCGACTAGGAAAGGGAATCCCTGGGACCAGTCTTTTGGAATGGAGGGAATCAAATACCTTATCGAGCTACAAGCACACTTCAGTTAAGGTAGAAAAACCTTTTCCCACTTTCTTTGCAATCTCCTCTTTTCTGGAAATTTGGAAAAATTTTCCTTAGAACCAAACACACCCTACGCTCACCAGATCTATCCATCCACCTCAAGTCCATATGGAAAGACCCATGACCACCCAATGTACAGATTAACTTTTACATTAGGAAACATCTTTTGAGGATCCATACGCGATTGGTTCTCTTGCTTAGATGCATGGTACTCATCAGAATAGCTCAATATGTGCACATATAGCTTTAAGAGAAAGGAACGCTTCCATTTAAGTCAATATCAAGTGTTATTGTTCCTAAGAAAAACATACCTGCCCATCCAATCCAAGAGAAGTGCTCGCCGTCTCCAAATGTGAAGGCTTCATATCCTCTGGACTTTCCTGTTGGTATAATGGCAGCTTCAGGTCAATCTTATACATGACTATAAAGTGTATAAAAAATATTTCCTAGACCTCCCAGTACCCACTCTTGCATGAGACCAGCCCAGTATTCAACATATCTCGGTTTCAACGCAAGTTCATTAGTCCCTTCAACATTTCTAACGGGTGATTGTTTATGGAGAATAATCTGTACACAGTTACTCAGGAGGATTGTTGGCTATAGACTAAATGAAGAACTAGGGTGCAATCACTGAATCGGGACCCTTAAGTACACTCTACTTTGTTCATTCTAGTAAGAGACTCTTCAAGTAGGGGAAGAAGATGCCTACTGAAATCTTAACTTTAATAAAAGGAAAAACTTCTATAATGGTAAAGCAGTGGCAATAGTGCATTTGAATGCCATACCTGATGATCAGGGTTGACAGAAGGATTACCACTCCGCAAGGTTGCATCCTCTGGAGTTCCCTGGCCATCAAAATAAAGCAGGGGCAAAAATATGAATAGTTGAAATCCTTTTTTTATTTCCTTATCAGAGCTTGCATGTTAGGAACTTGCTGAACAAAAGAAAATTTACTGTTTAATAAAACACTACCTGCTCATCTTGATCAGCAGATGAATTTTCTTCCATGGTTAACGCTTTAGTCTCCTGAATATCATAGAAACAGAACGATGACAATAATATAGTCAATCTCTGAAATAAAGTGATCCGTTGTCAAAGATCCAGAGAGATTCGGTATCTAAGACGAGGGGCAGCAGACCTTTGTCTTCAACCATAGATTTACTATTGTTGCATCCCAGGAAACATACCTGATCATTATGGTTGACATCATTATGGTTGACAGAAATGTTCCTTCCACCCTTAGTAAGGTCTCTCAAAGTTCCCTGCAACCAGAAATTAACTTGAGGACTATGGTGTGACATAAAAGTGAAGTAATTAAGTCCCCAGTGTAGTGTTTGCACATGTGAATGACTCCAAATCCCACTAAACATTTTCATATGCAAGCTCCAATTAATTCCCACTTATAACAATCAAACTTTATTAATGGCACAGATACAAACTTCAGACTGCATGTAAAAACTTTCCCTTTCCAGCAGTTCATGTCCACGAGCGGCAAACAGAAACCAATTTGAAACAAGGATCACATACACTAGAGCTATTGCCCCAATCAGAAAAAGGTAGGAAAAATCATTTCAAGCGCAAAATGGTATGACAGAGCTCTTAATCAACATTGGGAAGCAGAAGAATGAAGACAAAAAGAAAAGCAGACCCTAAGAATTAAAACACCAACCTTATTTGCCCACATCAGCCCACAGGCATTGCATAAAGTCCTTGGACCAGCAGGTCCACGACGCATGGCTGGTGTGGAGTTTTCACTGATTCCACAATGCTGACATTTTCGTAAACTAAATAAAGCAGAAACAAGGGGAAGAAATTGTCAGAATACAGCACATACAGAGTAGAAAGAGACTAATCATGCTAAAATGAGTAAAATAAATATGAATAAAAAAAATCAGTTGAAACTAAGGAATCTTCTAACACAGTGTGTGGCACTCACACAATTTCTTGGCGAGGAGTACCATTGTTGTTTGTATTGCTTTGTGAAGGATCCCAACTTGATGCGGACCCTAAGCCGTCTTTATAGCTTTGTTTTACAGATACAAACTGGCCTTTCTTACGATGCTGTCTATACAAACAAACGTGAAGTTAAAGTCTAGCTCCCTTTAAATATAACTTCATGATCACAAGAAACAGCTTAGGGAAAGGATTTGAAACAAACTTAGTTTTAGCTAATTAAAGTGTGAATACAGTAAGGAGCAAGGGGGGAGTGTGTGTCAAGACTCAAGAACACAATATTTAAAACTAATATGAAGAATTCGCATGGGCTAACATGGAACAGGAATAAACAGGTGAAATGGAGAGAGAGAAAAATGTAAAATTCACTTTGCTACCATGACTTTATATAGTCCACACCATTGTTCGATGGGCACATTTCACAATTCTCATCAAGTCTTCCGCGAGTTCACTTTCTTGAACTCAGTGACTTGTGATTCCAACTCAAATAGTTTACCCCCAATCAACTTGCAAAAATGACATTGGTGACTCTTATTACAGTTAAATTCTTAGCTCATGTATAAAAGCTCTATTGAAGGTAACACTAAAAATCAAGTATTTTGGGTTTCTCATGACAGAAACATCAATTGCATATCAGAAATTAGACAGTGTGCATGGGTTGCTAATCTTGGTAACTCTCTCACTGGGGTTAGTTCTCTTGTAGATACACTATCTAAATCAGTACGAGGCAATTAAAAATATTTCACACCAATTGGCTTGATAGAAGAGAACTATATCAAGATATATCCATGATAAATCGGGATATGTATTCATTTTCAGGTGAAGATATTTAAATATCGGATATATCCGTAGATATCCTAATAATAGACAAAATATCAGGAATATCTTTCCTTCTAGAATTCAAAATATTGGAAAATTTTAACCTTGCTAAAAAGGTAGTCTTCCCCAAGTGTTTTTTCTAATTTCCAAGTTCATGTTTTTCGATTCTTTCAGTAAAAAAAAAATTTAATTAAAAATAAAAAAATAATAATAAAAAATAAATCAGATCTATCATCATGGCATAAAAAAAATACAAGATCTAAATGACGATTATGGCAAGATTCAAACTGGATACTCAGGTTTTGCCAGTTTCTTCAACATTACTCCTCGTAAACATCCCTATTTCTTTATTGAGTTGGCCCTCACAATTTTATAGAAAGAAAATCAAATATCATCTTAATGTATGTGTCCTGCCATTTACTCACGTCCAAATCCTGTACACTTTTAGGTTTGGTTTTTCTTGTATTCATGTTAGGAGGGAACCACAAGTGTAGTCTGCTTCTCTTCAATTATTGATTTGAACCATGCATAAAATCAGAAAATGAGTGATATAACTCCTTAAGCCCCAACATGGTGCAAGTCAAGTCAACTAAACCTTAAACTTGCTGATCTAAGAAACAACAATTCCAGTCTACTTAAAATACAGTAAGTGATCCTACACTATTAATTTTCAATAGAGTAGCTGTCCACAAATAATTGGTGATGACGCATTGGCTTAACAACTACAAAAAAGAAGTCCACTTTACCGCAGAGCAACTTCCTTACGGCAATTATACCGAATTTTCTTTTCAAAACATCGCTCTTTCCGTTTTTCACGGAACCTAACCAACGAAGCAACTCTTCGTGAAACATTTGAATGTCGAGTTACATCTCCTGCAGCCTGGAGAAAGTTGAAAATGAAATGGAGAAAACTGATTATGAAATTGAGGAAAAATATGCACAAGTGATAACATTCATTAAAATAAGACCAAGCTCCAATCCATACCCTATTGTTTTGATGATAAGCTACATCAACTCTAGGCACGCCAGTAGGTATTTCGGGCCCTCCCAGAAGCAATAGCACTGCCTGCACCTGTTACAAGATGCTAACATGATGATAAATGAAGCTCGTATAAATATTCAAGACTCCATTCAAATGAAGCCCCTGGTTTTATACTTTATCAAAGAATTGACTAAAACATATAAAATAAATGATGCTAACATGCAATGTTTTAAAAAGCATTTTCCAGCATCTTATATAAGATCAAGCTTTTTTCGAGGCGAAGCGGTGCATTGATAAGTAACGAGGCGTACGCATCGTTTTTTAATAAAAACAAATTATAAGAAAATATAATTTTTTTTACAAACAAATAAAAAAAAAGTAGCAATCATCAATGCAAAAGATAACATAAATTGAATCACAAAAATAGTTGAGGCATTAGAATTACCTCATCATGATGATAAATGAAGCTCATATAAACATTCAAGGTTACATTCAAATGGAAACCTTTGGTTTATGCACATTATAGGAAAACTTTGACTGTTTTACTACGCTAAATCATCATAAAAAATTCTTCTTTGCTTTACAAGAAATAACAAGTAATTGTTCTCTGATTGAAGAAATAAAAGTCAATGTCCTTTTTTCCTATTGTCCATTTCTCTTGTCAAATGTCTTCCAACTTTTTTTATATTACAAAAGCCCTGATTACAAAATATCGAGATAACAGCTATACCCCGGAATTGAGAGGCAAAAGAGTCAAATTTTGGTTGTACTCTTCTTAAAGCAAGTGACTTTAGATTCTCACTGTTAAACGTACACCAACTCATTTCCAACAAAAAAAAAAAAAAACCGTCAAATTTAGAGCTCAAATACGACGAAGAGTTCGTCACATACGAATTGAGATAACAAAACAACACAATTCCAAGAAACCCCAAACTGGACAAACAAAAGTGGAAACAAATCCAAGCCACTGTACAAAGAAAACATAATTCGAATTGTCAATCACAAAACTAACTAAAAAAAACCATCAATTTATCAGAATTATGGAAAGAACTCGCATCAAACGATCACGAAACAGCAAATAAAACAATAAATGAACACACATGCAACTGAAACACCCAATTGAGAAGCTAAAAAGACGGACCTTTTCAGCAGAAACAGCATGAAACACATAAACCTCGCCTTCGAATGAGAGAGTGAGCTCACTTGTCCTTGGCTGCAATGCTACCGAATGATCTCGATGACTTGTTGAATTCACATGAGGAGGATCGTCATCTTCATCCATAGTTTCCTCATCGCCACCACCTTCACCTTCATCAGTATCATCATAACCTCCGTCGTCTTCCTCCTCCTCCTCTACTGGCAAAGGGATCCTCTGCTTCTGCTGCTTCCTGTGATCATCATCGAACGGCCGAGCTTGTAATGGTCGCGGATTCACAGCAGCCATCACAACCCTAACCCTAAGCTCATAACCTGCTTCGAATTTCGTAGAAATCGAACTAAACAAAATTCAATTGAAACCCTAACCCTAATTGAATTGCAAATTTTGAATTCAAGACAAGTTCGAAGAGACGAAAGAGAGACAATTGAGATAAAATACCCTAAACGAGGAATGAATTTACGGATTATGCCCCTGTGTTTCCTCGAAGACACCTTATTGAGCTAAACATACAAAGAGAACAAAAAGAAGAGACAGAACACGAAAAAGGTGCAAAAAAAGCTTTTTATTACTGTACTGCTGGGAGCGACTGACGTAAGTTGGGTGTTTGTGGGGTCTAGTTTCAATAAGTGAAACTTTATTTGCTATTTGATTCAATGTTATTCATAATACCATATAAATTATTTGGAATTCAATACCAATCTACATATGCATAATGTATTAATTAAAAAAATAACAGAGTTTTTATTTTTGAATTGGAAATAAAAATAAAATTCAAAAACCCGCTCTGCCTAACTTGTCTAGACCAATTTTTAAAACACTGGCGTGAAGCGAACGTGAAGCAATTTGCCATGGTTTGGCTTTACGTAAGTAAAACAACTATAAAAAATAATTTAAATGTTATATAAAAAAAACATGTAAATATATGCATTTTGCTTGTATCTACGCTTATAAATATATGTAATCTACTTTTCTACTAGATTTAGATATGTTAGCTTAAGTTAATATAAGTGTTTGCGTTGTTTTTCATGTTATGATGTTTGTTACCATTCACTGCAACATCGTACTTCCAACCAGTGTCTTTTCGAGAACTACTCTTTCTTGTCTCATAATTTTCTTCCATAATCAATCACATTAAGTAAACAAAAAATAACAACATTATTAATGTATAGATTATTAATGCATAGACAATCAATGTTTAGATATTGGTTCCTTCTTCAGGGTCATGACGATGAAAATTCCAGTGAAACTCTGTTGAAGGCAAGAAGATTCTTACCTCGAGCAAGATCTCTAACAACTTTGATTCAACCGTAAAACTCTAAAGAGAGAAGAAAAAAAAAAAAAAACCTTTTGTTTAATGAAGTATTGGTTTTGGTGGCTTCACGCTTTAAAAAAAAAAAAAAAAAAAACATTAAAAAGCTATGGCTTTGTGTGGCTTCAGAGCAGTGATATGGTTTTGACCAAGGCAAAATGAGATGTCATGAGTTAGCTTGATTTTTTACTTCAAGTGATGACTTTGATTGGCTTTCACTGCACTAAAACAAGTAGACTTATTTTGATCTTTATCGTGATTTGAGTGTATGTTTATCGGGTTTTAGTGGGGACCATAGGTCACTTGTGAGTGGTGAGAGAAGTTATACAAATGTGGGTCCATGATGACACCATCATCCAACGGTGGTTGAGAGAGAGACAAGTTGACAAGAGTTTATCTGGATGAGAGTTGAAAGGTATTGGTACGTCTTGTGCTTGTGTGTGATAGAAAGGGATGTTGAATGAAAGGAGGAAAGCTTTTATTTTTTATTTTTTATTTTTTTATTTTTATTTTTTTATTTTTTATTTTTTATTTTTTATTTTTTATTATTTTTATTTATTATTTTATTTTTTAATTTTTAATTTTTTTTATTTTAATTTTTTTATTTTTATTTTTATTTTTTATTTTTTTATTTTTATTTTTTTGCTATTCCTATATATATAGAAACAAAAATGTTGGAATGTTTAGGAGGATTTCATTCACAAATTTGGTTGTTGTACCTACGGAGGCTCCTTTATTCATTATTATTTTTTTTTTTGTTTATTTATAGACAAGATAATGAATTTCATTAAAGGGAAGAATAAGACTTGATTGTTATCCATTCACTATCAATGCCTATCAAGGATTGTGATTTTGTTTTTTGAGTTAATTACGGATCCCCATTTTAAGAAATATTTTGTTTTGTGTAGAAAAACGTAAAAATTTAGATTGTGATTTCAAATTTAAGAATATAAATTATGCATTTTAATCTCTTAAATACTATATAAAAAGTCTCACACGATTCGTAGTGTCATACAAATTGAATACTACATAAGAATCAATCACATAACAAACTTTTGATACTTAAATAACATTATAACATGTTCAAATATACAAAGACTAAAATATTTATTTATTTTCTCAGAAAAATTTCGGCATATTTCGAATTTTGAAAGAGATTTCGATAACTTTAAAATAAGAAATATTCGGTAAAATTTCAACATATTTCGAAAAATCGCATTCCTTGATGCTTGCTACATCATTTTCTTAATTTTGTGTTAGTAAAAAGGCAAATTAAATTTGTGTAGATGTAGGATATTGATATTAGTACATTTGGTTCCTTTTTTTTCCAATAATAATTACATTCAATTCCTTGTGTAATTTGCAATTGTAAGTTATTCGAAGGGGTAAAAATGATTTTTATAGTTCCGTGCAACATATGCCACAGCGCCAGGGTTGTGATACAATTCACCACACATCTTACCAACTTAAAAATCACAAAAGTCCAAGTTAAAACACAAGAAGAAGAAAAGAAAAAAAACCCGATGTTGTTAACTGATCGTGTTTTAAATTTACTTAAATCCTAATTTCCGAGATTAACTTTATACTTCATATTTTAGTGCAGAACTAATAAAAGTACCAGTAGGTGTGATATACTGTCACTATTTTTTTTAAGAGTTTAATGGGTTATTTAATTATTCTATTTTTATAATAACTTGCCGATGTTCTAAAGTAACCAACTTAGATATCATGAATGGATATATTAGATGCTATTAATTATTTTTCATTAAAATATCCAATAATGGTAGGGATTGATTTTGTCACAATACCTCATCCTTATTGGGTAGGCTTGTATATTTAAATTTCATTTTCATTATAACCTAGGTCTACAAAATTGTAAGTTGAAACTTTCAAAACTTTAACTACTAACTTACCAAACTTATCTAGAGCGGAGGCTGAAAAAAGATTTTTGGAGTTGTGGTTTATCCTCTTACAAAAATAGAATTTTCGCAGAATCCTTCTTTCAATTTCAATAAAGAGGATTGAATGATTCAGCCAAAGGTGTATCAGTTGAGTTAGAAGATGTGTGGTGGATGAAATTACACGTCACGTGTTTGAACCCGACCGGCAACATTGAGGTGGGGGAGGGTTAAGCATTAAAAAAAATATCCATGATTTATTATTGCTTTGTAGTTTTGGGTTCTAAATAAGGGTTTTATCCACAAATAAGATAAAAGACTTTTTATCAAATTTAATGTCATGGATCCTTCATTTTCATGAAAAGGACCTCATAATTTAAAACTTTGAAGTCTTCGCAATTTATTGTGATGGATTAGTGGCATTGCAAGGTTTTAGTTCACACCAATCAATATCACCAATCAATACTCTTGAAGTGAAGTCTCTGATATAAACTCTGCAACTTGTAACGTCGACAGGTGGAAAACTTTATTTGCCATTTACATAATAACACAAATTAACTGGAACTAATACAGCATCGCTCAGATATATTACTATTTACAACGCCTAAATTGGACTGAATGATATATTGGTGAAAAATGATGAGGCAGTTTTTGGAGCTGGTTGCATTTTATCTTCCACACTCTCCTTGTACTTCAGTTTCATCTCTCAGTATAACATAAATGATCTTGCCATTTGAAGTGTCCTGCACAAAGTAGTCAGCAAGCATGAAATTGATTGTGAGTGCATAATTATTTACAGCAAACAACAAACAAGTACGGTTCCACACATCCGGAGGTGATGGAAATAGATCAAAGAAATAATTGGACTAACATGACCAATCAGTCACTCCAAAAACAATTACAGACTTGGTTATTTTCACCCAATTGCACTGAATAGAAGAAATATGGACTCTCTTTCTGCATGCACTTAAAGTACTCCACGAGATATTCTGCATCTTCCTTTTTCAAAATGTTGTCATGCATATTCTCTAGGCAATTACTACAGTAGAGATTTGGAGATTTTGCAACTTCTGCATTCATGTTGCCATAACCACTACCTCCACCTTGGATATCTTGTACTCTGCGGTGTGACCTCAAGACATGCACTTAAGAAGGAGGTGCAAGTTCATGATTATGTTCTTCTATAAACTCAGCCAAAGTATAATGTCCATCACCTTGTATCTTGATAACAAACCGTGCTCTGCAATCAGTTCGTGATGGTAATCGTTGTTTCGTTGGAGGCTGTTAACATCTAACAAGAGTTTGTAAGAGAGTAAATTCTAATCTGTATTATTGTATTGATCTGTACATCTTACAATCCTTATATAGGCAAAGACAAAGGACTAAATAGAAAGCAGAGACTAATGAGATAACAGAGAACAGACTGCTAACTGATATTACTAGCTTACAACAGATTGCTAGCTGGACTGATGGTTACTATTCTTATGCTTAACATCCCCCCTCAAACTCAGCGTAGATGTATCAACTACACTGAGTTTGTCACGAAGTAACAAGAATCTAGAATTACCAAGAGCTTTGGTAAAAATATCAGCAATCTGATCCGCAGATGAAATGTGATGAACATGTAGAAGCTTACGAGCAACTTTCTCACGAACAAAGTACACATCTGTCTCAATGTGCTTAGTCCGAGAATGAAGAACAGGATTGGCACTAAGCATAACAGTGCTTAGGTTGTCACACCAGACAGTGGGGGTGATACATGGAAGCTTCAATTCACTGAAGAGAGACTTCAACCATGTGAGCTCTGCTGTAACAGAAGCAAGACTGCGATATTCTGCTTCAGTACTACTACGGGAAACAATGCTCTGTTTCTTTGAAGACCAAGAGATGAGGTTAGCACCCAGATATACACAATAACCAGAAGTAGACCTTCTGTCAGTAGGATCAGATGCCCAGTCAGCATCACAAAAACCAGTCAACTGAAACGAAGGTGTTGGAACAATATGGAGACCATATGAAGGAGTGGCCTTGAGATATCTCAGGATCCTTTTAACCACACGCCAGTGAGCTTCAAGAGGATTCTGCATGAATTGACATACCCGATTCACAGAGTAGGCAAGTTCAGGTCTAGTGATGGTAACATATTGTAATGCTCCAACAATGCTGCGATAGAGTTGAACATCCTGAACTGGATCACTACCTGAAGCATATAACTTTTCACCACCACTCATAGGAGTAGGCATTCCATTGGCATATTGCATTTTGGCACGACATAGGAGATCACTAATGTATTTAGACTGCGAAAGAACCAGGCCATTTGCAGAGTGCTGAACCTGGATACCAAGAAAATAGTGAACCAGTCCCAAGTTTTTCAAAGAAAATGATGAATTTAATTGATGAATGAGCTGAGACACAGCACCCGAATCAGCTCCAGTGATAAGAATATCATCAACGTACACCAAAACAAAGATTGGAGATGGAGAATGATTAATGAAAAGTGAGGAATCAGACTTGGCAGAAGTGAAACCAAACAAATGAAGAGTGTGCTTTAGTTTATCAAACCAAGCTCGGGGAGCCTGCTTGAGGCCATACAAAGCTTTGCGAAGCTTGCACACAGCATGCGGTCGGGAAGGATCAACGAAGCCTGGAGGTTGCATCATGTAGACCTCTTCCTGTAGATCTCCATTCAAAAATGCATTATTGACATCGAGCTGAAAAATTGACCAACCAAAAGTGACTGCAACTGAGAGTAGAACTCTAATAGTAGTAGGCTTCACCACTGGACTGAAGGTTTCTACATAGTCAAATCCAGCAACCTGTTGAAACCCTCTAGCCACCAAACGTGTTTTGTATCTATGCACTGTGCCATCTGGGTTCTCTTTGATTTTGAAAAGCCAGCGACAACCAACCACAGATCTGTCCTGAGGTAGATCAACCAATGACCAAGTATTGGTTCTTATCAAGGCCATATACTCATCTTGCATAGCTGTGAGCCAATGAGGAGTATCTAGTGCCTCATTCAAACATGAAGGTTCAGCAGAAGACATGAAGACCTTTGGCTTGTAAACCCCAGCTTTGGACCTAGTAACCATAGGATGACTGGGGACAGTACTTGGAGTGATCACATCATTAGTAGCAGGAGCAATAGTTTGAGCAGAATTATGTACTGGAGCAGAGTTAAGTATTGGACGAGGCACTGGATTAACCACTGGACTAGGCACTGGATTACTCACTTGAGGTACTGGAGGAGAGATAGTAACCAAGGGACTAGAGGATGATGTATTAGTAGAAGTGAGTAACCTACTGTCAGTAGGTGTAGATACAAATGGAATAGCAGCAGGAGTTGATGTACAAACAGGAAGAGTGGAGGTAGGAGAATGAGAAGTCCACCTAGTATAGGGAAATGAGTGCTCATTGAACAAAACATCACGAGATATGTACACTCGACCAGAAGGGGATAAACATTTGTATCCTTTGTGTTGAGGACTGTAACCAAGAAACAGACACTCCACTGATCTGAATTGTAGTTTATGAGAATTATAGGGTCTAATGTTAGGAAAACATGAGCAACCAAAAATTTTGAGAATGTGATAGTCAGGTACTTTGTGATAAAGAGTTTCGTATGGAGAGAGTCCCTTGAGAACAACTGTAGGAACTCTATTGAGAAGAAACATTGCTGTTCTGACTGCATCATCCCAGAATTTCATGGGAAGTGAGGCATGGGCAAGGAGAGTAAGAGCAGACTCAATAATATGTCTGTGTTTCCTCTCAGCTACTCCATTCTGCTGATGTGTAGTAGGACAAGCAATACGATGACAAATCCCATGCTGACTCAGAAATTTAGAAAATGACCGATACTCCCCTCCCCAATCAGACTGAACACATTTAATAGGAAGTCCAAATTCTAACTCAACTTGAGCTTTGAACTTGAGAAAAGTGGGGTAGGCATCAGATTTGTTTTGTAGAAGAAAAATCCAAGTAAATCGACTAAAAGCATCTATGAAATGGATGTAATACTTGAATCCAGATGAAGACATAGTAGAAGAAGGACCCCATAGATCAGTATGAATTAGTTCTAAGGGTTTAGTATAGACAGTAGAAGAACTGGAAAATGGGAGTTTGTGTATTTTGCCCAAACAACAAGCATTGCAGAAGTCCATAGTGTCACAAGTAGGAAAATTAATATTGCATTTGGTAAGAATTTTCTTTACAAGTGGAAAAGATGGATGTCCTAATCTAGCATGCCAAAGAAACAATGAAGTTGAAGATTTTGAGGAAGTAGAATTGATAGACATACAAAGGTCCTTATTAACTGGAATACTGAAACTCTGAGATGGCTGAGTATGCTGAGAAGACTGCTGAGACATACTACAACCAGGAACACTGAATTACTGAGATTGATGAACTAAATGCTTATTTGAGGAAGTAGAATTGATGGACATACAAGTATTCTTATTAACTGGAATACTGAAATGCTGAGAAGACTGCTGAGTTTGCTGAACTGAATGCTGAGACAGAGGACAGACTGGAAACTTGGAATGCTGAGATTGCTGAACTAAATGGCTGGAAGATGGACTACGGACTGACTGTGAAGACATTGATGGAAAGACATATAGTCCATTATGAAGCTTCCCTTCCAAAAGAATCTGAAGTGTGACCTGATCCTTAACAAAACAAATATTAGGATGAAACTCAAAGAAAACACCATTATCCTGAGCAAACTTAGCAACACTAAGGAGATTCTTGGTTAGCTTAGGAACCTGAAGGACATTCTTAAGCTTTAACACTTTTGAAGAGTGAGAAGAAAGTATAGAAGACTGACCAATGTTTTCAATTTGTAGAGCTGAACCGTCTCCAACAAACAGTTGATCATTGCCATGATATGGAACAGATGACTCTAGGTTCTGTTGATAGGGAGTGCAATGATCTGTGGCTCCTGAATCAGGATACCATCTTCCATCAGAAGGTGTAGAATGAGAACTTGGTTGCATCTGAGATTGTGACTGTGCTCTCCAACCAGGATGAGAATACTGAGCAGAAAACACATGCCGAGGAGTGAAACTGCCAGGTTGAGAAGGTATGCTTGAAGAAGAAGGCTGAGTATTGGAGTTCCATGGATTTGAAACATTTGTGTCAAAACGATTATAACATTTGTAAGCAAGGTGTCCAATCTTGCCACAGATTTGACACTGTGGTCGATTAAACTGAGTACTAGATCCAGGTCCAGAAGATCTAAACCCTCTACCAGGTTTTGAACCTCTTGGATTAAATGGAGCTCTGGACTGAGATCTCCACCCCTGTGAATTGGATACAAAAGATCTAGGTGAAGGTTTATAGGACGTATGAGCCACATTGACTGAGCTTGATACCTCAAGATCTTTAGTATACCTTTCAATTCTAGATTCCTGAGCAAGCAGAAGAGACTCGATCTCTGCAACACTGTAACCATCTGACCTAGAACTCACTGATACTATAAATGTGTCATAGGACTGTGGTAATCCATCAAAGATAGCATTGATGTGATCCTTTGGAGTCAAGTGATGCCCAACTGATGCCAATTGATCGATGATTGACTTGATTTTCAATAGATATTCATTGATGGACAAATCTCGTTTCTTGAAGTTTTGTAGTTGAGATCTAAACTGAGAAATCTTGGCTACAGTTTGAGAATTGAAGAAGGTTTCAAGAATACTCCAAATATGTGCAGAGGTTTCACAGCCAACTAACCTTGTAAGCAGAGATTCAGTCATGGAAGATAGAAGCCATGAGAACAGAAGTTGATCTTGCTGTTCCCAGTGAAGAAATTCAGGATTCACACTGTTGTTTGTTTGTTCTTCCACAGAGAGAAACCTTAATGGAGGTGTTGTTTGCTCAATAAACTTCTGAAGTTTATGACCTCTAATCGTTGCTAGCACTTGTTGTTTCCACAACAAGTAATTGCTTTCATTCAATTTCACAAACAAGACATGAGTGAAGGTTACTGGTTTTGACTCTGTCATAGCAGAATTTGGGAGTGATGCAACATTAGACGAGGTTGAATCTGCCATTGATGTTAAACTCAGAAATCTTGAAAAGAAGAAGAAGAGATCAGGAATGGCTCTGATACCATGTTAACATCTAACAAGAGTTTGTAAGAGAGTAAATTCTAATCTGTATTATTGTATTGATCTGTACATCTTACAATCCTTATATAGGCAAAGACAAAGGACTAAATAGAAAGCAGAGACTAATAAGAGAACAGAGAACAGACTAACAGACTGCTAACTGATATTACTAGCTTACAACAGATTGCACAACAGATTGCTAGCTGGACTGATGGTTACTATTCTTATGCTTAACAGAGGCCCTCTTGTATGACTGCGGTAATTCCCTTCTTTTGAACAACAAAAAATCCTTCTTGACACTGTTTTATCTGACCGATGAGTAGATGAGATTTTCCGTACACTAAAACCCACTGATCTAGTGTACTGATTGTAACATTCGTAAGCTATAACATCTGATTGGAAGACCATACCAATTTTCGGAACCTTATTCACAGAATTGGAATCCATTGCAGATGGATGATTGTCCTTGGTATGTAATGTATCGTTAAGCTCAAGGGAACATTATCTGTCTTCAGCACTTACCTTGAGAAATTTAAAAGTACCAACTGTTAAGTTGTTTACTAGAACCAAACAAAAGCAGGCATGTAGCTGCAAATGGATAAATTGCAAAAAGGAAGATCAAGGTAAGCATCCATAAGTACAACAGCAGTATACCACTACAAGTAATTATAAGATCAAGACGTACGAAACAGTTCTAAAAAAATGCATTAGAGGTTTACAAAGACCAGTATTTTCAACCTGGAATTGTCAATTCAATCTTTAAAAAGAGAGCATAATGCCAATTCCATCTGACTAGATTATTTGGATTATAAGTTTTATTTGGGTCGTGGTGCTGGTAGTTTTGACAGTATTTTCATGGCCTGTTGAAAACAAACATTATATTCCCATTTCCGAAGGTTGATAATGCTGAACGCCATGTCATTAGCCCTGACCAAGCACCACAACATACCGTTGCTTCATCTAATGGCGGTATGAATGAGTTAACTGTAACAGCTGAGCATTAAGTGAAGACGAAGACAAGTTGATGGTTACTGGCTTCGAATCTTAGACAAATGGAAGGGGTTTTTCTCTTAAATTATTTGTTTAGTTTTCTCTTACAATTATATGTACATAATCATTTTAGTCTCTCCACCCATACATGGAACCATTACGGTGGCTTACTGTTCGAAAATTCTATTATGATGTTCATGCCAGCCGGGTTCTCCAACCGTAAACAGCAAATGGTCTTGTGAGCTATGAAACTCGTATACTGGGACATATATTTCTTTTTTAGGCAAAAGGATTCTGCAATCTAATGCTGACCACTTTTAGCTGCAAATGTGTGGTATAATGATTAGTACCCTGATGAAATTGTTACTGTTATCAACTCAACCATGGAGACTATATTACAGGGTAAAACTGGTGTAATGCCGTACTGGTAACGAAGAATGTCCTCCCTTTGTTTTCTTCTACATTTTGGATTTGGTACCATGCATGGTGCTATGCATATTGTTCTACAAGGCTAAGGAACGACAAAACAGTAAATGAGATTTTATTGCATGTCCAAGGGCAAGCTCAAAAGCCAAATATGACAATTATTTTGACTTTGATGGTGAATTTTCATGCTGATTTCGGAGCCAGACACACATAATAGTTATTTGCAATCCTGATTGTTTTGCTGTCTAAGTGGTTTTTTTGATACTATATTCAAGGGCATAAAGACCAATTGAAAATTATTTTGCCTTATATTCAAAAGGTTATTTGCCCTCTGAAAATTATTTTTCTATTATTTTTTTTTAGATTTTGTTGAAAGACCTATTGTATTACATTCACCCTCAAGCTCAAATTTGTCCACTTTTTGAGCTTGAGGTTGAGTTAATCATTGGAGATGTTCTTAAACTCAACTTTTTGTGTGTCTAGCATATGGTTTACAAACACTTAAGAACACAAAGGCTAGAGACGTCAAAGTCTTTTTCATCTATCAAACACAATCCAAGGACTTCCAGCCAGGGAACCATTTCGACTCATTGCGAGGTGTCTCAATTTTCAACCATTTTCTCTCTTAAGTGTTTCTCCCCATTTCAATCCATTTTTATATCTTAGTCTTGTGTTTGATGCATAGATGTAAGTTCCAAAAGGCTGGTTTCCTCGAGTTAGATTTCAAACAAAGCATCTTATGTAGAAACTTGAAATTCTGGTGTTTGAGCCTTCTATACATCTTGAGCACTAGATAAAGAAAAATAGAAGGCACCTTTTCAAAACGACTCCTCTCTTAAGGCTTTATTTTGCAAAACATGCTTATTACTATTGTTCAAGCTATTCTTTTAAATCATAGATCATTTTGGAAATCTTCATTTGTAGTTTATAGTAGGGGTGGGTAAGGGACAGGATGGAACGGGATGAATCTCATCCCGTTTGTTCGGGATTGGGACCGGACGGGATGAGATAGACCTTATTCTGACTTCGTTCCATCCCAAACGGGTTCAGGACGAGATGAGCATGTACTAAATTTTGGATTGAAAATTTTGAAAATACCAAACACACAACTCTAAGAACAACTATATAACTTTAAGCCATTGATTATTATTTCCCCATTTCATTAGTTTTTACTCCCTGTTTTTAGAACCACTTTTGAAGATAACCATTTTTTTGTACATTGCTAATGAAAATGATCAATGGGTTTGTCCTTTAAAAACTACGAAGATCACACATTGTTATTGTCAAGAGTTAGGAAGAGGAAAAAAGAAATGAGAAGGCTTTAGTTAGATTCATTATTTAGGTGAGTCGCACGGAAGCTTGTGAGATTAAATAGTCATGTCAATAAATAAAATAATAAATAAAAGTCGCCAACAAATAGCTTCATACTACATATTTCATATTAAAAAAAAAACCAGTTCAGGATGAGCGGGATTGAAAATTTTCATCCCGCTCTATATCAGGACGGGACGAGATTGAGATGAGATTGATCAATTCCAATAGGACCCGAAAAAATCGGGACGGGATCGCGGGATGGGATGGATGCCCACCCCTGATTTATAGCCATGTAAATTATAATATTTACTTTAAAAAATAAAATAAAATAAAAAATATATATATATATATATATATATATATATATATATATATATATATATATATATATATATATATATATATATATATATAAGAGCATTTCCAATAACCTTCTTAAAAAGCTCATTGGGGGTTAAATTTGTATGGGTGACATTTTAACTCTATTTTGAGTCTCCAACAGTCTCATTATGGGTGACGTGGCTTTACTGAATCGAAACGTGTTACATTGAGGTTGTTGGAAATGCTCTAAGGCTTGATATTACAGTTCACCTTTTGTAGGGTTAATTGCACTTTACTGCTCATTATAAATAATTAATAAAAGTTCACCCCTATAGTAAATCACTATTTCAAAACAGAAGACAAGTACCACACAAACAACATGATGCAAACATCCATAGACATATATGGGTGCAATCATTCCATCAAGAATGTTACTCCATGAATAAAATGTACTAAGCATAAACTGTTAAACCAATTATCAACAAAATGTATCGAGCATGAACATAATCTCCTAATAATAAACACTAATACTAGTAATTAACCCAAATAAACACCTTACAAACATTTCTAAGGGTCAAATACATTAAACATTACCATAATCAACAACTTATTGATAAAACTCTAACCATTGTACTCAATGTAAACACTAATCGACCCACAAAACAATATCATAATGAACATAGTCAATGATCCATAGAAGCGCCAAACAAATACATAGTGGAGAAACCCTAATCTGTACAAATGAACAAAATCCTAACAAAAATAACACTATGCATTTATACATGCACTACGGATTGAAAACGAAAACCCTAAAATAGAAAGAACACTTACACTATCTCGCGCAAAAGAACAGAAGGTCTTGGAGAGTACACTTATGGTTTCACATCCTCGCCTAAGATCTGGTTCATCACCGCTTTTCGATGCTCAACAAAGTCACTGAAAGAACTATACTCGTTCAAATGTATGCTAAAAAAATGCTTCAGTCATCGCTACTACAACCACTGACGACCACGTTGAATAGATTCTTTTTTTTTTTTTTTTTTCATTTTTGTTTGAAATCAGAGAGAGAAGAGAACAATAAAGAGAACAAAAACAGAAATAGTGAAAATGGAGGGGGTTTTCCCTCCATTCTCCATATATAAAAGAATACGATTAGGTCGGTTCGGTTTTTCACCTAAACCGTGAACCGAACCGACTAAAATTGAACCAAAACCGAAATAAAACCGAATCAACCGACTATTTTAAACATATTGTATTATTTACACATAAAAAATATATTATTTATTATATATGTTCGGTTTGGTCGGTTAAAATCACATAGAAATCGAAAGTCGAACCGACTACTTCGGTTTTGAATTTTTTAAAACCGAAACCGATCTGAACCGAATTTAAACCGAACCCAGATCGATTCGGTCGATTTAATCGGTTTTTTGTTCAGCCCTAAATACGATCGATGAAAACTAAGTGGCCACATCTCATCTTCGATGTTCATGTGTGTGGATCAGTTGAGCGAAGGTTGGGATCAACAAATCAATCATATCATTGTGCGATGCACGTGAGAGGTACTTTCGTAATGAAAAGAGATTAGAAAGATGCCACATGAGGGGTTTGACATTCAACTCACGCTAACCAACCGTTAGTCCATAGAGGAGACTAAAATAATGATTTATTATGGAAGTATTAGTGGGAAGTAAAGCGGATTAAATAGAGCTTTGCTAGGGGTCGAGGGAGGGAGGGAGCGAGGGATGGGTGGAAGCCACCCATCCGCCTCGAGATGAGTGCATCAGATTTGAGATGTGCGATGACGCTCATCTCAAGGCGGATGGGTGGCTTCCTCGTTCCCTCCATCGACCCCTAGAATTTTCGGATTAAATATTATCCTTTTTTTTTAATCCGCACACATCCATCTAACATCAATCAGTCTTAAATTCGTACGCCACGTGTCAATCTGCTAAATCGAGACTCTTCAAGTCTGTCGAGAGATCAGTTTGGAGCAGACTAAAAGCTACATCTTCGACCTCGCGAGATCTGTCCCGACATCAAAACCAGTGAAGCCAGTGGCAAAACCCGTAATTTCCTCTTAATTGAGGGTCCTTTCTCACCCTACCATCTTCTCCAACTCTCCTTCCTCTAAAAAAAAAAAAAAAAAAAACCTTTTGCAACAATTTAACCAAAACTAGGGTTAGGGTTTAACATTTCCACCCTCAATTTCTCTCTCATCCTTCACTTACTTCTAGGGTTTCGAATCTCAAATGGCTTCTTCAGTAGCTGGAGGAGCTGAAGCGGGACCTTCCGAGAACAGAGACCGGTAAGGAGGCTCAAACGAGCTCAATTGGGGAAAAGAAGAGGAAAGGTGTCGAAAAGGCTCGGGAGAAGTCGAGAAAAGCGAAACCTGTTGTTGTGAATGAAAATCAAAATCAAAATGCTGGTTCGTTTTCTCGAGCGAGTGAGCTCACTCTTTCGTTTCAAGGCAAGGTTTATGTGTTTCCAGAGGTTTCTTATGAAAAGGTCTGATTTTTTTTATTTGCTCCATTAGTACTTGTTTACCTATCTTGATCATCAGTTGTGTTGTGTGTTTAAAATTTTTCAATGTAATCTGCAATTTCGATCGAAAGTGGTTACGCAGTTTTAGATAATTTATGTTTACAATTTACTCTTTATTAGAGGGTTTAGTTAGCACATTTGTGGTCGTATATGATGTTGTATTGTTGTGTTCCAAGTGCTGGGTAGTGCTTTTGAAGCATGAACTTGGAAGTAGTAGGTTAGTTTAATTTCCGCTTGTGAGTTATGAATGTTATGGAAAAAATGCATGATCTATATCAATGTAGTATGCATTACAGGTTCAAGCTATTCTAATGTTGTTAGGAGGGCTTCAAACGCCTTTTGGTAATTATGAATTACCATGCAAATGGACTGATGAGGTACTTCTGAAACCGTGCAGTATCTTATTTTGAAAAGGTGCCTTTATCTAGTGCTCAAGATGTATAGAAGGCTCAAACACCAGAATTTCAAGTTTCTACATAAAATGCTTCGTTTGAAATCTAACTCGAGGAAACCAGCCTTTTGGAACTTACATCTATGCATCAAACACAAGACTAAGATATAAAAATGGATTGAAATGGGGAGAAACACTTAAGAGAGAAAATGGTTGAAAATTGAGACACCTCGCAATGAGTCGAAATGGTTCCCTGGCTGGAAGTCCTTGGATTGTGTTTGATAGATGAAAAAGACTTTGACGTCTCTAGCCTTTGTGTTCTTAAGTGTTTGTAAACCATATGCTAGACACACAAAAAGTTGAGTTTAAGAACATCTCCAATGAATAACTCAACCTCAAGCTCAAAAAGTGGACAAATTTGAGCTTGAGGGTGAATGTAATACAATAGGTCTTTCAACAAAATCTAAAAAAAAATAATAGAAAAATAATTTTCAGAGGGCAAATAACCTTTTGAATATAAGGCAAAATAATTTTCAATTGGTCTTTATGCCCTTGAATATAGTATCAAAAAAACCACTTAGACAGCAAAACAATCAGGATTGCAAATAACTATTATGTGTGTCTGGCTCCGAAATCAGCATGAAAATTCACCATCAAAGTCAAAATAATTGTCATATTTGGCTTTTGAGCTTGCTCTTGGACATGCAATAAAATCTCATTTACTGTTTTGCCGTTCCTTAGCCTTGTAGAACAATATGCATAGCACCATGCATGGTACCAAATCCAAAATGTAGAAGAAAACAAAGGGAGGACATTCTTCGTTACCAGTACGGCATTACACCAGTTTTACCCTGTAATATAGTCTCCATGGTTGAGTTGATAACAGTAACAATTTCATCAGGGTACTAATCATTATACCACACATTTGCAGCTAAAAGTGGTCAGCATTAGATTGCAGAATCCTTTTGCCTAAAAAAGAAATATATGTCCTAGTATACGAGTTTCATAGCTCACAAGACCATTTGCTGTTTATGGTTGGAGAACCCGGCTGGCATGAACATCATAATAGAATTTTCGAACAGTAAGCCACCGTAATGGTTCCATGTATGGGTGGAGAGACTAAAATGATTATGTACATATAATTGTAAGAGAAAACTAAACAAATAATTTAAAAAAAAAACCCCTTCCATTTGTCTAAGATTCGAAGCCAGTAACCATCAACTTGTCTTCGTCTTCACTTAACGCTCAGCTGTTACAGTTAACTCATTCATACCGCCATTAGATGAAGCAACGGTATGTTGTGGTGCTTGGTCAGGGCTAATGACATGGCGTTCAGCATTATCAACCTTCGGAAATGGGAATATAATGTTTGTTTTCAACAGGCCATGAAAATACTGTCAAAACTACCAGCACCACGACCCAAATAAAACTTATAATCTATGTTACACTCGTACCTCTTCCATCACTGGTTTGGTCTGGGTCATTTGGGGAACAGGAGTTTGAGTGACCGCAGCTATAGCCCTGGAAAGGTCTTTTAAAGTTCCCTGCAAATCATGTTACTAACAGTTAGACTACTAATCAACAAGCATGGAGATTTAACACAATAACACTAACAAGTTAATAATCGAAACCAGATAACAATTACTTACAAGTGAGACAACTGAAAATAATATGAACCTGATACCGAGTACTTACAAGCAAGATAACTGAACAATATAATAGAATTAGATGCTCAATCATTCATAGTAGTGTGGTTAAACACGTTGAATGCTCTTCACATTACAAAATACAACTACCAAGGGGCAATGGATGATTGTGTTTCTTTCAAAAATGAGAAATCCTAGGGAAGAAGAGGAAACATGGGGGAGAAAAAGGGGAGTTTTCCACCGGAGATTGAAGACGGCCATATGTTTTGAGAAAATGTTCCACAATTTTGTTCAAAAGCACAAGAGTAGAGATCATCAAGGTACTGTTACGAATCCCTTATAATAATATGCCTTTTTTTTTTTTCCTCTAAAGGGCGCATCTTAATGACAACAAAATAAGAGAATATAATAAAAAGTAATAGAAATAATGATAATTCATAACAAATATGACCTTCCTGTGAGTTTAAAAATGGCTCTTAAATCTTCATGATAATAAGGTCTGTAGAATCTATCGACAGTTTCTAAACTGATGCTTTCTCTCACATCTAATTAAATAGAAATAGTTGCTTGTGCTCCTAAATAAAAAAAAAATGCCAACTTCAACGCCACACGGAGATTCTGCACACAAGGCAGCCTCCCAAACCTGACATTGACTACATGCATATCACCATGCCACTCTCTGGTTCCCCACCGTCCATGTTAACTATGTCTAATCTAGCATAGCGCCCTTGCAAGGACTCATCGCATAACGAAAAAATCTCAAGGTCCAGTTTTTTCTCTCTCCCAACAAATTCTATATCACCATGCCAAGTTCAAATTGTGAATAATCTCTAATCATTCTAGAGGAAGTTTCCACGTATTTCTTTGAATTTCCTTATCGGAGTGTGAGCAATGGATTCGAAAAAGAATACATGGATGGATAGTTAATATGTACACTCTTTAACATATGATGAACCCAATGGCAGCTAAGTATGTAGTAGAAACCTTTCCAAATATGTAGCGCTGCATTGAACATCCAGTGCTCCAAAATAAATATCAGTCACTGAAAAAAAAATTCTTCCAAATAAAGCTTGGATGCAATAATAAAATGACCCTGGATTAACCATCTAAACATTTTTCTGCTCCCAAGAACATTAGGGTGTTGTTCCCAAATGGCAAACAGGAAACTGGCAAGAGATTGCTGAACTCCAATACATTGATTTACCCTAGATCTGATAACTCCCTATTATTCAATGTCAAAATAAACGGATATGAAACAACCAAATCTATTGTGTCAACCCCTCAAATCCCTCAAGTTTCAGGGCCGACTGTTGGAAAATGTTAAAGATGCAATGCAAGTCCCAATACATTCCCTCAAATGCTCGACAAGGTTCTTCGAGAAAAAGACAACATAAAACCACGACTTGCATGGGAGCCCATGCAGCAATGCCAGGGAGTGTCAGCACCACAGAAAACTAAATTTTGTGCAGGTTGTCTTCCAACAAACATGAACCATACAAATTATCCACAAGCTTTCAATGTTGGTACCTATTTGAAATTTACATGTCTCGCACACACTAAAGCCAAGGCTCTATAAAATCTCCATAGCTTTTGGGGTCTTCAATCCACAGTTCACAAAATAATTTGGTCATAAGAATGACCTAAACATTAGAATATGGAAAACACACCTTATCGACCCCCCTCATTACTCATTAGTGACGTGTAGTTTTCAATTTCACTTCAAACAAATTTTTTGAAACATTAACTCATCTCACTTCAAACAAACAAGTTCTTGAAAAATTAACTCATCTTACAGATAATTTCTCAAAATAAAAATGCCACTATCATGTTTTATTTCGAAAAAAATACATGTACAATGGAACTAAGCAAACACAAACCATAATGCACTTTTTTGTAAAAACCAACTTGAAGGGAGGCACAGAAAAAAAAAAAAACCTGGAGAAATCTGACATACTAACCTTGTTCGCCCACATGAGCCCACAGGCATTACAAAGAGTCCTCGGGCCAGCAGGTCCGCGGCGCATCATCGGAGTCATCTTTGAACTAATGCCACAGTGGGTACATCTGCACATACCATGTAAAGATCACATGCAATACAAGTAAAAGAATCAATACCACCAATCAATACTCTTGAAGTGAAGTCTCTGATATAAACTCTGCAACTTGTAACATCGACGGGTGGAAAACTTTATTTGCCATTTACATAATAACACAAATTAACTGGAACTAATACAGCATCGCTCAGAAATATTACTATTTACAACGCCTAAATTGGACTGTGATATATTGGTGAAAAATGATAAGGCAGTTTTTGGAGCTGGTTGCATTTTATCTTCCACACTCTCCTTGTACTTCAGTTTCATCTCTCAGTATAACATAAATGATCTTGCCATTTGAAGTGTCCTGCACAAAGTAGTCAGCAAGCATGAAATTGATTGTGAGTGCATAATTATTTACAGCGAACAACAAACAAGTACGGTTCCACACATCCGGAGGTGATGGAAATGGATCAAAGAAATAATTGGACTAACATGACCAATCAGTTACTCTAAAATATCTAAATTGATCCAATTTCCAATTTAGTCTTAACTTTTTTTTTAATCTAATTGGAGTTCAGCTCTGGTCCACTTAAGCAAACGAAAACCATACATTTACAACACTGAAGGGGATGTAGGGCTTTCAAAATGTTTACCTAAATGAACATGAATGGCAGCTGAAGGCCTCAGAAATATTAACTTAAACTTCATCTGTAGGCTGGTGTTTCCAAGTATTCCAGTCCCTGAGTTGTTTGTTGTTGCATCGGTGGTTCTGATAGTCTTTGGGAAGAAGCCTGTTGAGTCAAAAACCCAATAAAGCCCTGTAACAGAGAATGATTCATATCAATAATCTGCATTTTCCAAAACTAAATACGAAGATGTTTATTATCCGTTGTAATACCTGGCTGGGTTGGATGTGCGCAGAGCCATGGTTTGATGCTTGATCTGCAGGCCCAGCTGATCCCTAACAAATTTAGTTGGGTAAGTTCAAGAAAACTTTGCATCTCAAATAAGATTCTATACTTATAATGATAACAATGGAATAATAAACAATTACCGACTTGCATGCAATAACCAATTATCTGAAAAACCACAGCCCATATGAACATCCTTTAAGACGCGTACCTTAGAACAGGGCACTTGTGGCATGCTCAAAGGTCTGGTTGGTCGAAAAGAGAGCCCTTGCAGACTAGAAGCCCCTGAACACCCAATTGCATTCTCTGGGGCAATTTCATCTTGCCAGGATGGCTGTGAACTCCATCCACCAGACATCACCCCATATCGTGCATTGTCAGTATCTGAATGTGGCAAAACCGTCTTTCCTACTTGGTTGATGGGCTCCTACTCAATAACCAATAAGTTAAACTAAAAGTTCAACACCAAAAACTTTGCTATCAATATTATCATGCATGTTCAGGGAATAACCTGAGCATATTGGGGCATGTGCCATTGTCTAGCTGGATCAATGTTTGACATTTCAGAAGCTGCAGAGAGACGATAACCAGATTCAGTTGCTTCACCCAAGCCATTCAATCCATTAGCACCTGAATGAAATCAAAACAACTCATTACCGTACTGACTGATTGTGTTGTCGATAGTTGTAAAAGTACAGCGCTCCACTTACCTTTTGTCTTTGCTGGCCCTTTTTCATTCTTCTTTCCTTTCTCCAGGGTACCCTTAGGTCTACCACTCATTTTGCTCTTTGCTTTCTTATTTAGATCTCGTAATGACATGATTGCACTTCTAACATCATCAAGGACTTTGGTCTGATCAGTGTCGGAGTTCAGAAAACCATCCAACTCCTCTAGCACATGAATTAGTAGTCCTTTGGCAAATGTGCAGGAGTTGTCAGTGCTAGCACCTTTCACAGCAATGACTATGGCTATATAGGCCAGATCACTAAATAACAAGGTGAAGGATGACCGAATGTTGAACCTTGAAGATTTTTCACGATACTCAATCACTAGACCAGCCTTAGCATCTTTGGTCCATCTATTCAAGAAGTATTCTGATGGAAGATCAGGCAACTGCTTGTCATGTAAGACTTTTAGCGCATGAGCACATAAAATCCCTGTCATCTCAAATTTTTTGCAACTGCACTTCACTGTTTTATTTGAAGAATCAAATGTTACAGTTCGGGGTTTATCATTTTTTACAAACGATAATACTTTATATATGTACACAGAGTCATCCTGATCAATAGAATCTACAAACAAATCCAACGTGCGAACATACTCTTCTTGGAATAATGTGAATATCTTGGGTGTGTACCTCTCTGCTGCTTGAACTTCTACTGGCCATTTTGTCTGTAAATCGGGCTTTGTTCTCCTGGAATTGAAATCTTCATCTCTTTCCTTCTCATGCCGATTGGTCATCGCTTTTTCATATTGAGTTACAAAATCATGCACCGACATGAATTTTTTGAAATACCTCTTCAATAATCCTTCCATAGTTTCACTTCTCTGAGTAGTCGTGACACCTGCACAGAAGCAATCTCGTCCATATACTTGTGCCCAATTTTCACGCATCTCATACAGACCTTGCAACCACTCATTCTGCTGCAAATTGTATTTGTCTAACAATGCACGCCAGATAGACTGGAACTCCTCTTCAGTGTCATTTTCATATATGCAACTCTTGAAATCTTTCATGAAAGAGTTATAATCCTCGAGCACATTAGAGAGGTGTTTTATAGAGTTTTGGTAAATATGATTTAAAGATAACCGGTGAACAGTGTTTGGTAAAACCTGCCTAACTGCATTTACAATCTCTGTAGCTTGATCTGTAAACAATGTCTTTGGTTGTTTCCCATTCATTGCAGCCAAAAATGTTTCTAACACCCACTGAAAAGACTCTGTGCTTTCATCTAATAACAAACCACAACCAAACAATATTGTCTGCCCATGATTGTTTAGTCCAACAAATAGTGCAAAAGGCTTGTCATAACCACTTATTCTGTATCTAGTGTCCAAGCACACGACGTCACCAAAGAAGCTATAGTCTACCCTCGACTTAGAGTCACTCCAAAAACAATTACATACTTGGTTATTTTCACCCAATTGCACTGAATAGAAGAAATATGGACTCTCTTTCTGCATGCACTTAAAGTACTCCACGAGATATTCTGCATCTTCCTTTTTCAAAATGTTGTCATGCATATTCTCTAGGCAATTACTACAGTAGAGATTTGGAGATTTTGCAACTTCTGCATTCATGTTGCCATAACCACTAGCTCCACCTTGGATATCTTGTACTCTGCGGTGTGACCTCAAGACATGCACTTCAGAAGGAGGTGCAAGTTCATGATTATGTTCTTCTATAAACTCAGCCAAAGTATAATGTCCATCACCTTGTATCTTGATAACAAAGCGTGCTCTGCAATCAGTTCGTGATGGTAATCGTTGTTTCGTTGGAGGCCCTCTTGTATGACTGCGGTAATTCCCTTCTTTTGAACAACAAAAAATCCTTCTTGACACTGTTTTATCTGACCGATGAGTAGATGAGCTTTTCCGTACACTAAAACCCACTGATCTAGCGTACTGATTGTAACATTCGTAAGCTTCAACATCTGATTGGAAGACCATACCAATTTTCGGAACCTTATTCACAGAATTGGAATCCATTGCAGATGGAGGATTGTCCTTGGTATGTAATGTATCGTTAAGCTCAAGGGAACATTCTCTGTCTTCACCACTTACCCTGAGAAATTTAAAAGTACCAACTGTTAAGTTGTTTACTAGAACCAAACAAAAGCATGCATGTAGCTGCAAATGGATAAATTGCAAAAAGGAAGATCAAGGTAAGCATCCATAAGTACAACAGCAGTATACCGCTACAAGCAATTATAAGATCAAGACGTACGAAACAGTTCTAAAAAAATGCATTAGAGGTTTACAAAGACCAGTATTTTCAACCTGGAATTGTCAATTCAATCTATAAAAAGAGAGCATAATGCCAATTCCATCTGACTAGTTCGTTTTGGCAGTAATTAATAACTCAAACCAAAAGCAATGTATTGAAGTATTTAAAAAAGGCAGGGCTTGCACAATAAATCTACTTCAAAAGTTGCAAACTAGGCAAATGAATTGCTGAGTTCAACCTTGCAGATGCTAGCTTTTGGTGGCCTAACATAGGTTCACTAAATTGCGTCTTGTTACCCAAATACTAGTTCAAGCCTTAACATACTACATGAAAACTTCAGCTTAGCCACATACAATAAAGTACTATCAATTAACAACACAAACATACATAAGACATTCACTTTACCTCTGTGGAGCATCTTTACGTTCTTTGTACCGGTCTTTCTTGTCAAACTCTCGCTCTTTACGTTTTTCACGAAACCTAATCAAGGAAGCAACTCTTCTTGACATATTCAAGTTTCTTTGAACTTCTGCCATACCCTAGAAAATTCAAAAAGTTTTTAAATACGCACAAAACAAATAAAAACAACTTCAAAATAAGATACTGCACGGTTTCAGAAGTACCTCATCAGTCCATTTGCATGGTAATTCATAGTTACCAAAAGGCGTTTGAAGCCCTCCTAACAACATTAGAATAGCTTGAACCTGTAATGCATACTACATTGATATAGATCATGCATTTTTTCCATAACATTCATAACTCACAAACAGAAATTAAACTAACCTACTACTTCCAAGTTCATGCTTCAAAAGCACTACCCAGCACTTGGAACACAACAATGCAACATCATATATGACCGCAAATGTGCTAACTAAACCCTCTAATAATGAGTAAATTGTAAACATAAATTATCTAAAACTAAGTAACCACTTTCGATCGAAATTGCAGATTACATTGAAACATTTTAAACACACAACATAACTGATGATCAAGATAGGTAAACAAGTACTAAAGGAGCAAATAAAAAAAAAAAATCAGACCTTTTCATAAGAAACCTCTGGAAACACATAAACCTTTCCTTGAAACGAAAGAGTGAGCTCACTCGCTCGAGAAAACGAACCAGCATTTTGATTTTGATTTTCATTCACAACAACAGGTTTCGCTTTTCTCGACTTCTCCCGAGCCTTTTCGACACCTTTCCTCTTCTTTTCCTCAATTGAGCTCGTTTGAGCTTCCTTACCGGTCTCTACAGGAGCAGAAGAAGTGTGATCAGCATTCTCAACCGGCGGGACCGGTTGAGGGTTCTCGGAAGGTCCCGCTTCAGCTCCTCCAGCTACTGAAGAAGCCATTTGAGATTCGAAACCCTAGAAGTAAGTGAAGGATGAGAGAGAAATTGAGGGTGGAAATGTTAAACCCTAACCCTAGTTTTGGTTAAATTGTTGCAAAAGGTTTTTTTTTTTTTTTTTTTTTAGAGGGAGGAGAGTTGGAGAAGATGGTAGAGTGGGAAAGGACCCTCAATTAAGAGAAAATTACGGGTTTTGCCACTGGCTTCATTGGTTTTGATGTCTGGACAGATCTCGCGAGGTCGAAGATGTAGCTTTTAGTTTGCTCCAAACTGATCTCTTGACAGACTTGAAGAGTCTAGATCGACACGTGGCATACGAATTTAAGACTGATTGATGTTAGATGGATGTGAGCGCATAAAAAAAAAAGGATAATTTTTAATCCGCTTTACTTCCCACTAATACCTTCATAATAAATCATTATTTTAGTTTTCTCTATGGACTAACGGTTGGTTAGAGTGAGTTGAATGTCAAACCCCTCCTTCGAATCTCTTTTCATTACGAAAGTACCTCTCACGTGCATCTCACGATGATGTGATTGATTTGTTGATCCCAACCTTTGCTCAACTGATCCACACACGTGAACATCGAAGATGAGATGCGATCACTTAGTTTTCATCGATCGTATTCTTTTAGATATGGAGAATGAAGAGAAAACCCCCTCCATTTTCACTATTTCTATTTTTGTTCTCTTTATTGTTCTATGCTCTCAGTGATTTCAAACAAAAATGAAAAAAGAGAAAAAATTCATTCAACATGGTCGTTAGTGGTTATAGTAGCGATGACTGAAGCATTTTTTTAGCATACATTTGAACGAGTATAGTTCTTTCAGTGACTTTGTTGAGCATCGAAAAGCGATGATGAACCAGATCTTAGGCGAGGATGTGAAACCATAAGTGTACTCTCCAAGACCTCATGTTCTTTTGCGCGAGATAGTGTGAGTGTTCTTTCTATTTTAGGGTTTTTGTTTTCAATCCGTAGTGCATGTATAAATGGATGGTGTTATTTTTGTTAGGATTTTGTTTATTTGTACAGATTAGGGTTTCTCCACTATGTATTTGTTTGGCACTTCTATGGATCATTGACTATGTTCATTATGATATTGTTTTGTAGGTCGATTAGTGTTTACATTGAGTACAATGGTTATAGTTTTATCAATAAGTTGTTGATTATGGTAATGTTTAATGTATTTGACCCTTAGAAATGTTTGTAAGGTGTTTATTTGGGTTAATTACTAGTATTAGTGTTTATTATTAGGAGATTATGTTCACGCCCGATACATTTTGTTGATAATTGGTTTAACGGTTTATGCTTAGTACATTTTATTCATGGAATAACATTCTTGATGGAATGATTGCACCCATATATGTCTATGGATGTTTGCATCATGTTGTTTGTATGGTACTTGTCTTCCGTTTTGAAATAGTGATTTACTATAGGGGTGAACTTTTATTAATTATTTATAATGAGCGGTAAAGTGCAATTAACCCTACAAAGGGTGAATTGTAATATCAAGCCTTAGAGCATCTCTAACAACCTCAATGTAACACGTTTCAGTTCAGTAAAGCCACGTCACCCATAATGAGACTGTTGGAGACTCAAAATAGAGTTTAAATGTCACCCGTACAAATTTAACCCCCAATGAGCTTCTTAAGAAGGTTATTGGAGATGCTCTTATATATATATATATATATATATTAATAGTAAATATTATAATTTACATGGCTATAAATCAGGGGTGGGCATCCCATCTTATCCCATCCTGTGATCCCGATCCCGTCCCAATTTTTTCGGGTCATATTAGAATTGATCAATCTCATCTCAATCCCGTCCCGTCCCGATATAGAGTGGGATGAGAGAGGGATGAAGATTTTCAATCCCGCTCATCCTGAACCGATTTTTTTAATATGAAATATGTAGTATGAAGCTATTTGTTGACGACTTTTATTTATTGTTTTATTTATTGACATGGCTATTTATTCTCACAAGCTTCCATGCGACTCACCTAAATAATGAATCTAACTAAAACATTTTCATTTCTTTTTTCCTCTTCCTAACTCTTGACAACAACAATGTGTGATCCTCGTAGTTTTTAAAGGACAAACCCATTGATCATTTTCATTAGCAATGTACAAAAAAATGGCTATCTTCAATAGTGGTTCTAAAAAACGAGAGTAAAAACTAATAAAATGGGGAAATAATAATCAATGGTTTAAAGTTATATAGTTGTTCTTAGAGTTGTGTGTTTGGTAAATTCAAAAATTTTAATCCAAAATTTAGTACATGCTCATCTCGTCCTGAACCCGTTTGGGATAGAACGAAATCAGAATAAGGTCTATTTCATCCCGTCTCGTCCCAATCCCGAACAAACGGGATGAGATTCATCCCGTTCCATCCTGTCCCTTACCCACCCTACTATAAACTACAAATGAAGATTTCCAAAATGATCTATGATTTAAAAGAATAGCTTGAACAATAGTAATAAGCATGTTTTGCACAATAAAACCTTAGAGAGGAGTCGTTTTGAAAATGTGCCTTCTATTTTTCTTTATCTAGTGCTCAAGATGTATAGAATAGGGGTGGGCACGGGACGGGGTGGGACGAAATATACCCATCCCTATCCCATCCCGTTCATACGGGATTGAGACGGGACGGAATCAGCGTGCTGCCTGTGACTGCTGCGAAGATTATCATCATATAAGAGTGTGAATAATAACTTTCTTATAATTAGATATAGATGTGATATGCAAACATAAGGGTAGCCACTAAATCCCCTAACAATGAAGTCGAGTGGGCTGACTTTTAGAAAATGACATGATAAATGAGACCCACTAAGAGTATTGTGTCGCTGTGATGGTCTCGCAACTGATTTTACAATTTCATTATCGTGGGAAACAAAATTCATGGATCCTTGACAAAATGACATTTCATCTTTTGTTAGGGAAGAAATATAAACCTATTGGTGATGCTCTAACATATTCATAATGGTTTACCATCAATACATATATTGTAATTAAAAAAATATATTTTTAAAGCCCGGGGCATCTCAAATTCTTGGCTCCGCCCCTGAATGTTCCCTTCTGAATATGTATTACTCAGTTAATTGTTATTTTTCATCTTCACCTGGGTATTATCAATATTTAGAAGTTAAATAATTTGAGCTACTTTTATTGGGAATTCAAGCAACAGTCTGTTATCTTTCTCTTGCTTAATTAATATTTATTTTTTGAAGTAACATTTATGTTACCACTGCAAACACCATGAGTTTCTTTCAGTCATCTGTAAGTTTATATGAATAAAAATAAATAAATAAAAATATTAATAATAAATATTAAGAAATTAGCTCGGGACGGGATTGACGGGATTGAAAATTTACATCCCATCCCATCCCATTCTAGATCGGGACGGGATCGGGATGAAATTATTCAATCCCATTAAAATCCGAAAAAATCGGGACCGGACGGGATGGGATGGGGATCGCGGGATGGGATGGGATCGGGATCGCGGGATGGGATGCCCACCAAAATTTCAAGTTTCTACATAAGATGCTTCTTTTGAAATCTAACTCGAGGAAACCAGCCTTTTGGAACTTACTTCTATGCATCAAACACAAGACTAAGATATAAAAATGGATTGAAATGGGGAGAAACACTTAGAGAGAAAATGGTTTAGAATTGAGACACTTCGTAATGAGTCGAAATGGTTCCCTGGCTGGAAGTCCTTGGATTGTGTTTGATAGATGAAAAAGACTTTTGACGTCTCTAGCCTTTGTGTTCTTAAGTGTTTGTAAACCATATGCTAGACACACAAAAAGTTGAGTTTAAGAACATCTCCAATGAATAACTCAACCTCAAGCTCAAAAAGTGGACAAATTTGAGCTCGAGGGTGAATGTAATCCAATAGGTCTTTCAACAAAATCTAAAAAACATTAATAGAAAAATAATTTTCAGAGGGCAAATAACCACTTGAATATAAGGCAAAATAATTTTCAATTGGTCTTTATGCCCTTGAATATAGTATCAAAAAAACCACTTAGACAGCAAAACAATCATGATTGGAAATAACTATTATGCGTGTCTGGCTCCGAAATCAGCCTGAAAATTCACCATCAAAGTCAAAATAATTGTCATATTTGGCTTTTGAGCTTGCCCTTGGACATGCAATAAAATCTCATTTACTGTTTTGCAGTTGCTTAGCCTTGTAGAACAATGTGCATTGCATGGTTACCAAATCCAAAATGTAGAAGAAAACAAAGGGAGGACATTCTTCGTTACCAGTACGGCATTACACCAGTTTTACCCTGTAATATAGTCTCCATGGTTGAGTTGATAACAGTAACAATTTATTTCATCAGGGTACTAATCAATATACCATACATTTGCAGCTAAAAGAGGTCAGCATTAGCTTGCAGAATCCTTTTGCCTAAAAAAGAAATATATGTCCCAGTATACGAGTTTCATAGCTCACAAGACCATTTGCTGTTCCAACCCGGCTGGCATGAACATCATAATAGAATTTTCGAACAGTAAGGCACTGTAATGGTTCCATGTATGGGTGGTGAGACCAAAATGATTATGTACATATTATTGTAAGAGAAAACTAAACAAATAATTTAAGAGAAAAACCCCTTCCATTTGTCTAAGATTTGAAGTCAGTAACTATCAACTTGTCTTCGTCTTCACTTAATGCTCAGCTGTTACAGTTAACTCATTCATACCGCCATTAGATGAAGCAACGGTATGTTGTGGTGCTTGGTCAGGGCTAATGACATGGCGTTCAGCATTATCAACCTTCGGAAATGGGAATATAATGTTAGTTTTCAACAGGCCATGAAAATACTGTCAAAACTACCAGCACCACGACCCAAATAAAACTTATAATCTATGTTACACTCGTACCTCTTCCATCACCGGTTTCGTCTGGGTCATTTGGGGAACAGGAGTTTGAGTGACCGCAGCTATAGCCCTGGAAAGGTCTTTTAAAGTTCCCTGCAAATCATGTTACTAACAGTTAGACTACTAATCAACAAGCATGGAGATTTAACACAATAACACTAACAAGTTAATAATCGAAACCAGATAACAATTACTTACAAGCGAGACAACTGAAAATAATATGAACCTGATACCGAGTACTTACAAGCAAGATAACTGAACAATATAATAGAATTAGATGCTCAATCATTCATAGTAGTGTGGTTAAACACGTTGAATGCTCTTCACATTACAAAATACAACTACCAAGGGGCAATGGAATGATTTTGATGATTGTGTTTCTTTCAAAAATGAGAAATCCTAGGGAAGAAGAGGAAACATGGGGGAGAAAAAGGGGAGTTTTCCACCAGAGATTGAAGACGGCCATATGTTTTGAGAAAATGTTCCACAATTTTGTTCAAAAGCACAAGAGTAGAGATCATCAAGGTACTGTTACGAATCCCCTTATAATAATATGCCGTCAATGCTTTTTTTTTCTCTAAAGGGCGCATCTTAATGACAACAAAATAAGAGAATATAATAAAAAATAATAGAAATAATGATAATTCATAACAAATATGACCTTCCTGTGAGTTTAAAAATGGCTCCTAAATCTTCATGATAATAAGGTCTGTAGAATCTATCGACAGTTTCTAAACTGATGCTTTCTCTTACATCTAATTAAATAGAAATAGTTGCTTGTGCTCCTAAATCAAAAAAATGCCAACTTCAACGCCACACGGAGATTCTGCACACCAGGCAGCCTCCCAAACCTGACATTGACTACATGCATATCACCATGCCACTCTCTGGTTCCCCACCGTCCATGTTAACTATGTCTAATCTAGCATAGCGCCCTTGCAAGGACTCATCGCATAACGAAAAAATCTCAAGGTCCAGTTTTTTCTCTCTCCCAACAAATTCTATATCACCATGCCAAGTTCAAATTGTGAATAATCTCTAATCATTCTAGAGGAAGTTTCCACGTATTTCTTTGAATTTCCTTATCGGAGTGTGAGCAATGGATTCGAAAAAGAATACATGGATGGATAGTTAATAGGTACTCTTTAACATATGATGAACCCAATGGCAGCTCTAAGTATGTAGTAGAAACCTTTCCAAATATGTAGCGCTGCATTAAACATCTAGTGCTCCAAAATAAATATCAGTCACTGAAATTTTTTTCTTCCAAATAAAGCTTGGATGCAATAATAAAATGACCCTGGATTAACCATCTAAACATTTGTCTGCTCCCAAGAACATTAGGGTGTTGTTCCCAAATGGCAAACAGGAAACTGGCAAGAGATTGCTGAACTCCAATACATTGATTTACCCTACATCTGATAACTCCCTATTATTCAATGTCAAAATAAACGGATATGAAACAACCAAATCTATTGTGTCAACCCCTCAAATCCCTCAAGTTTCAGGGCCGACTGTTGGAAAATGTTAAAGATGCAATGCAAGTCCCAATACATTCCCTCAAATGCTCGACAAGGTTCTTCGAGAAAAAGACAGCATAAAACCACGACTTGCATGCACATATTACTTTGGAGACGAGATAACCCTTTAACAAAATACTTTATTCCATCAACCATCAAAATTGCAACTAGATCCTCGTATGGATGTGCCTCCCTAACATGAAAGCCCTTTGTTCCCGACCAAGCAACATATTTATTACCCAAAGAGACGTTCAACAACCAAAGCAGCAAACCCATGCAGCAATGCCAGGGAGTGTCAGCACCACAGAAAACTAAATTTTGTGCAGGTTGTCTTCCAACAAACATGAACCATACAAATTATCCACAAGCTTTCAATGTTGGTATCTATTTGAAATTTACATGTCTCGCACACACTAAAACCAAGGCTCTATAAAATCTCCATAGCTTTTGGGGTCTTCAATCCACAGTTCACAAAATAATTTGGTCATAAGAATGACCTAAACATTAGAATATGGAAAACACACTTTATCGGCCCCCCTCATTACTCATTAGTGACGTGTAGTTTTCAATTTCACTTCAAACAAAATTTTTGAAACACTAACTCATCTCACTTCAAACAAACAAGTTCTTGAAATCTTACAGATAATTTCTCAAAATAAAAATGCCACTATCATGTTTTATTTCGAAAAAAATACATGTACAATGGAACTAAGCAAACACAAACCATAATGCACTTTTTTGTAAAAACCAACTTGAAGGGAGGCACAGAAAAAAAAAAAAAACCTTGAGAAATCTGACATACTAACCTTGTTCGCCCACATGAGCCCACAGGCATTACAAAGAGTCCTCGGGCCAGTAGGTCCGCGGCGCATCATCGGAGTCATCTTTGAACTAATGCCACAGTGGGTACATCTGCACATACATGTAAAGATCACAGGCAATACAAGTAAAAGAATCAAAATTACCAAAAACAGAAGTGTGTTGACTGAAAAAATGAAAGAGGATAATAGGAGGTCTACAAAAGCAATATTCAACAAATATTTCATCAGGCAAAACATTATATCAGCCTTTGAACTCACAAATTTTCTGGTCGAGAATCATCATGCCCTGGATTCTCTGTAGGGGTGCCGCTTGCCAAATCCGCAGGATTAGGCTTAGATGATGTAAATTGACCCTTCTTTCTTTGCATCCTAATAAAAGCATAAATCATACGACCAATGAGACAAAGGATCCCATTATAATAACAGAGAAGAGTAAACAACAATAAGCCTCCAATAAGATTACACAAGATAAACAGGGTGGATTCAATGTGCCTAACAAAGCTTGCATTTAGCTGCAACGAAATAAGCATGGTTGAATAGCCGAACAGGTAAAACTAAAATACACAACTTACATTATAATAACATTTTTGTTTTTTTGAAATTACGAAAAGAACAATGGCGAAAGAAATAATTACATTTTTTCGAGAGTTTTTTCAAGAATTTCGAGGTTATTTCATAATTTTTTTTAAAATTTCGTTTTTTTCGTAAAAATACAAAAAACAGCTACCAAAAATTACATTTTTTCGAGGCTTTTTCCGAAAATTTTTGATTTTTTCCGTAAATTTTGAGGTTTTTTTTTTAAAATTTATCATTCTTTTAATTATTTATTGGTTTTTGAAACTACCCCTTGATTTTCTAATTATCATTTCTCTACTTATATACAGATTTTTGAAACCACTATAATTTTCTAATTATATATTGATTTCATTTCTTGGTACTTAGGCTTCATTTAATGTGTTTAATAGATTTATTTAATTGCCTCTTATTTTTTCATATATTTCAAATACTCTCGAAATTCATTATATATATATATATATATATATATATATATATATGTATATATATATATTTTTTCCATGTATCCTAAAAACTTTTACATTTTTTCTTTACACATCGAAATATTTCTCGAAGTATTTCTTAAAATCAGATGACCGAAATTAACTTGAAAAAAAAAAAAAATCACAATCCTTGTCCAAGGATAATAAAAGTCAACTAGAAAGGAAAAACCAGACTACCCAAAGTATATTGGCATTCAATACTTTTACTTTGCCAGTTCTATTATAACACGCTACACAAAATAATGACTCGGATCCTTTTCAAATATGGATAAGTTGAGCAATTTACCATAATTAATAATTAGATGGGGTGATACTATCGTATACTTGACAACAATGGTGAGATGACCCGTGTTTACATGTGAGCAAGATGTTGTCGTTGTTAGTTATAAAAACATATTACGTGAAACCTCTCGGTATGAGATATATGGTGTGCATAAAAATAACTAAAAATTAATTCTCCTTAAGTTGAAGATGAAAACGTAGTTCGAGAAAAAAATTTATTTGCTACCCCATAAGAAAATATTTTTCACAATTTTCTAAGAATATAACAGGATAGACATTCTAAAAAAAAAAAAAAGAGGTTAGACATCATCTAAAAAATCATGCTTTTTCCCTTCTCTCCTTTTTCACTATTGGTAAATTTACTTATGAAAATTTTCCTTTGAAACAACCACACCTAAGATCCAAATCAATTAGTGAATTTTCACAAATCTAAGGTAGATCAAACAATCAATTCCTTTTGTGTATTAAATAGCTTTATATCAGGCTTAAGCTCCATAAATAGAAATCCTGTACTCCAACTAGGCAGTAGCATGGCACACTTAATCCCATAAAGATGTAAACCGTCTAAGCAATATCTTTGACCAATTTCCATTCCCTAATCTTTTATAAACTTCCTAAGTTGTTAAGGTCTTATACCATAATATTTGAAACCGGATTCTCCAGAATCCAGCCAAGCAGTTGCTAAGACATAATCCCATGAAGACGTAACCCATCTAATTGATATTTGATCAATAACATACTCAGTGATAAGCAGCCAAAACACATTCAATCTGCAATAATACTGCAGGGGTCTTATGCAGTGCTTCAATGCATACACGACACAATACAACGAAAATAGAGAGGTAATAATTCCCAAAGCAGACCCAAAATAAACTACAAACCCCCCTCCCAAAAAAAAAAAAAGGTAAGACGATGATGGATTACAGATACATTGACTCATCTGTATACTGAAGATAATTGAACACGCTTCCACTTCCCCATTTTATCCTCTTTTCCATCTCCTTTCCAAAATAATTGTCAAGTGCCGCAATAGCTTTCCATTTTCCACAATCAAAGGACATCATCTTCTCTACATTAATGTATGCATGTAACTGTGTCTGTGTGGCTAATATTGTAACCCTGTCATTGTTGATCTAACTTTTGTGGGTTTAACCCAAATACCTCCCAACACCCACTAAGAGGCCTTTCTTTCAAACACACAACTTTTGGAGAGAAGTCGAAAGTCCAGTTTAAAATTCTTCAGCGTTATTTTGTGTCAATCTATGGTTCATTACAAGCTGACATACAAGATGTTTACTTCTATGGTTTTACATTGCGTTAGTAATACTCCTAAAATCAAAAGAGGGATGTCTCCTATGCAATTGTGTTAGTTCAAGTCTATCCCTTTTTTCTCTGACAGTAGGCATCTTCGGCCAACTTCTTTTACTTGATGTTTCTCTCTCTGAGAAAAACTTACTGGGTTAACAGATTACTTTCCATAAATTTATTCATTTGCTAAAAGGTGTGACATTTTTAACTCAAAATACTACTATTAACCCAAAGGATGGAAATTGGAAAATCAAACAAGTTTCGGAAGTTTAGTATATAAACGGTAAAATAGGTTTAGTAGCACTGATGACGATAGCTCGACTCAAAATTAACAAACAATAACCACACCAATTCTGGACAACCACATGTAGAGCTCGCATGTCATACATTCCAAATTCACTGCAAGCACTATGTGATGAAAGAAAAACTCAACATGCACCTTTTATATAGTAGAAAATTAATTGAAGACATTGAAGTGATGAGTAATTTCATTCCTATTTCCTAATACCCCTTCTAAAAACTTAATTGCAAATACATTCATAAATAATAAAAAACTGATAAACATAACAACCAACCTGAGGGCAACTTCCTTGCGGACAGCATATCGAATTTTCTTATCAAAGCACCGTTCTTTTCTCTTCTCCCGGAACCTACTCAAAGAAGCAGCTCTTTGAGGAACACTCATTCGAGCAGGCAAATCACTTGAAGCCTACAAACAAAGCCAGCAACATTAACAAACATATACAAAACCATAATCATCAAGGAAAACAACTTGCATGGATAATAAACAAAACAATACCCTTTGATTCTGCGAAGTAATCGCCACATCAGATACCGCACTAGCAGGTATTTCATATCCACCTAAAAGTAAAAGCACAGCTTGCACCTGTATAAATCAAACAACACTAAAAAAAATTTCAAAACCAAACCATAACATTGAATTTGGATTCTAAGCAAAAAAATGGGGTTAAAGGAGGGACCTTTTCGGGCGAAACGGAGTCAAAGACGTAAACTTGTCCATGAAACGATAGAGTGAGCTGATCAGAACTCTCTCCTCGAAGAGACAAAGCGGAATTCGCACAAGCGAAAGCTGAATCCGAAGGCACATCATCCACGCCTTCCATCACTTCGTCTTCGAAGCGAATGTGAGGGTTATCGATGGACTCGGCGTCTGCTCCGTCATCTTCTTCTTCGATCTGGTGGTTCGGAAGGTTGTTGTTGTTTACATACGATTGATTCACACGATGAGCGTTAGGGTGAACTTGATGAGTCGATTCAGGCATCTTTGCAACACATCAACGAGACGAAACCCTAACCCCTAAATCAACCCTAATTGAGTGTTTTTTTTTGGAAAAATTGAAGAAACTCTCTCGTCTCTCTGTCTAATCCGTGAAATGAGATTGAAACAATGAATTAGAAACCCTAAGGACGATCCGGTAATTTTACTGTGAATAGCGCTATCGACACCCGCATTTTAGTCTAAGTTTACACCTCAATAGAGACCGTATGGAGTCAAATACTAAGACAAAATAATTTGCAGACAAGGACAAATCAAAATTGCAGACAAGGATAAAAAAAAATTTACTCTCATAAAATTTGGCTGTCCAATAATTACCCATAAACAAACTAGAACCATTAGATGTAGGTCAAAACACAAACTCGAGGATGATGAACGGTTCAATATTTTTCAAGACAAGGACCAACAAATATGCTTTTTTTCTGAGAAGGACAAGGAAACTACAGTTGTGTATCCTGTTGTTATAGAAGTTTAGTTAAAAGTAAACTAGAGATTCTGAGAGATATTTTAGGGATTTTAATCAAACTCTATTGGTTAAGGAAAAATAGATTAGAATTAGATAACTATAACATTTAGAATTGTAAATACTTTATCTACATTATTTTTATAAAAAAACTCATCTAACGATCGACATCATCTTCGTTGCAAAACCTGGTTCCCTAGCCTCGCTCGAAAAAGCATTAACAAAAAGTTTATCTATAGAAATTACTTCCAAGGTAGCAGGGGAAGATATGGATGAAGATGATAAACCAAAAAAAGATGCAGGACCAAGAAAGGAAGATTTTGAGTTTCTTCAGTTGGCTCCTCCTGGATTCAGGTTCTGTCCAACAGACCGTGAACTCATCAACAGCTATCTCAATAACAAGCTCAAGAACAAACCTTTACCCATTAATAAGATCATAGAAGTCAATATTTACAACTACGAACCTGATAAACTCATACAAGAGTTTAGAGCATATGGTGAAAATGAACAAGAATGGTATTTTTTCACCCCAAGGGATCGAAAGTATCGTAATGGGAGTCGCCCCAATCGATCTGCTTCCAATGGGTATTGGAAGGCCACTGGTGCTGACATTAACATTGTTCATAAAGGTGTCAAGATTGGGTCGAGACAGCATTTGGTGTATCATCGGGGCACTCCTCTTAAGAACGAAAAGACTAATTGGAATATGAATGAGTTCATATCGATAATGGGTACTTCTCGGAAACCATCTGGTCCACAGTTCATGAAGGTACGTAATCCTTCCCTTCTTGTGTAACTTACCATCAATATGAAAACTTCTTACATCTTGTTTTCTTGACACTATCTTTTTAAGTAGCATAGAGTTTATTTACTTGGCGTTTACTTGTTTTGCAGTTGGATGACTGGGTTTTATGTAAGATTTATGACAAGTTACATAAACGCAAAAGAGCCAGGAGAGGTAATTGTTTAGATACTATCAAAAAAGTAGAAATAGAGTCATCAGATGCTATTGAAGAGGATGTTGAGCATGAATGTCAATATCAAGCACCACCAACCCCTATACAGAAGTCGAAAATTTCAGTTCCCCATTCTCAATTGAATCAAATGTCAACACTGTTGGTTCAAGAGAAAACTTCAATGGGCAATGGTTTCATGAGTTCGAGTTCGTATATTGATGGAGGCACTTGTAACAACCCCCAGCAAGACATATCACATGGTGGTTATTTTCGAAATCCCACGTATCAATATTATGACGATAACAATATTTTTCCCACTTGCAATAACATGGGGAGCAATTATCATCAGTTCACAAATCATGGTACAAGCAACACTGGATTGGTTTTTCCTGCTAATCTTAATCCTCATCCAGTGAAGAACTGCTTCAACAACACGCCAGCATTTGCCAATGACGTCAATCAGGATTTTACTGGATACCTTGAAGAATGCTATGATGAACTACAATACGTCAACGTGTTGGATATATTCACCGGTGAATTGCCACCTTATGAGACTGGGCTTTACCATTTCGAGGAGACACCAACACCACCACCACCATCTGACACTCCTCCAAGTTAGATGATTTTGTACAAGCTCAGCAGGTGGTGGATGGAATCACATGTCCAGAGTTTGAACCCTACGGGCAGCATCTGGGGTGGGAGGGGTTAAGGGATTGAAAAAAAAGTCCATCAAATCACTCTTCTTAGGATCTATATGCATGGAATATGTTTCAGGCTGACATGTTGATGAAGACGAGGTTTAAGAGGTTTTTTTTTTTTTTTTTTTTTTTTTTTAATTTCTTGTTTTCTCAGTGATACAAAGATGTAGTGTTTAGTGTTTAGGGTGTTTGATGTTGCCCATTGTTTATTTTGGTATTGAATACAAAGATGTAGTGTTTAGGGTTTAGGGTGTTTGATGTTGCCCATTGTTTATTTTGGTATTGAAATGAAATGGAGAACAATTTGGGATTTTGGTTAAGATGTCAAATCACAAATGATATGTTTTTATATTTTGTGGAACCTCTGTAACACCAGTGTGGGTGTGCAGCGGAAGGCTCAGGCCTTGAAGCTACCAATGGGAGGGGATATAGTCCCACCTCCCGATACTCATGTGCAAGGTTAAATCCTCTTGGTACAATATGGTGGATCAGGTCGTCACATAATGGTAAAACGTGTGATTTAAAACCGTGCACACATAATGGTACAACGTGTGCGATTTAAAACCCTGCACAATATTACACCATGTAGATCGGGTCATTACAACCATTAGTTTCATTGAGTTTTGGTTGTGAAGGCAGAATACATACTTTAATGCACTATCATCTAAAATGTTGTATTTTTGTGCCATTTAGTTTATCATTCATCTTGCGTTTGATTAATACTAATGTTGGTACTCCAAGAAAGAAATGTTAAGGTTTTGTTGGTGTCTGATCCTTCAAGTAGTATTAACGCTTTGCTAGTCTTCATGATTTTAGCTAGATTCAGATCAGTTCACATAGATTTTCTGCCATTGATCATAGTCTATTATATGGGACTATTTGTTGAAGATAGAAAATGGGGACGTTTTACCTAGGGTAATCGGTACTCTGGAAGTTCAATAGTATTGCACTCAATACAGATTTTTGTTTTGGAGATTTAGATGCTGCATTAGTCAGTGTCAGCTAGTCAACTACAACTACATTGTTTCGAGCTGTGAGTTTGAGCAAGAAAATTTTTCACTTAAACCTACTAATTTTTCACTGAATCAACCTGTCATCTTCAGCATTCAGAACCTGCTGGTCGAGAATACCTACAATTGATGTCAGACTTGCCACTAATTAATTCATAGCTCTTCTTCTAAGAAAGGTTCCAATCCTGTGAGATGCACTCAGATGTTCCCAAATTCATTGACAGTGCATTCTTCTGCAAGCACGAATAAATCATATCTGGGAACTGTCTTTAAAGGGGATATGTTAAGCACATGGTGCTCTACCAGAATAGCAGCTCCTAGCCTGAGTTCAGCCGAAGAGACGTATGCATATGTAACTGGCTGCGATAGTTAATATGATCTTTTCAAGGCTGCATTGAAAACCCAATTAGATCTGCACCTATATTTGTAATTAACAACAGATCTCCCAAGGGTAGCTTTTTTGTTGGCGAAGAAAGCAATTCGTGAGTCCATTGCTTTTTGTACTTATAGGCTTACTCGAACATGACTTCTAGGTGACAGTTTTAAACTTATGATCATTTGATACCGCTCTGCATGTGTTCTTCAATCTGCAACTTAGGCAGAAATGAAAAGAGAGATCTCAAACTGCAATAGTGCTGGGCAGTAACTACTGACTACTTCAAGATTTGAGTCATTTTCCATGAAGGGTGTGTTTGATTACAGGTAAGAGATCTTGCTCAGTTCTCTACTCAAATGAAACACCTGAGATATTGCTCAGTTCTCTACTCAAATGAAACAACTTCCCTGTGGCTTGAACCAAAAACTGATACTGAATCTTTACTTCCTTGCAATGCTCAAGCAACGGACACTTACAATGTAGCTTGATTTATATAAATTGTGTATTAATCTAAGAGAAGCAAAACTATAATGAATCCAACTTCATGAAAAAAACAACTTACACTAATAGCTATATAGAAAATCTACATACATGTATATCATGAAGAGTATCAAAATATATAAATCGGAATGCTTCCCATTCTTTCCCAATCATTCATGACCATTCAAATAAAGAGGAAAGCTCGTGATAAAATTACATTACAAAAATAACAGATATTTGTAGACTGCAAAAAATTTCGGTTCAAACCAACATAGCGGTCTTAGACACGACTAGTCTGTCTGATATTCACAATTACAAGGTTCTCTGAGTGAAACAGCATGTATATTTTGGAGACTAAAATATATTAATATGTTCTAAATTGATTTATATTTTTAAAACAAAAGACAAAAAATGGGTTCTCTAGGGCCATGATACTGTTAGGAATCAGTTGACTGTCCACTATGGATGAACGCACGAAGTAGAATCTGCGCTATCTTGGCCTGGTCAGGTGTCCCAGATATAATGACCATTCCCTCGCTTGTGCCAGGACTAGGTTCATGCACTTCCACTTTTGCACCCGAAATCTGATACAAGATCGAGTGGAAAGACAAGTCAAAAGAATTATCATAAGAAATGAAGTAGATATTGCAAAGAACAACTAAATCTTAAAACAATAATCCTATCACTAAATGTATTAGTTAGTTCCAAGCCTGACTGTTGAGAACATCCCGGTCAAAGCTCAAGTAATGGTTTCTACACTAAACTACAACTGTGATAAACCTAGAACAAGAGATAATGAAATTTTCATTCAGTCACCAACTACAATCTTCAACTCTATGCCTTATTTATAAGCTTAATAACTTCTTTGGCAAGCAATCTAACCCAAAACCTAATTTGGCTAATGCCCAAATTAATATAAACTTTATTATATGTAGCCCAATAATAAATAAATAACATACTAATATTATCCATTTACATCATCATCCACGGATTGAAAAAGCTCGTCCTGGAGCTTGAAGTTGAATAAGTTTGACGAACACAAGCAATCAATTACAGAACACAATGGAAGTGCACGCAAAGTAGATGACCTCAAAACTTAGCGTGATACACACTTGTCATAGACAGCTGAACCAACGCAAACATTGTGCGAGATGACTCAAAGAACCATAATTTGCAATAAAGCTATTAAGAAGGCTCCTGCGCATAAGCTCGTGCCACAAAAAATTCCAAATATGGGTCAATATAAACTTCGTCACTCAATGCCTTTGCCTTAATGGGAATAACATCATCAAATGGCTTACTTTTGGAAGTCGAGTACGTGTAATAGTAGGACATATGATACCCTGGAAGCTGGTGGACGAGGTTTGGCCAGTGTCGTTGAAAACGCATCAAAGTGGGCAACAAATTTTCTGTGTCTGTCACAGCCTGCATCACATTGGAGGTGGTGGTGAGTTTTATGTCATTGGTCACTGAGGGTGATGGTGGCGTAGGATAAACAGATTCAAATTGGGAGTAAGAGGGGATAAAGGTGTATTTTGGTGTAGTATAGTAAAAATAGTTTTAAGTACTATAGTAAAAATAGTTGTAAGTGTTATGAGACACCCCTGGATATGGGTAATGATATGGGCTTAGGCTGAGTTGGATGAGGGATAGTAAGAATATGAATATTGGAAATAATATGGGTCACTCATTTTTTTTACTGCTAGGTTGCTTTTTACTAATTTTGGTGTGCACAGTCTATTGGTTGCACTGTCTAACCGTCACATTTGTAGAATTTTTGGGACTCCAAGGATTTTTTTGCAAATTTGCAAGACCTGTTATTGTAAAATCTTGAAAGAATAATGTGGGTGTACACACCCACTTAAAAGGGATGCACGTAGCCCTCTTTCCTTCTCCAAATACAACAGCAGGATCAACAGGGGATCAATAGGTCTTAAGTTGGTGGCAAAACGGTTGCTGGAGGCGGTGATGGCGACGTTGCTTGGATGGTGGTCTAATAGCAACGCGAGCGGATGGTGGGGTGGCTGGCCTGGATGCGTCAAATCTGAACCGTAGGGGACGAGTTTGGTGACAGGCTGCGACTCTGGACGGTAGGAAACTTGGGGGCTGGGTTGATGATCGAGTGGCAGGCGCAGTGGGGCTCCGACGACAAGGAGGATGGTTGTTCTCAACGGATCTAGGGTTGATCTTCAATCAGTTTTATCTTCTCTTCTTTCTCAACTTCTCTTCAATCAACTTTGTTTCTTTTTCGAATCTTCTTCAAATCGAAAATCTCTTCCTTCGAAATTCTTTCCAAACAATCAATCAATCAATCACTTTTGGGCTCTGATAACACTACAACTAACCCTATTTAAGAGATAGAAAACTTGAATTTCATTCATTCAACTACAACTAAACCCTAAAACAAGATATATAGAAAACTTGAATTTCATTCATTCAATCGCCAACTATAATCTTCAACTTTATGCCCTATTTATAAGCTTAATAACTTCTTTGACAAGCAATCTAACCCTAAACTTGATTTAGCTAATGCCCTAATTAATATGGGCTTTATTATATCTAGAACAATTAATAAATAAATAATATACGAATATCATCCAGTTACCCAATTACATCACCAAGAGAATTATCTTCGACCCTAAACTAAGATGATTTGCCTTATCTCTACTTATAACCAGGCCAGTGGGCAACATTCACGGTTCATAAAATGTTGATTTTTTCATTAAAAACCCCAAGAAATTTAGATGGTATTTGAGAAGTATACAATCTAAATGCAAAATGGTAAGTAACTTTCTAAAATAACTACCCACTTCCTTTTTGGTCCAATTTTCTCTCTACCCACTCTCACAAGATTTAAGGATATCGGACTCTACGATTTGAAAAAAAATAAAAAAGTACGGGATTGTATTTACTGAGAATTGAGTTATAAGAACAAATAATGAGTCTAAGAAAAAGACCAATGCAAATAAAAACAAAGATATTGGAAAATAATCAAAATATGGAGTTAATTATTTAGATATTTATGAAAAACATTCTCACCAAGCATAAGACACACATGAGTAATGAAAAGTGTATTCAATTCAACGCCAGAGTTGTTTTCTTTTCCTTATAAAATAGTCCTTATGAGCAGGACGCAAGGTGCGAGTTCCAAGTTCAGGTAACTCTTGAATCAAATGATTTTACTATTGTTGGGTGTCAGACGACTCAGACCCGTTACTCCTGGCATCCCCACCCTTGGGCGATTATACAAACACGAATTGGATACCTGTGCTTCTCAGCTTACTTCAATGACTTGTGAGGTGGTCATGGTGCTCCTAAAATATCTATCATTTTCTGTCATGATGCATAGTTGAATACAGTAATAGGCAAACTCTTTCTGTTGTTTCACTCTCCTCCCACCCACACCCTCAGACTTATTTAAAAGTTCCCATGTGTTGAAGTTTGAATGGTGAGTTACACTGTTCAAGGGCTCCTAATAGATAGTTTACCATGCAAAACAACCTCTAAACATTAGTAACACCAGCTTACGAAAAGTATTATGCATCTTCATATCTTTAATAGAGGGTTTTTCAGTATATAAAGTTTTGGGACTGTCTAATATCTATATTATTGATCTTTTTGTGAAAAATATTATTAGGGTTATGTTAACTTAGTTCTGGGAAATTTACCAACAGTTAGGAAACAAAACTTGGTAGCAATAGCGTAATTACAACGGAAAGAGTGCTCACTTCTCTAAGACGCCTCAGATTGCTTTCGTTCTCTCCATAGACAGAACCCATGGCATGTTCAGGAATTGGAATCTCCATAGATATGCTCTCACTGCAACCACAGTAACAGCAGAACAAGTTATGCACCACGAATAATCATGAATGAAGAACATCATATGTTGAAACCAGCAAAAGCAACAAAACCTAACGCAAAATGAACCCACCAGTACCACATGGCATTTCTTTCCCCGAGAAACCCAATGCCTCCCATTGAGAAAGAAGGCCAATATTTGTAAGCTCTTTAAGATGGTGACTCCTATTTACAGAAGTATTTGCTAATGTAGAACAATTTTCAAACTCTTAAGTCTCAACTCTATGACACTCACTTGGAAAGATCTATGCTGCTTTTTAGAGTCGCCGATCCTCTTCTGGTGTTTATATCACCTATGGGTTCCGCTCCATCTGTCATCTGTAACCAAAACCATAAACAATAAATGCATGCCTACTAACCTAGAAAAGGAAGAAAAATGATCACAAGGATCATCAGAAAGAAAGAAATTAATATTTACTCTTGTTATCTGCGGTGTATGTGAAGGCTGAGGTTCTAAACCGTTGGAAATTTGAAGATGATCCATACTATTTGTTAATGTAGCTTTTTGGGCACGACTATGAGATGGGCCTTTTGGATGGTGAAACCCAATAGAAGTTGTCTTCCTCGCTTTTCCTCGGAAGTTTGATTGTGGGATTGTTGGGGAAAAGTGGTTCCCAGCTCCAGCAGCTCTCGGCATACCCAAGAGACTATCCCTGAGCCTACTAGTCACATTAAATAATGCATTTTGAACATTTCCAAAATGGCCAGTAATCTGTCAAACCCGATGCTTCTGTTAGTAGAGAATGTACCAATGGATGCTTCCAGAAATTATTCTTGCCCATTAGTATACTAGCAGTTACAATATACTTGTGTTACACCTTGCTACTCTTAATATGAAAATTGACCATTGTGTATATGCTATTAAACAAAAAAATGGGTGTCCTTAATTTAGATTAATCCATGCAAAAAAAAAATGTTATCTAGCTCTTCAAGAAGAAAAACAAATGATATCCTATTTTAATTAATTAAAAACCATCAGATATAAAAAGGATGATGCTTTCTGATGTCTGCAATTTCCTCTACCCTGTATTCTACTTATGCTCTTCTTATACATCAAGTTCTTAGGTTCTCCAAAGTTTAAAGGGCAGACAAGCGCAGAGTGCAGTTGATGGCATTATTATTAATCCATTTCGTTCAAATCCACATATCTATATATAATTTGAGAGCCACTCTTCTATCGTTGAGATACTTGCATATTCTAAGTCTTTAACTAGAAGATCAGCTGGTGAGAAAAGAGGGAAGGGATCTAGAAACTTCAACTTTATTGATAGAGAATCAAGAAAATGCAGCAGGATCAGCCATATTGAGAGATGACAATAGAAATCACTTGTTACTTGCTCCAGGGATAAACAAATATAAAATCTCCTAAGAATTCATTAATGGCATTTGAGCTATGCAGTTAAAATAGATAATGGACCCTTCGCATTCCAGGACTAATTTACGATTAAGTTGATGTAATCAGTCTACTTTTCTAAAGTATATATTTTTATACCCTCATTGACGTAAATTACAAGAGAAATTCATCAAGCCCTTGAAATGGGTAATATCAGTACAAGAAAATAAAAGAGAGGAATTGAAAAAAAAACTTTGAATGTGGACGTGTGCATGAGGGTACTAGTAATGAATGGTTTAAATTTGGTTAATTGCTGAGTTATCAATTCCTTGACCCCTTTGGCTTCAAGTTTCCTGTCAAACCAAAGATCCCAAAAACCTTACAGAGAAGAGAGAGATACTTACGGTGCAAATTAGTAGATGCAAGCAAGCAAGCAACTCGATCCCTTTGGCTTCAAACTTCTACTCAAACCAAACCTGTGAGTGAGGTGGTGGTGGTTGGTTGGATAGAGAGGGAGACGACGATGGTGACCCTAACAACCCCAACTATAGCAAGTCACCAACACGGCAACACAGGTCAATCGATCTACTGATCTTTTCTCCTCCCTTCTTCTCTTCTTCTTTCGTTATGCTTCTCTCTTCTTCTTCTCTCTTTTCTTGTTATGCTTCTCTCTTCTTCTTCTTTGGTCGATCATTGTCGATCTCTTCTTTTATGTTGCTTTCTCTCTTCTTTTTCCCTCTATGCAATTAGTGCCAACCTTCTTCTTCTCTAATTTCCTTCCTCTCTGGTCTCATTCTTCCTCTATCAATCGAATGCCTCTTTGTGGCCGATTCTTCTGATCGATTTGAATAAGTTGAGTTAGGTCTTTTTTTGTATATACAGCGATAAATCGGCGGGTTGGATGTGTCTGATTTCTCGCTGACTTACCGATTGATCCCATCCCATTAAACCTAGTTGTTAAACACCCAAATCGTCTCAGGTACCCCCATTCAGGATTAGTCGGCATTTTTATAACACAACATTTGAGGAAATAACGGAATACACCTATGCAACATTTTGTGTTTCAAAAACAACAAGAAGATTCTCTTATGAATTAACAAGCAGACCTTGTTTCATTCAGAAATTATTTAAGCTTTCTTCTTCTAATTTACTTTTTCTTTATATTATTATCATTATTACAACATAAATTCCCTCTTCTATCGTTAAAAAGCCATAGGTATTGATATCCATGTCAAATAAAAACGTCACATACCTCAATCACTTGATCATTCTCTGAAGCACACTTTGGAAGCTTGTCACCAGTTAATATCCACATGCCTGTCGCAGTAGCCCTTCTCATTTCCGATATTATTGATCCTTTTCTGCCTATCAAGCAGCCAACCTGATCCATTGTCACCATAAGACGTGCAGTTACCGACGATCCTGGCTCAAGATCCTTCTCTGTAAACTTAGTGAACACACGAACAACAGCATTTTGTGCTGGGGAGTAACGGGATTGTATATCCTATAGAAAAAGTGCATAAAACTAGATTCAGAAACCAAAATGGATTAATATACGATAACGAGCATTAGGTGTGCAGATATCCTGTGATTGATGTGGAAATAAGAGTGTAAGACAAACCTCTAATGCAGAGATAGTTATCACTCGATCATCTGACTCATTCACAGACTCTCCAGTTTGGATCGAAGCACCAGTTTCCTTCTGTAAGCTTTTCACAATGACCCCTCCCTTTCCAATTATTCCCCCAATCTTGTCCTGCGTAGCTATCAACCTAAATAGAACTTCTTGCCGCATCCTCTTTGGATCAAATGCCAGAGGCATATCAACCACCGATGCCACAGGATGTCCTTGCCAAGCATACTCACCAGAGTTAGTCCAACTAGTTGATTGTGGGGGTGGTACCAAGTGACTTTGAGGAGTAAGACGTGGATCAGTAAATGTCCCAAGGGAAGCTGCCACTCGAGCCCTGCTTCCAACCATCTCTGCATTGTCTTGTGTAACATCTTGGAGGCACCGGGAAACTGCAATAATTGCGATCTTTATAGCCAAAGTGTCTCCAGTTATCTGCAAAATTAATGAAACTCTCAGGTAGTTGAAGGGTGAGTAATACTTCACGCACGTATTTAATAGCATTTCCATGGTTCCAAATATATCCTTGAAAGAAAAATATAATTTCTCTAAAGGAACATGTTTACAAGGTTTTTTACATCTTAAATTCGAAGTAAACGCCTATGTTAAGGTAGAAATGTGTCTTGGGGTTACCCCATTTTGAACTTGCCTTTGTTACATAAGAGCAATCAAAGATCACTTTGTATCTAACCACATATAAAGTGAGACCTTGTCTAACAGTGTGGTGTATATCATAAGGTTTTCTTCACTAAATAAAACACATAAATAAATGAACAAAGATTATGTTCATCATTGGCAGGTTCACTATCCTATCCCCACGCGGTTTTCATGGGCAGATGAGATAAAGAGGGTCTGGGATACAAAACCGAATAGAGATGCCTCATCCACATGATTCAGATAAGATGAGCATGGTTTTTAATGTAAATAAGAAGTATGAAGTCAAAGGGACTTTGCCTCCTAATGATGGATTTAATCTCTGAACCAGAGAAAATGAGAAAATTATAATTCCATGTTAACAATGAGCTTGAATTATGAGAAAATTATAATTCCATGAGAAAATTATGAACACTGAGCTTGAATTATAATTCCATGTTAACATATGAGAAAATTGATAGCCTGTTAGGGGTAAGCAGAAAAATGTAACCAGTAAGGATATGCCAATGTGGTAGAATCAATCGAGCAAAAAAATAAAACAATTTTTTTGCAAGTAAAAACAATGGTTTTTTTAGGAATAAATTGAAGTCTCAAAGAGATGCAATTAGTTGGGTGGAGCTTTATGAAGGACCAGTTTCATAATAGTATAATAATATAAAGAGAAAAAATTAATTTAAGTAAGAAACTATAGTTGGTTCACTTGAGAGTGAAATCCTTTTACCACACTAGAGTCCCTAATATTCATAAAAATTTTAAAAAATATATATTATCTTAGAAAAAAAATGACGATTTAGAACTCGCACTAATGGCATGTTTGGTTACTCAATGGAATGTGTTTGACCATTGTAATGGTAATGACCATTACAATGGTTTAAGCCACTCCTTTATTTGGTTGGGTATCAAAATTGTGAAATGGGAGTGACCATTACAAATTTCATTGTAATGATCATTTCTTCTCAAAACCCTATGAATGCCCATTGTAATGATCATAACTTCATTTGTCTTATTTGCCCTCCTTACCTAACATAGATGTTTCCTTACCCACCATCTAGAATGCACGGACTCGGATACGCGTGTCGTGTCGGACACAGATACGACACGGCGACTCGGCAATTTTCAAAAAAATAGGACTCAGCGACACGGTCAAACTTATTTTTTTAATATATTTTTTTTGCAACTCATATAAACATAAAATCATAAATAACATATCAAAAAAATGAAAAATCAAATGCATCATAAAATCAGTTATACTCATAAAGCATAAGCAACGTAATTATTGAATTTGGCAAACATATGTCTCTTGCTTAACCTCAAAATATCTCCAAAAATGATATAAAACTTTCTTTCTTAGTGGAGAGGAGAACTGATGTGTAAGAGACAGAAATGTATAATAAAATAATATTTACTTAGGAAAGAAGGAGGACCATGAAGTGTGGGAGGTCAGCAATTGCATAGAGCATTTTGCACCACAAACTCAAAAGACGTGTTGCACCATAGGAAGGCTCGTCTCCCCCACCTGGATCAATCCTTCTTGCAGAGATTCAGAACTAGTTCTCTCTGTGCTTTGTGAGCCACAAACACAACCTCAACACTCTATAATACAACCACAACACACTCCATCACACACTCATAAAACTTGCTCTCTGCCTCCTCTTGATAAAAATTTCAAATATCTCATTTTCTTCAACACTTCAAATTAACATGAAAATCACACGAAATTCTCCAAATCAAAACCCAAGAACTACCCCAAACTCTACAACAAAAACCGTAACCCCAAAACCAACCAAAAACCCACTTCAAACAAAGCCAAAACTCGAAACCCGAACTACCAAGAACACAAAAACCTACAGCGAAAACCACTCAAAGTTGTCGAATCATACCTCTTCATCATTGTCTCCATCGCTCTTCTCCTCGTCTTCAGTAGACTCCGAGTTGGGTTCATCTGCTTCTCCAGCCTCTTCGTCGTCATCAGAGCAAGTGGTTCTGGCCACTGTTTCGAGCTCCTCTTCGTCTTCCTCCTCGTTGACCTCTTCTTCTTTTTCTTGGTTCTTCGATTCTTCTTCGTAGTCGTTTTCGGAGGAGGGAGAGGAGGGTTTCGAGAGCTTCGCCATGAGATCGATCGAGAGAGTGTTTGATTTGATGCTGAGAGGAGGGTTTCGAGAGCTTCTCCATGAGATCGATAGATGGATCAAGAGAGTGTTTGTTTGATTCGATCGAGAGAGTGTTTGACATCCTTGCAAGCTCCCTCTCTCTCTGGACCGTGTCCAAGACGTGTCGGTGTCTGTCAACGAATTTTGACCATTGACCACGTGTCAAATACGTGTCGAGCGCGTGTCCGTGTCCGACACGTATTTGACACGTGATACGGGGGTTTTCCGGAGAGTCAGTGCATTAGAGCCCACCATAAATCCAAAATCCATGGTTGATAATTGAGGGCATAATGGTAGAGACACAAATCATTCCCATTCTCATTCTCATTCCCATTTTCATTTTCATTCCATCGAGTAACCAAACATAGTAATATTCTCATTCCCATTTTCATTCCATCGAATAACCAAACATAGTAATATTTTCATTTTCATTTTCATTCCCATTCCATTGAGTAACCAAACATGGCATAACTGAATGTGAGTTCAACTTATAACGAGCTAAAGGCAAATGATTGGAAAATACAGACAATATACTGAGCCACGAATTCATCGAGTGTGAACTGGTGTGACTAGAGGAAAATTTTAAGTATACATAATAAAATTTTCGGACTTCTTACAACTTACATCCCTATACATCTATCTATTCCATTCCTAAACCCTAACCCAAATCCATATTTTCATCCTTGAATGTCAAACCCCCAATCCCCCACAAACCCTCATCTCATACACAAAAATCAAAATTTCCAACTTCATACGGTACTATAAAAACTCTTCATAATTAGTACCTCCACCCACAAACCCTAACCCATTTCCTACCCTCAAATCCCAAAATTCATACCATCTTTACCGCCCCCAACCCTCGCATATCATCAAAACTATCATCCCATCCTAAAACCCCCAAATTTCTACCACATTCCATCATCAATTTCACTTCTTGAATCTTTCCATTATACCAAAACTAGTGACAACATTACAAAACACACAATTGCTTGATAAAGAAAACAAATAGATGAACAGAATCAAAGCAAATCAAACAAACAACAAAACCATCGAAATCAATCAATCAAATAAACAGAAACAACCAATCCATTAAGAAGCAGATTAAAACATCATCATCACCTGAATCATTTCATCCTGAGGAAGAGCGCAAACGGGTAAAATCTTGCCATTCAAAACCCTAACATTCGCGCCACTCATAACCTTAATCTTCTCCATCCTCTTCCCCTCCTTTCCAATCAAGAACCCAATCGAACTCCTAGGAGCAAGCAGTCTACACTGACTAACCTTGGGATAAACCCCTCCTCCTCCTCCTCCTCTTCCTCCAATATCCGCCTCCACCTCCAAAACCCTCTCAAAAACCCTAACAAGCGCGTGCTGGGCCGCGCTAACCTCGTGCTTCTCCCTCCTCTCCTCCTCCTTCACCTCCACCTCCCCTTCTCTCTTCAACGCTATCGTCTTCGTTGGGATCTGAGGCGACACTACATGAACGACACGCTCTTCGCACGTGGGGACAATGTCGTCGAACCGTATCTTCGCGCCAGTCTCCTGCTCGATCAGCTTCACGATCGACCCTGACTTTCCGATCACTCCTCCGCTCATCGATACGTGGCAGAGGAGCCGGAAGTAGGACTGCCGCGGCGGCGGCTCCGCCGAACCGCCACCACTAGAGGTGGTGGTGGTGTATTGATTGTGGTGGCTGTTGTTTCTCTGCATTTCTCACTCAATTCGCTTCTTTTCTTCTTTTTTTTCTGTGTATTTATAAATGAGAGTGTACGAAAGATATTCCTCTCTCAGTCTACTGGAAGGAAGTATGAACTCCAAGCTCCTGGGTTTTCTATTTTACTTTGATATTACAAAATATTATAATAGAGGGAATTTTTTTTCTTTTCAAAAAAATTATTTTATCACTGCGATGTCTGGATTAATGACTTTATTGATAATAATTGCCTTATTTAATGATATTTTGAAGATATATTCTAAATATTTTTAATAAATCTTGGGTTCTTTTACTAATACAAAATCCAGAATATTTATATGTTACCAATCACTAAGTCTAGTCAGTCATGTTTGGTAACTTTTTTGAAAAAAAAAATTGGGTGTTTTTACACTTTTTATCGATTTTCTTTAAAACACTATCTATAGAAAGGGTAGAAGTGTAAAAAAATCTAAAAATGCCAAAAAATGCTAGCAGACATGGTTGGCTAAAATTGTTGGTTACTAATACAACTACTGGGATTATTGTTACGTTTTAACATCTAGGGTATTCCACGTGCTGTTAGCACGATAAAAGTTTAAAACTTGTCAAAACATGATCACCCTTAAGTTTTCATCATCCATAGTTACATGCCTAATCACCACCATCAACAATTAAATAAAATTAAATAAATGTCAAAATGTTGGGTATGAGAATCGAACCCATGCACTCTTGGTGCTTTAAGTTCTATGTGATCCATTAGATTCTTACATTTAGGTAAATCTCAGCCGTCTTTTATCTTTCACCTTAAACACCATCATGTTTTGTATATACTAGAGTATGCCTCGTGTCGTTGGCACTCTACATAATTATTTTGCTAAATATTTTGTACTAAACACCTCCGTCACTATCCTCATTTTCGTTCTCAATCAATATTGAAGTGTAAGCCTATATATTATAAATTTCAGGGTTAGACTTTGTCAAATTTGAATCAGTTGGGGAAAATATTTAAATGTCGATAATGAGTTCTCCCTAATCTTTGAATTCGTCAAAACATGAAGTTTAGAGTTTTTGTTTAAATATGCATTAAGATGACAAACTCATTTTTTTTTGTGATCGGCCCATCTCATTGCTTTGCAAAATATTGAAAAATATTAAAGACATGAAATACATTATACATTTTTTAATTATAAGATATATATTTTTTAAATTTCAGCACTTGTATTGCTCATTGATTTTGTTGGAAAGATCTTCAAAAATGCATTCAACGATACTAAGTTTACCAAAATCCGACAACGATGTAGATAGCTATGATAATTTTCATTTTGCTAAAAGAAAAATACAATATTTTCTCTCTCCGCCACATGTACATATTTTATATTTTATATTTTATATTTACAAATATGTCATCATAGAAAATGAATCTCAACCCTCAAAATTCAATACATTTCCCAACTTTTAATCCTAACCATCTTTTATCTCTAATCCTTTCGATTTGACTTTGTCCCAGTCAATAATGAATAGTAAAACACTACTATGAATTGTAATATAGATAACTATGGTATTTTCCGTGCCGTTGACACGATATGAACACACTCACTCACTTATTGCCCAAGAAATCAATTGGAAAACATATAAATAATAATATAATACAAAAGCACTCATTTCACATTTTCTCAACAAATTTGAAATTGCACACAATGGTGAATACTCATAAACACTCAACTGTAAATTTATGTGTACAAGTCAAAATAGATTTAGTAAAAAAATTAAATAAACTTGATGGAGTCTTTTTCCACTCCCTGCTTTGACCTAATCCCACTGACCTGCACAAGTAATGCATGTGAGCCACATACCACCGTGGGGTGGCCAATGACACTTTTAATGCTAAAATCAGACAGGGCTTTGAAGAAGGTGTAATGTTGTAATATGAAATTTGTAGCGTACCTTAACTTACCAACCTCATGTCTTATTTATATTATAAGGAGTTCTAGTTCTACCAGGCCATCGTAGGCGTAGTTTAGCAATGAGATCTTCGTGGGGATCCGTCCCTAATTAGGAATCATGCTGTAGAAAGGAAGTTTCATGTTAGCTCTGTGCTCCTAAATACGCGGGAGATAGTTCTCAATTGAAGAGCAATCCGTAGAAGGGAATTTTCATGTGTGGAAGATACGTACTCTGGTGTTTGTTTCCTAGTTGGAAGCAGATAGCAGCTATAATTGTCTGTCCGAAGCTTATCCTCGAGATACTTGCCTGAAGATGGCTTACGGGTATTGAGGATAGTTGTAAGACGTGTGGGCCTAGCATGTTGTGAGAGTTTGGGTCCACTTGGCGGACCGCAATTGGACGGGCTTAGAGCTGCTTGGGCCAGATCAGTGTTGGGCTGACGCTTGAGGTCGTAATTTCTCGAGATTATCATGATTATCATGACACGTGTACGGCTTCAGGATGTGACCGCTTTTATGTATGATCAAAACTTATACTTAAAAGATGAGAAATTGAAAGCGGGAGAAATGAAATAGTGTAAATGAGGGTTAAGAGAATTAAAAGAGTGTAAGAGATATTGAAATATGAGAAATTGTCTAGGGTCGTTAGATTTTTATATTTGAGTAAATCTCAGCCGTCTTTTAACACCCTTGAGTTTTCAATACCACCATCATCAACAATTGAAGAAAAATAAATAATTATAAAAAAATGTGGTGTATCAGAATCAATTACCCATGCACTTTTGGTGCTTTGAGTTCTATGCGATCTGTTAAATTCATATATTTGGTTAAATCTCAGTCGTCTTTTATCTCCCCCGTGCTGTTGGCACGATAAGAGTTTAAAACTTGTCAAAACATGAAGAAAAATAAATAAATAAATATCAAAATATTGGATATGGGAATCGAACCCATGCATTCTTGGTGTATCAAATTTTATGTGATCCGTTAGATCTTTATGTTTGGGTAAATCTCAGCCGTATTTTATCTCCAACCTCAAAACATCATTCTGATTTGTAATATAGATTGAAGCCGACATTTATAATAGTTCTTATTTATGTAGGAATTTGATCATTTGTTTCTTCTATTTTGTATGAGAAAAATATACAACACTCATAGAATGTTTCATAATTTTTCAAGTTGCATGTTAAAAAACTTTCAGGGTAATTCGCAAAACTTTTGTTTATATCAAGTATGTTTTACACAGTCCTTTGAGTTGCTGCATGTTATAGCTTATAAAAATTGTTTTTTGGAGAATACAAAAGGAAAATGAAACTAATTAGTGACTTTAGTTCAAGTTACAAAACAGGTTGCACTACCATAAACAGATCACAAATGAGTTCATAAACAATTGTGCTTCTTTTCATCTACGTAAAAGAAAAATATATAAAGCAGGTTGCATGAAGTTCATAAACAAATGAGTTCATAAAACATTCAGATAATGTTTCTGAAATTTCAGAAGTAACCGTTTTCACAGTGTTAAAAAAATTTCGGGGTAATTGGCAAAAATTACAAGTATGTTGTACACAATCCCTTGAGTTTGTAAGTGGTCAAAGAAGATTTCAAGTATGTTTTACATAGTCCCTTGAGTTGCTGCAAATAAATATTTTAGATTATAAAAAATGCTTTTGGGGGAATACATAGCATAAACAAATGAGTTCATACATAGCAAAGTCCCTAAGCTGCAATCTAAAGGCATAAATTATATATGTCTATGATGTGAGAGTATAGATAATTCAAATTGGTTTAGTTTTGGGTTTTTAAGAAAGGTTATATGTTATGGAAAGCAAGAAACCATTGAGAGTGCTTACCTCAAAACAATGTATCTCATTAATTTGGAAAGTTTTAGAACAGGGGTTCAAATGATCCCTTCCTGATTATTCTTTATTCATTCAATTCTTTGAAATACAGAGCAATTTTTATTTGGGCTCCTCTTCAGTCTGATTATTCATTAGGGCCCTCTACTACTATATATGCTATATGATTGATATTTTTTAATGTTCAGTGTGATTAATAAGGGTAAGTTCAATACTTGGATTACTGTTCTTGAATTCTCCTAATTATACTGTACAACTATGGCAAAAATCATATAAAAGAAATTATCCTCTCAATTGAACTGAACCTAAAAAAGGAAATAGTGTCTCAGTTGAACTGAACCTAAAAAAAAAAGAGGTAGTACAACAATCAAATAAGTAAACTTATGATTGCATCTCATACATTCACCACCTCAGCAGTTGTTTGGTATTCACTGTAGATGGATTCTGATGTCTTTATATAATTTATTTTAGTGATCACTTCTTCAACAGACTAGGGACTCCCAGTCTCATCACTGAAACTGAAGATTCATGCATTCTAGCCTGTTGATTACTCAGGTTGGTGTTTGCTGATAGCTTCATTATGCCTTTCTGTAGCTTCATTATGTACCTTCTACTTTGCTATCATTATGCATTTCAGTAGCTTCATTATGTACCTTTTACTTTTATCTTTCTTCTAATTAATTCAATGTGTTAAAAGTGTAGAAGTTCACAAATGGGGAAGATGTACAAACTTATTAAATTTCACGAAATTTCCCTTCGATGAAACATACCTTTATTTGAGTCAACATTTTGTTTTCCTTAACTCTGCAGTTTAATTACTGAAGAAGAAAAAAGTAGTTTCATAGTAAGGTGTTCATACTTGAAATCAGTATGATGTTCATAGTATGAAATCGGTATGATGTTCATACTTGAAATTAGTATGATGTTCATAGTATCAAATCAGTTGCTATGATTCAATTATTTTCTTCTTTTGTTTCTTTTGCATACTCATGCTATGATTCTTTTTTTTTACATGTACAATGTGATTTATTGACATTGATAGTGTGATTTATTGACATGTATAGTGGGACTTCAATGTTAGAATATTCCTAGCTTACATTTGTATCCATTTGCATACATTAGAATACATCGTTGAACATCCTAGCATACATTTGTGTATAATGTGATTTACACGGTTGATCTCTTGGTGTCTCTCACGCAAGGGGTTTAATTTTTGTTTCATTTTTAGTAGCCTCTCACAGATCTCTCAGTAGACTTCATTTTTTCATCATTCGCTCAAGCATTTGATTTTTAGCATTCCCTCAAGTATTCTCAATGGTTATTAAAAGGATGAAAATCCTTAGAGCCATGCCGAGTGATTTTTCAATACAGTTAAAGCCATGAGAAACATGATAGAAAGATAAGTCGCGATGAAAATAATTAACACTGTACGGTAGTGCCAACGCAAGGGTAATGTCAATAAATCACATTGTACATCTAAAAAAATGAATCATAGCATGAGTATGCAAAAGAAACAAAAGAAGAAAACAATTGAATCATAGCAACTGATTTGATACTATGAACATCATACTGATTTCATACTATGAACACTTTACTATGAACATCATACTGATTTCAAGTATGAACATCTTACTATGAAAGTACTTTTTTTTAGTAATTAAACCTGCAGAGTTAAGGAAAACAAAATGTTGACTCAAATAAATGTATGTTTCATCGAAGGGAATTTTCGTGAAATTTAATAAGTTTGTACATCTTCCCCATTTGTGAACTTTTACACTTTTAACACATTGGATTAATTAGAAGAAAGAGAAAAGTAGAAGGTACATAATGAAGTTACTGAAAGGCATAATGATAGCAAAGTAGAAGGTACATAATGAAGCTATCAGCAAACACCAACCTGAGTAATCAACAGGCTAGAATGCAGGAATCTTCAGTTTTAGTGATGAGACTGGGAGCCCCTATTCTGTTGAAGAAGTGATCACTGAAATAAATTATATCAAGACGTCAAAATCCATCTACAGTGAAAACCAAACAACTACTGAGGTGGTGAATGTATGAGATGCAAGAATAAGTTTACTTATTCAATTATTGTACTACCTCTATTTTTAGGTTCAGTTCAACTGAGACACTATTTCTTTTTTTAGGTTCAGATCAATTGAGAAGATAATTTCTTTTATATAATTTTTGCAATAGTTATACAATATATTAGGAGAATTCAAGAATAGTAATCCAAATATTGAACTTACCCTTATTAATCACACAGAACATTAAAAATATCAGTCATGTAGCATATATAGTAGTAGAGAGCCTTAATGAAGAATCAGACTGAAGAGGAGCCCAAATGAAAATTGCTCTGTATTTCGAAGAATTGAGTGAATAAATTAAGAACAATCAGGAAGGGGTCCTTTGAACCTCTGTTCTAAAACTTTCCAAATTGATGAGATACACCATTTTCAGGTAAAAGCACTCTCAATGGTTTTTGGCCTTCCATAACATATAACCTTTCTTAGAAACCCAAAACTAAACCAATTTGAATTATCTACACTCCCACTTCATAGACATATAATTTATGCCTTTAGATTGCAGCTTATGGACTTTGCTATGTATGAACTCATTTGTTTATGCTATGTATTCTCCCAAAAATATTTTTTATAAGCAAAGACATTTATTTGCAGCAACTCAAGGGACTGTGTAAAACATACTTAAAATCTTCTTTGACCACTAACAAACTCAAGGGATTGTGTAAAACATACTTGTAATTTTCGCCAATTACCCCGAAAAATTTTTAACACTTTGAAAGTCGTTGCTTCTGAAAAATTCATAAACATTATTTGAGTGTTTTATGTTCGAATTCTTCTTCTCCCCAATCAACCTATGTAAAACAAATCATAATCACCCCATCATTAATCAAAACAACAAATTGTAACAACCTTCAATCATTGAGTGAACCGATGACACTACCCATAAATTAGTTATATAACTGATAAGTGAAAGGAAATGCTATATACATTAACAGCTAAACCATTGATATTTTTTTCGAAACAATATAAACAAAATTTTCGCGAATTACCCTGAAATGTTTTTAACATACAACTTGAAAAATTCAGAAACATTCTCTGAGTGTTGTACATTTATCTTATACAAAATAGAAGAAACAAATGATCAAATTCCGACATAAATAAGAACTACTACAAATGCTGGCTTCAACCTTACTTGTAATCATCTTACCCTATCCACTAACCCTCTAATTCCACATCCTTTCTATAGATGAAATTGAATGAAATTCACTGACACATTAATCAAAGAAATTAATCAACCTAAAATGCAATACAAACAAGGGAATTGCTTGTAAACATGATTATCATTAATCAACAAAAAATGCAATACAAAGAAGGGAATTCACTAACACGTTGTAAAAGATGAAATTGCAAAAAAAAAAAAAAAAAAAAGAAGATGTGCATGCATACCATTATAAGTGAAACACACCATAAGGTTCCCCATCTCTTCTTCGAAATCACCACTTCCGAATTCTTCTTATCCCCAATCAACCTATGTAAAAAAAATCATAATCACCCCATCGTTAATAAAAAAAAACAAATAAAAAACAACCTTCGATCAGTGAGTGAACCGTTGACACTATCCAAAAATTAGTTATATAACTTATAAGTGAAAGGAAATGCTACATTAACTGCTAAACCCTTGATATTTTTTTCGAAACTGATAAGTGAAAAACAATGCTACATACATGTTATATAACAATTCATGTATTTGTGTTGGGTGTTCTATGCTTATGATTTATTGTGGCAAACAATCTTTTGTTGGAAATATTCTAGGTGCCAAGCGACAGTCAGATAACCATATATCGGCGCCTATTTTAATCCGGGTTCAAAGACATTGTCGCACACATTGGAACCCATAGACGAATCTAGAATGTAAGTAGCTCGATTACAGAACAACTCATTTGTTTTCTTTATAGAATTCAAGTAAAGAAAAATAAAAGTGACATTGTTTTAAGCATCAAAACGTTAGTGCAAAAACACTTGGTGCTTGGTTCAAATACCATTAAAAACTATGCTTAAAATATATAAGATCATATCCAGTGATGGAAGCACAAAAGGTTCATACATAATGATGCTTAAAGTATATAAGATCATACTCAATCATGGAAGCACAAACTGAATATGGAAATATGAATTGCTTGGCAAATGATAAGTTGATTAAGTCCATAGCGAATATAAACACCAAACACAAAACATAAGATACTTGCTATCACTTACATTACTTGCTCGCCGCCCCTGTTATGATGACAATAAAAACTATATTACTTATATCACTCAAACACTAAACATAAGACACTTCCTCTTTCTTTTTTTTAGAATTATACCAGTTTAGGATTTCTCTCCATTTAGAATTATATCCTTTCAAAATACTTCCTGTTTTAGAATTAGTAATTGTAGTGTTTGATCCAACGGATTTGATAAGTAATTATCAACATACAATAATGATCAATAATTGTATTTGTTGTATCAGTAATAATCAACATACAAAACTTTATAAAGTTTGATTCTAGGTAAAACTCTATATGTGATTGAGTTTGACCTAAATACCTTTTTTTTTTCATGGATAGAGCCTGCGGTGAAGGAAGAAAGAGAAGTTTGAATTCTTTCCCATAGTAGAATTAAGGAAATTAATAACAAGAAATTAATAGTAGAATAAATTAAGGAAATTAAGAAAATATAATCAATTTAAAATTAAAGAAGTATAATAGTAGAAACGTGCTAGATGGAAATTAATAGTAGAAACGTGCTAGAAGGAAATTAATAAAACAAACTTGCTAAAAGGAAATTAAAGAAGTATAATAAATTTAAGAGCAAGAAATCAAGAGTATAAATTTAAGCATCAAATTAAGAGCAAGAAATTTACACTAAAATCATTAAATCATTATAGAAAGCTGCAAAACATAAACTACTATATAATCACTGAAAATAATTTTACCCAAAAAAAATGGAAATACCTGGTGCTTCACGGGTCCTTTTTTTAGCTTTTGTTTCCCTCGATATAAAGAAGACACCAACTAAAACAAATCTCTACACCCGAGTGAATACCAAAATCTTTTCCAAATCAAGATTAGACACCAAAATATTTTCCAAATAAATCCATGAGAGAAACTAATATGTTGATAGATTCGTGAGAGAGTGACGGTTGTGAGTGTTTTTGTTTCTTTATTGAAAAAGGGTTGTGAGAGTTTGAGATGGTTGAGATTGTAAGAGTTTGAGAGACGATTGAGTACTTGAGTTTGTGAGAACGTGAGTGTGAATCTATTTGGTTGCTTTCTATGCCATTGGATGGGTTATCCTAAAAATAATCTGAGCCATCTTTTATCTCCCAACCCAAACACCGTCCTGTTTTGTAAGATAAATGAGTATTCTTCATGTCGTTGGCACTACCGTACAATGTTAATTATTTTCATCGCGGCTTATCTTTCTATCGTATTTCTCATGGCTTTATCTATATTAAAAAAACACTCGGTATGGCTCTGGGATTTTCATCTTGTTAATATCCATTGCGGCATTATCTCAACCAAAAATATTTGGTGTTTCTGTAATGGTACTTAAACTAAATTAATTACAATAATAATTTGACAAACTACCTTGTTTTACAAAAGTTTCCCAATACTAAAATTTGCCACACCTTATAAATTTGCATTTGTAATTCATCAAAATGACAAAAATACACAATAAACCATTATAACATTACTCCACATGCTAAATGTTTGAGTAGGCATCTAAACATAAATATTTTTTACAAAATTTTGACAGAGTTTACTTTGTTTTCTCAATTTTTTTTCAACACTAAAACCTGTCATACATAGTAATATTGCATTTATAATTCTTCAAAATTCAAATATATATAATGAACCACTATAACATTATTCCACATGCTAAATATTTTAGTAGACCACAAAATATAATTTTTTTTTCCAAAATTTTGACAGAGTCTACTAATGAGGAAGAAATTCAAATATATAAAATGAACCACTATGACATTGTTCCACATGTTAAATGTTTTAGTATACAACAAAATATAATTTTTTTTGCAAAATTTTGGCAGTCTAATAAGAAGCAAGAAATACAGTACTTTTAGAGTTACACATCTTTGATGCCGCCAAGTACTATATATTTTGCATCACATCTTCTATGACCTGCAGACTAAGCGCTTATGAGATTGGTTACAACACTTGAATTAAATTATCAAACTATAATGAAAAAATGTATTAAAAAAACAAACATTGGAACTTTGCATCGAAGTAACTTCATTTTACCCACATGTCATATCGAACCCATGAGCTTTCTGAATCCTACTTCACACAACATCTCGTTATAAGTTGAACGTTAGATAAGTAAAAATATAACATAATATAATCTAAAATTGTACATGTCAAAAAAAAATTAATCATAGCATGAGTATGCAAAAGAAGAAAACAATTGAATCATAGCAACTGATTTCATACTATGAACATCATGTTGATTTCAAGTATGAACATTATACTATGAACACCTTACTATGAAAGTACTTTTTTTTCAATAATTAAACCTGCAGAGTTAAGGAAAACAAAATGTTGACTCAAATAAAGGTATGTTTCATTGAAGGAAAATTTCGTGAAATCTAATAAGTTTGTACCTCTTTCCCATTTATGAACTTCTACACTTTTAACACATTGGATTAATTAGAAGAAAGAGAAAAGTAGAAGGTACATAATGAAGCTATTGAAAGGCCTAATGATAGCAAAGTAGATGGTACATAATGAAGCTACAGAAAGGCATAATGAAGCTATCAACAAACACCAACCTGAGTAATCAACCTGAGTAATCAACAGGCTAGAATGCAAGAATCTTCAGTTTCAGTGATGAAACTGGGAAAACCAGACAATTGCTGAAGTGGTGAATGTATGAGATGGAAGCATAAGTTTACTTATTAGATTTTTGCACTACCTTTTTTTTAAGGTTCAGTTCAACTGAGACACTACTTATTTTTTTAGGTCCAGTTCAGCTAAGAGGAAAATTTCTTTTATATGATTTTTGCAATAGTTATACAGTATAATTTGGAGAATTAAAAAACGGTAATCCAAGTATTGAACTTATTTATTCACGCTGGACATTCAAAAATATCAATCATATAGCATATATAGTAGTAGAGAGCCCTAATGAAGAATCAGACTGAATAGGAGCCCAAATAAAGATTGTTCTATATTTCGAAGAACTGAGTGAATAAAGAACAATCAAGAAGGGATCATTCGAACCTCCGTTCTAAAACTTTCAAAATTAATGAGATACACCGTTTTGAGGTAAGCGTTCTCAATGGTTTGTGGCTTTCCATAACATATACCCTTTCTTAGAAACTCAAAACTAAACCAATTTGAATTATCTACACTCCTACTTCATAGACATATATAGTTTATGCCATTAGATTGCAGCTTAGAGACTTTTTTGTTTATGCTATGTATGAACTCATTTGTTTATGCTATGTATTCTCCCAAAAGCATTTTTTATGTAGATGAAAAAACATGCAGCAACTCAAACTAAAGTCAAGGGACTGTGTAAAACAACTGTTTACGGTAGTGCAACCTGTTTTGTGACTCAAACTAAAGTCACTATTTAGTTTCATTTTTCTTTTGTATTTTCCCAAAAACCATTTTTATAAGCTATAACATGCAGCAACTCAAGGGACTGTGTAAAACATACTTGATATAAACAATTTTCGCAAATTACCATGAAATCTTTTTAACATACAACTTGAAAATTTCAGAAACATTTTCTGAGTGTTGTATATTTCTTATACAAAATAGAAGAAACAAATGATCAAATTCCTAGATAAATAATAACTACTACAAATGTCGGCTTCAACCTTACTTGTAATCATCTTACCCTTTCCACTAACTCTCTAATTTCACATCCTTTCCATGGATGAAATTGAATGGAATTCACTGACACGTTAATCAAAGAAATTAATCAACCTAAAATGCAATACATAGAAGAGAATTACTTGTAAACATGCATATCATTAATCAACCTAAAATGCAATACAAAGAACGGAATCCATTGACACGTTGTAAAAGATGAAATTGCAAAAAAAAAGATGAACATGCATACACTTAAGTTTTCATCCTTCATACTTAGATGCCTAATCGCCACCACCAACAATTAAAGAAAAATAAATAAATATCAAAATGTTGGGTATGAGAATCGAACCCATGCACTATTGGTGCTTTGAGTTCTATGTGATCCGTTAAATTCTTATAATTGGGTAAATCTCAGCCGTCTTTTATCTCTCACCTCAAACACTATCATGTTTTGTATATATAAAATAACTAGGTTATTCCCCGTGCCTTCGGCACTCAAATTGTTTTGCTTATGGATAGGAAAATGTGTGTAATAGGATATCACTTTCAACTTTGGCCAGAGTATTTCAGTCTCATACTAACATAAATTTCAGCCAAACATCCTCCCATCCCCATTTATGTGATCCATTAGATATTTATGTTTGGGTAAATCACAGCCGTCTTTTATCTTTATGATTGGATAAATCTAGGGTATAAGTTTAAACTTGTCAAAATATGATCACCCTTGAGTTTTCAACACCACCATCATCAACAATTGAAGAAAAATAAATAAATATAAAAAATGTTTGTAATGAGAATCGAACTCACACACTTTTGGTGCTTTAAGTTCTATATGATCCGTTAGATTCATATATTTGGTTAAATCTCAGCCGTCTTTTATCTCCCACCCCAAACACCATCTCGTTTTGTATAAATAATAATAATATAATAACTAGGGTATTCCCTGTACCTTTGGCACTACCGTACAGTGTGAATTATTTTCATCGTGACTTATCTTTCTATCGTCTTTCTCATGGCTTTAACTGTGTTAAAAAATCACTCGGCATGGCTCTGAGATTTTCATCTTGTTAATATCCACTGCGGCATTATCTCAACAAAAAAATATTTGGTGTTTCTGTAATGGTATCTTAAACTAAATTAATTACAATATTAATTTGACAGTCTACCTTGTTTTTCAAAATTTTCCCAATACTAAAATTCGTCATATCTTATAAATTTGCATTTATAATTCATCAAAATCATAAAAATAGACAATAAACCACTATAGCATTACTTTAGATGCTAAATGTTTGAGTAGGCAACAAAACATAAATATTTTTGCAAAATTTTGACTAGGAATTCTAGACGGCGAGGAAATGGGCGAGGGAAAGGGAGCGATGGGTGGGCCCCCTCGAGATGCGCATCATTTCTCATCTCGAGGGGAACCACCCATCCCTCGCTCCTCTCCTTTGCCCATTTCCTCGTTGTGTAGAAGGGCTGAATTTTGACTGAGTTTACTTTGTTTTCTCAATTTTTTCCAACACTAAAACCTGTCATACATAGTAATATTGCATTTGTAATTCTTCAAAATTCAAATATATATAATGAACCATAATAACATTAATCCACATGCTATATGTTTTGGTAGACAACAAAATATAATTTTTTTTTGCAAAATTTTGACAAAGTCTACTAATGAAGAAGAAATTCAAATATATAAAATAAAAAAAAATGTATTAAAAAAAAACATTGGAACTAAATTATCACATCTTTTATGACCTGCAGACTAAGCACTTATGAAATTGGTTACAACACTTGAATTAAATTATCAAACTATAATGAAAAAATGTATTTTAAAAAACAAACATTGGAACTATGCATCAAAGTAACTTCAATTTACACATAGGTCATATCGACCCTGTGAGCTTTCTGAATCCCACTTCACACAACATCTCGTTATAAGTTGAACGTTAGATAAGTAAAAAGATAACATAATATAATCTAAAATTGTACATGTAAAAAAAAAAAATCATAGCATGAGTATGCAAAAGAAACAAAAGAAGAAAACAATTGAATCATAACAACTGATTTCATACTATGAACATCTTACTATGAACATCATGTTGATTTCAAGTATGAACACTTTCCTATGAAAATACTTTTTTTTAGTTATTAAACCTGTAGAGTTAAAGAAAACTAAATGTTGACTTAAATAAAGGTATGTTTCATATAAGGGAAATTTCGTGAAATTTAATAAGTTTGTACCTCTTCCCCATTTATGAACTTCTACACTTTTAACACATTGGATTAATTAGAAGGAAGAGAAAAGTAGAAGGTATATAATGAAGCTACTGAAATACATAATGAAGCTATCAACAAACACCAACCTGAGTAATAATCAACAGGCTAGAATGCATGAATCTTCAGTTTCAGTGATGAGACTTGGAAAACCAAAAACCTACTAAGGTGGTGAATGTATGAGATGGAAGTATAAGTTTACTTAGTTGATTTTTGCACTAACTCTTATTTTAAGGTTCAGTTCAACCGAGACACTACTTTTTTTTAGGCCCAATTCAACTGAGAGGATTATTTCTTTTATATGATTTATGCAATAGAGAGCCCTAATGAAGAATCAGACTGAAGAGGAGCCCAAATGAAGATTGCTCTGTATTTCGAAGAACTGAGTGAATAAAGAACAATTAGGAAGGGATCCTTTGAATCTCCGTTCTAAAACTTTCGAAATTAATGAGATACACCGTTTTGAGGTAAACACTTTCAATGGTTTGTGGCTTTCCATAACATATACCAGTTCTTAGAAACCCAAAACTAAACCAATTAGAATTATCTACTCTCTCACTTCATAAACATATATAATTTATGCCATTAGATTGCAGCTTAGGGACTTTTTTGTTTATGTTATGTATGAACTCATTTGTTTATATTATGTATGAACTCATTTGTTTATGCTATATAAGAACTCATTTGTTTATGCTATGTATTCTCCCAAAAGCATTTTTTACGTAGATGAAAAAACATGCAGCAACTCAAACTAAAGTCAAGGGACTGTTGCAACGACCCTAATTAATGCACATTTAAATTTATTTTTTTGAGCTTTACTATATTTGAGGTTGGGTCATATAATAACTAAATAAATAAGGGGTGTCACTATAATCTTTTACAAACCCTAACCTTGTAGGGTTTTGTCTTTAGGTTGGTTAAATAGAAATATTTGGTTCTTCTCAGCCACATAGAAAATCTGTAGAAAAAAAAGGGGAAGAAGAAGAAGAAGAAAAAGAGCAAAAGGGAGAAAGAAAATAAAAATAAAAAGGTGAGTCGTCTTCCTTTGTCTATATAACTTCTCTTTATTGATTTTTCTTTGTTATGCAGTTTTTGATTTGACATGTAGAGGGGGTGAAATCGTGCTTTTCTCTGTTATGTGGTTTCTGATTTTACTTCGTTATGCAGTTTCTTTATGTCAAATGTCTAATTTGACAATTGTACTTTCCATCCAAATTTTACACATCCTTATGACAGAACCGATTATAATAATAATGTATGGGAATAGAGTTGTTGTTAAGCAATGCAAGGGCAATGTGAAAGCAACTTTTGACCCTTGTCACTAAAGGACGACCAAGTAAAATGGAAAAGAAAATGACTTTTGTGACAGCGTGACTTTAACACAAAAGAAAATGACTTTTGTGGTAACGGAGCTTTTGTGGCAATGTGAAAACGATTTTTGTGAAAGTGACTTATGTGAAAGTGACTTTTGTGGAAAGTGACTTTTGTGAAAAGTGATTTTAACGCATAATCCTCTAGTTGCCGGTACCCACCCCTATGGTCAAATCTAGTTTTATGCAAAAAGAAATGCCTTATTTTAATGAAAAAGAGGATACCTATTTTAATGCTACAGTGGACATTTGTTCCTAAGTTGCTTTATGCTTTATGGATTCCCATGTCATGCAAGTTGCTTTATGCTTTGTGGATACTCATTTAAATGCTATGGTAGTAATGTAAGTTGTTTTGTGGATATTGATTTTAATGAAGCGGTTTTCATGTAAGGGTGATTTCCTTAGAATTACAAGGATGATGGAAAACATGAATGTATTCTATATCTTATTTGACATGTCCATATGATTGATGAATTGTGAGTATGTGGTGTGCCCTAAAAGAATGGGTAGATTTACTTATGAATGACAAAATGTCATTGGGAAGGAAAACTGAAATATCAGAAATAAATGATATTGATAAACTTGGATTCCTGAAAACTTAATCACTTGGAATTGTGTCACTTAGAACTACCACACCTCTTTTGTTTATTATTTCCCATCTCTTATAGAGAAACTAAATAACCTGCGGGTTGTCTTGCGGAGGTGGGGCGCCTATTTCTTATAGAGAAACTAAAATAACCTTCGGGTTAGTCTTGCGAAAATGAGGTGAATTTTTATGTTTAAGATAGGCTTTGATATTTATTCGTAAAAAATGTGATGTGACTTCATGCACATTGATAGCCCAAGAGTGGCTTTTGTTACTCATATAGTTAGGAGTATCCGGTGATGCATGCTTGTATGTGATGTGTTCCCACTTGGGCATGGATGACGGAGTAGTCCTCTTTTATATGAGAGAGGCATACGGGCATGTATGTTCGGCACAGAGGTGGTGCGAATGTGGTATCGTCCAAGTGATCAATCCGTTAAAAATGAATAATATGTTTAAGTCAAATAATGAACGAAGATAACTGTTTTGATTAATAAATTATAGCTATATTGTTTATAACCCTACCTATGCAGGATGACAAGTCCACTAATATTTTTGCAGGTTAGACTTGTCATAGTCCACATCTACAGAGTAAGTACCGATAAATGCTTATTTACTTATTAGGATGACATGATTGCCTCATTGAGGAACTAAATTATTTGAATTGTAATTAGCCTTATACATTCGCCTCGTAGAGGAACTATCTGTTTTGTTATTCTGCTATACTGTATTTTCCTGTCATACCATGTTATTTGCTCTTATTGATTTTTTGGGAACGACGAATTTCACACCAACTTAATTGCTGACCCAAGTGGGCTTTGGCTTCTTGGGTAGCCGACTAGCTTTTTCAGGATTTAGTAATTTCGGGCGGCTTAGAGCAGTTCGTTTCGTACATGACGAGCATTGCTGAGAGTTGCACGTTGTTCGAGAGTTTAGGTCATTTGGTTTGTAGGTAACAATTTAATCTTTGGTAATAGAACTTGGAGTTTTATTTATTATTTATTGGGAGAGATACATCCGTGATTAGTTGAATTTGTTAGAGTTGGTTCTACGAGATTTTATGTATTTTCCTTCCTTTTGATGGACTTTTTAGATCAGTTATTTTATTTCCCTCTAGTTTGGTAAATTGTGCTTTGATTATTTCGAGTAGATGCCAACTGTCACTTTTCGTGAATGACAATTTATGTCCCGAATTTTGGAGAAAACGGATAATCCTCCGTGGATTTTGGGAATTTCGTTTTCTTCGAAAATTGGGGCGTGACAACTGTGTAAAACAACTATTTACGATAGTGCAACCTGTTTTGTAACTCAAACTAAAGTCACTATTTAGTTTTATTTTCCTTTTGTATTCTCCCAAAAACATTTTTTATAAGCTATGACATGCAGCAACTCAAGGGACTGTGTAAAACATACTTGATATAACAAAATTTTCACGACCTACCATGAATTTTTTTTAACATACAACTTGAAAATTTTACAAACGTTCTCCGAGTGTTGTATATTTCTTATACAAAATAGAAAAAACAAATTATCAAATTCCTACATAAATATTAACTACTACAAATGTCGGCTTCAACCTTACTTGTAATCATCTTACCCTATCCACTAACCCTCTAATTCCACATCCTTTCCATGGATGAAATTAAATGGAATTTACTGACACGTTAATCAAATAAATTAATCAACCTAAAATGCAATACAAAGAAGGGAATTCCTTGACACGTGGTAAAAGATGAAATTGCAAAAAAAAATAAAAATGCATACCCTTAAGTTTTCATCATTCACACTTAAATACCTAATCACCACCATCAACAATTGAATAAAAATAAATAAATATCAAAATGTTGGGTATATGAATCGAACCCATGCACTCTTGGTGCTTTTAGTATTATGTGATCCATTAGATTATTATATTTGGGTAAATCTCAGTCGTCTTTTATCTCCCACCCCAAACACCATCATGTTTTGTATATATAAAACTAGGGTATTCTCCATGTCGTTGGCACTACCTTACAGTGTTAATTATTTTTATCGCGGCTTATCTTTCTATCGTATTTTTTTTTTCGAAAGGCAAGCAGGGTTGATAAGGATCCCAAAACCTATCAACAGGGCGACCTACAGGTCAACACACTTAGGAAAGTAACTATGCCGCAGGTGGGATTCGAAGCTAGGACATGGGGAACAAACCCACACAGCCCTAACCACTAGGCCATAACACCATTGGCTTCTATCGTATTTCTTATGGCTTTATCTGTGTTAAAAAATCACTCGGCATGGCTTTGGGATTTCATCTTGTTAATATCCATTGCAGCATTATCTCAACCAAAAATATTTGGTGTTTCTATAATGGTAGCTTAAACTAAATTAATTACAATAATAATTTGATAGTCTACCTTGTTTTTAAAAAATTTCCCAATACTAAAATTTGTCATACCTTTTAAATTTGCATTTGTAATTCATCAAAATGGCAAAAATACACAATAAACCACTATAGCATTACTCCACATGCTAAATGTTTGAGTAGGCATCAAAACATAAATATTTTTGCAAAATTTTGATAGAGTTTACTTTGTTTTCTCAAATTTTTTCCAACACTAAAACCTGTCATACATAGTAATATTGCATTTGTAATTCTTCAAAATTCAAATATATATAATGAACCACTATAACATTATTCCACGTGCTAAATGTTTTAGTAGACAATAAAATATAATTTTTTTTGCAAATTTTTGACAGTCTATTAATGAGGAAGAAATTCAAATATATAAAATGAATCACTATAACATTGTTTCACATGCTAAATGTCTTAGTAGACAATAAAATATAAATTTTTTTTTTGCAAAATTTTGACAGAGTCTACTAATGAGCAAGAAATACAGTACCTTTAAAATGACACATCTTTGATGCCGCCAAGTACTATAGATTTTGCATCACATCTTTTATGACCTGCAGACTAAGTGTTTATGAGATTGGCTACAACACTTGAATTAAATTATCAAACTATAATAAAAATATGTATTAAAAAAAACATTGGAACTATGCATCAAAGTAAGTTCAATTTACACACGTCATATCGACCCCATGAGCTTTATGAATCCTACTTCACACAACATCTCGTTATAAGGTGAACGCTAGATAAGTAAAAAGATAACATAATATAATCTAAAATTGTGCTTGTAAAAAAAAATGAATCATAGCATGAGTATGCAAAAGAAACAAAAAAAGAAAACAATTGAATCATAGCAACTAATTTCATACTATGAACATCATACTATGAACACCTTACTATGAAAGTACTTTTTTTTCAATAATTAAACCCGCAGAGTTAAGGAAAACAAAATGTTGACTCAAATAAAGGTATGTTTCATCGAAGGGAAATTTTGTGAAATTTAATAAGTTTGTACATCTTCCCCATTTGTGAACTTCTACACTTTTAACAAATTGGATTAATTAGAAGATTGAGAAAAGTAGAAGGTACATAGTGAAGCTAGCATAATGATAGCAAAGTGGATGGTACATAATGAAACTACAGAAAGGCATAATGAAACTATCAACAAATACCAACCTGAGTAACCAACAGGCTAGAATGCAGGAATCTTCAGTTTTAGTGATGAGACTGGGAAAACCAAACAACTGATGAGGTGGTGAATGTATGAGATGGAAACATAAGTTTACTTATTTGATTTTTGCACAACCTCTTTTTTTTAAGGTTCAATTCAACTGAGACACTACTTTTTTTAGGTCCAGAGAGGATAATTTCTTTTATATGATTTTTGTAATAGTTATACAGTATAAATTGGAGAATTAAAGAACGCTACTCTTAAGTATTGAACTTACCCTTATTAATCGCGCTGAACATTCAAAAATATCAATCATATAGCATATATAGTAGTAGAGAGCCCTAATGAAGAATCAGACTGAAAAGGAGGCTGAAGAGGAGCCCAAATGAAGATTGCTTTGTATTTCGAAGAACTAAGTGAATAAAAAACAATCAGGAAGGGATCCTTTGAACCCATGAACTCTTGGTGCTTTAAGTTCTATGCGATCCGTTAGATTCATATATTTGGTCAAATCTCAGCAGTCTTTTATCTTCCACCCCAAACACCATCATGTTTTGTATATATAATTATAATAATATTCTTATATTTAGGTAAATCTCAGCCGTCTTTTATCTCTCACCTTAAGCACCATCCTGTTTTGTATATATAATAATTGTATTAGTGATTTTAGATGAAAAGTCAAGAGTAATACTATTATTCAACAAATACGTAATTTCATGGTTAACATTCATGTGCGTTCAAGACATTTTAGTTCCTTGGTCTCACCAGTTCTCATCATGTATCATTGACTTCCATATGTTGTAATTTCATGGCTAACATTCATGTGCGTTCAAGACATTTTAGTTCTTTGGTCTCACCAGTTCTCATCAATCATCATGTATCATTGACTTCCATATGTTGCTTAAGTTTATAAGACGGAAATCAAGTGTATTCATACTAGCATTTAACGAATTATGTTTCATGGTAGATAATCCACATGTATTCAAACCATTTATGGTTTCCCTCTCTCATACATTCAATTAACTATATTTTAGCAGTCAGTTAGAGGAAAACTAGTTGGTATCTACATGTTATCTAAACAACTTGGGTGTCATAGTATATATATTCAAACCATTTACAATTAATGGTTGCAACTGGTCCGAGACAGACATGAAAATGGTAGAAACCAATCCGATTTGAAACGGATCGGAACCATACTAGTCCGGATCAGACCGGGATTCTTGCCTAGCCCTAGCCAGGCATATCCTTGAAGCACTTTGCAAGCTGCTGGTCAAGTCCGGCAACAAGCACAGCCCTTGTGTAGTTGCCACATTTAGCTTGGAACACTGAACATGACCCGCTACCATAACCGATAGGTAGTGCGACATGTGGGGAGAAAGACAAGGTACTTGATATTGTCAGATAGATACTCTTGATCACAGAAATTCCAAGAGAGACCAAAACTATTAGATGGAGCAGCTTATAGTTATGCAGCCTCCTACACCACATGCTAGAGAAATAATGAGTTCGATCGTAGCAATTATTCTCATGGCTATATAACAATCATTTTCTTCAACAGGAAAAATGTGTGTAAAAAATACAGAGATGTGGCAGATTATGGTGTGTGAACTCAGACACGAGGGTCAAAGGGTGGACCCATCAGCATTTCACATTAGATGAAAAGTTGATTGAAGGCTAAGAGTTGCATTAATAACATGTACAAATTGAACAAAATGAGAAAATAAATCTGCAACCAAGGAGGTTTTTGAGGTGATATAGACAGCCTCCATGTGCTCAGGAGGCTGGAACAGCAGATGTCACTGACGTGGCTCGATCTGCATCGATCATAGACTTGATGTAGAACTCACCAGCCTTGTATGAAGACCTAACCATGGGACCAGATGCTACATATCGAAATCCCTGCCAGAAAACCAAGAGTATATGTTTTAGAGCAAACTCACTAATACCAACTAAATGACTAATACCAATTGTGTTGCTCTTAATCACTAATACCAATTGTGTTGCTCTTAATTAACCGAGCTTGTTTTTAAAATACGGGATTACTGATATAAAGAGTGGTAACTATGAATGACCACTGAAAAATTGATTCCTGGTGAAACTCACAAAGAGCAGAACGGTTTGTGATTAATGACGCCTCTTACCCAGATTGTCAAAATTAAGATTCGACCACATGCAATGGACCACACTAAGAAATTAGCTCCCGGATTTAGACTTAGAATTCCATGATTGAATGAGAAAATATGGAGTTCGAAGTTTGTGGGGAACCAAAAGTGGTTTCTATAATGGAGTAGCATAAGTGCATAATGTGAATCTGCTAGTTTTGTCATCCCAAACCCACTCCTTGTCAGCCATGAGAGCAATAAAGTTGAACGGCATAAAACATCATCATCATCAAAGTCCATTCCCGAGACTTTTGGGGTCGGCTACACGGATTTTGGTTCTCCAAGCAAAGCGGTCTTCCCACATATCCTCGCCTAATCCAAGCTCAATGATGTCTTCCTTCACCGCATTCATCCAAGTTTTCAACGGCCATCCCCTCCGTCTACACCCTCCATTAACTTGCAAATCTAGACATTTTCTAATTGACGTCGTGTTTAGTTGCCTCCGCACGTGACCAAACCACATTAGACGCATTTCTCTAATTTTGTCCTCTATGGGCGCTACATCTAAGTATCTTCTAATTCTTTCATTCCTAATTTTATCCTTGCAGGTTTTACCACACATCCACCTTAACATATGCATTTATGCTACTGCCATCCTATGCGCATGTTTTCCTATAGTAGCCCAACACTCTGAACCGTATAGCATGGTCGGTCGAACAATTGTCTTATAGCATTTCCCTTTTAGCCTTGCAGGCACCCTTTTGTCATATAATACTCCTGACGTCATTCTTCATTTCATCCAACTATCTTCAATCCTATGGTCTACATCTTCTCCAATAGCCCCATTCTTTTGAATTATAGATCCTAAATATCGAAAAGTCTCACACTCTAGGACCTCCACGTCTTCGATCTCAATTGCATTACACTTCCCTCATGATTCACAACCAAAATTGCACACTAGATACTCTGTCTTCGAACGACTAATTCTAAAACTCTTACTCTCTAAAGTCTCCCGCTACCTATCTAATTTCTGACCTAAACCTTTACCAGTTTCATCAATTAAGACAATATCATCTGCAAATAACATGTAGGTCGCACCTTGTTGATAGGTTATGGGATCCTATAAAAACCCAGCTCGCTTTCCAAAAAAAAATAATAACATGCACCAAGGTACATCTTCTTGCAGATGTCTAGTCAACTCAACCATGACCAAAGCAAAGAGGTATGGACTTAAGGCCGACCCTTGATGTAGTCCTACTGACACTGGAAATTCATTGGACATCCTACCCACTGAGCGAACACTTGTTACAGCCCCTTCATATATATCCTTAATGATATCGACATAACATTGATACACTTTCTTCCTTCCAATCACCCAGCAAATTAACTATATGGGGACCCTATCGTAAGCTTTCTCCAGATCAATAGAAACCATATGCAAACTCTTACGTTCCTCTCGATATTTTTCTATTATTTGTCTAAGTAAGAAGATGGCCTCTGTAGTTGAACGGCTCGAACAATTAATCAAAAAGGGAACGTCCCACAAAAAAGAATAACGACTAAGGAGTCTGAGGACAAACCAGCCTCAGACTGGACAGCAAAGTGAGCAACAGGGTCAAGTTTTATGGACAATGAAGTCTCTCAAAATCTTTTCAATGTCATTGGCTATAGAGACTGGAATTGTAACGGTAGGCATAAGATATACTGGAATGCCTCTTATGGTGTTGTTAATAAGTCACCCAGCCCACTTTTGAGATATACTTCCTTTGCCAAACTGCAAGACGCCCTCTAATATTACTCATCACATCTTCCCAAGCTTATGCTACTTTATATATGTATGTCCAATGGCACCCCAAGATACTTGATGGGAAACAAACCTATATTGCAAAGCAAGATGGATACCAAAGACTGAACATCAACAAATGGGTAAATGGGAAGCAATACTGATTCGAGAGATAGTTGCGTACCCAAAAAACACTTTAAATGACCCACACACTTAGAGAAGAGGGATTCAAAAAGAGGATTGTAAATAGGAACAGAGATACCCTGATCTTTCTCAGTTTTAGGAATCATACATATAAGAACTTTGGCTACAACTGAGAAGATAAGTGGAGAAAGAGGACTGCCTTAGGCAAATGCCTCTAGTAGCCTGAAAATACACATGAGGTAACCCATTCATGTTGATCAAGAAGAGATTGTTTAGAGCAAAGCAAGAACCCACTTCAACCATTTAAAACCAAATCCCATGAGCGTCAACATACCCCACAGGAAGTCGAAATGGTTCCAAAATGTCACCTAGTTTCACACACTTTCCTAAAGTGACGGTTTCCACCCACTTCATTTGAGGGTAATCTTTTAAGAACTCAATATCCCTGAGCACCATAAGAAGTGTCCCAAAGTAAGGAAGTAAGCTCCATCATAAGAGGAACAGGAGCTCCATCATAAGAGGAACAGGAGTTTCTCTTCTCCTGTCCATAATGGCACCCCAAAGAAATTTTTTCCTGTGTCCATTCTCATGAATACATCCTTGTAGGAAGACCATTGCAAGCTACTTGCCAAATATAGAAATGTCAAAAACCTTGGGGTAAATGCCTCATTGCAAAGCCCCCAACATATTCTGCAATGTATGACTCCATCATCTGCGCAAAGAATAAATTTTGCAGTGGTCCTTTGCTTCCCATTTCCATTCGCATACTCCACCACATTTTTAAAATTCTGAAAAAACAAAATTGAAGTTCCAGGAACTCCTTTAATGTCTACTTCTAGGACATACTAATAACCCTTGCATATACTTATTCTTTAAGATTTGATATGGTACCCCATACAAATGGTGAAAGACATCGGAATGTAAGGGGTGGTTCTAAAAAATTTTAGGGGGCGTTTGGTTCAAGGTAAAATTTTCTCAAGAAAATTTGCCAAAGGCGAGAGAAGTGAGAGGAGGGAAAGTAGAAGAGATGTTGAAAAACATGGATTTGTGATGATCTCTATCCTCATCTTTTTATACATAACTGTGACGAATGTTTTCTTCGCTTACCCCCTATGAAAATATTTGCCAAAATATGTGTCATCTTCAATCCCAAGGTGGATAACTTTTTTCCCTTTTTTCCCTTTTTCCCTTTTTCCTCCATCTCCTCTCATTTTGGAGTTATCCCATGTCAAAATTTCCTTGGAAGTTGGAACCAAACACACCCTTTTCAAGGGTGACGTCAGTTTGGCTTAATAGATAAAGGGGCTAGAAGGAGAAATTTATTAATAATAGTAAAATTTCTTGTATGAATAACAAATAAATTTTGCTTATTAGGAAAACAGACGTGAATCTAGTTAATGTGGACCAAGTGAATGCAAAGGCAAAGGAATTGGAGGGTTAAGTATGTACCATGTCCATGCCAAGAATTCGGTACTTCTCAAATGCTTCGGGGGTCACGTATTCAGATACCGGCATATGCCGCTTTGATGGCCTCATATACTGACCAAATGTCATGACGTCAACGCCAGCAGCCCTTACCTTCTCCATTGTACTCATCACTTGATCAGGGGTTTCCCCACAGCCCAACATTATTGACGTCTTCGTAAGTGTACCGGCAGGTGCATACTTTTTGGCCATCTTCAGAACTTCTATTGATTGCTTGAAATTAGCACGATGATCACGTACCATACTTTGAAGCTCTTCAACCGTCTCGATGTTGTGTGCAAATACATCTAAACCAGACTTTGACACAATGTCTACACATCCCGCGTCTCCACGGAAATCAGGAACTACACCACAACCATCAAAGAAAACAATGTTAACAAACAAGGGTCCAAGAATGTTTTCACATTTTATAACAAAAATGTTAGACGTGTCCGTAAGATAAACCATACCAAGAGCTTCTATCAAAATATCAGGCTTTAGTTTCTTCAATGTTTGTACAGTCTCTGCAAAATGACCACTTCCTTGATCAGATAAATCATCACGGTCAACACTTGTGATCACAACATACTCCAGACCCCATGATGCAATAGCCTCAGCTACATTTGATGGTTCGTTTGGATCTGGTGGAGGGGGAGTCCGTGATGTCTTCACATTGCAGAATCTAAATGGTCACACATGCAGAAACAACACATGAAAGATCTCATAAATACAATTTCATAACTCCTGCATAACTAAAACATTGAACAAAAACATGGGTAAGCCAAAATGAGACCAACTTCAACGAAATAAGTGTCCCATCTTGAAGCTATAGACATGAACCACATCAGATGAACTGTATTTCATTTTTTTTTTCAAAATTTTCATTCAGAAAATAAATAAACAAATAAATAAAATCCATCTAATCACTTAAATTGATAACTTGCATCCACATTCTGTTTCCGCATACTATTTAAAATCGTATTGATGTTACTAACAACTATGTAGTGAACAAGCCATCATATATTTCCAATTAGCTACTGGTGTTGTGTGAATTGTGAAGTAAGCATTTAAATACAACTTCAAGGTTTGTGCTAAATACCCACATATACTATAATTAAGGGAGCGTATTCAATTAAGGATTTTAATGGATTGGATTTTATTAAAGGTTGCATCAAGCTGGAAGTGCCAGAAACCTCAAAATCAATCATGGACTTCACTTATGGATGATGGCTAGGTGAATTATGAGACATGGTCGGACCCGGGGGGGCTCCTGCGCACAAAGCGCAGCACGGGCTCCTGCGCACAAATAACATCCGTAGGATCTGATCCAACGGTCCATATTCATGGATTTGAAAAAAAAATTTATTTCAAAGTTTTTTTTTTTACTGCACCCTCCTTCCCTTTTCCTTTCCTTTCTCTCTTATCTCCTCGCAAACACCGCCACTTACTTCCAAACTCACTCTTTTTCACCCCTTTTTACTCCTCTTCTTCATCAGATCGACAAGAGAATCAAAGCCCAAAATAGGTTGAGTTTTTTTATTCATTTTTTAATTTTGAGTTCTTGATTGGTGTTTTTAGATTGTTGTTTTACATGATTGTGTATTGGCAGAGATGGGTGATGAAGAAAGAGGAACCACCACCCAACAACAACATGCAGAAGGACGAGGAGTAGATGGATCATCAACAGAGACAAGGATCTTCCCCTGCTTGTTCTGTGCAAGAAAGTTTTACAGCTCACAAGCTTTGGGAGTCATCAAAATGCACACAAGAAGGAGAGGAGTGCAGCAAGGAAGGCACAAAGGGCATCAGAGCACAGACTCTGCAGTTTATCTTCACATCTTCCATTGCCCCAAATAGTTTTTCCTCATCAAATGGGGATGGGTGTGGGTCCCATCACTCCTTCAATATGCATAAATGCACATGCAGGTACACTTGGGCCTTTCCCTGCTTCCTCTGCTGCCCCTCATCAGTTTTCTCATCAGTTTGGATACAATGGTGCCCCAAGGTTTGATTATGGGTCTTATGGGGGTGGTTGTGCTTCTTCTTGGTATAGATATGGGGTTGATGAGCAAAGCTATTTGAATTGGCAGAGGAGCTTTAGACAGAGCAATTTGGATGGGCAGTCCTCAAATTCATCCATGGTGATTAGGAAAACACCCAATTTTTAAGAAGCAGCTTTTAATATATATAAGAAAACACCCAATTTTTTTTTTTTCTTGTTCTGAATTTTTGTTTTTTATCTGAAAAATGGGATTATAGATGAAAACCCATTTGAGAAATGCAAAATCTGAGATGGTTTTCTGATGAGTTGTTTGATTGTGCAAATGGAATGTGAGAAGCAGAGAGAGTACCATATCTGTCCCTGATCTCAAACAAGTACCAAGTTTTATGCAAACCGTGAGAATTGGTAAGTTAGACATGCATTTTTTGTTCTTGTAATGTGGTTGTAGTAAAAGAAGTGAGAGCTTGTTTTTATGGCTTTCAATGGTGGGGAATGTTTGATGGTGTGAATATAAAAATTGAGTTGGAAGGGTTAAGCTTCAACTCTTAACTTTGAATCCCTGTGATGCACTAGTAAAAATTGTTTCCTTTTCACTATCAGAATGTTGCAAAAAACTCAACCTGTTTTGGGCTTTGGTTCTCTTGTCGATCTGATGAAGAAGAGGAGTAAAAAGGGGTGAAGAAGAGGAGTAAAAAGGGGTGAAGAAGAGTGAGTTTAGAAGTAAGTGGCGGTGTTTGCGAGGAGATAAGAGAGAAAGGAAAAGAAAAGGGAAAGGAAGGTGCAGTAAAAAAAAAATTTTGAAATAAATTTTTTTTCAAATCCATGAATATGGACCGTTGGATCAAATCCGACGGATGTTATTTGTGCGCAGGAGCCCGTGCTGCGCTTTGTGCGCAGGAGCCCCCCCGGGTCCGACATGGTCAGAAGGGAGAGAAATCTTACGTTACATTTTAACTCAATCATGCACTTAGATGTTCTTCCAATTGGTTGCAGAAACAACAACATCGATCAAATAAACAACAACATCAATCAAATAACACCTGCTTGACATACCTAAGTACTACAAATCAAGCACAAAAGATGATCCATGTAAAAAGTTTTTATAAAACAATCACTAATAGTAACTTCTTGTCTATCTCCTTTCGGAATATAACAAACTCAAGAATCCCAATGACCCAGCAAATCTAAATTCTCAAATTACACAACTTTCAATCTAAAACCATAACTACAAACTATGACAACTCATAGATCAACACAGCTACCCTTTATAATAAAATGGGTTCTCTTAAATTCAAAATTAACAACACCCACAAAGCCAAAACAACTAAAAACCAAAAAATTAGATCAATTCAAAGAACCAAAACTCCAAGGTCCAACCTTTAACTCCCTCTTCCAATCCCTCTCCAAAACAGCCAAAGCAGCACTAACCATTGCTCCCAAATCTGAGTTTGTTGTCCCATTTCTTCTTTCACAAACCCTAACCCTATAAGAAGTTGCAAAGATAGGGAAGGAAAGAGAGATGTCGAACAATCAACAACGAAGACGAAAGATCGACTGGTTTGGGTGGGGATTTGCAGCAGTGACTGGCGGTGGGGTTGGAGCCGCCAAGAAGGGGCAGAGGATGTCAGTGTAGAGATCTTCAAACACATCATCGATTAAAGAAAAAGAGGTTTATGTGAGGGTCTTTATGTTCTAAACGAAGAAAAAAAAGAGAATGAAAGAGGAAATTGAGAGAGAATATGAGGGGGAGAGTTGGATTTGGAAGGGGTTTTGTTATTTATACCTCTCACTCACAAATCCTTCAAAATCCATCATTTTTTTTAATATCCTTTGATTTTTGTGGATTTTTGAAAATCTTGAATTGAATACCTCCGATTATGAAGGATTGAATACCCCTGATTTTGATGGATTTTAAAATAATCCTTCACAATCCATATTTAATACCTCTGGATTTAAATGTATTCTTTTATGAGGTATTAAGAATTGTGAAGGATTACGAAAGATTTTAAAATCCAATGATATTCAATTAAGGATTTAAATGAATACATCTAAATCCAGGGGTATTCAATATTTCAATATGATTTGTTTTAAATCCATCAAAATATGGATTGTGTTCAATATGGATTGTGAACGATTGTTTTAAAATCCATCAAAATCAGGGGTATTCAATTCATGATTTTCAAAAGTCCATCAAAATCAGGGATATTTAAAAAAATACTGAATTTTGAAGAATTCGTGAGTGGGAGGTATAAATAACAAAACCCCTTCCAAATCCAACCTCTAACCCTCGGATTCTCAATCTTTCTCCATTCCCCTATCTTATTCTTTTTTTTTTCTTCTTCGCTAAGAACACGAAGAACCCTCACAAAACCTCTCTCTAATCGATGACTATGATGAGCTTGGAGATCTCTACATCGACGTCCTTCGCCCATTCTCGGCGGCTCCAACCCCACCGCAAGCCACCACTGGAAACCCCAACTCGAACCTCACCAAACCAGTCAATCTTTTGTCTTCATTGTCGATCAATCATTCGATTTCTCTCTTTTCCTTCACTGTCTCTACAACTTCTAGGGTTAGGGATTGTGAAAGAAGATGGGGCAACAAACTCTGATTTGAGATTGGGAGCAATGGGTATGGTTGCTTGGCTGTTTTGGAAAATGATTGGAAGATAGGGATTAAAGGTTGGACCTTGGAGTTCTGGTTCTTTGGATTTATCCAAGTTTTGGTTTCTAGTCTGTCTTGGCTTTCTGGATATTGTTAATTTTGAGTCTTGGCTTTCTGGATATTGTTAATTTTGAGTTTAAGAGAGCCCATTCAATTGTAAAGAGTAGATGTATTGATCCACGTGTTGTCAGAGTTTGTAGTTATAGTTCTAGATTGAAAGTTGTGCGATCTGGGGATTTAGATTTGTTAGGTCATTGGGATTTTTGAGTTTGTTATATTCCGAAAGAAGATAGACAAAGAGTTAGTATCATTGATTGTTTTATGAAAACTTTTTACAAAGATCATCTTTTGTGCTTGATTTGTAGTACTTATGTATGTCAAGCACGTGTTATTTGATTGATAAGTAGGTTGATTGGAGGAACATCTAAGTGCATAAGTGAAATCCATGAATGATTTTGTGGTTTCTAGCACTTCCAGCTCGTATACAACTTTTACCAAAACCCAATTCTAACTACTATAAATTTGCACACTAGTACCACACACAAATAAATGATTGTTTAATTGATATTTTGATGGATGTTTTATGTTTTGTGTGGGCATGGAGAACAATAGATGTGGAGTGTTACTATTACTAATAATAAATTTATAAGAATTCATAAGAATCCTTAAAAATCCATCAAAATCCAGTTCTTTAAAATCCATCAAAATCCAATCTTTTGAAATTTGATGAGATTTCCTTAATTGAATACTCTTAGATTTTAAATCCTTAATTGAATACACTCCCCTAAATCATCTAAAACTTATATCGAACTAAAAATTACAGAAGACTCATATTCTCTCTTTGTTAGCATCAGTAGTGTTTGTTTTACTTCAATGAGTTATCTTGCTCAAACTACTAACTTATCAACCGTTTCCGAATATTTTAGCTCAAATTAATCACAATAGTCAATAACAACCAAATTGAATACAATGTATAAGCTTTCAAATACACACAATCAAACAACAACAAAATTATTAAATGTTTTCATCACATTTGAACTATTCTTCTTAGCAAAATCAATAAATAAATCAAATCCATCGAATTACATACCTGCATCCACGAGTGCAAGTGTCACCAAGAATCATAATGGTGGCAGTGGCAGTCCCGGTCTCTCCCCCAGACCAACACTCACCCAAATTAGGGCATTTAGCCTCTTCACAAACAGTATGCAGCTTCAACTCCCTCAATTTTTTCTTGATGGCAGCATACTTGGATCCACCGGGGATGGATTCTCTCATCCATTTAGGCTTTGGTAGAGGCTTCTTCTTGGTCCCGACTTCCACCGAGTAGTCTTCGCTGTCGCGGAGGCGGATGAAATCCGAGAGGGACGGTGATTCCACTGCCAGCCGCTCGCGGAGGGCCGCTAGGGTTTGTGGGGAAGAGGAGGATTCTGAGGTAGAGGCGGAGGAGGAAAGGTTTCGGAGGGTGGAGAGAGAGTGGAGGGTGGATTTGAAAGGGCGGACGACTGGGATGAATCGAGGGTACATTTCGATATCGATGACGAATCTTCTTCTTCTTCAACTTCTTCGTCTTCCCCCTCTCTCGCTCTGTGTGACTCAAAAGGGTCAATGAGGATGACGGGTCGAGTTCGGCTGCAAACAGACACGCCCGCTAACTCAACTCGCCACAGGTGCTAGGCATCCTATCCCGTGATTCCGATCCCGTTCCGAATTTTTTCGAATTTTTTTTGGATTGATCAAACTCATCCCAATTTCATCTCGTCCCGATTTAGAGTGGGATGAGATCAATATGCAGATTTTCTATCATGCTCATCGCATCCTAAATTTATTTATTTAATATTTATTATTATTAATTTTAATCAAAATACTTTCGAAAGTTTAGGATGTGTTGAAATTAAATCAAAACATCTATTTATTTGAAAATTTACTTGTTTGATTTGATATTTTTTGTTTATGTAGAAATTATATTTTAGGTCAAATAGAACCCATAAAAATTTATGTTTTTCACATTTTATATTGGTTATAAAAAAATTATTCTTGTAAAAATAAAGGCAAATGATGGATTGGGTTACTTTTGCACTATAAGTTATATAGTTGGAAAATATTGCTCCTAATTGTATTTTGTATGAATGATATTTCAACTTTTGCAAAACTATGAAGGGGCTTATTTCATCTCTTATCATTTACTCGACAAACTTAATTTCATTGTAAATTAATTTTCCACAAATTTCACATGACATTTAATATTGTTATGATGAAAATTATATGTATATAAATTGAGTTGTGCTACGGTGCACTGTGCACCTTAGAATTTCTCATATGAATTTGACATTATTGGCGTGTGAGCAATGTGAGATGAAATTCTTTTATTATTTTTTATTGGAGGATTGTTTAATATATTTTCACCTGTCTCGTCCCAAACGAATGGGATGGGATAAGGATGATGTCCATCCCGTTACATGCCCACCCCTACACCTACCAATAACATCAAGGATTGTGATTTTGTTTTCTGGGATAATTTCAATAAGTTGATTTTAAGAAATATTTCATTGTGTATAAAAAAAATTTAATTTCGTTGTAACTTTAAAGCTATCAATATAATTTAAGCATTTTAAACTCTTACATACTATATAAATAGTCTCAACGACTCATAATGTCATACAAATAACAATCACTACTAATATACCAAATTTTCAATACTAAACTAAGGTTATAACAGGTTAAAATATACAAAAATTGAGACTGACCTAATGAAAGAAATAAATATTTTGAATTTCGAAAAAAATTAAATATTTAGTGAAATTTCAGTATTTTTCGAGAAATCACATTCCTTGCATAACATTACAATGGTGGTGGTATGCTTAAAGAAATATTTCGTCGTGTAAAAAAAAAAAAAATATATATATATATATATATATATATATATATTGTTGTAATTTTGAAGTTGTCAAATGGTGGATGTTGAGTGATACCTCAAATTAGCCTAAATTATAGGGGTTCTCTCATAAATTTTTATGACAAAGAATTCCATGCAACCAAACACACCCTAAATTCTCAACGGGGTCTGACACTCAATGGCAAAGTGCTGATAATGAAGCTTCTGACCTTAATAAGGAAAGCTAGAACATAATAGAAATTGTTTTGGTAGTCTGAAATTTCCATTAAATCATGGCTATGGTTGCAAGAGGGTTTGACTTGAGTGTTGAGAGAGACTGAGGTTCTACTCCCTGCCGCAGCTCATGTACAATTTTTTTGTTAATATATATACCATATATATCTATTATAAAAAAAAAAAAAAACATGACTCATTATTTGTTGATCACAATAAAATGTGGTTTATAGCATGTTTGTTAAAAAAATTGAAATCGAAGTCTTACTGAAAGTGGATACTGAAGGCTTTTACTAAATGCTAATATTGAAAAGAAACTTTGTGCTAAAGTTTTAGTAAAGTTTAGTAAAATGGTTTGTAAGATTTATTTTAGTGATATATAAACTTTAATAGAAAATTTTGAAATAATAATGTTATAGCAGTGTTCTAAAAAGCATTAGGCGGCGAACAGGTGCCCAGCGCTCAGGAGCCTATATAGGCAGTTTTAGATTTTGTATTATAACTTTAATAATTTACAAAAGTTAAACATAATACTTTATCAATTATATCCAATTTAATACCAAGATACATATGCAAAATTTCAAAACATGGAAAATTAACAATCATGAACAAAATTTATTAAAACTCAAATTACTGAAGTTGATCATGATGGGTACTTTATACAAAATTGAATTTGTGGACAAATATTCAAACCTACTCTTTATTTTTCTTTAAATTGCATGAATGACTTCAGTCATGTTTGATAAAATCTACATTACTAAAATTGGTACCGACAGATCATTTGAGAATTTCATTAAGTAATCATCATTTGTTACATTTAGACATATACTGAATAAAAAATAATTAAATTGTTTATTTCAAAAAATGGGAAAGAAAAATAAAATAAGAACGCAATCAACCTTATTAAAAAAAAAAAAAAAAAACTCGCCCAAATTGCCTAGACTGCCCAGGCCCCGCTCCAGCCATTAATTTTGGTGTTTCTCTAAAGCCTAGGCGCGCCTAGGCCGTTTTTTAGAACATTGTGTTATAGATAGAAATGTAAGCAAAGATAAAAGGTTTGGAACATTTATAGCTTTTAGTGTTTAGATATGAGCAAGAAAATATTGCTTCTTACTTTAAACTATCAATTTTTACACTATTTCAATGGTTGAATTCAGACTTCATACACATAAACAATTGTCACTTAATAGAAAAATAGCAGATTTTTCTAGAATTAAGTGTTTATTAAAAATGTTCTTAGTTTGACAATGCTTGTCTTATATTATATTCACTTAATCGACGGTTTAAAAGAATAAATTTTTTACGACAGGACTTAGATAAGATGGGTACATCTTTTATTGGATATACATACTTATGCCTACCACACTATTTTCCAACCCCCCTCTCCGTTGGTTTCCCTTTCTCTTCCCCGTTTAAACCAACTAGAACCTAACTTTGGTGTTAAATGTTTGTTATGTTATTAATTCATATTATTGTTGTAGGTTGTATAACCCTATAACTCTCTTGTGACTCTTCATGTATTTTGTAAATGTTGCTGCTAAATAATACCACCACTTCTCCTGATGGACATCACCACCGACCACTTTTTTTTTTTAAATTTACTAAAAGACACCACCACTATATATAGAAAAAAAAAACATAATCATCATCTTCTCCTCTCTCCCTTTCATCTCCAACCGCCACCTCCTCCTCCTCCTCCCCTTCACCCCACCACCTCTCCTTCATCCCCTTCACTCCACCACCTCGCCACCTCCCCTTCACCTCGCCACCCGTCGCCACCTCTCATGTTCCTCCCCTTCACCACCTCGCCACCCACTGCCACCTCTCCTGCTCCTCCCCTTTACCACACCACCTCGTCACTGCCACATCTCCTCATCGTCCTCCCTTTCACCCCACCACTTTGCCACCGCCACCTCTTCCTCCCCTCCCCTTCACCCACCACCTCTCCTCCTCCTCCCCTTCACCACCACCACCTTGCAACCGCCACCTCTACTCTCATCTTATTTTTCACCTCCTTTTTTTCGCCCTGTTTTTCTCCTTCGCCCTCGCGGCGGTTCCTGTGAGTGGGGAACCCACACTCGCCGGAATTTTCGCGAGGGAAACAAAATTTGTCGATGGTGCGGCAAGAACAAAGTTACCGCCTAAGTTTGTAAAAAAGTATGCGAGGTGCATATGGATTTCTCCACTTGCAAGTGCCACAAGAACACAATTACCGCCTAAGTTGTAAAAAAATGGAAAAAATAAAAAATAAAATAAATAAGGCACTATTTTCGTCGTTATTTTTTAGTGTAAATGTTGAAGAGGACGAGATGCCCATATGTTGATCTTGTTAGGCAATTGTAAATTTTGATCTTGTTGATCCGAGATGCCCATATGTTTAGTTTGTATATATAAGAATTTTGGGATGCTGGTTATATAATGCAGTTAGGAATTTTGTGAGTATTTGCAATTGCATTTTCATTGCTTATAACATTTGCATGCATAATATATAAAACATTAAAAAAAAAAAAAAAAAAAAACCACAACAAAAACACTTCCATTTGCATATTTTCTTCACAAAATATTTTATATTTTCCTTCAAATTCAAAAAGTAAAATTATGCCTTTAATTCCTGCTCAAGACTTCAGTTGTCAGAATGAATAAAAAGGGGAGAGAGACTCTCCTTGTCTAAGACTTCTCGAGGATTTGAAAAGAACCCTTGTAAGTGCCCTGAAACATAACCAAGTAGTAATAGTTTGTACCCCAAACGCAGCGGTTACCGCGCGCTATACACATCAAGTCGCAGCGGCTAACGTGACAACAATAAAGTAAATCGCAGCAGATCATGCACATTTGTCCAAAATGCCTACAAAGAAATATACGCAGCGTAAAATGCGAGCCTAGGACACAACATCACACCAACCGCTGCGGTTTGGGCAAAAACCAAACACTGGTTTCTATCCAAACGCAGTGGCTGCTGCAAGAATATTTGTCCCACTCGCAATGGCTGGCGCGTCTGAATAGAAACCAGACTCTGTCCATTTTTTAGTTATTTGTATTTGATTTTTTTTTTCAATTCTTGTGTGTTTGATACAGTATTGATATATACGATTTGTTGCTAACCCTACTTTTGAACACCCTAACTTGAGATGGTAAAAAAAAGAGTTTAGCAATAAATGAAATATGCAATTACTGTAGCAAACTCATAGGAATTGAAAAAATATTCAAATACAAAAGAACAAAAAAAAGGACAGAGTCTGGTTTCTATTCAATCGCAGCGGACAGCGCGAGTGCGTGAATACCTTTTGCAGTTACTGTTGCGTTTGGACAGAAACCAGAATCTGTTTTTTGCCCAAAACGCGGCGGTTCGTGCGTGTTGTCTTCATATCCTTGCAGAGGCCGCTGCGTTCAAACAGAAAGCAGACTCTGTCCTTTTTTTTGTATTTGAATAATTTTTTTCATTTTTTTTCTATTCCTATGGGTTTGTTACAGTAATTGCATATTTGATTTATTGCTAAACCCCACTTTTGACCATCCAAAGTTGGAGTGTTCAAAAGTGGGGTTTAGCAATAAATCAAATATGTCAATATTGTATCAAAGCTATAGGACCAAAAAAAAACTCAAAAAAATATTCAAATACAAAAAATTTAAAAAAAAATGAACACAGTTTGTTTTCTGTCCAAACGCAGCGGTAACTGCAAGGGTATGAACACAACCCACATGAGCCGCTGCATTTTGGAAAAAAAAAAATCTGGTTTCTATCCAAACGCAATGGCTCTAGCGAGGCATTGTCTTATCGTCGCCCGAGCCGTTGCGTTTTGGACAAAAACCCGACTCTATTTCATACAATTGTTGAATTTCTACGATTTGTAAAAACCTGACTCTATTTCATACAAGCATACTTGGGAAAACTACCATGGTTGCATAATCACAAGGAAATTACTTGGGAAGACAAATAGAATTGCTTGAGAAGGCGAATAGAATTTGTTGGGAAGAGAAATTCATAACCAATTCATTTAAGTTGTCATTTAAATTGAGCATTATAAAGGGGAGTTGTCTTTTACTATTCATCGACAATTGAAAAGAAAGAAGAAAAGATGAAGAGAAAAGGGAAATGTTCAAAGAAGAAAACTCTGACGATGAAGAATGGGATGAAATAGGGGATCCCGAAGAAGACGACTCCTTCTTGGCTGAATAGTCATCTCGTCATCGTCTTCAGATGATGAGGATTCACTGTCCTAGGAGGAGAACAGTGAATCATCATCGTCCTTTGATGAAGGTGAAGGTGATGGTGACGCGTCAGTGAACTACTACTCGTCTGACGAAGAGGGCCACAAACGTCACCCCATGAAGGACTTTGTTGAGCGCCAAGATTTATGTATTTTTTGACATTTTTTTTTGTAAAAGTTTAAAATTTTAATGGATATTAATGTTTACTGTTTATTTTAATGTTTGTTTTTGTGTTTTTGCCTTGTAATATTTTTGTATTTCTCAAATTCCAAATTTTGTTGTCAACGAAATAAGAGAAAAGAAAGAAAATAAGAGTGGAGGTGGAGAAGAAAAAAAAATCGCTGGCTGAGTGAAGGGGAGGGATTGACAGTGGCCAAGTGCAGAAATTCTGAGGAGGAGGGGAAAGAAAGGGAGAGGAGAAGAAGCGGAAGAAGAAAAGCAAAAGAGAGAAGGAGAGAATAAGAGGAAGAGAGGAAACCGGCGTGGTGGTGGTGGTGGTGGTGGTGGTGGGGGTGCTTCATGGAGAAAAAAGGAAGAGAGAAAAAGAGAGGGAGAGAGGAAAATGAGTTATTTTTATAAGTGGCGTCCTTCAGAAAATAGCCTGATGGCGGTGTCCGTCGGGAGAAGTGGTAGTGTTATTTAACAACAGCCTTTTGTAAAACTTTAGAATGCATAATTTATTACATTTGAAATTATAATTTCTCATTAATATTAGCCTGAGTGAAGTTTGCGTGTTCTTTATATTATGAACTATCTGACAAATTTATATAGATACTCGTGTATAGGCTTTCATTTAAGTTGTTTAATAATTTCATTGAATTGTATCTCATTTTTTCACATATTAGTACACGTTTCACGTATAAATGAGATTTTTCCCAAAATAATTCTTAAAATGGAAGAACGGAGTTGTATCGTTTCACAAAACACAAACCTCAAGGTCGGAAACTATAAAGGATGGTGATCGATATAGGGGAAGCATAAAAATGATGGAGCAATATGGAGTACCATGCAATTTATCACATAAGACTTAATTCTGAAAAATTAAGTGGTTTTCTAATTAAGTGATATTTGATAATGTGTCTAAAGTCTGAATTGAACCTATCTTTAGTGCCAAATTAAGTGTATAGACAAAAAGCAAGATTGTCTTGCTTATATCTAAACATTGAAAGCTGAAAGTGTTATAAGCGTTCAAATTTTTCTATTTTTGACATCATCAACATATAAAAAACTTTGAATTGAATTTTATTTATCTTTATAATGAATCCAATAAACAATTTTTCAACACTTTCATATTCAGTATTCAAAGTTTATTTTTAGCATCAATATTCAATATAAGCCTTCACTATATGTCTTCGGATTTAGTGTTTCTGAAAAACAAGCTCTAAGAGTAAAAAAAAACATTGTATTTTTTCCATTGATGGAATTTTTTTAGCATAGTAAAAATGGCTCCATCATCCCGGAGAGTTTCCATCGAATTTCAGGAAACCTCATCATCATTATACCCGCTAAATATGGAAAACTTTGTAGGAATTGGATTTATAGGCAGATTAAGGAGAAAGCATAAGCCATGTCCAAAAGTAATCCAATACTTCTGTAAATTGACTGAAATAATAAAAATTTAAGGCTAGAGTAAGAAAAAAACTTCACTTAAGCTTTCAAATAATAATGATATTTATCTTGGTTGATGTTACAGTAATTAGTCCGATGTAAACATAATCTTGTATTACCCCAATTCTCTTCAAGTGCATACAATACATGACAATCTTCAAGAGCACATGGATTTTGTGGTTTGGAAACAATTGAAGAAAAAGGGTAAATATTCTATTTTTTTCTTCTTCTATTCAACACTTTTTTTTTTAATGAATTCATCCCTTAAAAGGAAACAAATGAATGAATATTTGTGAGGTCTCATGCATTAAGCGCATAACATAAATATCAAAAAAAAAAAAAAATACCTTACCAGAGTTCACAATAATCAGAATGCATACAGGTAGATGGCATCAGCTACACCATCTTCATCATTGCTAGCACCAATCACATTTGCCGCAGCTTTCGTCTTTTCTTCCCCATTTTGAGAGAAACCCCTAAAGAAGAAGCCAGCTCAAGCATTTCTATATCATTTTCTCCATCACCAATGGCCATCACATAATAATTATTGATAAAGTGAATCAGCAAGTATATTTTCAGTGGAGAGACCACAATTAAACTAGGCCAATAGAATTGTTCCATGGAAAGGAAGAAAGTGTACTCAGAAGTTTCAATCTCTCAAAGCTATAAACCCATCGATCAAACCTAAGGTTCCTCAATCTGGTTAAAATGGTAAACAAATCTTAAGGCACTTTTTTTAGGATGTGCATGACCAAGAAGTCATCAACCTTTTGACCAATCGAGGATTCCAGGATTGAAAACTACCCACTGCCATAGATACATAATGCTACAGACACATTGCATCTTTCACTTATTTTGTAGTAATGAGGAAAATAACTAAAGAACCCTGGTATGGACATTATGACATTACCACATGATTAGAGAGAAACCATATAAATCTGTATCATAAATATGAAAAGGGGCAAAAACCACAATTACAAACCTCTTTTGTAATGATACCGAAATTATCCATTATATTGCACGAGTATAGAAACGAAAATATTGGTTCTATACTCCTATTCTCTAGTTGGAGTTTTGAGTGTTAGTGAAAGAAACTAAAATAAATGTCCAACCAAGATTATTCTCGGAACAGCTCCAAGGATGGGGCTGTGAACTTGAACATCTGTTGCATTTCTGAGTTCGAACACTGAACCATAAGCACAAAGGATATCCAGAAAATTAATGCAATTTCAAAGATACAATAAGAAAATTTCTATACACAGAATTAGAGGCGCAATACCTCTCTACAAACATCTGCGTGCAGGATCTAAATTTGTCCGACTAATTTCCCGGCCTTGTATGCCGTAAACAAGCAGTCCCTGAAAGTCAAGAAAATTCAAAATGATGAACGATATTGAAAGCTCTCTATGAGAAGATAAAGGTACACTAAAAGATAGCAGCAGTATCATAAGGTAATACAAGATACTCAACCATACAAGCCAATAAAAGCGTGTTTCTTTGCCTTGAACACATGTCAAAGTTAATCCTACAAGTCCTATGGTGGATATCAAAACTCAAAAACTGAACTAGACCAACATCTAGGCTAGTATCTGTCATATCCAATTGAACTATGTCATCTATGTCTTACTGGTTATCAACGCCGAAATCCTCTAATCGAGATTAAAACAAAGTTTGGTAGCAGCTTAGATTATTCCACCTTATAAATGTGTCATGACTAACTTTCCATTATAAAGCTTCAGGGCAGCAAGAATGGTGATTTCTACCTTTTTCTGCTCTACTTTAAGTATTACTACATTATAAAAATGAATCTTGGGTGCACCATAAGAGGGCAGTAAATGCTTAGTTTCATCCAAGAGAAGGGGAAAGGAGAAGTCAAACCAGTTAGAGAACTTATCGTAATCACTTTGTATTGATGTTGGACTACCGAAAGACCGTAGTTCCCACATTTACTACATTCGGCCTTCAAGTAGAATCAGATTTACTATATATCCTCAAAAACACAAAACATAAGAATCCGCTCCTAGAGCTACTTGAATTCGTGGCCCATAAACCAACAGATTTACATTCTAATTCCACTATATGAGCTAGGCACATTCACCAGAGCACTATGAACATTCCCGGACTGAAATACAAAACAAATTTCCATGTGTTCAGTTTATTCATGAAAATAAGATTCATGGTGTTGCAGAACAATCAAACCGAAAGATTCCACAAGTTGTAGAAAGAGTCCAACAAGTAAACCTGTAAGAAAACCCCATGAGAAGATTCTGAAACAACACCATCTTTTCCAGCTAATTCTACCTTCTTCAGAGCGCTTATAGCAGCCGGACGGGACTGTTTTTCAAGCATTTAATGAATAAGAGACCGTATATCACATTACATATGATACCTTGAGTTAAGAGCAAAGAATTATGATTCTCACCTTTCCAGTGGCTATCACCACTTTCACTCTCCTTGACCAGGAGCGGATTCAGTATTGCAGACAAAGGGGGACAAACAGTACACAACTATTTTACTATACAACTATACAAATATACATGACATGATTAATTCAATTGTAGCTAGCAAATGAAGAGCTTACCTTTTTGAATTGGAGAAAATATAAGCAAGCATGGTGGTATAAGATGGGAGTTGGCGAGAAACAGACCTCTGCTTTCTTTCAGACATTTTGGCGTTGAGGCTGGCATAAAAGTACAATATAAGTCCAAGTGGTAGTAGCGGCAGTAGCCTAGGTAGTGTCTCTTCTCTGGACTGGACCGGATGGAGAATTTTCTTCTTTTGGGCCAGCTCAGACGAAGCAAACAAACAACAACTTTTGAAATCTTAAATTTATAATTATTTAATCTAAAATAAAGAGATTAAATAGATAGAGATTAAAAAAAAAAAAAAAAATCTTTGAAATGTATAATTTCCCTTCCACCGGTTCCTAACCCAATTAAAAATGTTAATATGAATATAGTGGGAATTAAAAAAAATAAAAAAAAGACGATGGGTGGATAGATGAGAATTAAAAAGAGAGAGAGGGAGAGAGATAGATGAAATAAAATAGACAGGGATGGAGTGGGATTGAGATCGGTAAAGGTGGAGTTTAAAAAATAGAAAACAAAAGCTTTTGTTTCTGGAGTCAAGAGCCACAAGATTGTATATAAAGAGGGGCAATCTAAAATTTTAAAGGGGGGCAAGATAAAACATATAAGTAACTTAGTAGGATTTTTCAAAATATAAGGGGGGCAATTGACCCCCTTATCCAACACATAGATCCACCTGTGCCCTTGACATGTCCTCTCGCAAAGCGTTTGCAGTTTTAGGAGTAGTTTGACTTTTATTGTTCAAAATGTGCCTATATTAACAAAAGTGATGATTAATTATTAGAAGAGTAATGATAAGCTTTAAGAAAAAGGAACATACAGGCAGTGTCGGACCCAGGATTTTAGTCCAGGGGACGAATTGATAAATAGTTGTTAGTTGGTAATAGTAGTTACCAAGGGTGAAACAAATTTTTTTCCTACTCGAGCTAGTAATTAATAAAATGTACATTGCAGATACCAAATTGAATCCAGCATAATCCAATTTTAAGCCAAAATAATGTCACAATATCGATAACCTTAGTAAGAGCAAATTAGCGTAATAACAAGAATATATAACTAAAATCAAAAAATAATTAGGATAAGTGTCTAGTTGAAGCTTAAAAAATCAAAAAAAATTGAACATAATAAGAACCTAATACAATTTCATAGAAAAATGGTTTATGTGAGCCTCAAATTTTGTATGAGTTGGCTAATGGTATATATTTTCATTGAATTATATAGTTATTATTTTAGATATTAATTTCAAATATTTTTTGGAGGTTTTATATCACTTGTGAACAAACAATTCATTTTTTTAATGTTTGCAATTACATATAAAACTACATTGAAAACACAAAAAGTAGGGGCAGGTCACAATAGCAGAAATAATAATTGTTAATAGTCATAAAAAAATCATACACTCCAATAGGACCAAAAATAAGTTTCTATCAAACTAAACAATTTTTTAATATTAGCAATTACTAATAAAATTGCATTGAAAAAAATTAAAAATTAGATGAGCTCCAAGAGTATTGAACTCTAATCGTTTACTAAAATTGTTAACCTTTCAACCACTACACCAACAAAGAAGTGTTGAAATAATTGAATAAATAATTTTTATATTGTGTTATAAATTATATAATTGATTTTTTGTAAAGCTAAGTATTTATTAAAAATATTTTGAAAGTAGAGGGGGGCAACTGCGCCCCCCCCCCCCCCCCCCCCCCCCCTCCCCCTTGCACCTTAGTAGATCCGCCCCTGCATACTGGAGCACTATGTACTATATCTTCTGAAGCTCACCATCCATGTCATAGAAGATATAATTGAATTTTGGTATGATGACCATTAGTTGGAATATTTGTGCTGAGAAATTTGAATAGTTGTAACACCTGAACTTTTTCAATAACATGTTGGAAGAGGAAGCTTTTATAGGCTTTAGAAAATTTGGGACAAGATGATGAAGATAATGAGAAGTTAGTAGAAATGAGACCTTATTGATTCTCAAGTTTTTGCTTGATAAAAATGGGAGAACTCAACCCCTATTTATACTAGTGGCACCTCCTTAACCAATGGCTAGGATTATGCCAACACATTTCTAATCCAATGGTTACAATCCATCATCTAGAGTTCTCCACTAAAATATCTTCTATCTAAATTTGTCCATTCTTTTTTAATCCTAAAAATATCTAGATTTTATCTAATGACTTCTAGAAATTGGGTTCTAATCTAACTCCTAGAATTTGGGCTTTGTTATTTTATTTTCTACTTTTAAGCCCAGTTACAATTTAAATAACTAAAGCCCAATTACACCATAACTTAGCCCAAATCAAGTTTATATTCCAATCCCCCCCCCCCCCCCCCCCCTTCCCTTAAACTTGATTTGTCATCCCAAACAAACTTCTTAATTTGATAAAGTCTTCAAACTTGAGTGGTTTAGTGAAAATGTATGTTGCTTGATCCTGGGATCTCACATACTCTAGTTGCACTTCTTTTCTTGTGATACACTCTCTTATGTAGTGATACCGTGTATCAATATGTTTGCTTCGACCATGAAAGACTTGATTCTTTGATAAGGCCATTGCTGATTTGTTGTCGACATAGACCTCAGTTGGTTTTTCTTCTGGCATTCCAAGCTATTTTAGCAAACTTCTTAGCGATATTTCCTGACAGACACAGGATGTAGCAGCCACATACTCTGCCTCACATGTAGAAAGTGTGACAATTGGTTGCTCTTTTGACATCCAAGTAAAAGCGATATCTCCCATGAAGAACACAAAGCCGGTTGTGCTTTTTCGATCATCCACGTCTCCAGCCCAATCACTATCACTATATCCAAAATTTTTATAATCACTATTAGGATTATAGAATAAACCAAAGTTGTTCATACCTTTGCCGTAGCTGAGAATTCTTTTTACTTTCTTTAAATGAGTAGTTGTGGGAGATTCTATATACCGACTGACTAATCCAACGACATAAAGAATATCGAGCATCGTATAAGTTAGGTAGCGCAAGCTTCCAACCAGGCTCTTGAAGTTTGTTGAGTCTACTCGTTCTCCTCCATCGTTCTTGGACAATTTGATTCAACATTCCACCGGCGTACTAATAGGCTTGCAATCTTGCATCTTGAACTTTTTGAGCCGGTCTTTTGCAAAGCCTTCTTGTGTGCTGAAGATACCATCTTAATTTTGTTTTACTTCAATACCAAGATAGTATGACATAAGTCCAATGTCAGTCATCTTAACTCCTTGATCATTGCTATCTTGAATTCTTCGAACAAACTTGGATTGCTTCTGGTGAATATCAAGTCATCCACGTACAGGCACATGATCAAAATTTCTTCATCTTTATTTTTGACATATACCGCATGCTCATGAGGGCATTTGGTGAAATCATTTTCTCGAAAATATTTATCGATCCGATTGTTCCATGCCCTTGGTGTTTGCTTTAACTCGTAAAGAGCCTTGTTCAACTTGAGGCTTTGTCTTTATGTCCTTTCACTTCATAGCCTAGCGGTTGCTCAATGTAAACTTCTTCTTCAAGAAGTCCATTCATAAAGGCATATTTCACATCCATTTGATCAACCTTCCATCCATTTTGAGTAGCTAAAGAGATAATTAATCTAATAGTTTCTAGGCGAACAACAAGAGCAAATATCCCTTCGTAGTCAATGCCAACTCTTTGATTGTAGCCCTTTGCAACCAGTCTTGCCTTGTATCTTTCTATTTCTCCTATAGCATTTTTCTTTGCCTTGTACACCCACTTGACACCTATCACCTTGTGTCCTTTTGGCAGTGAAACAAGCTCCCATGTATCGTTATTCGTGATAGCTTTAATCTCTTCATCCATAGCATCTATCAACTTTTTGTTCTAAACAGCTTCTTTGAAATTCACCAGTTCGCAGTCAGCAAAGAGACAGAAGAGTGTGAGATCTTCTATTCTTTCAGCGTCCTCATAGATTTATTACAGATTCCTCGTGCACGACATGCTCCTTTCAGTTGATGGCGAATCTTCAGTAATTGTTGTTGTTATTGGTGAAGTGGGTGGAGTAGTGGACTCACTTGTCTGCTCCAAGCTTTGTTGCTCATATTCTTCAAGATAGGGGACAAAGTTATAATCTTCATCATTTTTTCCCCAATCCCATTCGCCTTCTTCGTCAAACTCCACATCTCGACTTATCACAGTCTTTCTAGTATTTGGGTTGTATAGTTTGTAGCTTTTGGAGTTTGAGTCGTACCCAATAAAGATGAACTTTTAGCTTTTGTCATCGAGATTCGTTCGTGTCTCGTCTGGTACATGAGCATATGTTATGCTTCCAAACACTTTTAGATGAGAGATTCCAGGTTTTCTCCCACTCCATGCTTCTTGTTGGGGTTTCCCCCACACACTTCTAGTAGGTGAGCGATTGGACAAGTAGACCGCACATGCCACAACTTCAGCCCAAAACTCCTTCGGACTTCTCTTGCTATTGAGCATGGTTCGCGCCATGTTGAGGATGGTTTTGTTCTTACTTTCTGCAACTCCATTTTGCTGGGGGATCTCAGAACAGTTAGAGGACTTCAAATTTCATTTGCTTCATAGAATTCTCGAAACTCGTGAGAGGTAAACTCTCCTCATCGATCAGATCTCATGGCCCTAATCTCACGTCCAATTTAAATGCCCAAACCAAATATGCCAAAGCCATGATGCATCTTTGTAGCAAGCCTTAAGACATTTTGCCACATCGTTTTGAATCATCATCATCATCAAAGCCCATTCCCGAGATTTTCGGGGTCGGCTACATGAATTTTGGTTATCCAAGCAATGCGATCTTCCCACATTTCCTCACCTAATCCAAGCTCAATGATATCTTCATTCACCGTCTTCATTCAAGTTTTCAACGGTCGTCCCCTCCGTCTACACCCTCCATTAACTTGTCAATCTAAACATTTTCTAATTGGCGCCGTGCTTGGTCTCCTCCGCACATGACCAAACCAAGTTAAACGTCTTTCTCTAATTTTTTCCTCTATGGGCGCTACACCTAAGTATCTCCTAATTCTTTCATTTCTAATTTTATCCTTACGAGTTTTACCACACATCCACCTTAACATACGCATTTCTTATCGTTTTGAATGTTTAACAAAAAAAATCTATTTCTTGACATTGGCACCTTAGTGATCAAATTACTTTTCTTATCTTTTATAATCAGGCTATAATCTTCCATGTAAATATCATAGTCATTCTCTAAGAGTTGACCCAGACTCAAAATATTATTTTTCATGTTGGCCACGTTGTAAACATTTGAAATAAATTGATGCTCTTCATTCTTTAAACGGATTAGGATTTTACCTTTGCCTTTCACCGAAATCTTGGATTCGTTATCAAAAGAAACATTGCCATTCACCGATTCATCAAGCTTCATGAACATGTTTCTTCTTCCACACATATGGTTACTTGCACCAGTGTCAAGATTCATGTGTTGTCTTGTCCTCCATGATGTACTTTATATGCTAGCACTAACGTGCTTTCTTCTTGACTCTTATCTTCGACATAGTTAGCATTCTCTTCAACTTTATATTTGGGAGCTCTACATTTCGAACTATAGTGACCAAATTTTTGACAATCATAGCATTTGACTTGAGGTTTGTCGTACCTTGAGTTGCTTTCAAGACCTACTGTAGAGTTTCCTCTTCTATCTTCATTATTGTCGTAACTTCCTCGTCCATGTCCTCGACCTCGTCCTTGGCCACGACATCTTCCACGTTGACCTCGTTCATTGCCGAAGCGTTCTTCATTCTCCTTTGAGTGGACTTGCATCTTGAGAAGTTGTGCCACAATCTCTTGTTTCTTTTATGCTTCTCTTCGTATGCTTGCAATGACCCCGTTAGTTGGTCGATAGTCATCTCTTCCAAGTTTTTTGTTTCTTCAATTGTCACAACAATGTGCTCGAATTTTGGATCTAATGAGCATAATATCTTCTCTATTATTCTCACATCTTCTAACTTTTCATCGTTTCTCTTCATTTGATTGGAAATGGACAAGACTCTTGAGAAATAATCGGAAATAGATTCGGAGTCTTTTATGTGTAATGCTTCAAACTCACTTTTAGTATTTGGAGGCGTACTTTTTTCACTTGCTCCGCTCCTTTGCAAGAAGTTTGAAGCTTCTCCCATGCCTCCTTTGATAGATGAGGAAGAGAGCTTTCTTGTATCTCTTTCTTGATTTTAAGTTATCCCTTTATGTTTGGGATAGTGATGCCTCATCTTATGGCTCATTATAGTCTTTCTCCACAATCTCTCAGACATAATACGCCCTAAGGAGAGCCTTCATCTTGATACTCCAATTGTCGCAGTTGCTCATGTTGAGCATAGAGACTTGGAAGGAAGCCATACCATTGCTTGCCATGACTATAGGAAAAGATGTTTAGAACCTTGTTATGATACCACTTTGTTGGAAGATGAGGCTTTTATAGGCTTTAGAAATTGGGAGGAGATGATGAGAGAATGAGAAGTTAGTAGAAATGAGAACTTCTTATTGATTCTCAATTTTTTGCTTGATACAAAATGGAAGAACTCAACCGTTATTTATACTAGTGGCACCTCCTTAAACAATGGCTAAGATTGTGCCAACACATTTATAATCCAATGGTTACAATCCATCATCTAGAGTTCTCCACCAAAATATCTTTTATCTAGATTTTTCCACTCTTTTCTAATCCTAAAAATATCTAGATTTTATCTAATGACTCTGCTAGAAATAACTTTCTAGAAATTGGGTTCTAATCTAACTCCTTCTAGAACTTGGCTTTGTTCTTTTATTCTATACTTTTAAGCCCAATTACAATTTAAATAACTAAAGCACAACTACACCATAACTTAGCCCAAATCAAGTTTATATTCCAATATGACAATCAAAATGTATGTGCCTAAAGTTCATTTAAATTTTTATTTTAAAATCTTAGTTCATTTGCCAAATTGTACTTTTCGCAATTCACCTAACTCTCTTACCTTCTGAATCACAGGATGAGATTCCATTTAAGGTGTATATAATGTAGCAACCCTATTTTTTCACAACTATTTAAAATTGTATTTTTCTAAATACACTTAATTTTTACGTTCCAAATCTCAGGACGAGATTCCTTTTAAGATGTGTATAATGTAACGATCCCATTTTTTTGAAATTATATAAAATGTATTTATCTTCGTATTTCGACTTCGACATAATTGATATTTGAATAATATCGCATAGAAAGTTTGGCCTTGAATCCATTGCAAGATTTGGACTTGGGCTTTCATTAAAGCATTATTAGGGTAGTCATTAGGATTTTTTTTAATGTTTTTGTTATCTTGCTAAACAATGTTGAGAAGAATTGGGTTTTTCTCTCTCTGTACGGCAAAAAGTGTGAAAAAAAATAGAGAATGAAAAACAAGGGAGAAGAGATGATGGCGAGAGGGAGAGATTTGATGGTTGAACAATGTCGGAGGCGAAGTTGTTGGTGGAGATCGAGAAGGGGAAGGAGACATTTTGGCAGAGAAGATCACAAGGTGAGTAATTCTTACTCTTTTTGTGAGTTTTCTTGGATCGTTCAGTTTATGAATATTTATAAAGTTTAGATCGTATTCTTGTTATGTGAATCATACTGTGATTGTTTTTGTAAAATGTTGTGAGAGTGAGATGTTAAGAAATTTTCATTCATGATTCTCTTTTCTCGATTTAAAGTTGCATGTTGACTTAGAGATTTTTTCCTTCGAAATTCTTGCAATCGGTTTTGGTAAAAAATTTGGGTTTAAGTTTTAGCATTGTTTCGCTTTGCATAGGTATTTGAAGCTTAATTTAGGTTGAAATTGGTTAAGATGGGTGTAGTTGGGATTCCATAACACATTTCTCATGTATTCCATCTTTACCTCTTTGTATACCTTGATTGTTCTTGGGGTGATCTTGTTTGACTTTCATAAATTCATGTTCTTGCAACCACAATTTTCATGCTAAATGAACTATTGGGTTTTAGCTTCGGGATCAATGATGTAAGTTCAACTGGGTTTCGAAAATTTTAAATTCTATACTTCAGATTTCATGTACTTGGGTTTGGAATTATCGGATTGGGTTGTTTCTTTAGTAATTCATTTGTGCATATTGATTATCATGGGTTAATTAAAAGATCTAAATTCTAATGTAATTGTGTGTCAGATCATATTTGATGGGTTTGAGTACATGGGATGATTCAAAGCAATTCTTCTTCAATGAACTAGATTAGCAGTATAATCTTAGATTTGAAGTTTATTCGAGGGACCTTGATGAATTCCCTTATTTGGATGTTGAGTTATTTTGGATTGTCTTTATTCCTTTGATATCATGTGTTTGATGTTTGAATTTGATAATGAAAAGTTTGTAAGATTGTTTGGGGCATTTGATTGCAAAATGAATACAATTTTGTGTTATAACGAAGCTCGAAACAAGCTAAGATTGTCCTAGATTGGAGCTGAAACTGAAATTTGTCATGTAATTGGACTGGTCTTGTGCAGTTTTTTTTTTACCAGAGTTTTGATTGGGTTTTCTAGTAGGTACAATTTCATGTTATATACCAAAAGTTTCATGTTTGAGTCTAGTTTCTAAAGGATTTGACGGTATCCCAATCTGAGTTTTGTACCAAAAGATATATTCATTTTAGTGACAAGAGGTAAATCTGTAGAAGGCTGCCAGATGACATGTTTTGTTTGAAAAATATGTACTGTCGTAATCTTGGGGTATACCCAACATGGTTGGAAACCTCTTAGTATCTACTTTTTGTAGCTCCAAATGGTATTCAAATTGGAGTTCTTATGTGAGAGTTATGTACATTTGAGCAATAACTTGTCAAGCTGTCTTGTCAGGACCACTTGCTCATTTCAGTATTCTTTTCCTTCTTGAATTTAGTAATGAGATTCCTTTGACTTGTGTCTGCGTGAGTAATCATATATTATTTTTTAATGTTAAAATTTTTGTGACATTATTCTGTCTAGTTTTTCTATAAGGGTTTTGTTATCCTAAGTGTTCAGTTAACTCTTTCAGCGAATTTCAGGACAAGATTCCTTTTAAGGTGTATATATTGCAACACCCGTAGTTTTTCAAATACAATCAAAATTTATGTGCCTAAAGTTCATTTAAAATTTTATTTTAAAATCTTAGTTCGTTTATCGAACTATATTTTTTACAATTCACCTAACTCTGTTACCTTCTGAATCTCGGGATGAGATTCCATTTAAGGTATATATAATGTAGCAACCCTATTTTTTCATAACTATTTAAATGTATTTTTCTAAATAAACTTAAATCTTACGTTCCAAATCTCAAGACGATATTCCTTTTAAGGTGTGTATAATGTAACGAACCCATTTTTTTAAAATTGCCCAAAATGTATTTATCTTTATATTTCGACTTCGACAAAATGGATATTTGAATAATACCACATAGGAAGTTTGGGCTTGGATCCATTGCAAGATTAGGTTAGTCATTAGGGTTTTTTATTTTTGTTTTTGTTATCTTGCTAAACAAAGTAAAAAGAGGTGGGTTTTTCTCTCTATGTACGACAGAGAGTAAAAAAACATAGAATGAAAGAAAGGGTGAAGAAAGAAAAGAGAAGAGAACATAGTTCCCTCATCTTCTCTCCACGCACACGTACACGCAAGTAGCAATAGGGAGATGGAGGGGATAGTGAGAGAGAGAGAAAGAGAGATTTGATTGTTGAACAATGGCGGAGGTGAAGTTATTAGTGGAGATCGAGAAGGTGAAGGAGGCATTTTGGCGGAGAAGATCACAAGGTGAGTAATTCTCACTCTTTTGTGAGTTTTCTTGGATCGTTCGGTTTATGAATTTTTACAATGTTTAAATCGTATTCATGTTATGTGAATCATACTATGATTTCTTTTGTAAAATGTTGTGAAAGTGAGATGTTAACAAATTTTCATTTTTTATTCCCTTTTCATTATTTTAAAGTTGCATGTTGAATTAGAGGTTTTTTTCTTCAAAATTCTTGCAATCGGTTTTGGTAAAAAATTTGGGTTTAATTCTAATATTGTTTCAGTTTTGCATAGGTATTTGAAGCTTATTTTAGGTTGGAATTGGGTAAGATGGGTGTAGTTGGGATTCCATAACAGATTTCTCATGTATTCCATCTTTATATCTTTGTATACCTTGATTGTTCTTGGGGTGATCTTGTTTGACTTTCATGGGTTCATGTTATTGCAACCACAATTTGCATGATAAATGAACTGTTGGTTTTTAGCTTCGGGTTCATTGATGTAAGTTTAACTGGGTTTCAAAATTTTTAAATTTTATACTTCAGATTTCATGTACTTGGGTTTGGAGTTATCAGATTGGGTTGTTTCTTTAGTAATTCATTTGTGCGTATTGATTATCATGGGTTAATTAAAATATCTGGATTTTAATGTAATTGTGTGTCAGATCATAATTGATAGGTTTGAGTACTTGGGGTGATTCAAAGCAATTCTTCTTCAATGAATTAGACTAACGGTATAATCTTATATTTGAAGTTTGTTCGAGGGACCTTGACGAATTTCCTTATTTGCATGTTGAGTTATTTTGGATTGTCTTTTTCCTTTGATATCACGTGTTTGATGATTGAATTTTATAATGAAAAGTTTGGAAGATTGTTAGGGGCGTTTGATTGCAAAATGAATAAAGTTTTGCATTATAACGAAGCTAAAAAAAAGCGAGGATTGTCTTATATTGGAGCATAAACAGAAATCTGTCCAGTAAATGTATTGATCTTGTGCAGTTTTTTGTACTAGAGTTTTGATTGGGTTTTGAACAGGTAGAATATCATGCTATATACCAAAAGTTTACTATTTGAGTCTAGTTTCTAAAGGATTTGATGGTATCCCAATCTGAGTTTTGTACCAAAAAATATACTCATTTTAGTGACAAAAGGTAAATCTGCAGAAGGCTGCTAGATGACATGTTTTGTTTGAAAAATATGTACTGTTACAGACGTAATCTTGGGGTATACCCAACATGGTTGGAAACCTCTTAGTATCTACTTTTTGTAGCTCCAAATGGTATTCAAATTGGAGTTGTTATGTGAGAGTTATTTACATTTGAGCGATGACTTGTCAAGTTGTCCTGTCAGGACCACTTGCTCATTTTGGTATTGTTTGCAGAGTTATTTACTTGACTGTTTTACGACTAAAACGTGTTTTTTTTTTGTATGTCTTGGGTTGCATTTAATGGTAAAACAATTGTTGGTTGGAAGTGAATTGGGTTACAGTTTATAACTCAAACATGGCTACTTGTTGGACTGCATGCAAGGAAAATTGGTTATATGTTGGCACTCAAATAGGGTTGCATTGGGACTGTTGGGGGACTGAAATAGGGATATATTGGGTTTGTTGTGCAGACTGCAACATGATTAACTTGGGACTCTTTTGTAGTTTGAAACTAGGTTTTTTCCAACGGAGTTTTCGGGTGGTTTCAATTGAGTTCAGGAGGGATGTATCAACAGAGTTTGGCGTTGTTTCCGGCGGAGTTTGAGGTTGTTTCAACCGAGTTAAGGAGGATTTTTCAGCAGATTTTTTGGGTGGTTTCAGTTGGGTAGAGAGGGTTGAATCACCTGAAGTTAAGTATTTGTTTAGTGAATACAAATGATGGTTTTTAGTTCAGTTGAGGGTCGTTTGCATGGTTGTTTGTGGCGTTAACTTGTTAAAGTCTTTGCCTATATAGGGTTGTTTGTATGGTTGTTCGCAGAGTCGGTTTAGGCTTGAATTTGGGTTGTTTTTCTATGTCCAAGTAGATTTATTTTTTAACTGGATTGGATTGTTTTTCGACACCCAAACTGGGTTGTTTCAAATCTAATTTAAAAGCTTGTTTGGTGGAATGTGAATTACTGTTTGGGGTATATTTATTATTTATAAGTTTTGAAATTTAGGATAATGGTCATGTAAATGTGTACACTGAGATTAAATTTGAAGATTTATTATTGAGGTGATGATTTTTGGTATTTGTATTATTCTACAAATTGGTCTTTGTATTTTTCCATTATGACTTAAAGTTGATTGATATGCAAATTGTTTTGCTATGAAGTATGAATTTCTTTTTATTACATGGACTTTGATCCCCGCTTTATTACAAAAGTTTACATATGAAAATGTTGGTTGTTCCAAAATAATGGAAGGATATCATGATGAATATGTTTATGATTTGACAATGTGTCAAATGTTATGTTTTCCCAAAAGAAAATGTTGATTTACTTATTAATAACAAAATGTCGTTGTGAAAAAAATGGAGATATCACAATAAATGATATTGATAAACTGTGATTCTTTAAACTTTAATCACTTGACTTTGTATCACTTAGAACTACCACATCTCTTATTGTTTATGTTTTCCCCTCTCCTATAGAGAAACTAAGTACAGTTGGGTCTCGCGGAGGAAGACACTCTTTTCTTATAGAAAAACTAAGTAACATTCAATTGGATCTTGCAAAAAGGGTGTGGTTTTGAAATACCTAAAATATGCTTGATTATTTATCCGTAAAAAATGTGATGTGACTTATGCGCATTGATAGCCTAAGAGTGGCTTTTTGTTACTCATAGTTAGGAGTATCCGGTGATGCATGTCCGTATGTGCTATGTTCCCACTTAGACATGGATGACGTAGAAGTTCAATTTTATATAAGATGGGCATACGGGCATGTATGTTCGACAGGGAGATGGTGCGAATATGGTATTGTCTAAGTGATCAATTTAATTAAAAATAAATAATATGCTCAAGTCAAATAATATACCTCAATGCTCTTTCATAATTCAAACATATTGTCGATGTATTGTGTGCTTCCACAATCACGAGTGACTTTAATTGTCCCACTTGTATTGCAAGGACAATTCTTAACTGCCTTATAGGGATATCAACTCGTGATGAAACATTTTCAATTAAGTATACAATACCTTTTAACTTTGACTTTCACCATCAATATGCATCTCTTGTGTTATAAAAGTAATGTATCTAATGTACTTTTATATGTATAAATCTGTATATGGGTTAAGATGAGACAATAATTTTGGACTATTCCAAGTTAATTAACATAATTCTTTCGGCTTATCTCTCCCTAATGGTGATAATTTTATCACATCAAATTTATAATCTGCATGAAATGCAACACCTGCGATAGTTTAATAACTTATAATTGTACCTTAATCAAAATCAACCCGAATACTTTACCTTTGTTGTAACCTTATACAACATGACCAAAAATACTAAATAAGGTATATAGGGCGAACCTTAATACCATTTCAGGAGGTGAGCACATAATGTCTTCAAACATAAATGTGTTAAACATAAACAAGAATTAATGTAAGTAAATTAACCAATAACTCAACAAATTCATGTTATATAAGATGTTTTAACATCCATGTCTTGAGATAAGCATTATCTCACTTGATTTAGTCTCAATCTATTTACAATCCTGCAAAATCATGTTAAGCATAAAAATATATGTAACACAGTAGTACATTCATTATTGAAAATAAACCTAAAAAAAGATAACATCTCATTAGATTTTGTCAATATAATAAATAACAATCAATAAATCAATTATCATTAGGAGTATAATTTTTTCTTTAAAATGGTATGTTGTTATATTGAGGCATATACCTCCATCAGAACCTTATATAAGCTCCAAAGCTTATGCAATAAGTATGGAAGATCTATAATATTTTTTATGTGAGTCCATAACAAAGATTAATAATATATGCTCAGACAATAAAATAAATATCATAACTTAAATTTTGAAATTTTATTCTCATTTTTGTGAGACCATGATAGTTGGAAATGCTCAATAGCATGTTTTTGGAAACTTTGGATTTTTTTTTTTCTCAATTTCAATCCACAACATTTGGAGTTTTCGTGTTCGATTTGTGCGACTACAATCCTTTTATTACATGTTATCTGAAAAGTATATGTGCTTTCTCAAGAATTGAAACTTTTGTATTATTTGAAACACAAAATTTTGGAATTTTTGTTAATTTTGTGATACCAAAGTTGATGTTTCATTTTGATTTACTAGTGTATCACCCGTAGTAGTGATGGAAAATTTCTTGGGAGGTGGAGATAATGGAATTGAAAATTTCTTGGGGAAGGCACTGATGATGCGGAATTAGGCTTTACCATGCGAATCGCATCATGCGTACATGCGGCTTAGCTTGGTTTTTATTGTAACAGCAACAACAATAGAATACTAGCATAACAAACAACTCTCTCAATAGTAGTGATGAGAGAGAGAAATAGGAGAGTTAGTAGTATGAATTGATGTGATTGTGCTGTTAAGGTACGATTAGGAACGGGGGGAATTCTTGCTCTTCTTCCAATTTTGGATTTGATCAGTAGAGAGAGATAAGGGGAAGAAGAGGGTTGAAACTTCCTCATTTTCGATCTTCTTCTTGTTGTTTTATTGTTCCTTCCGGTGTGAAAGAGGTTTGTGTGGAAGAAGATAAAGAGGAAGAGAGATGTTACAAAGAGAATGAGAGAGACATGTTTGTGAGAAAAGAGAAGGAGAAGTGTGGAGAGTCAGAGGAAGCATCGGGGCATGAAAATTGAACTTAAGTTCTGCCAAACACATAACTTATGCCACGTAGGACTAAGACATTCAGACTGTCTACAGTGTCCATGAACAAGAAATAAATCACAATATGATGGACAATATATGCAATTTGTATATCGAATGATTTTATTTACTAACATATTTCGTTTATCTAGTGGTTCGATAAACATTAGTTGTTTTATACATTAGATGTTCATGATGTCTTATAGTTCGTGGAGTAAATATCTCAATTATATTAAGGAGTCTCAAAATTCAAAAAGTGCAAACAATGTACTGCCAATGGTCACACAAAATCGACACAAGTCCTAGATTTTGTGCTTTGAATTTTACAAAAGTACCAAACTTCAAAGAAGCATGCGACACAAAAATCAAATTATTTGATTCATGTAAATCACATGCATATACCTCAAGCATTGCAGAATTATGTCATATGCAATACAAAAACAAGTCTCAAACTTTTGAAGAAATATGTGAATTATATGCATGTTTAACCAGTGGTTGCATAAAATCGACAAAAAGTCCAAGGTTTTGTGTTTCAAAATTGACAAAAAAACTCAAACTTTGATAAAAACATGTGAAGTATATAGATGTTAATCCAATTGTTGCACAAATTTGAAGAAAAGTCACAAATTTTGTGTTTTGAAATTGACAAAAGTCCCAAACTTTGACAAAACATGTTAAGTACGTGCTTGTTAAATCAATGGTCGCACAAAATTGACAAAAAGTCTAAAATTTTGTGCACAAAACCGACATAAGTCTCATATTTTGTACACAAAATCGACATAAGTCCCAGATTTTGTGTTCGAAGTTAACTAAAGTCTCAAACTTTGAAAAACATGCAAAGTATGCATGAAAATAATTGGTCGCGACATAAGAAGTGTAAAGGAAAAAAATTTGTTTACATACAAGAGCAAAAATTACCAAATTTAATCCACAAGTAAATTTAATGATTTCCACCTATAAAATTTCGTGATTTTATTATGCCTTGAATTTCAAAATGATTTTTGCAGTACCCGAATAAGCAAAAAAATAAAAATAAATAAAATAAATGTATATATAAGTCCAAATAATACGTGTATTATATGAATTTTGGATGTTTCAAAAAGACCTATTCATAGAAATTTGAATCACCCAATCCGAGGTTTATATCACTCATAGGTGTGGGCATCCCATATCGCAATCCCGATCTCGTCTCGTCTTGTCCCAATTTTTTGTGTCTTATTGGGATTGATCAATCTCGTCCCGATTTAGAGTGGGATGGGATCGAAATGAAGATTTTCAATCCCGCCATCCTGAAAAGTTTTACAAACTATAATCACAACTCCAAGGTTTTGCGCTGAGAATCCAGGTAAGATTATTTGGATGTGCTTGTTTTAATTCTATTATGGAGGACTAAAAAAAAACTGAAATATCCTCTAAAGTCAAAACAAAACAACATTGTTTTCTAGGCAAAACATCTTATACTTTGGCATATTCTGGCCATGCACTAAAAAATGCCCCATCTATTACGAGGCTTATAATTTGGCACTCAAAAGTCAAAACTGCTTAATTATTAGGAGGTTATTTAATCACGCAAGACACATTCATAGACCTTTGATCGACCATAATTGTTATGATGAAAAGCCTTTCCATTCATTACTTTCTTACTGAAAGTTGGATTCTTCTTTGCAACTGTTCAGACACTGAAATCAACCCAAGCAATGGGGGAAGCTATGAAAGGTGTTACAAAGGCGATGAGCTAGATGAACAAACAGATGAATTTGCCTTTGTTACAGAAAATAATACAAAAATTCAGGAATGGCATGTTCATGCTCCTACTCCAAATCACGAGTTCAGAATTTAAGTCGATTAGCGGAGTCCAAGTTGAAGAACAAATTTGCCAAAAACATGCTAGAGTACGTGCATATGCTAAGTAAATTGGACGAGATCGGAATGAGGTCTATAATGTCCCGAATCCGAAGGAACGGGATGGAATAAGGATGAGGTCCATCCCGCCTCATCCTGTGCCTACCCCTAATCAATCACAATGGCTGATTTAGGGTTTACTTTTTGCTTCTCTAAACTCGGTAGGAAAAAAAAAAAGTTTTAAACCTTTGAAAGTGTTGATAACGTGTTATAAGTTAAAAATTAAACAATAATAAATATAATAAACCAGAGAGAACATGTCTTTATATAGGCTACAAGGATTATCATGAGAGAGAAAACAATCTTTAGCTATATTCACAACCCACATGAATATTCCATTTATAAAATCCAGTCTAATTACGAACATCATCAATTATCTAAAGACCTTATCACCAGAAGTTCATTGACACCACCACCAATAAAATGGTTGGCACACCACATATTCAATTGTACCAGCCACAATTTAGGCACGTTGGTACTTCATTGGACATGAGATAAGGGTCACTGATATCACTCCTGATCAGTCTCATCTATGGGCAGTGGATAGGAATTCAAAACTATTCAAGGAAGCCCTAGGTTAGACCAGTCCAAGCTTTTCCTGTATCAACAACCTTATCAATAGATGCAACCCTTTTATTAGATTGTGACCCACTAACACTATTATAGTCAAAGTATAATTCTAAAAGGCGAGGAAATGAGCGAGGAAACGAGCGAGGGAAGTGAGGTGGTGGGGTGGGGATCGTTCACTCCGCTTAGGATGCACATACAAAAAACGATAACACACATCCCAAGTGGGGTGGACAGTCCCCACCCCGCCACCTCCCTCCCCTCGCTCGTTTCCTTGCCCGTTTCCTCGCTGTGTAGAACAGCTCGTCAAGGCAGGCAGTGCTTCAAAACTCGAACCCCTAATTTAGATCTTTATAAACATACAATCAAATATATTCTACAATAAAATTGGACCGAAGGATGAAAACGATCTCAGAACACACACGTTTTAGATCGTTCCATCGTATTGAACATTAACCTACTGTTTCAAAAGTCTGTCATGTATACTGATAAGTCCAAATGGCCAAAAGATAAGAACACTCATCTTAGATAAATGACTGAGTTGTTTAGGTAAATACTCAACCTCCAAATATAATAACATTTTTTCCTGTTAAATGCAAAAACAGAGTACTTGCTGATTTTGGATAAGTGAGATATAAATGACTAAGAGAGCTTTCGAGATCTTATCCTCATTTTTTCTAGTACAATAAAAGGGTCAGAAGAAAAACATGCAGCAACCAGAACAGAACATTACAAGACAAACCAAAACTATAGTCCCTATCTATCCATTTTTAAGGCATTGCCTTCTTGCCAACTCTGAACCCCACAAGGTGCTTTTACCTCAGCTTTCTTTAATTAATCTCTTATTTATTTTCTTTCCTACAGAACTTGTATATATATATGTTCCCTCAGAAGGTCTACAATCCTATCTCATTTGAATGAGCAAAAGAAAGTTTTGGAGACAAGAGACCCAATAAGCTCTAAGACTATAAAACCCAATAGCATCCTAACTTTATCTTCTACTTTCTCCACCCCTTCCCCTATTATAGTCTTACTGGTTTCATGCTAGTCAAAATGGATGAACATACAAAAGTAATTAGAAGAAATCCAACCTCTAGGGAAGTTGTTGTCTCTCACACTGTCGATGTGCAGAACAATGCACCCATGGATGATACAGCGTTTACAACACGATTTTACTTTGTAGATTCTACTCCTCCCATAACACCATCATCTTCAACAGACACTGTAGAAGAAGCATCTCCACCATCACGATGTGTTTCTAAAGGACCTTTATATGAATTGTCTGAACTCATGGTCCAACTTCCTCTCAAGTGAGTAAATTTGATAATATATAAGGTTTGGTTATCTGATGCGATTTGAAGCATTAAACCTTCTTTCTGCATTAGATTGTTGGACTAATTCCAAATGTTTTCATCTTTCCAGGAGAGGACTCTCAAAGTATTTTCAAGGCAAGTCTCAGTCCTTTAAAACTCTATCCAGTGTCAGCAGCATTGAAGATCTCGCCAAAAGAGAGAACCCTCCCAGAAAGAAACTGAAGATATGTATGAATGACGAGGTTGAATAGTTAGCCACAAACTACTGATGAGGCTTGTTCTAAGACAAGATCGAAGAATTCAACAATGGGTTATTTTACATCTAACTATGGAAGAAAGAAGTAGATTCATAGACAGCTGAGTTCCTAGACAGGATCGAAGCTTGCTAAGAGAGGGTAATCCTGATGCGTGCTTCACAAAAGAGACTCGGAGTTAGCGTATAAAACGGTAGAAAGTCGCTCTCCTTTGATACCTCACCACAAGAGTTTAGAACCTCCACTTTTTGAAATTTTCTGTGGTTATACAGGGGTGATTTTGCATCTTCTATAAACCTAACAAGCTACTTCTTACATAGATTGTCTCTTCCATTGGCAATACTTAACCTAATAAAAATGCTTAAACATAAAATCTTGATGTCTGTGAAACAAAACTCTTTTTGTGTTCAATGACTAACAGGGGTATTCAATTATGGATTTTAATAGACTGTGAATTCAATTATGAATTTTAATCACATGAATTTTTAAAATATTTCAAAGGAGTTTACTGAACTTTGATATATTTAAGTGATCGGATTTTGTGGATTTTACAGAATCCACTCAATTTTGATGAATTTTTATTATTGAATTTTTTGAATTTTATAAAAGATTGTTATTGATTTTTATAAATTCTTATGAATATGCTATTAATCATAGGAAGTTATGAAATAACGGCACCTACATTGTTATCCATGTCAACACAAATCATAAAACATCCCTCAAATATCAATAAAACAATCGTTTGTATGCTACGTGAATTTTATTTCAAATTAAAAAAAATTCAAATACATTGAATATGGTCCAAAAGTAATACAAATAACTATTTTTCTTTTGAAAAGAAGAAATAATGCAAATCATTTCTTTTGAGGATCCTCACTTAATACTTTTTTTGGAACACCTTAAACTTGTATGTGCAAGCAAAAACAAAATACAGATGTGTATATAAATAACAATTGTTGATATATTTTTTTTTTGCTCTAAAGCAAAGTAGCAATGGAATAACATCAACTTCTGCTTCATAAGTATATACAACAAGCAAAATGTAATCAAAACTTCTACAAATAAATTTTGTAAACGATTATCATGCAACAAACTTGGAGAAATTCAAAGCTTATTTTAGCAAACCAAATGTTCATTGGATACAGATAATCTTATCAAATGTTCAGAGAAAAAAAAAAAAAAAAAAAAAAGATGAAGAGAGGACAAGAAAAAGAAAAAATAAGAGGAAGTGAATGAAAATGAGAATAAGAAGAAGAATAATAATAAAGAACAAGAACAAGAACAAAAGAAAAGAGGAAGGGCGGGTGGTGGTGCAGCCAGCGGTGGTAGGGCATGGTGGTGTGGACGAAAGTTGTGGGGCGAGGTGGTGCTGCTCTTGTGAAAAGAGAAGAGAAGGGAAGGTGGTGGTGTCTTTAAGCAGATCACAAAAAAAATGAGATGGTGGTGTTATTTAACAATGGCCAATATAAATCCGTTGAAATATGAGGGGGGGAGGTTGGATTTGGAATAACTCTTGCTATATATATTTTTCACTCACAAATCCTTCAAAATCCACAACTTTAACAAATTCATTAAAATCCACTACTTTTTTAATACCCCCTAATTTTGGTGGACTTTTGAAAATCATGAATTGAATACTCCCTGATTTTAATGGATTATAAAACAATCATTTAAAATCTGTATTTGAATACCCCTAGATTTACATTTATTGATTTAAATCCTTAATTGAATACCCCGATATTTTAATGAATTTTAAAATCTTCTACAGTCTATTAAAATTCATAATTGAATGCCCCTATAAAGTAAACCAATCAAAAAGATTTTTGCCAAGAGGGCAAAGATCTACAAGTGGGTTGAAAGATTGTGCCAGGTGTCATCTTGTGTATAGATCAATAACAGAAGATCAAGAAGATCCATCAAATATGTTTATTTGTGGATGTGGTAGGAAGGCATAGCCCCAGTGGTGCTAACAAGTAGTATGTAAAGAAATTCAAGTATTGGTTTTTAGAGCATGGGCAGACCTACTAAGGGGCGAGGGGGGAGGGGGGGGGGGGGTGTGTAACTGCCCCTCAACTTTTAAAATATTTTTAGTATATATACTTAATATTTTAGTCTTAAAAAAAAATCAATGTACAATACAATATGTCAATTGTTGATGCAAACATGTGAGTATGTCTTTGTTGGTGTAGTGGTTGAAGGTTTATCATTTTTAGTAAAAGACCTGAGTTCGATACTCTTCGATTGCATTTTTATATTATTTTTAATGCAATTTTATTAGTAATTGCAAACATTAAAAAATGTTTAATTTAATAAAAAATTATTAACATTACAGAAATGAATTGTTTTTCACAAGTGGTATAAAACCTCTAACAAAAAAATATTTAAATTAATATCTAAATAATAACTATAGAATTCAATGAAAATATATACCATTAGTCAACTCGTACAAAATTTGAGCCTTATATAAACTATTTTTTCTATGAAATTATATTATGATCATTTTAGGTTTACAAATTTCAAAAAAAAAAATTTAGCTTCACCTAAATACTTATCCTAATTATTTTGTAATATTATATATATATTCTAGTTATTATGTTCGTTTGCTATTTGCTAAGGTATCGATAGTGACCTTATTTTGGCTTAAAATTGGACTACACTGGATCCAATTTGGTATATATAATATATTTTTTATAATTGTATTTTTTATTAGTTACTGGCTCTGGTAAAAAAAAAAAGATTTAGCATTACCATTGATAACTACTATTATCAACTAATAAGTATTTTTCATTTCGCCCTCCCTCGACTAAAATTCTGGGTCCGCCCCTGTTTTAGAGTATATCTTCTTGAATATACTCGCTAAATGTGGAAACTTTGTAGCAGGCAGATCAAGCAGAAAGTAGGCCATATGCAAAAACAATCCACTACTTCTGAAAATTGACTGAAAATAATAAAACTTTAAGGCTGAGTAGGAAAAACCTTCACTTCAGCGTGAAAATAATGATAATACAGTAATCAGTACCAATCTTGTATTACCCCATTTTATAAATACATGAGAATCTTGAAAGAGGACGCAGCCCAGGAGGCCACATGGATTTTCATTTGGAAACAATCGAAGAAAAAGGGTAAACTTTCTCTTTTTTTCTTTTCAACACTCCATGAGTTCGTCCCTTAAAAAGGAAACAAAGGAATGAAAATTTGTGTGGACGTGCATTAAGCGCATGATATAAATATCATAATGTACCGTACCAGAGTTGCTTAGCCTGTCACGTTACAATAATCAGAACGCATACCGGTAGATGGCATCAGCTACACCATCTTCATCATTGCTAGCACCAATCACATTTGCCACAGCTTTCGTCTTCTCTGCTCCATTTTCGAGAGCGACGCCCAGAGAAGCCAGCTCAAGCATTTCTATGTCATTTTCTCCATCACCAATGGCCATCACCTAATAAGGTGAATCAGCAAGTATGTTTTCATTGGAGAGACCACAACAAGACAAATAGAATTGTTCTATGAAAAAGAAGAAAGTATACTTTGAAGTTTCAATCTCTCAAAGCTATAAACCCATCAAGCATGAGGGGTTAAAGTGGCAAGAAATCTAAAAAGCACTTTTTCAGGACTCAAATGACCAAGAAGTCGTCATAATTTATCTTTTTCAACCTTTTTACAAATCATGGATTTCCAAGATTAGAAACTACCACACCGCCATAGATACAGAATGCTACTGTCTAAACATATTGATCTTTAACTGATTTTGGATTACTCTTTAGGAGAATAACTAAATAACCCTGATATGGCACTACAACGTGATTCGAGATAAATCATACAAAGATGCCAATGTCGATGTAAAAAAAAAGGGCAAATGCTGTTGTTACAAACCTCTTTTGCAGTGATCCCAAAGTGATCCAACAACATTTTCACTCCACTTCCTTTCGAAGTACCAGCTGGGACAATTTCAAGCATATCTGGCATAGCTTGGACAACACCAGCACGACTTTTTGTTGCTTCTGTCCAATATGGCCGCAATGTATTGGCTACCTCCTCAACAGTGTCAAAAAATAGCAGCTTCTGCAAAGAAGATACGGGTCATCAAGAGAATAGAATATCAAAATGACCTATTTATTATTAGGTGTCTGTCACTGCGTGTGCATGAAGTATGGTCAACTGGCAGAAAAGACTAGTTATCCTCATACTACACAAGGGAAATGGAAAATCATACAGAGAACAGAGACGACACCTACAGAAAATCTTAAGGATTGGGTGCAGCACCTTAGCATTTCAAGTATAACATCATAAAGAAGAAGATAGACGACTTCTAGGAGTATCTTGTTTATGAACCAGTTTAAAAGATGTATCGTTTTATTTAAAAAAGTAATGTATCCTGATATAATGCCATAGAGATTACAGGACGTTCTAAAAAAAGTATCATATTTTATGAATTAAGGAGTTTCATGGTTATCTGAATCAAACTAAGGAATAACTGATTAAATACCAAATCATGCAGCTCGTCCCTGTCAAAAGCTGGCAGTTTGCATGAACCGCAACACCAATACAAGCTCAATGCTGAAGTGTTGCATTTCTACTACTTTATGGTAGTTATTGTTTCGCACTTCACTTCTAATAAAAGTGTGATGTAAGACTGACATCTTCATAGTATGTTGACTATGTTCTACACTTAAAAAGTCTTAAACTAGGGCTTCAACAAGAACATACCTGTATATCAGCAGCAGCTAAGAGGTGCTCAACCGAAGGCATGACTTCTGCCTGTAATCAAAACTCCCAATATGACAGAAGATATTGAGTAATCCACTTATCAAACTAATTACATGGAAACCAGAAAGTAGAATTCAGAAGTACATTAGATACCTTTGGTTCATGATACACAGTATGAAGCGAATCAATCAAAGGGTGTTCAAATAGTGTCAAGCAACGATCCTGGCTGAATGAAACTAGAGGAACTTTGTGCTCCCAAGAATACAAAAATGCCTGAAATCCATAGTAGCAACCAATTATTTTGTCATATCGCCAAGCACACTGTCAATGTAATGGAGAGGAACACCAACAAAATATATACGTGAAATAAATTGCCGATACAGAAGTTTTGCCAAGTTGGCAATGCATAACAAATTTGGTGACCTTTTTTTTAAATACCAGAAAACTATTATGTTAAGAAAAAATGAATATTTTTAGCTGTAAAGGGTACAAAGGTAGGCAGAATAGTTATAGTGTGTGAGTTTGGTATGAGAAGATTATTCTTGAAACAGCTCTAAGGGTGGTTACTGTGAACTCGAAGAACATCTGCTGCATTTCTGAGTTCTAACACTGAACCCTAAGAACACAGGATAATATCCAGAAACTTAATGCAATTTCAAAGATACAAGAAAAAAAATTATACGCAGAATTAGAGGTACATTACCTCTCTACAAACATCTGGATTTAAATTTGTCCTACAAATTTCCCGGCCTTGTATGCCATAAACAAGCAGTCCCTGAAAGTCAAGAAAATTCAAAATGACAAATGATATTGAAAGCTCTTTATGAGAAGATAAAGGTACACTAAAGGATAGCAGCAATATCATAAGTACAAGTTACTCATACAAGCCAATAAAAGTACATTCCTTTACCCTGTGTCACTAAGGTTTTCAATTTTAAATTGAATAGCTTGGACTGATCCTCTAACTTCTTCACTACATGTTAACAGTTCCCATAAGAATCCTACAAGTCCTATCGTGGATACCAAAACTCAATAAGTTGAACTAAATCGACATCAATAGACTAACATCTGTAATATCCAATTCAATTTTTTCATCTATCTCATACTGGTTACCAACACCGAAATCCTCTAACCTAAGATTAAAACGAAGTTTGGAAGCAGCTTAAATTATTCCACCTCTTAAATGTGTCATCACTAACTTCTTCAACTCCACTTTAAGTTTTACTATCATAATCAAATGAATCTCGGTTGCACCATAAGAGGGTTGTAACTGCTTAGTCTCATCCAAGAGAAGAAGAAAGGAGAAGTCAAACCAGTTAGAGAACATATGGTAGTCACTATACTATTCATGATGGACTACCGAAAGACAGTGTTCCCACATTTACCACATTCGACCTCCAAGTTAGATCATATGTACCATATATCTCAAATAGAAAACATAAAAATCCGCTCCAAGAACCAGTTGAAGTCATGGTCATAATTCAGCAAGTTTACACTATGTTTTCACTAATATGAGGCACGTACACCGAAGTACTATGAGTCTACGAACATTCCCGGACTGATACAAAATAAATCTCAACATATTCAGTTTGCTCGTGAAAATAAGATACATGGAGTTGCAGAAGAATCAAATTGAAACATTGATCAACAAGTTGTAGGAAGAGTCCAACAAGTAAACCTGTAAGAAAACCCCAGGAGAAGATTCTGAAACAACGCCATCCTTTCCAGCTAAGTCTACCATCTTCAGAGCAGTTATAGCAGCAGGACGGGCCTGTTTTTAAAACATTTAATGAATAAGAGACCACATCACATAAGCAAAACTATCCAACACTGAAAGGAAGGAGTATAGAAAAGGTGATGGAGAAGTCATCCATAAACTCAGAAATCCAACGAATGAAATACACTATCTAAAGCTTAAGTAGTTGCATAAAAATATTTCTTTAGTTGGCCATGGGGATTGAACCCACCCAAATAATATAGATACAAAAGATAACCCTGAATTAAGAGCAAAGACTTATCATTCTCACCTTTCCAGTGGCTATCACCACCTTCACTCCCCTTGACATGGCCTCCCGCAAAGCGTTTGCATTTGTCGGAGTAATTTGACTTTTACTGTTCAAAAGTGTGCCTATATTAACAAAAGGATGAGTAACTGTTAACAATTATAGGATGAGTAAGTGTAAGCTTTAAGATGAAGGGACCCATAGGAGCACTATGTACTATATCCTTCCAAAGCTCACCATCCATATCACAGAAGATATAATTGAACTTTGGTTTATAAAAGCGCAAACTGCCTTCTTTCTTCCTGTCTTTTGATAAATCACCTGTCAAAATTTACAACTACCAATTTCTTTATGACGTGTTCTGCAACCAAATAAGTAATTTGAGAATGGGAAAAGCCAAAAGAAGGGATAGTCAGAAATATGAGACTGAAATAGAAAATTACCATCTGAAGTTTTCTCTGGAAGACTTCCATTAACTGCAGCATCATATGCAGATTGAATTAATCCCTTTCCCTTCCATCCAAGACTTCTTAGAAGTAGTTCCTCTTCCTTTTCCATCTCTAGCTCTGCTTCGTCACTGATCTCATGATCGAATCCTAAGAGATGTAACAACCCATGAACCTGCATGAGGACACATCAGCTAAGCTAATTTATCGACCGGCAACATGCAACTAGTTTCAACTTTCAATGAAAAAAGGGTTCCAACTATTCCACTATCATGAAACCGTATCTCTAACATGTTGCAAATTTTGTCCCAAACATCTCAAAAATTGTAATTTATGAAGAATGCATACCGCCAGCCTATTTATTTTTAAACTTCCATTTCTTCATTCCGTATATGAAAATCTACAATGTATCATTGAACCCGCAAAATGGAAAGTCGATTAACCATATTTAATGATGTAAGGATACAAAGATATAGAACTAGAGTAGATGCAGGAAGATTGTATAATTTATTAAATTAAATAGCCATTGATAAGTTATTTCAATATATACTGTTCAACAGACCATGAGGACACGGATTTCATCAAGAAGAGTGTGTGATCTTTCTTCTGCCTGTCTTGCAGCCGTCTCCAAAGAAATAACTATGTCACCCATCATAAGCTGCAAAGGAAAAGTAAATATGATGAATGTCTAGAAACAGAAGATAAGAACTATCAAGAGAGGTACTTATATTGAAAAGCTTAGTTCTTACGATTGGAAGCTTAAGTTCTGGAATATGTTGTGACATTGATAGAACATCAGTGGCATGGTCCTCATCCCTCCATTCTTTATTAAGTTTCCGAATAAAATCATCATTACAAAGAAGTACAGATATCTCGACAGTTTCATACCCACCAACATCATTTATGGCAGTATCCCTTGTTTTATACTGAGAATCTTTTAAACCATCAAATGCTAGCTTCATAGCCATTGGAACATTCAGTCGGAGCATCTCTGCAATACTCTGCACTATCCATGGATTAGGATTTTCTTTTTAGTTTTGGTTTACATGCGCAATTGTAGACAAATTCATCATACATGGAAGAACTCATAGATTATATTTTAGAGGTGCCCAGGTAACTAAAACTTTTACGATTAACCTTTGAGTTAAGCTATCAGTAAGTAATCACTGTTAAATTTTAACTGATACTGAAAAAGAAACATATAATATGCAAAAATCATAAGAACTTTTTTTAACAGAAACTTTTTTTTAGTACAAATGACCAATTAGATCAAAAAGGAAAATGATACGTCTTAGGGTTGAACAAAAAACCGATCAAACCGATTAAACCGACCGAACTGATGAAAATCGAACCGATCGGTTTGGTTTAAGTTCGAGTTGGTTCGGTTTCGATTTAAAAAATTTCAAAATTGAAGTGGTCGGTTCGGTTTACGGATTATATGTGATTTTAACCGACAAAACCGAACCGACCAAATATATATAATAAATAATATATATTTTATATAAAAATAATATAATATATTTAAAATAGTCGGTCGGTTCGGTTCGAATACGGTTTGCATAAATTATAATCAGTTCGATTTTGTTAATGGTCGGTTCTGTTTCAATTTGAAATTTTTAAAACCGACCAAATTCGGTTCGGTTCACGGTTCATGTGAAAAATTGAACCGTCGATTCGGTTTTCAACCCTAATATGTCTACATGACAAGGGATAATGATTGAGGAATACATTCGGTGATAAACACTAATACCAAATGTTTTTTGTCGTAGGGCATGATGTTAGTGAAAAATCACAAATACTCTTTCACTTATTCATACCTAATCACTAACCAAAATGTCGTTCTTTTTAAAAAAAAATCTTAGTCCTGAGAAAAGTATGCTTTGCTAGCAACGAGTGTTCATGTTGACAACTCATGTAAGTGACATAAAGATGTATTCAAATGCCGGTTTAGCATTACAGTCGTTAAACCTAACTGAATTATGCAGAAGTTGATCATATAATGAACATATGTTCCGGATTAAAGGTATCTCAAATCTGACACTTTTCTACAGTCCCTTCAATTAAATAAGCCAAAACATCTCACTTAACCTAGAACAAGATACATCTTACTAATTATAAGTCATTTACACCACAAACATTTCAATGTGACACTACCCTCAAAAGAACATCGACACAACTAAAACCACACTAATAAGGTAAACATTTTGAAGAACCACTAAAAAAAAAAAAATTCTCTAATTTCCACCAGAAAACAATCATCCTTAAGCACTACAAAAATAATGCGTACGATGCTTGTCAACGAGAGTTAAAAAATATTTGTTACTCAACAAAAAAAAATTTGTTCAAGAAATTCTCAAAGAGTTGTAAGTGGGACTGCTACATAGGCTTGATCTTGCGCAAAGATGAGTAAGTTTGACTACCAACCGATGTTCATGTCGACAACTCGAGTGAATTAAGTCATAATCAACAATGCTAGCAAAACAGAATTACACGGAACAAAACTGTATTTTTCTCCATACTCTTCAATTATAACAAAAAAAAATGCCCCATTCTACCTAGAACCAAAATTCTAACAATGCAACCATCTAATACATTGCAAAATTGTCAAATATGATGCCCTGCCCCAGAAGAACATGAAGAAACTCTAATAACAATAATAATAAAAATTACATTATTAAAGAAACACTCAACTAAAAAAAAATCAAACTTTTTTCTGCATTTACACAATAAAAAGCAATCATCTTTAGACTCCAAACACCAAAAACAAGTAAAACATACCAGAATTTCAGGATCATCGGGCAATTCCTCCTCTATACAAATCTTCACATCGAGCTGCAATTCCTTCTCCTTCTGCTTCTTGGCCACTGCCCTAACATGCCTTTGCTTCCTGTAACCTCTCTCTATAGCCACAGTTCCTCCCCGAAGAACTCTCGCATTCGCCTCCTTCCCATCACCTCCTTTACACAGAACACTAAATCTTCGCCCGAATATCGATGAACTCGAAGAAGAAGAAGAAGAAGAAGAAGAAACAATGAAGCGAGTGGAAAGAATAGGAGAAGAGATAAGGCATTTATTGAATGCGTGAGGAAACGCGCGTGAGAAGATTCGAGACATAGAGAAACCGCCGCCGCCGCTGCCGGAGGAGTAGATATAGAGCTCCGCCGCCGGAAACTGACGCAGCGGTGAGAAGGTATTATTGGCGAGAGAAATGGTTCTGCGAAGAGGAGAAGAGATGCGCGGAAGCATTCAGAGATAAGGAAATAATTTCCCACTCCGATTTCTTCTTCTTCTTCTTCTTCTTCTCTACTCTTCAGTGTGGCGGAGAGATCAGAAGATGAAACTTTGAAAGAAAACTAAAAGACATTCATTCTATCATGGGCCTAAATTTGGGCTTTTAACTATTAGCCTGGACTCTCTGGGTCCAACAAGATTCATGTCTACAACATTATGAACATCCATGGTTAGATTTAGGTCAGGTTTACTAAACAAAATTATTGGTAGGAGATCCAGTGTATAAAAAAGAATGAATACATTAAATCCATATAAAATGAAAACTAAGGTTAGTGAATAATGATGTTTAGGAAGAAAGCACATTAGTCTCCTGATTGTTAATTTTGATTAGAGCTTTTACCAACAGTATTTTGAAATCAATACACTTAAAAACTAAAACAAATTCTAAACAGTTGTGACATATTGAACTTGAGTTTGGTAGCTGTTCAAAATGTAACAATGAGCATATCCAACTAGAGGTGTTTTGGCGACCATGCAAAAAATTTTGCAAGCATCTGAGAATTTTGAGGTAGAGCAACAGAATCAATTTATCACTTCATTCGTTAACATCAAGGATCAATGATCACTCATAACTTTAAAACACAAAGGCTTATCGTTAAGCTCCTCTAGCTAACTAAACTTTACATGTATGGCCACTATTGGGAGAAGACACAGATCAGAACAAAGAAGGAAAAGTTTTACAACTACATGAAGAGACCGAACGCTATGTCTGAACACCAGTTATAATCAGATTATTTTATCTAGAGTAGAGGAACATGTAGAGCAATGGATGCACCATGAGCATGTGTATCTATTTCGAAGGTGAAGTTAACTTATTCTCCTCAGACTCATGCTTCATTGTCGTATCCCCACCACCACCTCCACCTCCTCCCATCAATTCTGAAAAGCCCTCTACCTTCACAGGTGGTGCTCTGACAGGAACAGAGCTCCTACATATATGACCAAATTTAAAAACTCGACCACTGAAGTTTATTAAAAAAAAAAAAAAACACAAGCGAGCAATCTCTAGAAATCTTACTGTGTTTGGAGCTGAGGAACTTGAAGGGATGCCATTTGTTTAAATTGATGACCTTGTGCATTGACGTTTGCCATAGCAGCAACCATGTGCTGCTGCCGTAATTGCGTTTGCTGACTTCTACTATTGTTGATAGGGTTAAATGCATTAGCATCCATTGGTGATTCTGATATGTTCTCTATCTTCACATCCATCATTGGTCTGTCTTTCTCCAAACCCATACCAGGACGAGGGGTTGATGGTTGGCGTCTTCTAATTCTATCCCATTGCTGCTGCTGATGTATCATCATCTGCTGCTGCAAAGTAAGGTTCTGGGCCTGGGCCTGGGCCTGGGCCTGGGCCTGGGAATGTACCAACTGCATCTGAGGATTCATCTGCCTCGGGATCTAAATGATAAAACCCAAAAATTAGGCAGGAGAGGAAAATCAAGAAAACATTAAGATACTGTACAAAATACTCCTATCGTCCGAAAACAAACAGATGATGTTGAATCTCTGTATTTTTCCATAAATCAAGCTGTTTCCAAGAAACCGCAGCATGGATGTGAAAAAACGCAAAAGTCAACATGAGCATAACATAGAATAATCTTACCTGCTGGGTTTGCATATTAGGGCTCTGATGTTGGGACTGTAAACCTGGCTGGGGACCCCGTACCCTAGTACCATCTTTCACATACTCCACTAAAGTTCCAAGATTACTGGTGAAAGGGAAAGACAGGAACACTTCAGAAAATGAATTCAACCAAGAACTTACTCCTTTGTAAATCCTATATCCGAATTCAATGATATGATTTATATACAAGTGAGCCAATCAAACAACTTCTTAAACTGAAAAAACAAATTGAAAACCTAAAAATCAACACCATTACTTGAGAATTGAGACTCAGCCAAAAGATCATGTTAGTTATCAAAAATAATCATTAATTTACATTACCTCAAAGGTTCATAATAGACAGATAAAACACAGTTTTTGGTATTACCCAATAACCATTGGGATATCGGGAGATATAGGATTCAAGGTTCTCACTAACAATAGAAAATGCATGTTTACAAATACTGATAGCATCTGAAGTAACTTAACAATCTAAAGTAACAGGGCATGTATAGTAAACAGGAAGCTGGTCACTGAAAAACCAAAACATCCATGCATCCACATATTCTATATTTTGAATAATGGATTTCAATAAGCTTAAACTGAAGTCCTACATAGACCAACATAATATGATATCATTCTTGCAGATTGCAAATACATTATGTATGAAAAAACAAATCAATATGCATGTAGCTTTCTTTTAGTTAGGGATTAGCTTGGGTAGTATTAAATAACTTTAAACATATCGTGCATAATAATTAAATTAAGTAGAGTTAAAAGTGTCATCTTGCATAAGCTCCATCATGAATATACCATAGGAATTACATAAGCGAAGCAGCCAACTACAAATCATTTTATTTTTTAATTATATATATATATATATATATATATATATATATATATATATATATATATATATATATATATATATATATATATATAATACTGTAGTGGAATAAAAAATATATATATAACACTGTAGTGGAATGAACTAACATCAGGCTAATCAAAATTTCAAATGTTTTGCTCATGTTACTAACATTGAAGCAAATAGCTCTCTTCAATTCCTCAAAAGAAATCCTTTTTGATTCTCTAAAGAAAATGACTACCTATGACACAAACCTCCTTCACATTCCACATTGTTTACAGATATAACTAAAAACAATGCTTATCATGGACTAAGGAATGTCAAAACTATTTTAGAGTGCAGCAAAAAGAAAGTTCAAACTCCAACTTGTGTATCAGTAGTTACATTTAAGACAAAGTATGGTTGACACCATGCTATTGGAAGCTTTTTTTCAATAAAAATTATATATCGGAAGTAATATGATCTGAAACTAAAGATGGGGGAGGAAAAGTAATATTTATAGGATCTATAACTTGACACAAGGAAAAAAAGAAAAAAGTTGCATGTGTACGAGTCTAGGTATCCTAGTAAAAAAATAACTAGGCAAGTAGGCATAGAGAATAGAATTGATGAAAAACTTTTAGGACAAGACCAGGAGGAAATGAAATGAATAACAAGTTAACAACAATAAATTTTGAAGCCATCAAAACATGAATCTACTCACCCATATCCTACTGTTCGAAGGAACATTTTGAGTATTTCTATGGCTGAACATTGCTTTCTGTAATTATCGGTCAGGACTTTCAAGATGCGGCCTAATTTACAGATGTGACAGCTGAGAAATTGCGAAAGGACTTCCATTGGAACTTCTGTTGCCCCATCAAAACCCAAATTTGCCAGCATTCGAGCAATTACTTTTTGAGATATCAGTAATGCTTGCTCTTCGTCAAGAGATTTCCCATTTCCATCAAGCCCATTCTTACCCCTATATTTACTTCTTCCAAGTCCAACTCTAAGGTAATCTGGCCTTATACCAAACCTTTCAAGCATGGCAGGGCTCCGGGTCACAACATGAGGTAAATTATCAAGAACTCCATAACATTCTACCTTCGAAACATCTTCAACTCTATTAATATGAGGAATCGCACTATCAGGTACACAGTTTGATGGAAACATCACTTCAGGGAAAAAATGTGCTTCATCGTCAGTTGAGTTATTTACATCTGAAACAGAGTTTGGATGTGCGTCTGATCCATTTTCCCAAACAGGCTTACCATTGCCAACGTACTGGTCCTCCTTAAATGGTTGTCTACTTTTCTTATGCCTTTCAAGAAGTTTAAGGTATGTAGACATGCCCTCAGATGTCCGCTTGTGTGGTTCTCGATCACCATATAGCAATTTATGATGTCTGCTTGCTCTGTATTTTTCAATAAACTGATTGTACCATGTTTCTGGAAATTCGTCACGCCTATCAACATCAGGTTCATACTTCAATCCAGTATTAAAGGCTCGTTTAGGTAGAGTCTGCATCAACCAAATGTTATCAGACACAATCATTCACCAAAACAAAAACATTCATGTAGAATCACCATTAAGGTTTCAACATCAGCATAGAAAATGTTTTCTTCGCCACAAGTAGAAAGGTAATATAAACTATTATATAAACTTTCCATTTTGATTCACACATTTGCATCATTCCACACCTAGTCACCATGATGCTAAAAGTAATTAGGTGAGCAAACCCTTGGGCATCCAGTGATCCACCAAGCGAACACATGCACATAGGTATTGGAAATGCAGCAACATAACTTTGTTTCGCTACCATAATGCTATCCTTCTGAGTTCAAGAAAAATAGGTAATTTAGGATTTAATCCATTACTATCTTTTGATGTCATTCGTTGACCTCATCTCACTCTTTTGCGTGCAATTTGATTCAAGCACCTTTTCATTTACATTCGGATAGTGTTTTTGCACCTCGCAAGGGCAACTGTCAACGCTCATAAAGAGTGGCACAATCAAAAGTGGCATGTCTTTTATAAATGCTGAAAGTGAGCCTAATCCATTGGATTTTAACTGAAAGTGATTATGCTTTTCGAATGTTTTAGTTTAACTTTCCTAGATTTAAAATCACATTAAGTTGGTGTTTGCTTTTAGTAGACACCAAGAAGGGTACATAGTGTCGGGGGAAAAAGGAAGGTCCTTTTTTCACCAGCCTTTTTGTCAAAACGAACCAGGTTTTTTTTTCTTTTTTCCAATTCTCTTTTGCTTTTGGCCTTTGGACTTTCCCTTGAACTCTCAATCAAAATTTACCTTTCCCTAAAAGAAAAGAAAACGAAAAAAAGATAACCATACAAACATGAGGGTGATTTACCTATTCTGATTCTGACTTTTACATTTCTAATGCATTACATAAAAGCCTCAAATCCCATATGCCAAACTCATAAAAAACTAGTGTAATAGTTGAAAAGTTGAGAAATTTGTTAGACAATGTTACTCCATGGACAAACCCAATAACTAACAAATTTTTTTAGTTACTTTTTTTATTTATTAGTTGTGCTAATTAAGTATTTCTATTGTGGCGAGTCAAGACATATTCCATGGAACTGCAACCTCATGGAAAAGGCTCAATGTCAATAAATTAATAGACTCATTTATAACCTTTAAATAACTCTCGAGACAATTAACTTAGTCATTGTGGAATGTGCAAGCTGAAAATTCAACTCTTAGAAAATTCAACCCAGAAGTTAAGCTGAAAATTAAAAACTTGAAGGGTGTCTCAACTAGGTGTTCGAGCAAATACTTGAATGGGATAAAATCAGCTTCTTCACTCTATGTTGTCAAGGGCTTGGGACGCAACAAGGCATTGAGAAGGTTTACTAGCGCATCGAAAGCCTGGGCAACATCTTAGGGGTGCCTCCGACAACAAAAAGCATGTTGGAGAAAAAATATCATATTTTTCATATTTATGGTGTTTCTCACATTTTAAGGTATTTTTATGTTCCTAATTATCCTAGTGCCTAATTCAATACAAAACCGACAACGACGAGTAATAAACAACCATAAGTTACTAAATATAACAAGTAATGCATGCCATATCTCCTAATTAAGTAAAAAATCTGTCTCAAATCTCAATCCTATCATATCCAAAATCCTAAATAGTTATTATATTAGCAAGTGTTTTTCATAACTCATAAACCAAGTAACCAACTCCATAAGTCATAAAACTTGAAGCAAAAGAAAAATAAATAAATAAATAAAACCCTAAGACATTACAAGGCCACAAGATTCCATACCTTGTAAAAGAAAAATATCCTCATTCGCGCCTTAATGTTTAAAACCCTTTCGACTTAATTAGTTATTAAATAAACGAATTAATATTGTGAACTAACTTAAGTTCTTTAATATTTGTTGTTTGTTTCTTTTTATAGCGGTATTAGCACCCCAACTGAGGCGGAACACCACGCCAAAAAATGTGTTTTGCGGTGAAGCAAACCCGAGGCACATAAAAAATAAATAGGGCCTTGACGGCACCCTTGTCAACATATCCTACACTAATTTGTACAAATGGACTGTTGAAAATTTCTAAGATTCTTCATATTGTAAAAAGTTCAATTAAAAACCTTGAAGGGTGTTTCAACTAGGTGTTAAGAGGAAATACTTGAATGGTATAAAATCACCTACAATAATTTCTACAAATGGCCTATCCAACATTTTTAACATTCTTTTTTTTTTTTTTTTTTTTTTGAAAGGCAAGCCGGTTTTTTAGCCTAGGATCCGTAACCTAGTCCCGAGATGCGACCTACGGGTCGAACACCACCCCGAAATAAAGATGCCTCCAGTGGGTCTCGAAGCAAGGATCTGTGGATCAAGTCCACAACGCGTTAACCAATCGACCACAGCCCCTTTGGCCATTTTTAACATTCTTACTAATGTAAAAACTTCAATTAGCCAACCAATTCACCAAACCCTAAAACCAAAACCTCAACATTACTAAAAATTCAGTTGAAATGCAAACCTTGGCCAGCGACGACGACGACGAGCCCTCTCCTCCCTCCTGCGAACAGTAACTAAAATCCTCCAACGAGAAATACACATCATCTCCATGTAGCTGCAAATCTGCACAAAACAATTTGCCACAAATCAAACAAATTTCACCAAAAAACACCAAATTCAACCAAAAACCACACACTTACAAGAAGGATTGAGCTTCGAAGCCGAAGAAGAGTTAGAAGGAGGTGAGCGGAGGAAGAGGGAGACGCTGGCCTTGTCGAACAAGAGAGCTCGAGCCCTGAGTTGGAGTTGGATCTGAACCCTAGTTTTGGAGGTGTCGTTCCGCATGAAAGCTTCCCATGCGGACGGAGACGATAGAGAGTGTACGAAGGCTGTGTAGTTGGAATCGCCGAGCCAAGAACGCCAGACTCCGCAAGTTTCGAGCTTTCGAGCGAGTTCAAAACCGAGTCCGTCGTCACCGAGTAGAGCCATTTCTTCTGTGTGTGTGTGTGAGAGAGAGAGAGAGGTAGGTTGAAGGTTTTGAAGTGGGGCCATGAGAGTTGGTGATGTGGAAGGTGATAAATGTCCCGCGATGTAACTGTTGTAGTACCACGAGAGTAGAACAGCTGGTGAAATGCTAGCGCTAAGTCCATTTGATTTTAATTTTCAGCGCTTCTAGCCGGCCTGCGAAACCATTTGATTTTAATTTTGGGAGGAGACTACTACAGTGTCTGGTGTTGTGCTTGGTGGCCACCAAACACACCACCAGGCACTTTAGAATTTTCCTTTTGGGAGTGTGTGTTTAAAGAGGGGGGCCCCCAGGCAGGAGACCAGGCCAGCTAGAATTTCTGTTTAATTTTTTATTTTGTTTTTTCTCATAGCTCTGAGTACAAATTAGGGTTGAACAAAAAATCGAATAAATCGACCGAATCAATCAAAACCAAACTGTCGATCAGTTTAAGTTTGGTTCGGTTTCAATTTTAAAAAATTCAAAACCGAAGTGGTCGGTTTTGTTTTCGATTTCTATGTGATTTTAACCGACTATAAGGAACTGACCGATTATATATAATAAATAATATATATTTCATATAAAAAAAATATAATATGTTTAAAATAGTCGATCGGTTCGATTTTATTTCGGTTTTAATTTGGTTTTAGTCGGTTCAGATCGGTTACGGTTTGCATAAAATAGAATCGACTCGGTTTTGTTAATGGTTGGTACAATTTCGATTCGAAATTTTTTAAACCGACCAAAGTCAGTTTGGTTCACAGTTTAGGTGAAAAATCGAAACATCGGTTCGATTTTCAACCCTAATCCAAATGGTGTTCATTTTCATTCAAAAATAAAGGTTGACTTCAAATTGGAATGAAAACGACAACTATAATTTTATGTTATATCGCGCCAAGTATGAAATGGTGGTTGTTTCGTACATTCACTATCAACTTATCTCATTTTCCCACTCTCCACGGATTGGGGGACTCATGCGCACTATGCATTTTCCCACTACCACTATCTTATCTCATTTTCCCACTCTCCACAGATTGGGGGGTTCATGCGCACTATGCACGTGATCCCCATCCTGTACACTAATTTGATATGTCGGATCCTAATAAGAATAATCTAATGGGCTCTCTCACTCTCTCTAATTAAACCACACTCACTTTTTTTTTCACACACTTTCTAACTCACTCACTTATTAAAAATTAAACCACACCCACTTTTTTTTTCACCAAAATCTACTCGCTTATTTTTTTGTAATTTTACAAAAAAATATAACGGTTCAGCACGTATCTCAAGGACAATCCAACAATTGATTTTAAAAAATCTTTCATCTTAAACAACTCATCTCGAGAAAAATATAATGGTCCAAATTTAATAGAACACAAATCTTTATGTAAATCTAATAGTCCAAATTTAATATTACACACATCTCGAGAAAATTCTAACCCGACTCACTAATTTTCTTTCACCAAAATCTAACTATTTGACACATATCTCGAGGATAATCCAACAGTTGATTTAAAAAAATCTTTCATCTTAAACAACTCATCTCGAGAAAAATCAAATATTTCAAATTTAACAGTACACACATCTCAAAAAAAATATAATGGTCCAAATTTAATTATGCACCCATCTCGAGAAAAATCTACAATTCAGCATGTACCTCGAGAAAAATCTAACGGTTCTACATGCATTTTGAGAAAAAATATTGTCAGTCACGAATCTTGAGATGGGTTGTTTAAGATGAAAAATTGTATACTATTAAATTTGTACCATTTGATTTACCTAGAGATGTGTGTACTATTAAATTTTCTTCGAGATGTGTGTGTGCATGAGCCCCCCAATCCCTCACTCTATTTCTAACCCCACTCACTTATTAGAAATTAAACCACACTCACTTTTTTTTGTTCACCAAAATCTACTCATTTTTTTCACCAAAATCTAACGATTCAGGAAGTATCTCGAGGACAATACAACAGTTGATTTTAAAAAAATTTCATCTTAAACAACTCGTCGTCTTGAGGAAAATCTAATGGTTCAATTTAATAGAACACACATCTCTAGGTAAATCCAACGGTCCAAATTTAATATCGCACACATCTATCTCGAGGAAAATCTAACCCTACTCACTTATTTTCTTTCACCAAAATCTAACGGTTCAGCACGTATATCGAGGACAATCCAATAGTTGATTTTAAAAAATCTTTCATCTTAAACAACTCATCTCAAAGAAAATTTAACGGTAAAAAATTAATATTACACACATCTTTAGGTAAATCAAACGGTCCAAATTTAATAGTACACAATCTTTCATCTTAAACAACCCATCTAGAGATGTGTGACGACAATTTTTTTTTTCTTGAGTTGTGTGTTGAACCGTTAGATTTTTCTCGAGGTATGTGCTGAATTGTTGATTTTTCTCGAGATGAGTGCGTAATTAAATTTGGATCGTTATATTTTCCTCGAGATGTGCGAACTATTAAATTTTGACCATTAAATTTCCTCGAGATGAGTTGCTTAATATGAGGATTTTTTTAAAATCAACTGTTGAATTGCCTTCGAGATATGTGTTGAACCGTTAGATTTTGTTGATTTTCTCAAGACGAGGTCATTAACATCGAGAGAATAGAAAGAAAAAGGAAGGGGTGGGACGAGAGGGCTCTTGGCTCCACTTGCCCCCACGTAGATCCGATGCCTAGTGTGAAATAAGTCTCATTGGAAAAGTAGAACGGTGATTCTAAATGGCGAGGAAACGGGCGAGGGAGGGGGTGTGACCCTCCATCCCCTCGAGATGCGCGCCCGTGTGAATCTCGAGGGGGATGGAGGGTCAAACCCCCCTCCCCTCCCTCGCCCGTTTCCCGCTCGTTTCCTCGCCTCCTAGCATCACTCAAAGTAGAATTGTTACTTACCTTTGGGGATCCATTGGGATTCTCCATTTTCTTCAGGGTTTTTTGCGGTGTGTAGGAGTGGGGAATGGGCTTTCTTGGTGGGTAATCTCTTCTTGAAAATCTATATGGTGTAGAGAGAGCACATAGAAGAAACAATGAAGTGGCTAACCTAAAGTCTCATGGGCTTGAACCAACAAACTAATTGGGTTATTGGCCCAACGAGAGAAATGGGTGGATGGCCCAATATGGCACTTGTTCATTATTTTTTTGTGGTCATTGTTTTGTCCGTGGGATCTTCGAACTATGTCACTTGGCATTTTCATTTTTGAGAGAGGCTAACTTGGCATTTTCATTTTCCATCCCTCCCTCGCTGGTTTCCTCGACAATTAGAATTTCTGTTCATTTTTTTAGCAAATGATCGATTAAGGGTTTGTGTAGTTTGTCGACAACATTAGACGTTATAATCAATTACAGTAATATTAAAAAATAAAATTTAGTTAAGGATTTAGCTAAGGTAGTTGTCCCCATTTTTCAAGATCAGATTACCAAACCCTCCCACGTTGTCTTCAGAGTCAAAACTCACAAGTCACAGGTAAGCTATCAAGTTTTCGACTATTGAAGAGGTCCACAGACTCCACAACCATATATTTCTGGTCAACAATCCTAGGAAGCGAGGTATAGAAATCACTTTTGAAGTTAGGTTTTTTTTTTTTTTTTTTTTTACACTTCTACTCCTTTTATTAATGTATTTGTAGTTGTGTTTTAAATATAATTGATAAAAATGTTAAAAAATAAAAATCTGACTCAAAAGTGACTCCCAAACTTAGCTCCCTAGGCTAAGTCATTTCTGATTCATGTCTTAGGTTTATATTACGATTTGTATTGTAAAGCAGCTGTTGGAAATATCATTGTATAAATATTTATCCAATATAAATATCCGATAAAAAGTCTTATAATATAATGATTTTATTCTAAAACCATGAGGCCAATCGTCCCAACCATGATTTCTTATCATCACTCTCAACTCGATCGGGTCAGAATTTCCAAAAACATTATCAGTTATCAAAACCTTTTTATTTTATTTTTTTCAATTATTGCCAACTGATAAATTGCCAATTCTCTAAAAGAGAGAACTTGTAGAGATGACGAATCTAATCATATATTATGCGGAAGTGAGAGCGGAGTTGTGGGACTATGGGACTAATTACACAACTACACCGTAAATTTACACTATATTGCCGTGGATAAGCACAGACCCATGGATAATTGAAGATGACATAATATTCCAACAATCTAACTGCATGAATTGTGTATAACTTAAATTTATATCTTAGCATATGTGTGTTAAATTGTCAACTTCTCTAAAAGCTTAAGCTTATAGAGAGATTTATCAAGTCCACTCCACCCGTTCCGCAGACTTCGACCTTGATATATGTACATCTCTCTATTAGCTTAAGCTTTTAAAGAATTTGACAATTTAACATGGTATCAAAGCTCTGGTTTGAAAAGGTCGGATGTTCGATTCTCGCCCAGTACAATTTCTGAAGTATTTTTCAGCCATTGCGCTGAGCAGGAGTATTGAGACTAGAAGTCCATTCCACCCATTCCGTAGATCCCGGCCTTGATATATACTAGATATGCTCTCTCTATTAGCTGAAGTTGTTATTGAAGTTCAGTGTAGCATAAACAACAGTTCACCGGCAATGTTACCAACTCTCAAATTGACTTTGAAGTCCATGGGCCCTTTGACCTCGACTTTGCGAATTGAACGTCACTTACTTCAACTTCTTAAAAGTGTTTCATGTTGTGAGTAGGAATAAGGATTACGCAGTGAGCATATGAGGTTCAGTTAAACATCAATTTCTCTAAACTTAAAAGTGATTTATATGAGAGTCTCTGTGAGGTTGTTTTAACTAACAAATTCATAACATGTTTAGCTCACCAACTCTGCAGTCTCCTGGGTTACGATGGCGATATATCAACGTTTTTAATCTGAGATTAATTAAGTAGTAGTGCTCTAGCTTACCTCACTTGTGGGCTGTGGTGATGACTCCCCAACGTCCACTTGAGATGTCCATTAGATAAGTTCTGCATATAAATACTGTATTTGCATTGCATGTATAGAGGTTGAAGAATTGTCTTACACTTTTTGTACTATTCATAAGAGCAGGTGTGGAGAAAAATATATATTTTTTTTAAATTGAAAAATTGTCATGGTTTGAAATGCCAACAATAGGAAATGATTTTATTGACTTATGTTTCACATAGATTTATTTGTGATTGGTTGATTTATATTGTAAAAAACAATAAATAAGTAAGGTCCTTAGAACTTGATAAGCCTGTAAAGAACTTTATATTCTGGTTTAGATGGTACCATTTTTTTAGGTTAAACAATTTATCAAAGGCTGTGTTCATTTGAAAAAAAAGTATAAATTTATAGAAAACTATGTAAAACATAATAGAGAAATGAGAAAAAAAAAAATGTCAGGCCGGTGTCGTTGATGAAGATCATATTCAACCTCAAATTCTCTCTTTTATACACATTCTTTTCCACTCCTTTGGATATCAGAGAAAGGCATGTAATATTTTTAGGGAAACATTTTTTGACATGTTTATAGATTATAGTGTCGTGGCTGTCTTTGTTTTAGAATTGCACATTGTGTAATTCATCATTTCAATAATAATCTTCGTGTTTTAATAAAAACAAATTACTGATTTTTTTCATTGTTTTATTTATATACTTTGAGCACTTACAACTTTAAAATAAACAGAGCACAATGATTGATTTATCGTATTTATTTTTTTTGTGACGTACTAGTTACAATGTAAATGATGCATGGAGCGCCATTATCTAGAACAAGAAAAAAAATAAATAAAATGCATTACACTAATTCAAACGATTTACAATATACCTCATTACCTCTCCGTTGTACCTCTGCCTATTGTATGTTTATTTTTTATTATACAATCAATTCAAAAAGTATAATGTAATAAACTTGAGAAATTCGCGGTGTTGAGTTGTTTTAAGACCAGCTCCAACTCATTTTTTATGAAATAAAAAATAAAAAAAATCTTTACATAAGCTAGTTTATCTTATTAATCTTTACATATGGGTAAAAAAAAATCAAAAATCTTTTGGAAAGTAATAATTTTACACACCATATCCTCTAAACAATTGCATTGAATATAGTAAAATAGCCACTAATATTGTTAAATTATTAATAAGATTCCACTGCAGAGTACTTGATTTGAATTTAATTTGAACCCTAGCTATTCAATAAAAGAACAAGGGATTGTCTAATTGGCGAGGAAACCAGTGAGGAACGCATTTCAAGGGGGATGGAGGGTTCCACCCTACCTCGCGCGCGTTTCCTCACCAATTAGAATTCCCCAAAGAACAAAGTTAATTAAAAAACAAGAAAACAATAAAATCGGCACGTTTGTCCTAGTGTTGGTTTATATACAACACAGAAAAATGGTGTGCTTATGTGGACCCCAGGTTATGAGCCACGTGGCATTTCTCCTTGTAGACCATCAAGTTGTCATACCGACAAATGACAAACATAATTTGCGCCAATGCAGCCACATTTTATGTAGCTTTGTTCGCATGCTAAAGTTTAAGAGGCGGCATGGCATACATTTACATATTTTGCAATACACCACATTTGGATTTCCAATAATTTTACTAGGGTTTGCGCATGCGCTTAAATGGAGGAGGCAGAAAGGAAGAGGATACTGGAGGGGGTTGATCGGCGTGGTGCGATTGTGATTTGCCGGTGGTGATTGATAATTGAGAAGGCGATCGAGACAATGACAGAAGCTGGGGCTGAGGAGGAGAAGAGGAGGAGGATGTAGAAGTATAGTGAGGGAAGGAGAGGACAGGAATACGAGAGGAATTCTTTAATATGGGCGAGAGCATTTTCGAGAGTTCGAAACGGACACACATATACAATGATACAACCCACTTTTTTTTTTTTTTTTTTTTTCTTATAGATAGAGATTTAATTTTATTATCATAAGTTAATATCCATTTGCTAAATTTATAAAATTCCCTTGCCGAAATCAACATGCCCCTCATACTCTTATTTATCTAATATGCCTCATATTATATTAGAGCGCTTCTACATGGCCAGGAAACGGGCGAGGGACGGGACGTGGTGGGGTGGGGACCATTCACCTCGCTTGGGATGCGTGCCGTCATTTTTGTTGTGCGCATCCTGAGCGGGGTCGACAGTCCCCACTCCGCCACGTCCCGTCCCTCGCCCGTTTCCTCGCCCGTTTCCTCGACATTTAGAATTCCTCATTATATTATAGTCTGATACAACGGATGCTGAGTTTCAAAATCTGAAATCAAACTTTTGACCATTTTGATCTAATTTAGATTAAATCATTCCATTAGTTTTCATATTATCAAACTAGCTGAGTGGATTAAACCAAAGAGGAGAATTCTACTCAGCTTAGCTAGACGAGTTTATCTAGGCAATCAGGCTTTAAAGTCATTTTTAGCTAAATTTAGACATTTTTACACTTTTACTCATTCTTTTTAAAGTATAATCACAAACATAATCCTCAGTTAAACATAATCCCAAAATCTGACAAAAAAAGTGACTATAAAATAAAACCTGACTACCTAATTAGTGCCAGAAAAATTCCAATTCTACATTTCTACCTCTTTCTCCAAAACCCATGTATTCACCTCCGTCACCATAAAGACAGGTACAGCTGAAATTCTACTCCGCCAAACACTAAACACTAAACACTAATTAGTGTTGTCCGACCAGACTGACTGAGTGGATTTACTCAACCAAAGATTATCACCATGTTCATGTGGTCAACTTGTCTAAAGAAAGAAAGAGTCAAGAGTCACTCAAGTCAAGACCATAATAACACATCAAAGGGTCACTTTCAAATCTAAGTTCGTTAGTTGTTCGTTGTGTGGTGGTTTAGCAAGCACTAGCTACGGCAAGAATCACTCTCAAGTGTTAAGGGTACCCCACTACCTTCCCCTCTTTGAATCTACCTTGTCTCCAACCCCATTTTTAAGGGACCCTCCCTTAAAAAATGGTAATGATCTAAAGATGATAAAGTTGGAATTTTCATCTATCAAATCCATCCATTTATGCTAAACCAGGCAGGTAAGGTACTAAGCTGATTATAAATAATAGCATCTCTCAATCACTCCTTCACTGGAACAAGAAAGAATAACCAACTTGGGAAGAAACAATCATTTAGCCTTCCTTCATTCCTAAACCAAAACCCCAAAAGTTGGGTTTTCCAAATTTCCATTTATTCATTTTCAAATTCAACTCAAAATGATCTCTTCAAGTAAGTAAAGTTTTGCATCCAATTTGAAGACAGTGAGACACCCTATAGAGCTAAAAAATGGCATTTTCAGAAGGTTGGTTTTGCGTTAATGGAGCAAAAAGTTGAATTAAATTTTTTTTTTTTTTTAACCCATTTTGGTTGTTTACTTGTGTATGTTGCAGAAACAAAGGAACCCCAGAAGGAATTAAAGACCCCAATGACTCCTCCATTGAGTAGTGAAGAAGAACCAAAAATGGAACCAGAGACCTCATTGAGTAGTGGTTCTTCTCAAGAAGGTAACGTTTAGTTTCAGAGCTAAGTACAAAATATCAACTTTTTTGGGTTGTTTTTGTTCAAATCGAAAAACCCAGAACCCAAAATCTGAACTTTTTTCACAAAATCCCAAGCCACAGATGAATTTTTTGAAATTTTTTTTCATCTTGATTTTACAGATTCAGAAGAACTAGAGAAGGAGTCAGAAACCCAAATGGCCATTTCAGAAGGTAAAAGTTTTGCAACTCTATTTCAGCTCTTGTACAGAACTATTTCTAGCAAAAAATCTGAAACCCCACATATTGATTTTTTAAAAACTCCATTAATAGATTTTAAGCTATTTTGAGGTAAAAAAAATGATAAAAAATCTGAGTTTTTCCTTGAATTTCGCAGAATCAGGAGAACCCCACGAAAACCCAGACCCAGAATCTAACATCGAATTGAAGAAACAAAAATTCGAAGAAGATCACAACTCCCCAAGAGGTGTTCTTGAGATCCCTGTTTCAGGCAGCAGCGACGATTCGGACAGCATTAGCAGCGGCAGCTTCAGCTCATCTTCATCTTCGGGAGAGAAGGAAGCAACAACAATCAAACATAAAGCGTCAGTATCTGAGCCACCCCATGGATCGAGTTGGCGAGATGTGATCGAGAATTTGAAGAGGAAATCGGTGCGAAGATTGTCTTCATCCCTTTCATTGCTTTCGGCTTCGGACATTGTTACAAAGAGGGGGTTGAACAGGAGATTGGCGAGGCTTCAGAGTGCCAAATCCAAGTGTTCGATCGACTTTGAAATCCCTTTCATGAAGAAACCTTCTTGGCGGAACTTCCATTACGATGAACTTGCGTCCGCAACTGAGAATTTCAGCGCTGGTAATGTTTCATTTCATCTTCTTCTCTGTTTTGCTTGAAGGGTTTTGGGGTTTAGAGGGGTGTTTGGTTGCAAGGATAAGACTAATTCGGGATAGGGTAGAGTTAAACGGGGATGGTTTGATGGGGTGGTGTGAATTGAATGTTTGTGAGAACCAAAGTCAAAAAAGGGACCGTACTTGCTTTAATGAGAGAATTGATGTGGCTTTTTGACCGACCAAAGTAGAGTCTTGGAATTTGTGTTTTTTAGAAAATGGAGTGGTGTTGTTATCATTATGCTATGCCATGTGTAATGAATGATCCATGTTCATCATGCCAATAGGTTACAGTTATCAGCGGTAGGTCTCTGGCGGATGAAATTACAAGTCCAGGTATACAATGGAAGGGTTAAAAGATAAAATAAAAATAAATAAAAAATTCCATGTTCGTCATTGCAATCTCGATGACTGTGTTTGATTGATGGTATAGTATTTCCATTACCTATTAGTGAACCTTTAATTATTCTTAGAGCAGGCTCAATGGTTAAAAAAAAGGTTTGTCTGATTTCTATGGTGTGAAATGTCAAGCCACTTTGCTTCTATCAAACATAGATCACGGAGGCAATAGAGTTGTCAAAGAAAAAGTCCATTATTTTGGCTAAACCCATCCCTTTCCATAAAAATTATTTTTGACTTGGTTTAACTTCAGTTTTATACTTGGAGCCAAGGATTGTGATTTCGTTTTTCAAGGTAATTTCGGTAAATGATTTTAAGAAATATTTTGTTGTTTATAAAAAAAATGTAAAAATTTTGATTGTAATTTTTGAAGTTATCAGTATAAGTTAAGCATTTTAAAGTGTATATTACATAAAGAGTACCATGAGACTCGTAATGTCATACAAACTATATATTGCATGAAAATCATTTTTACATAACAAAATTTTAATACTAAACTAAAATTATAATGGGTTAAAATGTATCGATATTGAGATTGACCAATTGAAAAAAATATATATATTTAGGTTTCGAAAGAAATTTCGGTAACTAAAAAAAGAGAAATATTCTGTAAAATTTCGACATTTTTCGATAAATCACATTCCTTGTTTGGAGCAGCATGTAGTCTGAAAAAAAGTCGAGATTTTGAAATTAGACTTATCCTTTCCTAATGTGGAGAAGCTCCTATAATGGACATAAAATTAAAAAAAAAATTTCCAATTGTAATTCAGTGAAATTTGCTCGTATCAAACTCGGGTTGGCCTTGAGGGTGGGATTTTTTGTTGGGTGAAATTCTGGATTGAGCTTGGACTCTTGTCATTGCTCAACTTGGCTAACCGGAATCCAATTCTTATGCCTAGGAATATCTTGCAGACTTTAATGTTATGTTTGAATTTTTAACAAATTCATTCATTGTTCTTCTACTTCATTCATTTATTGATTATTATTGGTACAATTATTGTGTATATCTCCAACATGCCTTAGACTTTAACTATGGTTGAATTTTGGACAATTCAGTGATTATTCTTCTAGAATGCGGGCCTGCCCAGGGGGACTGTTCTTAAGCAAATGTAGGATTGCTTTAGAATCAATTGGTTTTTGTTGGATCGCTCTGTAACTAGGGCTTTTTAACAGATAGCATCCTGAAAACATAGTAGTTCTTACTTCATTACGGTATTCTTGTGGTTTAGTCATCCGCTGTTACAAAGCTCACCTAATAAAAGAATCCTGTAGCAACTAGTATGTGGTTAAAATCACTTAGAGAGATATAAGATCATAGCCAGATACTGACACTCCAGTTCAGGTCATAGTGCATCCCTGCCTTTTGGGGGAAGCTAGTTCCAGACTTCCGAGACAGTCAGTGCAGCTGCCCTGGCAATTTGTAAAAATGGAGAGCTTCTTATCAGAATAAAATGCATTGAACTCTTATATTTTGCAAGGTGTATACTACTAGTTAGAGATCTTCAATGTGTTTCCTGAGAGCATTTTGAACCTGTGTCCATATTTTGGATATGGTCATTACTGGCCTGGCCATGCCTATTTTGTGAATCGCCAAAATGAAAAGCTAATTGTCACTGATAGCTAGGGCGTGTGCCAATCGGAGAGCCACCCGTTCCCACCACTAGAAACATGCACTGAAATATAATAAAAAAAAATTCTGTATGTTGCAATAGGAGCTTTTTACCCTTTTCACAAGACATGCATAATAAACCCCATCAGATTAAGCCTTCATTCTCCTACTGGGCTACCTCAAAGACAAATTCAAGATACTCCATCGCAAGCCAAATTACGGGGCAAGGGATATGGACAGAGTATGGGATGAATAATTTTCTAGTTTTCTACATCCATGTTTAGAGAACTAGGCTTTTATTTATTTATTTATTCATAAAATTAATTTATTTATTTATTATAGAGAAATATGTTTCTTTTGAACTGTTATTCGAGTTGTAAATATTTACAAAGACTTCTCGATAGTACATTCTTTTACGTGCAAATAAACTAGTTTTATTTCATTGCTTTTGACAATTTGGAAGATTTAAGCAAGTTCCGTTGAGTTGAATGTAAGATGTGCCTATGTTTACATGATGTTTGACATTTCAAGTTCATATGAAATTATCCCAGATTGTTAACTTTTTCAGTTTCATGAAAACTTTGTAGATAAGTTACTTGGAAAGGGAGGGCACGCAGAAGTGTTTAAAGGATGCCTAGCTGATGGTCAACTTGTAGCAGTGAAGAGGCTAACAAAGAAAAAGAATGAGGAGGAGAGGACAGGGGATTTCTTGTCTGAACTTGGAATCATTGCCCACATTGATCATCCAAACGCGGCACGTTTGCTTGGGTTTGGTGTAGAACGGGGTCTGCATCTCGTGCTTCAGTACTCTCCACACGGCAGCCTCACCTCGTTGATACATGGTGCTGCTTCTATCTTGTACTTTCAACACTTCGAGTATCATTTTCCCTTTTTAGCTGTTGCATAGTATTATAGTAATATCAGTCCTAAATCTCTTATGGTAGCCGCTTCTGAACATTTGTAGTGAGTTGCTAAGATATAAGGGCATGTCACATCCATTAGGCTTTGTGTTCCATGACGATCCATTATGTTCCATCCATGTCTCGTTAAACCGAAAAGCCTAGACCATTTTGAGACTGCTTGGAGAGACTCGCTCTTCATGAGACTGTTGGTCACTTTTGCTAATGGAAAAAAGTTTCAGTTTTCAGGTTCAGAGAAGAGTATCGATTGGAGTATAAGATATAAGGTTGCTCTAGGAATAGCAGAAGGGTTGAATTATCTCCATCGGGGTTGCCACAGACGTATTATCCATAGAGATATCAAAGCTTCCAATATATTACTGACTGGAGATTATGAACCCCAGGTATCGATTACTGCATACTAGTTTTACTATTCTTACATCCTCCTCCATTCTTTCACCGATCTAATCGTACATACTCCCATTCTTGTTCTGGTTGCAGATTTCTGATTTTGGACTAGCAAAATGGCTTCCAGACCAATGGGCTCACCATGTAGTGTTCCCAATAGAGGGCACATTTGGGTGAGGCACTATTCTGATCTTATACCTGAGGAATGTGCACGTGTTTGATTTTAACGTATTTTGCATCTTCTCTCAGATATGTGGCGCCGGAGTACTTTATGCATGGGATAGTTGATGAGAAAACTGATGTATTTGCCTTTGGTGTGTTACTCTTGGAGCTCATAACAGGTCGCCATGCTGTTGATTCTAGTCGCCAAAGCCTCGTCATATGGGTATGTTTCAACCATGTCCATAATCTTTTGTTCTCTCATCTGCAATCATTTGATATTCCTTTATTCAGGTTATTATGCGAATCTGCATTGATTGGGGGGTGGGTGGGTGGGGTGGGCGGTGTGGTTCATCTTAGCATCTTTCAAGGTTCTAAAAATCGCTAGGCGGTAGGTGGGGGGCGAGCAGGGAACTAGAGCCCAGAGGCCTACTCGGGATCTATGTAGTTTTATTTGCTTATTTATTATAATTTATAAGCACAATAGCATATAAATTACTTTCACTTCAATGCCAAGATAACTATGCAAAATGCTTATTTTTTTATTTGAACTGTAAATAAAAATATTAAAAAAAAATTCAAAAACCTGCCCAGCCCACCTAGGCGTTTCCCAGCCGACTAGTGCCTAGGCCGATTTTAGAAGATAGGCATTTTTAGTCAAGTTTTCTTACAGAAATGTGACCTGTAATCTGCAAACTTTGAAGCTAATGATCACATTCTAATCTGTATGCGAAAAACTACTATATCATAGCATTTTGGCTGAGATTTTGTTGGATAATAGGTGATTAAAACCATGTGTTACCCAAATTGAGGGGGTAGCTATTCACTTATTTGTTTCATCCTAGCTTGCCCATATTTGGAGGAGCTATGACAAACCTGATTCCCATGTTACGTTTAGGTCAGCAGGTTGGTGTAAAGCCTGCCTAAGTCAGTCCTACCTTGTACTTTTTTTTTTTAAAGGCAAACAGGGTTTTTATAGGATCCTAGAACCAATAAAGATGCCGCAAGCTGGGTTTGAACCCATGACCTAGTGGTACCATCTGCCAAACTCTAACCGTTGAGCTGTCATGCCATTGGCTCCTACCTTGTACTTGATATCAACAATGAAACCAGTTTGACAAATTTAAGCCTTATTCAAGGAGGAAAACACATCTCTGCACAAACAACATACTAGATATAAACTAATGATTTCACTATGCTAAAATGCACAAGTGAAGAAGTTACTTGTTCAAATTACTAATACCATTAGGCTCCATAGTAAATTTGCTCGTCCAGATTAATATGATTTATAGCCCAATTGCATTTTAGCGTTCTTGTCGTTCACGTCCCAATAAAAATCTGCAACTTCAGTTAATAAATGTTTCTTAATTCAAAGAGATGTTGAGTTTCCTGATCGATTGACTTAGTAAAATGGTAGATAACCTCAGAAGAATTACTAAACAAGGCCAAGTTATGGTTGGAAAGCATGCAATTCAAATTGGAGGAGCTAGGCCTGAGCCCAAGCAAATAAGTGTTTGCTTTAGCTGCGGTAAGCCTGCCTATTTCGCAGGCCTACCTGATACTATAAATGAAAGCAGTTTGCCTAGTGTAGGACTACAATGTATACAGGTCCATGACGGAACTCTTGTTAACTATTTAATGCTTTTCATACTTACAGGCAAAGCCACTTTTGGACACGAATAATGTGAAAGAATTAGCTGATCCTCGTCTAGGTGATGATTACAACATGACTGAGATGAAAAATGCAATGTACACGGCATCATTGTGCATTCATCACTTAACTGCAACTCGACCACACATGAATGAGGTAAGCATTATCCCGAACAACTCAGCTTTTGCTCCGGTGATGTTTCATAGCATTCAAAACCACCCTGATGTTGCTAAACTATTAACCTAGTGAATTTGACAGGGATTACACATTTTTTGGGTGCAGGTATTGCAGTTGTTAAAGGGCGAAAACGAGTCATTAGATGCAATGGGAAAAGAACAAAATGCCATGGTAGGAAGAACTGTTATTGTGGATGCTTGTGACTTGGATGATTACACTTGTTCTAGCTACCTAAACGATCTCAATCGCCACCGAGAACTTGCATTAGAATAACAATGATCTTTCGTAGTTGTATTTTCATCCTTTTTTTCCTTCCCCATCAAATGGGCCTGCAGTTTGTGTGACCAACTTTTTCAACAGATACACTATTTGAAAAAATGTTAATCTCATCAAAACCCACAAGATTTGTACTTGGGGTTTGTTGTTTTTGTAAATGTTTGTAGTCAAAAGTTCTTGGACTCTTTCAACCATGTTATGTACATATTGAATCAAAATGGTTTACCAACTTTAGAGGTTTTTATTGATTTTTTTCTTCTTCTTTATGTTTATGGGTATTATATGGAGGAGGGTCCTGCCTAATTCCAACTTGCAATTTTTTCTAAATATCAAATGTAATAGAACACATTGAATAGCATTCAAAATAATGCAACTTGTGCCATATAATACAAAGAATACGGAGTGTACACATCTGGAGAGTATGATTTTATTATAGTTTTTATTATAAAGGCTTGACAATGAAATTTTTGTAAAATAAACAAATATTATTTCAAAGGCAACTTAAATACAACAACTGGCACACAAAATTTTTACATCAGAACTCCGCAGTTCAGCGTGCTTGGACGAGAGTAATATTAGGATGGGTGACCTTTTGGGAAATTTTGCGTGTTGCACCCCTCATCTTTTTGCCTTTAAAAAAAAAAAAACCGGCGCACAAAGTTTTTACATTTAACTGTTTTTTTTTTTTTTTTTGCTGTGCAAAGAATGATAGAGAAACTAGTTCATTTCCACATAAATCAAGCTTAATCAAATAAAGCCTTAAATTTAGAATTCGGTGATCCTTAATTTCTTTCTACTCTCAAACAATTCATTTAGAGAGTTAGGCCAAGTGCGTCAGGCTTGTTGTACTAGGGAGCCTCAATACTCTACATCATTTTAGAGATTCTCATAATCCACCAAACAAACACCAAAGACACACACAAATCCTCCTTGACGTCGATCTGGCACTAGAGGCCTGGCTCTCTAGAATTAGTGACTCAAATATACAGCGTTAAACTAGATCGACAAATACTTTTTTGCTTGTAAAATTGGCTTTCTAATTTTTTTACCACAAAATATATATATATAATTTTTTTTATATTAAATTTTTTTTTTGCAGTTTTTGGAAGTTTGCCAAGATCACTTTTACAGGTGAAAAGAAAGATTTCCAATTCAAGAATATTGGACAAATTAGTTGGAGTCGTTCTAGGCGGCAAGGAAATGAGCGAGGAAACGGACGATGGAGGGGGATGGAGGGTCACACCCCCCTCCGTCGCCCGTTTCCTCGCCATTTAGAATCACCGAATTAGTTGTTATCTCCATGATGAGTTTCATTATGACTGAGCAGACAAGAATGATATTTAGTCGTATTCATATTTTTTTTAGTCCTAACTTTAGTGACTTCTATCACTTTTATGTTTAAGCATAAAACTATAGAGGTCCCGTAAAAGCAAACCCAATCCCTCTTAAGTAGAAGGAAAGGTTTGAATCTTAATTATGAGTGTGTTGAACATTACATTACTCATCCTTTCAACCCCCCCATTAAAGCATATTAGAATTCTTATCGACACGTATTATTCAATAATCGGAGGACACTGGTTCAATTCATGACCTATTCTAGACTCCAATTTTATTTCACTAACTTAGAAATTTCTAAAGAAGTTCATTTTTTTTCCCTCTAAAATTGTTTTGTAAGCTTCACTGCAACGCGAGCTATTAAATGTACAATACACATTTAAACTGACACAAGTGGATAATTAAATAGTGCTTCTAGGGAGTCTGGGTAGCCAGCCTGGCGGCATTTTTACACATTTGCTCCTGTCTCTTTAAACGCTCTTTAAATATAACCACAATAAAGAAGAGGCAAAACTCTTAGTACAGATTCTAAAACCCCATATTCTCTGTTTTTTTTTTTTTTTCAAGATGAAATATTTTAAATCCCACATGACCAAGAATCAGTCCCCCGTATCCACATTATTTGTTTATTTAGTTTATAATTTTGCATGATTATCTCCTTGTGGTGCGAAGCATGGGGACTTTGTATTATAAAAAAAAAGAAAAAGAAAAAAAAAAGACTTATTTGATTAATTTAAGAGTTACTCCCTTTTATTTAATCACTAAACAAATGAATTAATAAAGTCTTGTAGCAGAGACTCTCAACTATAAGTACCGTTGAGCACATGAAGGAGTGGGTGTTAAGTGATGAAAAGTCTTGGGTGGTAGTTGGGGGTATAAGAAGAGAAGTCTAAAATAGGTTCACACACCCACACATAACTGCCATTATCTCCCTCTCTTCGTGGTTTCATGTGAACCCTATAAATACTTTTGAGTGTGACTACGAAATTAGGTTTTGCAATCAGGATGATGTGGTGTTGTTAGAGGAGGTTTTTTACAAACTCGAGATACCTGATTTTTATTTTTTCACCCTGATTGCAATTGCAAAAACCTGATTTTTTTTTTTTTTTTTTTTTCATTTTTAAACACTTTTTAGTAGTTATATATATTGATGCTAAAGTGAAATTTCATGAAGATTATCTTCAAAGTGAGATTGGAGAGAGACATATTCATGAACCCTTATGAAGGAGAGTTTTGGGATGGTTGATGTGTACATGTCCAAAGAAGGGATGGTGAGAAAATTGTTGTATTTAAGGGTCTGTTTGGTTGCACGAAAAGCAAATATGGAAATTGAAATTGTTTTCGTGAATTCGATTCTGATGCCCACCTCCTCGGATTTGGATTCTCATGAATAGAGGAAAACAATCTCATAAAAAATCGATTTTCTATCAATGAATAGACAACCAAACAGCAAAAATTTGCATAACAGGGGCAATTGATTTCATTTTCCATGAAAAATAACTAACCAAATATATCCTAAATGAAGAAAGTTGTTGAAGCTCGGTTTGGTGAATTGAACCATTTGTTATAGTATTGAATGTGATGAAAGTCGTGGTCTGTGGATTTTAGTTGAGGGTAGCGTATCAAATTACTCTTTCGAATTGATATATATATCATCTTTGAGTTTCTTTTACAATCAATGAATGTCACTGGTAGCCTGTTGAATGATTAAGGCTGTGGTGGTTTAACTCAATATATTTCGTCTTTTTGTTTCTGCCCGATTCGAACTTTAAGAAAGATATCACATTTTTCAAGAAATTTCGACTTATGAGTCAAAATTAAACAAACTCCCTATGCTTAAGATGCCAGTGGTTGAAAAAAGAAATAATTTTCTTTTACTTTTATTTTTTCCTAATCATTACTTAAAACTACAATTTGATAATAAATAATAGAAAAGATCTCACATATGCGTCTCATGTTCTTCATTAGTTGCAATTATCACTCTGAATTCAGAACATTTGGCAAGAGCGTCAATCACGCATAACACTTGTAATTATATATAGCATACATAAATATATATAGGGGGTACGTAAATCTAAATAATACGATAAATATAACTAAATATACGAACAATACTGTTCATAAAATCTTCATTATTCGAACACTTCATTAAACAATTACAAATTGTACATGAAGATATAATAATTATTATGATCAGTTGGTATGATAATGAATGTATTAACTCATAGGCACAATCTCATCCAACCTTCAGTATCTTATACCAACTTTTTAAGCCAGTTTGCATTATAGGCACAATATTTGACTACTTATAATTGATTATCTTATAGGATTGCCCTTTCTAATAAGTAGGTAGAAGTTTGGGAGGAGAAAAATTTGCAGGTATGTGGATCTTAAAGAAACACAAACAATACATATACAACTTTGGTGCTATGAATCAGGTTTCCAGGCTTGCAAAAATCATGCTTGCAACATAACAATTACATTGATAACCCGCTTTAAATTACTACCACAATCCGATAATGACACAATAAGAACGGAGATTGTACTATCAAGTATACATATATACATTGTTCAACACAGAACATGGAAGAACCCTATTTTATTGGTAACATTGCTTTGGCAGCAAGGCATTACTATTCTGAGTAGGCAATGTGAAGAGAGCAAAGGAAACCGATCAAGAGCACATGAAACTGATTGCTAAAACATCAATGCATGACTCAAGTTTTTTTTTTATATATTTTTTGGTTGTCAAAGCTTTCATGACAACGATGATTTTGATGGTCACAAATTCAAGGTTCAAATCTAACCACAATGAATATTTTCATAAGGCATATTTTTAGCGCACGTGTCTGTTTTTTTTTTAAATCAAAAAGTTCATAATGAATATTTTCATAAGGCATATAGGGAGTTTATAGGATATCAGAAACATAATATGTTATGAACATGAGGTTTAAATCATAAATCTATGAAATTGTTTCCTATAAATCTTATCAACTATGCTAGCAATAATATTTTCAAAATTCTAAAATGTTATTATATCTAAGCGCATGGTAGACAAAAACCTAAAGATGACATGTTCTCTAGTTAACAAAACATCACAAACCTTATTGATATTCACATAATTATTACATAATATATCCCTTAATTTATACATGTTAGTGTTTCGATTATTATATTTTTTATAGTAATTATTTCGTTTTCATGTCTTTGTAGGAATTTGAGCGTAAACGATGAAATCATATTAAGGCGACAAGTTAAGTAACGACAATTAGTCGATTCTAACGGTGGTATAAAGCAGATGGTCACAAACCTAAACCCAAAACCTAATTCACAAACCTAAACCCAAAACCTACTTCATAACCTAAACCCAAAAACCTAATCCATAACCTAAACCCAAACCCAATGCCAAGCCCAATCCTACCCTCATTGATGAATCATCCCCTCATCTCATCCCTATTCATCTTGATCATTTTTTATAAATACAAGAGAATAGGGTGAGAAAAAAGGGAGAAAAGAGAAGGGAAAAAAAGAGAATTAGACAAAAATCAAAACCTCTTTCTCTCAAGGTGATTCACAATCACCATCACCACATATCCATCTCTCACTCACTCAGCAATCACCACCTCGCCACCACCATCACCCGAGCACCACCACCACCTCTACCTCCAGACAGCACAACCGCCACCACCGTGAAACAGGGGCGTGACAACCCTGTTTCACGTCAAATCTTCACCATTACTGTAACGACCTGCTCCCACATGGCACCATATTGTCCGCTTTGGGCTACCAACCGGCCCGCACGGCTTTAAAACGCGTGTTATCATGTAGAGCGACCTCGCACACTTAAAGCACATCCCCCTCCCGCACCCAGGCGATATGGGACTATGATCCCCCTTGTAGCTCGTCCAACCCTTCTTGGCCTATTGACCTCACCCTCACCCTCACCCTCACCTCAGGTCCGCCCACTTAGGGTCTCACAATTACCGTCCCTGTCCCTCTCCCTGTCCATCAACCAATATCATCCATCACCTCCGCCACCACCTCCGCACGAGCACCACCAGAACAGACTGAGAACCATCACCACAACCACCGCGAAACAGAGCCTCACCGCGGCTCTGTTCCGCCTCGCGACAGAGCCAGGCAGGCCGTCCTCCTCTCCTCTCTGTCCTCTCTTCGTCCAAGCCTCCTTACCATCTCTCCGCCACCGGACAACCACCACAGAAAGGCTCGTCCGCGGCGCACCACCATCGCTGAAACAGGAATCGAAACAGGGAGTCTCCTTCCTGTTCTCTCTCTCTGTTTGGGAGTTTCTTATTGCATCTTTCCCTTCTTTTGCAGGTTCTGGAGATAATTGGAGGACGAGGACGCTCGCGAGGAGCGAAGAACAGCATCGCGAGCGGCGCTGTCGCGTTGGAGACGAAGGCGGTACTGTAGCAGAGGCGGGAAAACGAATCAAACCATTTTTGGCTATTCACACCCCCGGTTCTGCTCTGTACCACCACAGAGAGTTTTGGGAACATTTCCTCGGGATTCGTGTTCGGACCACCTGCTGATCTGCTGAGTACCACCACATCGAGTTTGTGACAAACTAAATGGGTTGTATAAGTTATTTTGATTTATTTTACTGAATTGTGTGCTTAATTATTAATTACAATTTATTTCTGAATTTTTGATAAATTGCTTTCACCTTTCATGTTCGAGAAATTAAACTTGATATGTTTGGTAGTTAGAATTACCCTTTATCAATATTCAAAGCATGTGCTAAAAATATTAAGCTTAAACTTTGATTAAGTGTGCCCTAAAAAGACACTTAATACTTGGTAAGAGCGTACTTTGCTTGAAATAATTTGTTAATGTTTGATAGAAACATGATATAAGTTGAATTGGATTTTAACGATCACATATTCGGTGTAAGCAAGGGATTCTCATCCCTAAAGCTTCTCGTTTTTAAATTCAGTAATTTAGATTTAAATATTTTTGCTAACTCATTGGTGAGTCCAAGCCCACAAAACCCATCTCATATATCTTTTATTTTATTTTTCTTATTTTTAATTTATTTTTAGTTTAGTTTTAAAAACACCGTAACCTCATTTTCTTTAAATTAGTTTAATTAAATTCTAAATTTCAATTGCATCCACCTTCTTCGTGGGATCGATCCGTACTTGCCGTTGTCTACCAGTTAAGCACCGTGTACTTGCGGTTATTACAAGTGGGTTAAATTAACCTATTTATTTAGATTAGTTAAATCCCCATCACTTATCTCGACAAATGGATGAATGCAATGTGTCATTTAACAAAAAAAAAAAAAAAATTTGCAAAAGTTCTTCAATGATCAACCTTATTTTATTGACCACTTGATTTCATTTGTTCTTTATGGGGTCATTTCTTAGCTAATGAAAAAAAAATTAAAAAAAATCTTATCTATCTTACAATTCACATAGGTGTTTTACTATTCAGACTGAAATAAAGTCAAATCAAAAGAATTAGAGATAAAAGATTGTTAGAATTGAAAGTTGAGAAATATATTGAATTTGAGGGTTGAGATTCATTTTCAATTATGACATATTTGTAAATATAAAACACGTATAAGGGCAAAAATAATGAAAAACTTTTGAAATTTTTTGATGGAATGTACATGTGACTTTTGAAAATTCTTCTCTGTGCCACCGAGTCTGCAATTTTTGTTTGTGGCTTTGTGCTAGACAAAGCTATTAAGGGCGTGTTTGGGTGCTCAATGGAACCTCTTTCAGCGTGGTTAGTGTAATTGAAATATCTATCTTACAATTCACATATGTGTTTTACCATTCATTGCTGACTGGGACAAACATCAAATGAGAATCAGAGATAAAATAAGGATATGAATGAAAGTTGAAAAATGTTGATGGTTGAGATTCATTTTACTCTACAATGGCATGTTTGTAAATCTATATTACAATTCAGAGTGGTGTTTTACCATTCATTGCTGACTGAGATAAACATCAAATGAGAATCAGAGATAAAAGAGGGTTATGATTGAAAGTTGAAAGATGTTGAGGGTTGAGATTCATTCTCATTTACAATGACATGTTTGTAAATATAAAACATGTAGAAGGGTAAAGAAAATGAACAAATTGTGAAAAGTTAGTGGAATGTACATGTGGAGGAGAGAGAAAGTATTGTGTTTTTTTTTTTTTACAAAATGAAAACAATACAACCTATTTACGTAATTGTCAGATTTTGATAAACTTGATATCATTGAAGTACAATTTTGAAGATTTTTCCAACAAACTATCGATCAATACATACACTTAAAATTTCAAAATATGTATTTTATTTTTAAAACATGCAAGTATTTTTAAGGTTTTCATGCCTAAGTATAATAATTTTCAAATAAACAAACAAACATTTTATTGAACATTCAAACAAATAACCCGAACATTCAATCGATTCTAATTTTAACTGATGAGTTTGACTCTAAAAAAATTTAGTATTCTGAAAGATATGATATTCTTATGGAATTGATTGAGGGCAATGGTGGGGATGGTGATGTAGGTGTCCAGTGTATGATTAACAGTAAAAATGAATAAACATATGTGGAGTGTCAACGACACGGGTTATATGCTAGTCTATATTACAATTCAGAATTGTGTTTTACTATTCATTTTTTACTGGAACAAAGTCAAATAAAAAGAATTAGATATAAAAGATGGTTAGAATTGAAAGTTGGGAAATGTATTGAATTTGAAGGTTGATATTCATTTCCAATGATGACATATTTGTAAATATAAAACATGTAGAAGGGCAAAAATAATGAAAAACTTTTGAAATTATTTTGTCGAATGTAAGTGTGGCGAAGAAAAAAAAATTGTGTTTTCCTTTTAACAAAATGAAAATTATCATAACTATCCACATCGTTGTTGGGTTTTGATACACTTAGTATCGTTAAAATGCATTTTTGTAGATTTTTCCAACAAAATCAATGAGCAATACAAGCGCTGAAATTTTAAAAATATATATCTTATAATTAAGAAATGTATAATGTATTTCACGTCTTTAATATTTTTCAGTATTTTGCAAAACAATGAGATGGGCCGATCATACAAAAAAGAAATGAATTTGGCATCTTAATGCACATTAAACAAAAACTCTAAACTTCATGTTTTGACGAATTCAAAGATTAGGGATAACTTATTCTCGACGTTTAAATTTTTTCCCCAACTGCTTCAAATTTGACTGAGTTTAACTCTAAAATTTATAATACATAGGCTTACATTTCAATATTGATTGAAAGCGAAAATGAGGATAGTGACGGAGGTGTTTAGTACAAAATATTTAGCAAAAATAAATTTATGTAGAGTGCCAATGACACGGGTCATACTCTAGTATGTTACAATTCAGAGTAGTGTTTTACTATTCATTGCTGACTGGGACACACTAAAGATTGGAGATTAAGGATGACTAAAAAAAGTTGAAAAATGTGTTGAGCGTTGAGATTCATTTTCTATGATGACATATTTGTAAATATAAAATATGCACAAGGCCAAAGAAAATGAAAAAAATTGTGAAAAAGTTGGTGGAATGTACATATGGCGGAAAGAGAAAATATTGTGTTTTCATTTTAAAAAAAATGAAATTATCATAACGATCTACGGAGTTATCAGATTTTTGTAAACTTGATATCATTGAAATGCAATTTTAAAGATTTTTCCAACAAAACCATTGATCGATGCAAACACTTGGAATTTCGAAATATGTATTTTATTATTAAAACATTTAAGTATCTTAATATTTTCATACCTAAGTATAACATTTTTCAAATAAACGGACAGACACTTTGATGAACATTCAAACAAAGAGCCCGAACATTCAATTGATTATAATTTTAACCGAGTTTAACTTTACAAAAATTAGTTTACCTTCTAAAATATGAATTTTTTATTGAAACTTATTGAGGGTAATAGTGGGGATGGTGGTGATGGTGTCAAGTGCATGATAATTGACAGAAAAAAAAAATGTATATGGAGTGCCAACGGCACAGGTAATATCTAGTTGGATTACAAGAAACAAAGGTTTGAGACTCCAATCATTTCCATTTAGAAAAAGAAATGGACCGGATCACCGGATGCCTCAAGATCTACTCAACCACTTTTAGGATGCAAGTGTGTTTTGCACATGCTTCTTTGTCTCCCAAAACACTCAAAAGTAGTGGTGGAGATACTTAATTAAGTAATCTTACATGGATTTGAGATTAGCTTTATAAGGTTACATATCCACAAGAATTTTGCTATGGGGAACCCTCTGCGGCTCGGTTCCCTAGCTATAGGACCATTATTGAATATAATTTACCATTCTCATAATGCAAATATAGGACCATTCTCATAATTTCCCTAGCTATAAGACCATTATTGAATATAATTTACCAAACTTCATTGAACTAAATGATAGTGTGCAAATAGTCTTTCACGAAACCTTACAGGCATACTATTGAGCTGATACTCCATTGGCTCACTCTTCATAAGCTTAGGAACATAGTAAAACAAACTATGAATACTAAGATAAGTCCCAAAATGAGTAATGATCTCTGTTGTTGCCTTGAAATGCTCTAATAACATCCAAACAATCACTGGGTTTGGAGTCTTATTAATTATTAGTAATATTAGACGTATGATGAGAATGTAACTTTATTAATAGAAAACTCAATATGAAAGCCCATAACCTAGCTCAGTCTACTTCGCGCTCTATCTGTAATATTGTTTTAGTTTAATGCATGTGCGGTTCTTTAAAAAAAAAAAAAAAAAAAAAAATCCAAACAATCAATGTGGTAGAAGATAGATTCACCAAATTCTATCAATTGGTACAACTAAAGTGTCAAAGCTTTAAAAACATAAATTTAGAAAATCACGAATGTTTAATAAATTTTAATTTTTTTTTTTTGTGATTTTTATATTTTATTTTTATTTTATATTATTGCTTCCACAACGCTTTGAAGAATTTTATTATTATTATTATTATTATTATTATTATTATTATTATTATTATTATTATTATTATTATTATTATTATTATTATTATTATTATTATTACTTTACAGATTAGTGTTGATTCTATTATAAAAAAGATCAAATCTAATAAAATTTTACAAAGTAGTACTACTTGTTCATCAAAATCCAAACTTTTACTATCATTATGGGTTTTTCAAGGTATACCAAACATATATCGATGAGGCCAATAATTTGTTATTTAATCATTCAGATAAAGACAATATATGGTCAATCAAAAATTTTTATTTTTTATTTAAAGGTATTTCGCAACCAATCTCGTTAATTTTCATACAATGAGGGTTCGAGACCACGTTCGTGTTTGTAGGGTTGAACAAAAAATGGATCAAACCGATTAAATCGACCGAACCGATCAAAATCGAATCGATTGGTTCGGTTTAAATTCGGTTCGGATCGGTTTCGATTTTAAAGAGGAATTCACACAGGAAGTCTTTGTGTGCTTTGTAATGAGATTGATGAGACGTTGGGTCATTTGATGCTTCACTGCTAATTCTCCAAATCCATTTATAGCAGTTTCTTGTCAGAATTTGGCTTGAGTTTGATGTTTCAAGGTTCCATTTTGGATTGGTTAAGTTGGTGGTCCCAAGTTAATCCTTTTCGGCGGGTGGAGTGGTTATGGCGCATGGTTCCTCGCGTTCTCATGTGGTGTATGTGGGAAGAGAGAAATAAAAAGATTTTTTAATGGCTCAACAGATTAAAACATTATATTTTTATCGAGATTAGGGAATTGTTGTGGATGATGGGTTCGGCTTGTAATTTATTCAGGGACTTGATTTTTGACACCTTCGTGGTGTCTTGGCATTCCTTGACGAAGGAATGATTCGCTTTGTCCTTTGTTTTCTTTCTTATCTTTAATAAACATCTTCGTGTTTGGGAAAAAAAATGTTTCGATTTAAAAAATTCAAAACCGAATTGGCCAGTTCGATTTTCGATTTCTATGTGATTTTAACTGACCGAATATATATAATAAATAATATAAATTATATATAAAAAAACATAATATGTTTAAAATAGTCGGTCGGTTCGATTTTATTTCAGTTTTGATTTGATATTAGTAGGTTCGGTTATGGTTTGCATAAATTAGAATCGGTTCAGTTTCGGATCGGTTTTGTTAATGGTCGGTTTGATTTCGATTTGAAAATTTTTAAACCGACCAAAATCGGTTCAGGTTACGGTTTAGGTGAAAAATCAAACTGACGGTTCAGTTTTCAACCCTACTGTTTTGCTAGATTTGGATGTTTTAAATCATTAATGAACTGGATTATTCAAAGTGAGGCACTTGATGCATCGAACTTAATATAAAAAAAAACAGATCAATCACCCATTATAGGTTTTCTATGCTTAATGTGGTTAACCACTCATGAATAAATTAAAATTGTATATGTAATCCACTCGGCTACCATTGTGAATTGGCAGGACAAATGAATTCTTATGGTATTGTATGTTGGAGTTACCGAGTTTGAAGGTTGAAAATTTAAATGATTTTACCAATAAATTATCTAATAATGCATATTTCCTTCGTCCACTTAGGGCCCTGTTAGGTAAAACTGAAAGATCGAAAATTGAATCTTTGAACGACGATCTGAATTAAAATTACTCTTCGTAACAACCAAGGATGCACAAAATCACAAATACAGATACGTGTGTCGTGTCGGACATGGACACGACACGCCGACTCGACAATTTCCAAAAAAATAGGACTCGGGGATACGACGACACGTCATACTATTTTTTTTTAATAAGCCATATAAATAATAATATAATAAAGTGTCTTCCTAGAGTGTCTTGAAGAAAGTGACATTATTGCAAGAAAAAAATTAAAGTAGAGACGAAGTAGAGGAGAAAAAAAGTAAATGAGCTAAAAATAAGAAGCATAGCCTACCTTCTATGCTTTAATAGTTTTTTGCCATATTTGTCTTAAATCGCAATTAAAACAGTCATTCACTTCAGATGGATCAACAACCATTATATTATGTGGTTATTTGTAAACATTTAAGAGTAAATATTTTTTTTTACGAGTCTTAACTGTGTCCTGACCAAGTTTCGGGTATATCGGAGGCGTGTCCGACACATTGACCACCTTAACCATGTGTCTGACACACCATTGACACGTTGACCAAGTGTCCGACACGTGTCAAACAAATGTCTGTCTTGTGTCGGATACGTGTCGGACATAGATACGACAAGTTTTCAAATAGTCTGTGCTTCCTTGATAACGACATAATTTGATATTACATTTTCAAATATATGTTATCACATTGAACCCAAAACTGTAAAAAAAAAAAAAAAAAAAAGCATTTAAAGAAATGATGAAAAAGAACAACTTTTAAAGCCAAAAGTCGTCAAGTTTACTCAATATTAAGGATTCTGATTTCGTTTTTCGAGGTAATTTCGTTGTGTACAGAAAAAATATTCGATTGTTAAATTTTGTAGTTATCAATATGGTTTAAGCATTTTAAACTCTGATATATTACATAAAGATTGTCACAAGACTTACAATGTCATACAAATTACATCTCGCATAAGAATCACTTATATAATAAAATTTTAATACTATATTAAGGTTACAATAGGTTAAAATATACAAAAATTGAGATTGTCCAAATGAAAAAAAAATATTTTAAATTTTGAAAAAAGTTTTGGTAATTTAAAAAAAGAAATATTTCATGAAATTTCGACATATTTCGAGAACTCACATTCCTTGGTGAGTATAAATTTATCTATCTAAGCCGTCAATACAACCTTTACCAATAAAGAGCTGAAGTAGCTTATGAAAAAAAAAGAGACCAAATCTCTTCACTATAGTGCAACTATCTTTGTCTGTAACGATAATTCAAAAGGTAAATTCCGTATGTTCGTGACTGGCAAAATTTTGAAATGCCCTATGAATTTAATTCTATTTACATGTCAATCCAGTCTCTGTAAACATTCATAAATTACATCTAAACCCTTAATATAAATTTTTTAAAGCCGGTAAATTATGTATAAATATATGGAAAATATGTAAGGATAAAGGGCATTTTGTGGAAATATAAACAAAAACAAAGCTATAAAGAGTCGAGATGAGCTTCCGAATTTCCATCCGACCTTACGTTACAACGCACATGCAGTTGGGACTTGGGAGTCACTATAAAGTCAAAACAAAACCCCTATGGGCACTTCCGTCATTTGCTCACAACCCAATAAGGGTATTTTCGTCATCAAAACTGTACTCTAAGTCGTCCAATGACGATAGCAATCTCGTAACAGCTCCGGTTATATGTACTCGTCCCATTCATAATGATTACCCAGCAAGTTGATAGCCGTTCCTACCTCTCGAACCTACAACCCTGTGCGCAATACGCACCCCCTCTCTTTTCTGTTCGCTCACGTGTATTACGCTTGAAGCTTGGGTGGGTATACGCACCCTACGGCGCACGTTAGTATTTCGCGCTTATTTTTTCAATTTCTCCTCCACCTTTCGTTCTCTGCGTACAGTTCTCTCTTGGAAATTAAAAAAACACGCAAAAACCTCACGAAACTGTGGAACGAAAGAGTCTTTGAAGAACTACTTATCTCTCTCTGCAAAACCGCCTTTCGATTGCGAAACCACTTTACAAAACCACCTTTGTGTTCTCACAGATTTGATCTGGAAGGAATCGAACAAATTGTTTCAGGTTTTGTTTATTCTGTAAGCGAAGAATCATAGATAATGTTCTTAATTCCATCTTCTTCGTTCGTTCTTGAAATTCGCAAAAAAAAAAAAAAGAGCATTTAGATATGTTAAAGTTTGAGTGATAGATTTGGAGGAGTTGTTTAGTCTAGTGTGTGATTTCGTGAGGCCTCGGTGAAAAGATGCCTCACCGAACGACCTACTTTTTTCCAAGACAGTTTCCGGATAAAGGATATGATCCGCCTTCTTATTCTTCTTGTTCTTCATCATCACGGATTCTGAAATCCGATCTTGAGAAGAAGAGCAGCAACATCTCGAGACAGAGAGTTGTTAATGGAGAAAGTGAGAGAAAAAAAACTTCCAAGGTTACGAAATCGAAGAGTTTACCTGTGTCGTCAGATCTGTTCACTAGTGTTGGAAAGCAACTCGGTTGTGTCGGTGATCGAGACAGGTCCGTATATCAGAAGCAGAGTTTTAGTATCGATGAAGAGAGAGAGTTTTTGCTTGAGCCGGAGGTGGAGGTGGAGGTGGAGGAAGAAGAGCCGGTGGAAATGATTGTGAGTCATGATCGGATTCTTGGCCGGCAAGGTTCAACGATGTCGAAGAGGGTTTCAAGTTATCCGTGTAGTGTTTTTTCGTCGACCACTGTGGAAGGAAATGGAAATGTTTCAAGTGATGCGAAGGATTTGCACTTGTCATCGTCGAGTAGGCAAGATGAAGTGGGGAATACAGAGGGTTTGGCTCAAAGATCGCGAGAGAGTTATTATATGCAGCTTAATCTTGCGGTGCGGCTCTCGTCTTTGGCAACTCTGGCTGAAGAACCTCTAATTCCGCAAGAGAGTGTGGCAGAGATTCCAAATGTTTGTTCAGATGTTGAAACAGTTTCGTATCGGCTTTGGGTACGTTTTTAGTTCTTCAATTTGATAAAGTAACGCTTTGGTCAATTAGTTTTACGATAAAATGGCGTTTCTGAGTGCTAATTTTGCATAAAGGAGAATAACTGATTGATACTGGTTTTGGAGTAGCTTGAATTACCTTGTTAATAGTCAAAATTTAAGTAGCTAGTGGAAAGTTGATGGAATTCGAAGTGGATTTAGCTCTTTAGTGTTGTGAGTTGTGAGAGTGTTATCTTGAATCTTCACTTCGATGTAACTGAATTGGTAGACTTTGGGAAGAATACATTGTAGAGAAATAGGAGTTATTTTGTGATCAAATTATTTTTTCAGTATGTAAATATATCTATTGATGAATTTTAGTGTTCTTATGGATTGTTTGAAGGTGAATGGATGCTTGTCTTATTCTGATAAGATATCGGACGGGTTCTATAACATTCTGGGGATGAATCCATATCTGTGGGTGATGTGCAATGAAGTTGAGGAAGGAAGACGCTTGCCGTCTTTGGTGTCTCTTAAAGCAGTGGATCCCAGTGATGCATCAATGGAGGTAATCCTTGTTGACAGACGGGGTGATTTAAGATTAAAGGAACTTGAAGAGAAAGCAAGAGAACTTCATTATACTTCAGGGAATACATTAGTTTTGGTGGAGGAGCTTGGCAAACTTGTTTCTATCTATATGGGGTAAGTAGTTTGTTTGTTTGAGTTAGAAGATTATTTGAATATGTTAATGTTTTGCTTTGATCTTACCGACCTTTTTTGCAATTTGAAGAGGTTCCTTCCCGGTGGAGCAAGGTGATCTTCATATGAACTGGAAATTGGTTAGCAAGAAATTGAAAGACTGTCGAAGGTGTATTGTACTTCCCATTGGCAGCCTTTCCATGGGTCTTTGTAGGCACCGAGCAATACTTTTCAAGGTGACGTACAGGGTTACTCAATGCATTGGTTTTTATCGATTTATCTTTTACATGTTTATTTTACGTTATCTCTGTTTTTTAAGTGCTTCGATTGGAATTTTATATGGCTATCCATAAATTTAATGAGATTTCTTGCACAACGACTTCTCATTGTGAGCAATTTGCCTAGTAATTAAATAAGATGAGAAATCCAGAATTAATATCTAATATACAGTAGTAGAATAACGTGATAGTCACATAATCCTACGTTTTCGTACTGCTGAGACCTTTTAAAGTGGACACACGTGTCTGAGCAGGGGTTTATAGGTACCTATGGGTATGCAAGAAGCATCAAGTGAAACCACTCCCGATTGCACAAAGCATCCCATTTAAGTGAACTCACCCCCTATCATTCTGTGAGGTATTTCTATCCAGACTGTCATGATAAACTCGTGTAAATTATTGTGGAAAAATCAGTGACTGTATTTGTGATGTTTCCCTATTTTCTCTAGATAGGATGTTTGTTCTATTGTCTACAAACAAACAGCTTACTCAGCGACTCATAATTGATAATCAAGATGCAGGAATGAGCAACAATACCAAACCATTCATACCCATTCCAAAGTGAAAGTACATTCATACACCTTGTCAACAACTAGAGATACCTTTTTAAGAAATGGAAAAACAAAAAATAAATTGAGCATTTTACATTTTACTTTCCTTTGTACTTTTTTTTATAGATTTGATCTCACCTTGTATAATGTGAATACATGAGAGAGGACTAGAGGGACAATGTGTAGTACTTTGTTGAAGTCATTGCTTCAGCTGTTCATAAATCATGTTATTTCATATGCTTAGTATAAGTGGTCCTCACAAACAATGGTACTATGTTAGCTTTCTTCACATGCTCTTGGTCCAAACAATTGAAGTTACTGCTGCAAGTTTGCTTGGTTGGTTTTAATATGTCGTTACAACTTTGCTGAAATTGGCCATCCTCTATTATTTATGTGAACATTCCTGTGCAACATCGGGTACAATCTTGGAAGGTTTTTTACTTGAAAACTCTATATTCTCATGTAGGGGGTTCCCTCTCATATAATGGCTATAATGCTCAGAAGAAAAGTTTTACGTCACTTATACTAGTGGTTGGCAGTTAGATTGTTAAACAGTGCGATCTAGAAAACATAGTAAACATATGGTTTGAAGTGGAAAGTTAAAAACTTTCATTGTCTGTGCAATTACGGATTTATATGCTATTTACTTGAAGCAGGAAGTTATGTACTAGAACGCATAGAATTTGCAAGGGGTCCTAAAAAAATCATTGGTTTTGGTACGTGCAGAAATTGGCTGACTACATAGGTTTGCCGTGCCGAATAGCTCGAGGATGCAAGTATTGTGCAGCAGATCACAGGTCTTCTTGTTTTGTCAAACTCGGGGATGAAAGGGTATCAAGGTAAGCTCATGTTTCGTACAAACACCCTTTTTAAATGTAATGCACTGAAGGTTTAATAGATTTTCGCTTTCACAAGATCACTGTTCACGTTTCTTGCAGTAAGATTAAGTTCGATTCATTCATTCCATTTGAGGGATAACACATGATTTTGTATCATTTATTTTATCATATTTTTTTAAGGCTAATTTTCATTGCAACCATATGAACTATAGTGACGGCCAGAGGAAAAAAAAAGGGTGGGTTCTCAAACAGGCTATTAGAGACAAGCCAAAATACAGAGTTATTAATTTTCGTCGCACATCTATCTCGGGCTCGAAGCCCTTGTCCTTGCATGCAAATCAAATCCTCTTGAAAGAGGGGTGCCTTCGGGAACGCTGATACACATGGTGCATGGCTGTCGTCAGCTCTCCTGCAACGAGCACAACCCTGGTGTTTAGTTGCCATCGTTGAGTTTGAAACCTTGAATAGACTGCCGGTGATAAGCTGGAGGAATGTGAGGATAACGTCAAGTCATCATAACCCTTATGCCTTGGGCGACACACGTGCTACAATGGCCAGGACAAAGGTCGCGATCCCGCGAGGGAACTACTGAATTCATTCACTTGTTGCCGATACTCTTCAGTTTTCTGTTGTGGTCTATCCTGTGGAGGTACTCAAATTGGATCAATGATCGATTTGTAGGTTTCGTCGTAAACCTAATTGGTTACTTTCAATTACGTAAATCAATAGTTCAAACCGCACTCAAAGGTAGGGCATTTCCCTTTCTCTTCAGATAAGTCCAGTACCTCCATGGTCTTCCCAATTAAGTTCTCGCAGTGAACACACACGTCTCTGAATCTGATTCTGAAGATACCATATCAGAACAGCCCTTTTCGAACCTACAACTAACTGATCCTCCTGTTAGTCTAGGCAGGTTATTCGTGTAATTTTTGGTCCATGTCTAAGCAGTTCCAATGAATCAAATGTTAATAATGATTTATGTGAGTATGACATTTTGCTGATTACTGTTAGCAGTGTCTATTTGTCTTCAAGCGTTTTTCCTTCTTAACTTCATACTGGCATGCTGTTGTATTGTTAAGAGTATTGGTTGGATTGGTATGAGGATTCCATTTTTCTTTTTTTTACATATCCACTTTTTCTCCATTGTGTTTATCAATATTTTTCACAGGGAGTATGTAGTTGATCTAGTTGGGGTTCCTGGAAATGTCCATGGTCCAGATTCCTCAATCAACGGAGCTTTACTTTCATCGCTGCCTTCACCACTCCAAGTTTCTCATCTTAGACGTTACCAACAACCTTATATGGATAATGCATCCTTTAATCATATTCTAAACTCAGATCACCCCTGTGCTCTTCCCGAGAATCCTCAAAGTTCAGGTATGATTGATCCTTCATACCTTGTTTTTCATTCTTTTAGCACCATCATGACTAAATTTGGTGCAAGCATATCTTAGAATGACTGCCCTGCTAAGCGTACACCTAGTTAACCTCAGAAATCAGGGAGCATCCTATCAAGGTGAAGCCTTACGACGCTTTTAAAACTAGTGCGACACTCATGTGTGCCTTTTCCTAATTGTACTAATTAATGTCCATCGTGATTTCCTGCTATAATTACTTCCCATAAACCCCTATTGAATCATCTTCAAATGATTGAATGTCTTTTCTCGAGACACATAGTACTGGAATTCAGATATACCCTGAAATGTGGCCATCCTACTCACAGAAATGAACAGCTATGGAGGTTGGACAGACAGGGGGAAAGAGATTAAGCAAACTCAGAATGATGGCGTGCCTCGAAGATCAAGAAATTCCATCTATTTTGCTATCAATAAAGCTTGTGGACAATTGCCATCACCAATTACACCATCGGAATCTGGGGACATCAGTACTTATACTCAGACTGGTACTTTGCCTTCCATCCCAGACGACGTATCAGAATCTCTAGATGTGGTTCCAGGTGGACATGCAACACTTGTCCAAAATAATCTTTTCATTCAGGAAGCATACAAAGAAGGTTTATTGGCAAGAGAATGTTCACTCAGTACCATGTCTGTCAAGCAAACGCAAATAGAATCATCTTGCATGGAGCTTATGGCGGTTGAGAGCCAATATGAGAAGAGAGGAGTTTCTGCTAACGTCACAAATCCAAGATATTTTAATCTGGTACCTTCTCTTGCAATGGACTGGCTTGAGATCGGTTGGGATGAATTGCATATCAAAGAGTGTGTTGGAGCTGGTACTTCCATATTTCACCAATCAGATTTCCTTTTATGTGAAAGTTATTATTTCAGAGTTTTTAATGATATTGGTTCTTACTGAGCTTTTTCTCTTGTTATAGGTTCCTTTGGGACAGTGCACCGTGCTGAATGGCATGGATCGGTTAGTATGTTAGGGCTTATAAATTTCCCGTAGCCTTTTAGTCCATATTGTGTGACTTATTATTTTGGAAATCCCTATTGGTTTTAAAAAATCCTGAGAAGATCAACAAAAACAGAGAGGGGAGAATAAAAAGAAAAGGGAATAAATTGGCACCTGGGGTTAAGATGAGAACCTTCAGTTTGTCATTTATTGGCGTTCTTCAGTTCTGCAAGTTTTTCTTATTCCATAAGTTAGTGACATGTAACTATCTTTTTTGAGTTTCTCCCGATATGATGTATAGGCGGTGCAGAAAGATTTACTTAAAAGCATTCTGATTTAATTTGAGAGATTAGCCGAAAAGAAAGCACAACGCCTCAGTCCTTTGGCTAGTGTTTCTTCTTTGACTCTACTAATTAAAATCAAAACCTATTTTTTCTGTGATGCCTTCTAGTGGTATATGTTATGCATTGAACTGATTATAGTTAAAGAGTTGTGATCACATTTACTGAAGTCATGCTATTTATGCTATATAGGATGTTGCGGTCAAGGTTCTAACTATCAAAGAAGTGAATGATGACCACCTGAAGGAATTTTTGAGAGAGGTGTGTATCTCTCACCTGGGGAAGACGCCTAATTGTATACTTGTAATTAATTGTTATACTGGAACGTTAGCTCAGATTGCATTAGCTTTCGTTAAGACACTATGTATTTGTTTCCTTACTGGTGCTGCATTGGCATTCTTTTGTGGCTTCTAAAGTAGCCAAGTAGAAGGTACACACATGTATCATCATTGGATATTAGACCCTAAATTTGAGAGCTTACTTTGACATACCCATCGTAGTTCCTCTATCGCTGCTGCTCAACTACTACAAATTCTCATGCAGGTCTCAATTATGAAACGTGTACGCCATCCTAATGTTGTACTATTCATGGGTGCAGTTACTAAGCGTCCAAATCTGTCAATAATAACAGAATATTTGCCTAGGTAGGTAAGGTGCTGTAGCACTGCTTTATCCTGAAAGAAGCATTATTAGTATTGACTTCCCATATCCATGATCATCTTGATATCCTTAACTCTTTGTTGAACAGGGGAAGTCTGTTCCGACTTATAAACAGGGCATCTGCTGGAGAAATTTTGGACAAAAGGAGGCGGTTACGCATGGCACTAGACGTGGTTTGTACTCTTATAATCACTCATAGCATGTATTTAGCTTGCACTTGCCAAAAGAAATGGAGGTTGATTGCCATAAGTTGCTTGATTGCAGGCCAAAGGGGTCAATTATCTCCATTGTCTAACTCCTCCAATAGTTCACTGGGATCTGAAATCACCAAATTTGTTGGTTGATAAGAATTGGACTGTGAAGGTAGGCCATTATTAAGAAACCTCACATGAACTGTTTTTTGCTCCTCGACTTGTTTCATGATATATTTCATGCATGCAGGTCTGTGATTTTGGTTTATCCAGATTTAAGGCGGACACATTTATTTCATCAAAATCTGTTGCTGGCACGGTAAGTGTTATGTCCAGCTTCGTTTTGAACACTTTAACTTTGCATCTACAAGTGTGTGATTCTCATTCTTTCCATTTCAGCCTGAGTGGATGGCTCCAGAATTTCTCCGTGGAGAGCCCTCTAATGAAAAGTCCGACGTTTACAGCTATGGTGTGATCTTATGGGAACTTTTAACCATGCAACAACCCTGGAGTGGACTTAGCCCTGCTCAGGTATTTACGGTTAAGCATTTCAAATGTATAGTGTTTATTCGGGTTTTCATCTTTGCTTCTCCCATGGATATGCACTAATTTGCTTGTTATTTGGCATGACATTTTTAGGTAGTTGGAGCTGTTGCTTTCCAGAACAGAAGGCTTACCATCCCACAGAATACCTGCCCTGTGCTTGCATCTCTTATGGAGTCGTGCTGGGCCGAGTAAGAACCACTTCCACAGAACTGATTTACAAAAATTAGAGCTGCTACTCACATGCATTTGCTAACAGTTCAAAACTTGTTTCTGTACCTGGTGTATAATTCTGTCAGTGCTCCAAAGCAGCGGCCATCATTTTCAAGTATAGTTGATACTCTGAAAAAGTTGTTGAAGGCGCCCATCCCCATAGTGAAGAAGGGGAATCCATAGAGAAAAGCCTCGTAAAGAATTTTGGCAGTCTGTGCATATGGAGCTTACTTACCTTGTACCCAGCTGTTTTTCCCTACTGATAAACCTGGAGGTACATTACTGGAACAAATTTTGTCCTCCCATCTTCGTCACTGGGGTTTTAACTAACCCAATTGATGTGTATCTAGCATTTTATCTCAATCCAATCTGTAGATGCAGAGAGGAGATTCTGCATCTCCATGCTTTTTTGACAATGGAGAAGGCCGGTCTCCAATTGCGGTCTCCAATTGCAGTCTCCTATGCTTACTAAAAGGCTCTAAATAATGACAATATCTACTTGGGCATCATCATGTATGGTTTTGCTAATGTAACTAAAGCGAGTTCTACTTGTTAACTGTCATTTAAAGTGGAACCCCTAAAGGGTCGATGGCAAAACTTTTGTTTAAACAGTTGTCTACAAAGCATAATTTAGTATCAGTAATAATGTCATGTAACGTTTTTTATTTCAAATAAAAAGAAAAGATTGTAGTATACACATGCTGTGAAACTGTTGATTGGTTTCACAGGTCTGGTAAACGTCGTATTCATGTTTAATTGCCTTTTGTTTCGTTGGTTAGTCTGATAAGAGTTGAACGTATCCATTGTCACAGATCATATGGAAGGGTTGTAGTCATCAACCTCTTAAATTGGCACACGAGTATCGTGTGTTACAAACTGGCTTTCCGTAGATTTTGGTGAATGCGATGGATAAAAGTAGAACTGAGTGATGGACACCTCTGCAAACAGTGTCCAAACACCTCTCCAAATTGTATCCAGCTATTTTGTTAAAGGCACCATCTTGTTCAATATTGCACAAGGTGTCGCACCAGTTATGAGGCAATCACAAAGAATACAGGTAATGAGAGGCCGAATTATTAGGATTAGGAATACAGTCGTGTGAGAAACCAGAATTATATCACTCTTTGCTAGCCATTGCATGATTTGCATAAAGCTGCAAAAGAGGATCACTCAGATGTTATCTCCGTCCTGTGACCTTTCATCCAAAACAAATCCAATTGCGCAAGCATGGTTGTATGCAGAGCAGGATATCAAAAAAACAGTTTGACTTGCGCTTTAGTTGGATGGATTAGATGAAAAACCACCTGTTAAACTTGATCATTCAAGTCAACTAAACTTGAAGGTTTCTCTAAAACAGGGTTCAAAAATACTGTAATTAAGGACAAAATATTGGTTGTTCTAGGATATTTGTCGATTATTTATGACACAGTCACCTGGTTGAATACTGCTGTCTAGTGTTGCATGTATAATATAGCAATTTTGAAAATAACAGAGTACTGGGATTGCTTAAGAAATGATGACAGTTAATAAATATTTTTAGCTACACACGGACATAATTTCAACATCTGAAAAATTATCTTTGGCAACCACGAAACACAAATAATAAATAACTAAAAACAGAAAACTATCCTAGGCGAAAACCATGCGAACTACTTACAAGTCGCATGAATGTGTAGGATAAACAAATTGGATCCATAAGAGCAAGAGGATGATAACAGAAAAAAATTTCTTGATATGTTACAAGTTACAGGACTATCATTACGATTGTATAATTCACTGTAGCATAAGAAGTATACATACTGAAATGATCAACGTACAGCTTTGCCATCAAGCCATTTAAGCTCAGGAATAACTTTAATTAGCAAGGATGTCAAATTCTCATCATTGACCACATTCCCCATGATATCCAGTTGGGTCAGGCTCATGCCTTTAAAAATCAGCATTGCTTCCCAGTAGTCCATCACTTTGTCGTCGCTAGTCTCATCAAAATTGCAATGAGATTGTACCTTGTGAGACAGTGGAGAAGAGAATACATACCTTGTTGTGTCTATGGGGTGTGCGCCAATCTCATTGTACGAGATATCCAATACTTTCAACGATGGTAACAATCTCAAAGGCTCCAATGCAGTAAAACTACTGAATTTATTGTGACTTACGTTCAAGCAAGTCAAAAGTTGCAATGCTTCTAAACCTGCAGTAGCAAGATCAAAATGGATTCAGTTGTTTCCTAAGGATCCCTAGAAAGTAGATCAAACTGTTTAAATATACAAAAGGCAGTCCAATTTGGTAACAAAGTTTAAATGTAAAAAAAAATGGATGATAACAGTGAAGAGTCGGTATTAAAATATTTCAACAAGGTCAAAATATATCTAGTTTGGTAATGGCGTAAGACACTATTGTAAAATAGCATGAGGAATGCTCTTTTGCATCAAGGGATAAGGATCCGGAAGCGGTTCAAACAAGAGCAGCACCAAGACAACTTGAATGGACTGCAACATGGAAAATTATCCTAAACAAAAACAAGATCTAGTTGCAGGTGGGAGCCTAGAAAGGCCCATTTGCCATGTTCATTTATTCTAGAAACGTAGCATAACTGAGAGAGTAAATAAAAATGAAAGATTTTGAGTCAGTTTTTTCCAGTGTTCTAAAAAGCGCTAGGCGGCGGGCGGGCGACGAGCAAGCGGTTTTAGATTTTGTATTATACCTTTAATAATTTTCAAAAGTTAAGCATAATACCTTCTCAATAACATTCAATTTAATGCCAAGATACATATGCAAAATTTAAAAACATGAACAAAATTTATTAAAACTCAAATGACTGAAGTTGGTCATGATGGGTATTTTATATAAAGTTGAATTTGTGGACAAATATCCAAACCTACTCTTTATTTTTCTTCAAATTGCATGAATGACCTCAGTCATGTTTGATAAAATCTATATTACTAAAATTAGTACCGGCATATCCTTTAAGAATTCCATTAAGTAATAATCATTTGCTTCATTCAGACATATACTTAATAAAAAACAATTAAATTGTTTATTTCCAAAAATGGGGAAAGAAAAATAAAATAAGAACACAATCAATCTTATTAAAAAAAAAAAAAAAACTCGCCCAGACCCCGCCCAGACTGCCCAAACCCCGCCTAGACCGCCCAGCCATTAATCTGGGCGTTTCTCTAACGCCTAGCGCCTAGCACTGCCTAGGCCATTTTTTATAACACTGATTTTTTCTTTTCTATCCTATTCCCTGTAGGGGCTGCAATATAACACTGGTTCATCAGAGTGGTGCTTTTGTGTTAGGCAGGCCTCAAGCAATGATACAGTCGTAGAGATTGGGAAAGATGGTCTGTCATGAACTAGAAAAAATAAACCCCAGGAACCAAAGAATATTGGATTTATGGTTATTTAAGAGTAACATAACTAAGATAGTTACAGATATTCATGAATTACCAATCTTAATAGAGTTAAAAAGTTTTGGATATCCATCCTGGACATTTATAGTAAGGTTTTCTTGTAGATGACTTGTGTATACAAGTACTTGACAATCTTATTAAAAAAAAGTACTTGACAAAGTTCAAGAAGTATGAATCTACATACTAATTTCTTATTTGGGAGAATTGTGCTTTCTAGGAATAAATTTATGGAATTGATAAAGTTCAAGATGCAATAGCCAACCTCCAACTTGATTTTGAACCTTACAAAACTTTATTTGAATTATTATTTATTTTCTTAATTTTTGGACAAACAAAGTAACAAACTCTACTGTGATTTCAGATATGGATAAAAATAAACTGCAAAACTGAAGAAATGAATCAAAAGTAAGACTTTCGGTTTCAGTTGATAACAAACGAAAACCCAGATAATCAGTTCGGCATTCAACCAAGATTATCAGTTCAGCATTCTGTTTCTCCTCAAAACCAAGATGAAATGATCTGTGCACAACCCTTGTGATCCATATTTATTGGGCAAGGTCAAACCACACAAGGAGATAGCGACAGAGCCACAACACATGCAAGTGCTATCTACACGCATCCCTTTCCTAGATAGCACATTCTTGCTTGCAAAGAGGTTCCAAGATACATCCAACCTGAAAAATGGTTTCTAGGGGAAATGTATTTCCAAACTAGGGCCACATGGAAAGTATTGACAATCCCTTGAGACGTGGGTTCTAAAAAAAAGAACTTTCTCACTTACAAGCATTCCCTCACCCTCCCATTCAACCTTATCGCAAGCTGAACCTATAACTTAGATACCTATTCTTTCATCAGACCTTTCTAATTCCTCCATTCTCTCTCCCTACAACCCCACCTCTAGAATGTTAAGATAGAAAAATAGATGTATTAGCAATAGCACAAAGGTACGTGCACATGAAAACCTGAATTTAGTGATTCTATTACCTTCAATCGAATGAAATTCGTTGTTGCTGAGATCTAGCATTTGTACCCACAATAAGTGCTCAAAAGATCCAAGCTTGGACAATGACATCTTGTTAAGCCGTACACAGAAATGGTTGCTAAGATTAGAAGTACAAGACTCTCCATAATACCAGCAGTGCCTTGCCAAAGACTTTTTATTGGAGACCACCTACAAAATGACTCAACTGTTTACAAAAGTTTTAAGAAGATTTACAAGCTACGAAAAATCTTTCTATCAAGTTAGACGGATAAGTAAATTATATTATCTAGAACGAAATTTGTGTAACACACAGAAGTCAAATTATTCCGAAAGACTCGAAGGAAATTAGTCCAACTACTTATGCTACAGACCAGTTGAAACTTCTAAGTCGCTCAATGATTGCCAATACATCACAAGGGACATGAGGAGAACAAATTAGTAGTTTACTTATTTGAAAGCAAGTGAAATTCAATGCAACCACATAGACCTGATAGGTGTAAACAATCCAAAGTACATAATTTCCAAAGAATAGATAAAATTGAACAAAATTTAGGAAAGATGACTCTAGCACTGATAGGTGTAAACATCAGTGAGTGCAAATTTAGGAAAGATGACAGAAACATAAGCAAGAATCACCTGCTCCACATGGACCAAACTTTGCTCGTCCTTGTAATATTCTGAATGTGGTGGGTCCAGTTTCTTCAAGTCATCAAAGAGTTCTACTACTTCTTCAGAGTTTACTTTTTTGTACACAAATGGGGCATTGTATGCCATCATTGCATCATGAGCGACTAGCAGACGTGCAAGTGTAAGCTTTCCAATTTTGCTGCAAAAAATCAGAAAGAAGGCATGTTAGATAAGATGAAATGGAATGAAAAAAGGTACAATAAAGGTTATATTAATAGGCAAGAGAGCAGCTCCAGCACCCTTAAATAGAACCAGTAAGCTATAGCCATAGACCAAATTTTACAGCATGGTGCACCACAAGAGGGAGAAAGCTGGCTCATACATAAACCAACTCTACCAGTTAGATGTGAATCAATTATTGCAGATGTGGAAGTCTAATTACCAGTAAAATTTTCAAGCATCACTTACCAGTTGATTTCTAACAACAACTCTCGGAAGAGAGCAATCTCGAAAATTAGTGTCTCTACAACCCACTCAGAAGCTGATGGCCCATCATCTTTGCTAATCCTAAGTTGATCCGAGGAAAAAATTGGACCGAGGCCCTCATGAAGTTTGTCAATAGCACGGAAATTTTCATCTTTCCATGCCACTGCATCTGCACATGCACCACCTTCAGCATGTCCTGACTCAATACACCGCAAACTCACTGTAAATGCAAACTGTGAGGAAAAGCTATAGTTGGAACCACTCGTAGAAATAATGCCCTTAGAATGTCCAAGGCTAACCATGACTGGATACGATTTTTCAGAAGTATCAGGAAATTTCAGGTATGTTACCCAAGCATGAGTTTTCCCGGAGTTACTTGTTGAAAGTGGTCTCCAAATAAGTTCTTCGTCCTTACAGAACGTGTACTTGACACTTACAGTGGATGAACACACACCTTCAACAGCTTCATTGAAATAAAGAATAAGAGGAAATTTTCCAGTATCCGAATGATAACTTGCAAATGGAGACAATCCATCACCATCACAATTCACTTTTAAAGATACAGTGAGATCAGTATCATGTATGGGCCAAGAAGATATCAGCACAGGAGCATCTGGGGTAACAGTTTGATCCAGAAGCCAAAGATGATAAAACCAGCCACTTTGATCATCTGGATCCGTAAAAATAGCTTGGTGTACAAGCTCATACTCTTCTTTCAAAACTTCCTCTTTTGAAATGAATCCCTCAGCCTTTTGTTTCAGCAAATTGGACAGAATAACACTGCAAGAAACCCATTATATAGTAAAAGGCGGTCAAACAAAGACACAATACATCAGATAAACAAAAAACACATCTGAAGGTCAACCATTTGAACGAGTAGAATTGGAAAGATCTACCAACATATTTCATACACTTGCTGCTCAGTAAAATGCAGTCATTCCAATCCCATGTTTATTTTCTTACACACGATGAGAGAACCCAAGTTGGAAATATAGAATAAATATTATCCACGCATGACAAGATCACATATCTAAATTCTATTTAATATATGGGCAAAACTTGTGCTACAAATGTTCATCTTAAGCATAAGACCTAAAGTTGGTAACTTTTCATATTAGATAAAAGTGGATGGTGAATAGCCCAAAATCTTCAAGCGCTTTTTCAAACAAGTAATAGAAGGTTCAACAGTTGCAAACTTGAATGTGATGGTTTCATTTACTTTAGAGTAAGAGAAAATGCTATTTGAAGTTTCTACGCTTGATGGTCTTTCTTACTGTCGTGCAATACAAAGTTAACAACGTTGAAAACTATCGCTCCAGTTAGAAAGAAATGTGGAATATTTTGGACATAGTTTATGTGAAGAATGTAGAATATTTTTTCAAGCTTTTCTATATTTTCTTATAGTGAAATCTACCAGATAAAAGTGCATCAATTCAAAACATGATTCAACAATCAATAAAAAAAAATACAATAAAAATAATAATAATAATAATAGAACCTCAAGTCCTTCATTTGCACTCAGCAAACTGCATATGCATTGTGCAAGACACGTTTTTAACTTTCCATTTGAGCTGAAATTTTGAGAAAAATTAAATACCAATATCAGAAACAATGTGTCAACGTTTCACGTCATTTTGACATGTGTGCTTCAAGATTCGTGTTAAGTAGGATAAAGGGAATTTCTCTATAAATATCACAAAGCGAGTGAAGGGAGTGAGGGCTCACCTTGGGCCTGACATAAGTCAGCCAATAGGCCGGCTAGCGCCCATTGTCCAAAACCACCATCTTGCGAGTGGTGCTTAAACACCTATAAAGACCGTTTATCAAGATATTTAATGGCGATGGCCTAAATAGTATCTCGAGGCATGTTGTCAAAACGGTGAGAAACTTTGACACGTTGTTTCTATTGGTAATGTGTAATTCTCCTGAAAATTTCAACTTTAACACAGTTCAAACGAGTTACAAATTTTTTTTTTTTTGAAGTTTACTAGGGACCCGAAATGGAATATATAAAGGGTGTCTTGCTGGGTATGAATTAGGAGTTTGAGAGACTCCAAGCCCAATCCTTGAAAAAATAGAGTCACGATAGTAAAACTTCATCTAATCCATTTTAAAACTTAAAACACATGCATCCAAGTTGCATAACCTGCGGGCTGGGATGACATGCCCACAAAATGATTACACTAACTAGTTCTAAGGTTTGTGTGACAACATTTATTTATTTTTGCAACAACTCCAATACCAGCAGAATCCTACAGCCTTTTAAATCACAATCATGAAGCACGATGTTGTCTAAGCAAATAAATAATCTTCACTATGTACCTCAGAGAATTAAGTATTGCAATCCTAAAGATACGAGCAATTATACAAGCTCTTTATCGTTCATGTAGAACAGACAACTCAAGAATCTCTAAAACTTTTATAAAAAAAATTTAAAACGAGAAATAATAGAATGCTATCAAATCACATAAACAAAGCCAGAAGTCGTTCGTACCTACGATTATGCCAAGCCGAATAATTACTAAAGTTATTTTCTATCATATCAGTCGTGTGCTTTAGTTCCTCTTCTGCTGGGACATTCTTCAAAGCCGCAACAAACCTGAGAACAAAGATGAACAAGAACAGTGAAACAATCAAGAAACACACATGCACACACAAAATTATCAGAGATCAAAGTGAGATAATCTCACCTTCTGTAGTTCCAAGCATGGAAATTCCGAGAATCGGCTTTCTGGAACTTATCCAGAAGCCGAAACTCGTGATCAAGCGAGGAGAATCCTTTGCTTAGGATCCATTTCCTATGATGCCAAGCTCCGTACGACTTGAAATTCCTTCTCAATCCATTCTCCACCTGCACAACCACATAAAGGCAACAGTTCACACAACAAATTCTTCCGAATTCAAGAACCGATTGAACCGATCAAAACTTACAACACTACACAAAGTTGTTCATCTCTTCCTAATTTAAAAACAAATAAAAAATTTACAACTCTATGTTCTTCACTCTTCCAAATTCAAGAACTGATTAAATCTATAAAAACTTAAAACACTTTCATATCTTCCGAATTCAAAGACAAAAACAGATCGAATCAATAAAAAAAATCACAACAACTTTAAACTCGTCCTGAGTGAATCAATCAACAATTAAAACAGATTGAACCGATGAAAACACTTACAACTTTGAGTTCTTCATCGACGATGGATTTGATGGAGTCCGGATCGGTTTGTTCGCGAAGATTGTGTTCGACGGCGAGTTTTCTGTAGTTCCAAGCGGTGTAGAGCTCCGGATTGAGTTCGAGAAGCTTCGCACTGATATCTAGGGCTTCTTTAGTGTAACTGCGAGAGATGATCATTCAAGTTGAAGAAGAAATTTACAAAGTAAATAAACGAGAGAGGAGAGGTTTACGTTTTGGAGTGGTGGTTGAGGAGGAGTTGAGATTGCAGAGTGCGCAGGTTAGCAGCTTTGGCTACGACGTCTGCTTCATCTTCTAGCTTTGCGGGTTTGCGAGGTCGACCGTGCATTTTAGATGTAGTGAGAGAGAGTGAGCTAGGTGTGAGAGATCTGGTGAAGTGAAGCGCCGAGAAGCTTGAATTTGTTCTCTCCTCTTTGTTTTTTTTGGGACTTTTCGTTGGAAATGTGCAAATTTTCTTATCTGTGCCACCGAGTCTGCAATTTTTGTTTGTGCTAGACAAAACTGCTAAGTGTGTAGCATCGCTGACTGCTCTGAGGGTCGGCACGGGGCAGGATTGACCTCATTGTTATTTCATTCTATTTCTTTGGGATAGAGACAAGATGGGACGATACATGATAAACCTCATTCTGATATCGTCTCATTTAGGACGAAATATGATGAGTATGTACTAAATTTTGAATTGTAAATTTAATATGCAAGATTGAAAATTTTGGCTTTACCAAACACAAAACTCTAAAAACAATTATATAACTTTAAGTAATTGATTATTATTTTGGTTAATTGCACTTTGCCTCCTAAAACATATAACCAAATCAGTTTTACCCCTAATTAACATTCATATTGCATTTTCCCCCTCAGACTAACAATCACGATGCCTTGACTGTTAAACACCTCACGTGCCACCATTCTTCCTATTTTGCATGACGAAAATGCCCTTCACATGCTTATCATGCCTGATGCGATAGCATGTCAATCCTAACCGTCTATTACCTGAACCAGACACGTGGACGACTAGGGTTTACTCTCTGTCAGCTCGTACCATTGAAGAGACGGACAGTGGAGGGAAAACTCCCTCTGTTTTCATTCTCTATGTTTCGTTTCTCCTCACTCCCTGTGTTCTCTTTGATTTCTCGCCGAAATGAAGAAGCGTAATACCGAAATGAATAAGAGGAAATCCAAAATGAAAAAGGAGAAAAATGTTGTTTTCGGTGTCAAAATCACAATCAGTAGCAACAATGATGATGAGAGCACCGCTTTAAGCATACACTGGGACGATTGCATTTCATTCAGTGATTTCTTCAGTTAAATGTCAAGTGATGAGGAGCCAAATCTGAGGCGAGATTTCACCCCTTCAGACACTGAAGATGACGTGAAACTTCCTCTTGTTCATTGGCGTGATGTATTGTAAGTCTTCTTTGCTATTTTAGGGTTTTCATTTTGGTGCTTCTATATGTAATGCATGTTTGAATGGATGATGTGAATTGTATGATTTTGTTAGTATTTTGTTCATTTGCACAAATTTGGGTTTCTCCACTGTTTATTTGGTGGTTGCTGTTTGTATCAGTGAAAATGTTGTTTTTGAAAGTGACTTAGTTTGATTTAGTGTTGCTAGTGGTAGGTGATTCCATGAATTAGTAACAATGTTCATTTAGTGTGGTTTAGTGTTGTACTTGTATTTTTTTTTTTTTTTCAATTTACTATTCACGTTTGATTGCATGATTTAGTTTAGTTTTGTTTGTCTGTTTTGTTTACATTAGTGAAAATGGTCTAATTTTGTTCTGTTTGTCTGTTTTCAGTCTTCTGTTTGCATCAGTGAAAATGGTATGCTTTTGTTTTGTTTTTGTGTTTGCAGCTATGGTAAGTGAGGACAAGAATTGGAAGTCTGGAACTTAGTGATCCATTACAATGGAAAGTGGAGTAAGATTGCAGAGATCCCTGGTCTGTGGAAGGTCAGTGATTATAAAGATGAATTATCTATAGAGTTTGTACAAGTGCATGGGGATTACCTGAGTTGGAATAAGTTAAATAATAGTATCCTTGAAGCTATCCCCAACCCACATAAGCATGCCTTAACCCTTGGAACAATGGGGTGAGGATGAACATTACAAATGATAAAGACTTTATGTATTTTTGGACCCATGAAGACATTGATGACAATGATGCTTTGCAAGTGTTTGTTGAGGTTAAAGTGGCAGCACAAGTACATGAAAGCAACACTCCTGGGATTAGTGTAATGGAGCCTGAATCAATTTCAACCCCACCTATAGTTGATGTAGACCCTGCCCCTGTAACACAACCCACCCCTACTAAAAAAATTTATTTGAGGCCTAAATGCAGGGCCAAAAGGCCTTGGACCAGGAGGAAGGTTCCAACCCCAAGGAAGAGTAAACCTAGTGAATGATACTCTCCAAGGAAAGATAGTAGGAAGAAAGGGACAAAGTCAAGTAAGACAATAGTAAAGTTATATGATGAACCCTGAGGAAGCATGTCCATCTGAACCAGGTCCATCTAAAGCATGTCCATCTGAAGCAGGTCCATCTGAGTTTGCCGAGCTAGATGATCTTCCAGTAGAAGAGGAGTATCATTCAGGCCATAACACTGAAGATGAGGCACCTCCAGGTGTGCATGCCAGTTTTGTGGCTGAGACTTAGAATGTTTATGGTGATGAGAGTGATCATGAGGCTTACCGTGAGGATGAGGAATGTGTCTTGGAGGTTGGGAAGGAATGACACACAGTAGATGATGTTAGGTTTTGGTTGAAGAAATATGCAGTAAGAAAGAAGCTTCTGATGAGGTTTAAGAAGAATGATCCTGACAAACTTTTAGTTAATTGAACAGATAAAGAATGTAAATGACATTGCTATGCAGCAAGACACAAAGATGGGCACACCATCAGTGTTAGGTCCATGGGGCAACAACACACATGAAGAATGTAATCCTGAAGGATGTTCTGCATACTCCGGAGATGAGGAAGAATTTAGTTTGTGGTTACCTTCTGAACAAGGCTGGGTTTACTCAGATTATAGGGACTGATTTGTATACCACCACTAAGAATAGTGTATTTGTGGGGAAGGGGTGTACCATTGATGGTATGTTTAAATTGAATGCTATCAGTAAATAAAACTTCTAATTTTCTTTTAATACTTGGCATGCTAGATTCAGTCATGTTAATAAGCGAATAATTAAAAACATGAGTAACTTAGGACTAATTCCAAAATTGTCCATAAATGACTTTGAAAATTGCAACTATTGTAGCCAAGCTAAAATAACCAAAACATTATATAAATCTGTTGTTAGAGAATCTGAACCTCTAGATTTAATACATTTAGATATATGTGAACTTGATGGTGCTTTGACTAGAAATGGAAAATGTTACTTTATTACGTTAATTGATGATTGTTCCGATTATACCTTTGTCTACTTGATGAAAAATAAGAGTGAAGCATTTGACATGTTCAAAATATTTTTAACGGAAGTTGAAAATCTGTTTAATAGAAAGATAAAGAGGTTTAGAAGTGATAGAGGCACTGAATATGACAGTAGCAATTTCATAGAGTTTTATAATTCTTATGGAATTATTTATGACAAAACTGCACCGTACTCTCCTGAGATGAATGACAAAGCTGAAAGGAAAAATAGAACTTTTACTGAATCAGTAGTTGTCATTCTACTTAACTCCGATGCTGCATCACACTGGTGGGGAGAAATTATATTGACGGTCTGTTATGTGCTAAATAGAGTCCCTAAATCGAAAAATAAAACTTCTCCTTATGAGATTTTGAAAAATAGACAACCAAACTTGTCATACTTCAAAATTTGGGTTTGTTTAGCTTATGTAAGAATTCATGATAAAAAAAGGAACAAGCTTGCCAGTATGGCATATGAGTGTGTATTCATAGGCTATGCCGTTAACAGCAAAGCCTATAGATTCAATAATCTAAATGATCATGTTTTCATAGAATCGAACGATGTTCATTTCTATGAACATAGATTTCCTTTTATTTCGAGGAATAGTGGGGGTACATCCTCTAGTAACGTGCCAATGACCAGGATCAATGAAAACGATAAAGCAACAGAACCTGAGCCTAGGAGAAGTAAACGAATCCTAACTTCTAAAAATTGTGGCTTTGACTTCTATGCCTTTGCAGTAGAGGAGGATCCCCTTAATTTCCAAGAAGCCTTGTCTTCTATAGATGTCAACTTTTGGGAAGAGGCTATTGATGATGAAATGGACTCTCTTGAGTCTAATAGAACCTGACATTTTGTTGACTTGCCACTAGGTTGCAAAACAATAGGTTGTAAGTGGGTATTTAAAAAGAAATTGAAACCCAATGAAAATGTTGAAAAGTTTAAGGCTCGTCTTGTAGCAAAGGGTTTAGACAGAGAGAAAATGTTGACTTTTTTGACACATATTCTCCTGTTACTAGGATTACATCTATTCGAGTGCTAATTTCTCTTACTGCAATACACGATCTAGTATTGCACCAAATGGATGTTAAGACTGCTTTCCTTAATGGTAATTTAGAAGAAGAAATTTACATGGACTAACATGAGGGTTTTGTAATTCCAAGGCAAGAAAATAAAGTTTGCAAACTAGAAAAATCACTATACGGTTTGAAACAAGCACCATAGCAATGATATGAAAAATTTAATAATCATATTCTCTCACATGACTTTAAAGTGAACGAAAGTGACAAATGTATTTATTATAAATCTGAAAATGACATTTGCACTATTATATGTCTATATGTGGATGATTTGCTTTCTTTGGTTCTCATATTCATGTCGTGAATAATGTGAAATCTTTATTGCGTGCGAATTTTGATATGAAAGACCTTGGAGAGGCGAGTGTGATCCTTGGTATTATGATTACTAGGTTTGAAAAGGGAATTTCTTTCGATCAATCACATTATATTGAGAATATCCTAAGGAAATATAATTACTCTGACTGTTAACCTGCATGTGCTCCTAATGATTCTAGTGTAAAGTTGTTCAAGAACATCGGTAATGGTGTTAGACAACCTGAGTATGCGAGCATCATTGGTAGCCTACGATATGCTACTGATTGCACTAGGCCCGACATAGCTTATGTTGCGGGAATGCTATGCAGATTTACCAGTAGACCTAGTATAAAACATTGACATGCTATTGAAAGGGTCATGAGGTACCTAAAGAGGACTAAGAACCTTGGATTACACTATCAGAAGTTTCCCGCTGTCCTTGAAAGATATAACGATGTTGATTGGAACACCCTCTCAGATGACTTCAAAGCAACCAGTGGCTATATTTTTAGTATAGCTGGTGATGTTTCTTCTTAGAAATCAAATAAACAGACTATTCTGGCACAATCCAAGATGGAGTCAGAGATGATAGCACTAGCCACGGCTAGTGAGGAAACAAGTTGGTTAAGAAACCTGCTAGCAGAGATCCCTCTATGGGAAAGACCGATACCAGCTGTCTTGATCCATTGCGATAGTACCGCGGCTATTGCAAAGATACAGAACCGTTATTATAACGGCAAGAGACGACAAATACAGTGTAAGCACAATACGGTTAGAGAGTTTCTATCTATTGGAGCTGTTAGATTGGATCATGTAGAGAGAATGTTTTAAAAAAGGATTAGCTAGAGAGAATGTTTTCAAAACCTTGAAAGCAATGGGACTTATGCCCTTAGATTGATGAGTTATTCATAATGGTAACCCGACCTATAGACTGGAGATCCCAAAAAATAGGCTCAATGGGTAATAACAAGTAGTGAATGATATGAGGTGCATCATGCTAACTTTATTGTAATTCCATTCCTAGATTGAAGCATGAGTTCCTGAAGCGATAGTAGGATGAGTTAAAACTCTTAATGAGATCTATATCTATGTGGAGTGGAGTACCTAGCTACAGGAGTACTCTTGATAGACTCACCTAAGTGATTGTGGAAGTATGACCGCTTTCTATGGAATTTGTGTGCAAAATTCCTAGAGCCTTCACTATACTGAGATATACGTGCATGTCCTTAAAGCACGAGCTTTTTAGACTTCACCCTGATAAGGTTGTGCGTGTAATGTTGTTAGAGATAGAGTTCAAAACTACGAGTTACTCTAGTATAATCTAAATCATGAACACTATGCAAGAGTTCAAGTTGAAAGATACTTTTGTTTATGCACAATCTTATATTGTATATATTGCTCGATGAAGAAATGTTTTTTTTAAAGTTCAAGTGGGGGATGAATTTAAAAAATAAAGGGAAATTGTTTCTTAACTTCCAAATCTTTAGTCTCATATCCGCCGCCGCCGCCGTCTGTTCGAGGTAAAACAAGGCCCTAGTCAACAGGTAAAACAAATTACTTATCTAAGTACATATGCAAGGATTGTCGAAATTTCTTTACTTCAACTAGTCTGGTGTATCACCGCCCTTTGACTCATTTACCTTGAGAAGGCTATCCGTCATTCTTTTGTTTTTGGTGGTGGAATTCAAATCGAACCTGTGGATTATAACTCATGAGCATCCATAGAAAATAAGTAGAAAGCTGGTATGATCACATCTGAGAGAAGTGAAAACTGAAGCTACAAATCTGCTATAGTATTCTGTACAAACTATAAACACAATTTCCACAAATCACGCAAACATAATCTATCAATTTCTAACTAAAGCTTCAAAAAGAGAAGTAAACACGATAGTGGGATCTCCAATAACGGCAGATATAATGAGTTTTAGCACTACTTTCACCATTTTCCAGTACTTGTTCATCTTTCCTCAGCTTAAGCTAGCTCCATTTTGAAGTACAAGTCGGAGATTAGGAGGTACCTTACTGTAACACCCCTACTTTTCTAATAACAATAAACAATTTATGTTTCTAAAATTCAATTGAAATTTGTGTTTTAAAATCTTCTTTTGTTTGACAACTCGTATTTTTCGAAATTCAGTCAACTTTCTTACCTTCCGAATCTCGGGACGAGATTCCATTTAACGTGTGTATAATGTAACACCCCTAAATTTCATAAAGATAATTTATTTTATGGTATTAAATGGGCCTTGATATCCCGTGTTGATACCTAAAGTTTATATATGAGAAATGTAGATTGCCCCGGAACAATGGGAGGATATCCTGATGAGATTGATTATGATTTGGTAATGTGCCAAAATGCTATGTTTTTCCCCAAAAATGTGGGTGGATAGATTGTGAACCAATTTATGTATGACAAAATGTCATTGTGAAAGAAAAGTGAGATATCAAAATAAATGATATTGGTAAACCTTGATTTCTGAAAATATAAAACACTTGGGCTTGTATCACTTAGAACTACCACATCTCTGTTGTTTATTATTTTCCCCTCTCCTACTAGAGAAACTAAATAACCTGCGGGTCGTCTTGCGGAGTTGGGGCACCCATTTCTTACTAGAGAAACTAAAATAACCTTCGGGTTAGTCTTGCGGAAATGTGGTGAGTTTGTATGCCTAAAATAGGCTTTGATATTTATCCGTCAAAAATGTGACGTGAGTTATGCGCATTGATAGCCCAAGGGTGGCTTTTGGTACTCATATAGTTAGGGGTATCCGCGATGCATGTCTGTATGTGATGTCCCCACTTGGACATGGATGACGGAGTAGTCCTCCTTTATATGAGAGAGGCATACGGGCATGTATTTTCGGCACGGAGGTGGTGCGAATGTGGTATCGTCTAAGTGATCAGTCCGTTAAAAAGATGAACCTAATTCAAATAAAGAGAATAAATGATGTTGCATTGTTTTTAATTCTTTTTATGCAGGATGGCAAGTCCACTAATATTTCTGCAGGTCCGACTTGCCATAGTCAACTCCTATAGGGTAAGTACAGGTAAATGCATATTTACATATTAGGATGATGATATGATTGCCTCGTTGAGGAACTAAATTCTTTGGACTGTGTTTTCTTGCATCACACCTTTGCCTTGTTGAGGAACTACCTATTGGTGTGATGGTTTGTTGTTTGTGTTTCGCTTGATGTTTATCACGTGCGATTTTACTATTTTTGGGATGAAGATTTCTCACACCAGCTTTATTGCTGACCCAAGTGAGCTTTTGCTTCTTGGGTACATTCCTTTGGGAATGTAGCCGATTAGCTTTTCAGGTTCAGAGACTATTGAGCAGCGTTACGGGAGTTCGCTAGTGGGGCTAGCGACATCAGTATTTTCTGGTTAGAGTTTTATTATAAATTTTAGTTTGTTCCTATTTTCTAAATTATACTTTTTGTCTTTGCTGCTAAATGTCTCTGTTGTTATTGAATTTCAATTCCCGAGTTTTGGGGAAACGGATAATCCTACGTGGATTTTAGGATTACGTTTTTCTCGAAAATCGGGGCGTGACAGTTTGGTATCAGAGCATTTGGTTAGCCTAGGCTGGGGTAGAGTCTAGGTGATCCTCGGAATGTGGATATGGGTGTGTAGGAGTTTAGAAGTCTTAAGATAAAGTGACAAGGGCGAACTTTGAAGACTTTAGTTTTGTTTTGTTTTCTTCGTGAATCTCATGATGAGACTTCATTTACTTGTGTGTGCGCGAGCAATCTTATTTATAATGGCGATATTTGCGTGACATTATTTCGTATCGCTTTCTTTTTAGGGTTTCGATATCCGTAGTGTTCATTTTGCACTTTTCGCGAATCTCGGGACGAGATTCCTTTTGAGTTGTATATAATGTAACACCCCTACTTTTCTAATAACAATAAACAATTTATGTTTCTAAAATTCAATTGAAATTTGTGTTTTAAAATCTTCTTTTGTTTGACAACTCGTATTTTTCGAAATTCAGTCAACTTTCTTACCTTCCGAATCTCGGGACGAGATTCCATTTAACGTGTGTATAATGTAACACCCCTAAATTTCATAAAGATAATTTATTTTATTTTTAATTAAATAAAATAGGGCTACATTTAATTGAATGTGAATTTCGAAATTAGGGTTTTATTTGGTGAGTTAAAGGGCGGGTGCTTTCAGAAGTTCAGTGGGGGCGAATAGCCACCCACCCTATAAAGTGAAAACCCTTATTTCTTTCTTCTCTTGTGCAAACCCTCTTCTCTTCTTCTCCCTCTCTTCTTCACGATGGCGGCTCTCACTCCCTCTCACTTCCACTTCGTCTCTGCAACAATAAGAGAGTGAAGAGTTCTCTCCTCTCATGGCGGATCTTCTTCGATCCAAATAACACACTCACTCACTCCCCACTCCTATACCCTCACTGGGTTTTCAATTTTTAACCCTTAAAACCCCTTATCACTCATCAAAGTCCAGTCTTTATCATTCACACAATGAGACTTGCATCGCTATTCTACAAACCCATTTCCCAATTCATCACAAAACCCAGATTCTCTGCGCCACTTCTCCAAAACCCACTTCGGAAATCGAATTCGAAGTCCAAACCATCCTCGATTGCTTCGACCCGATTGAAGACCCATTAGAAACCCTCGTCCCATTCATCTCAGCCAATGTAGTAACATCTGTTCTTCAAGAACAGAGAGATTTTCAGTTGGCTTTTAGGTTCTTTATTTGGGCTTTGCAAGGCTGGGCAAATTGATCCTCAAAACGTTGAAGTCGCTGTAATGCTTAACAATGTGAAGTTAGCGGCAAGAGCCCGTGCTCACGGAAATGACCTCTTCAAGTCTGGAAAGTTTGCTGAAGCGTCCTCGGCTTATGAGGAAGGCCTGAAGATCAATCCTTCAAACTCAGTCTTTATTGTAACAGAGCAGCTTGTTGGGCTAAGCTTGGATCTCTTTGGGGAAGCTCGATCCAAAGCCGAGGAAGATCGGATCGTTCTCCACGAGATCGAAACTCTCAAGCGCAGAATCATCGAACCAGACATACCCAAACGCAAGATGGAGTACATAATTCGTCTCGTTTACATCGAGATGTTAGGTCACGACGCCTCATTTGGGTACATTCACGCTGTCAAGATGACCCACGATGATTCTCTCTTGCTTAAGCGAACTGGCTACTTGGCGGCCACTCCGTTTCTCAATGAAGATCACGATTTGATTATCCTCATTGTTAATACAATTCAGAAGGATATTGAAGGTAAAATTGATATTGAAGGTAAGATTGTGGAAGATAGAAACTTGGAAGTGGGATATAATGCACAACAATGATCTGATTAGACTTTCCAATGACAGAGTAGTCAAAACAATACAAGGTGCTTAGGGGCAGTTCTCGAACCACAGACTTCAATTTGAGTAGTTCCCATCAATGAGTTATTTTGTGGGCTCCATGCAGAGAGTAGATGTCAATTGCAAGGATGCAGAGCTTGAAGATGAGGAAACCACTATAGGTATACATGGATATGTGGTGAAGGTTGGTTTGGATTATTATGCGACTGTTCGTAATGCACTGATCAATGTGTATAGTAAATGTGGGAAACAACAGTAGTTTACATCGGGTTCTTGGAGATAGGTTTTCACTTTTAAAAGCGATGAAACTTCCAGATTATGCAAATATGTTGAATGCCAACAGCGTGAAGGATTGCGACTTGTGGAGCTGTATTTCAGATGGAAACCGGTGAGTTTCTTCATTTCTTTCTCTTTTACTGTGAGTTTTTCTTTTTACATTTTCTGCTTTCATTATTGCTTGATTGATTCAATTTTTGTTATGTGGATTTTAATACCTTTGGTGGGTTGAATTCTTTCATGAATTTATCGGTTGTTTAGTTCAAATCTTGAGTTTAATTTTTGCTGCATGGGCCTTATGTTTGTTGATGGATTATTATGAATAATATGGACTTGGGAATGCTTTAGTGGTTTTGTCGATTGAGAATGGTTCTATCATGAAGTAACTTCCAGTGTATATGAATAATTAGCTGGAAATGAGTTGATTTTCTGAGTGATAACTTCATCCTGGATGCATGAATTATGGAGATTGGAAATCTGAATCTTGTAGGTGTTTGGTATAGATAAGTACTTTTCATGTTCTTGGTGTTTAGTTGAAAAAGGGAAATTGTTTTTGGGAAAACCTTCAGGTGATCACTAAATTCATATGCATGTCCAAATGGGAGCCACTGGAATTTGTAAAAGTGACTTGTGATCTTACTTTGGTCCTCATCTCCATGAGGAACTCATTTATCAAAAAGTGTTAGAATTGATGGATTCGGGGGAGATATTATCTGTGGAATATTTCTTTGGACCTATTTACTTAGGATAGTGTAGGTGAGTTTATATTCAGGTGGTTTGTGTTTAAGTGACTAGTACTTACCTGAATGTATCCATTACTATGGGAAATAGTTTATGACTACAATTTCTTTGCGATTAGGGTTGGGATAGACTATCACTGTGCATGTGGTTGATACATACATCTTCCCATGTTTAGAATCCATGGTTGTATTGAGAATTTTTAGTTGAGAACATGAAGCTAGGGAGTTGTGTATTGGATGACTTGGGTCACTAATGGAAGTGTGTGGAATCTTTTGAAACAGCTGGATATCATTTAAGTATGAGTTTGTAGTGATTGGCAGAGTAGATTGTGCTATGCCTGGTTAATGTGATTTGAGGAGGCTTTGACTTTTGAACAATGGATTGGTTGAAACATTCGATAGGTCAAAGTAAAGTGGATTTCTAGGGATGTTTTTGTCGGCAGGTAACAACAGTTCTTATCTGGTTAGCATTGTGTATGAATGCTCATATGGAAAATTTGAGGTGTGTATGGAAATGATTGGTTTCATTTCAGGTAATCCATTATGAGATTTTAGGCATGTCTGAGAATGAGGTTGACTTATTTGTGGTGTTTTGTATCGCAAACGTGTGATCTTTACTATTGTGATCTGTTTGATGTATGAGTTTCTCATACCTTGCTGGGTTCATATTTTGGGGTATTTGCATGATTCTATGAATTTGTATTTGTATGTGTATGACTTAAATTTGGTTATGCAAATTGCGTTGTTGAAAAGAAATTTATTTATGGTATTAAATGGGCCTTGATATCCCGTGTTAATACCTAAAGTTTATATATGAGAAATGTAGATTGCCCCGGAACAATGGGAGGATATTCTGATGAGATTGATTATGATTTGGTAATGTGCCAAAATGCTATGTTTTTCCCCAAAAATGTGGGTGGATAGATTGTGAACCAATTTATGTATGACAAAATGTCATTGTGAAAGAAAAGTGAGATATCAAAATAAATGATATTGGTAAACCTTGATTTCTGAAAATATAAAACACTTGGGCTTGTATCACTTAGAACTACCACATCTCTGTTGTTTATTATTTTCCCCTCTTCTACTAGAGAAACTAAATAACCTGCGGGTCGTCTTGCGGAGTTGGGGCACCCATTTCTTACTAGAGAAACTAAAATAACCTTCGGGTTAGTCTTGCGGAAATGTGGTGAGTTTGTATGCCTAAAATAGGCTTTGATATTTATCCGTCAAAAATGTGACGTGAGTTATGCGCATTGATAGCCCAAGGGTGGCTTTTGGTACTCATATAGTTAGGGGTATCCGCGATGCATGTCTGTATGTGATGCCCCCACTTGGACATGGATGACGGAGTAGTCCTCCTTTATATGAGAGAGGCATACGGGCATGTATGTTCGGCACGGAGGTGGTGCGAATGTGGTATCGTCTAAGTGATCAGTCCGTTAAAAAGATGAACCTAATTCAAATAAAGAGAATAAATGATGTTGCATTGTTTTTAATTCTTTTTATGCAGGATGGCAAGTCCACTAATATTTCTGCAGGTCCGACTTGCCATAGTCAACTCCTATAGGGTAAGTACAGGTAAATGCATATTTACATATTAGGATGATGATACGATTGCCTCGTTGAGGAACTAAATTCTTTGGACTGTGTTTTCTTGCATCACACCTTTGCCTCGTTGAGGAACTACCTATTGGTGTGATGGTTTGTTGTTTGTGTTTCGCTTGATGTTTATCACGTGCGATTTTACTATTTTTGGGATGAAGATTTCTCACACCAGCTTTATTGCTGACCCAAGTGAGCTTTTGCTTCTTGGGTACATTCCTTTGGGAATGTAGCCGATTAGCTTTTCAGGTTCAGAGACTATTGAGCAGCGTTACGGGAGTTCGCTAGTGGGGCTAGCGACATCAGTATTTTCTGGTTAGAGTTTTATTATAAATTTTAGTTTGTTCCTATTTTCTAAATTATACTTTTTGTCTTTGCTGCTAAATGTCTCTGTTGTTATTGAATTTCACGTCCCGAGTTTTGGGGAAACGGATAATCCTACGTGGATTTTAGGATTACGTTTTTCTCGAAAATCGGGGCGTGACACTTACCATCCAAACTAACTAGACCGTTACTTTCACCATCACCAGTATTCTCGCAGCATGTCTTTCACATAAGAAACATGAAACTGGCACTTTCCGTTGTCTGATATGTATGACCATCCCTTGATGTTTCTACATAATTCCTTAATCCCACACTTTCACTACACCAAATTGGCACTTTTGTAGCAATTCTCAAAACAATATCACTTTTGAGATGTGACAATCCACCAAACAATTTCAAGTCAAAACTAAATGAAAAATAGTAACACAAAAAAAATGATACAATAAGTTGGATCACCATGAATAGTATCACTTTTATAACTATACTCTCCATGGTGATACAATTATTGTATCATTTTGTTTGTGAAAATGTGTAAAATTGTTAGGTAGATTGTTACACTTCAAAAGTGATACTGTTTTGGGGGTTGTTACAAAAATGCCAATTTGGTGTAGTGTTTTCCTGCAAAGAATATGTTAATTGAAATCACTTCATTTTTTTTTTTTTTTGAATGTGCACAATAATGGTCACAAATAGGCTGTTTTAGTTATACAAGAATATGAAATTGACAGCTATTTATTGGATTTTTATAGCCATATCAAGAGCATATCATACTAATAAGCAGTCAATGAAATTCAGAAGTTGTAAAGAGAAACAATACTGGTTCAGAAATTGATCTGACAAGCTTTGCAGGATTAACATACCAAATGATGAAGATGTTGTTGCTCTACAAAGTGAAATTCACTCCAAAATTGCTGAAAGGTGATAGCAGAGAAGCAAGAAACCAAGGATTTGGAATAATGTATTAGACCAAATAAATTTATAGATCTGCTTAACCGACTTAACAGGATTTTCACGGTTGCTTCCTCAGCTTGGCTAAGCTATTTAGCAAGAGGTGAGGCTAGGAAATCATGTTTTGTAAACATGTTTTGCAACCAGGATGATGTGGCATCGTTAGAGAAGTTTTTTACAACTTTGAGATACACATAAAATTTTTGGGGATTTCATCATTCTTTCCAGATCATGACACGTCATCCTGGTTGCAAAAACCTGATTTCCTAACATTTTTTATTTAGCAAACGTGTCGAAGAAGCTGACTGGTAATTTCCTTTGTATAATATTCCATAACCAAACCAATCAATTTTAGAAATGACAACATTTGTAAGATTTTACACAATTAAATTTTTTTGAAATGACAACATTTGAAACAAAATTCAAGTGATAACATTAACTAAATTGCCTATCTTCTACTTATTGAAAAAGAATTTTATGGTTAATTTAAAGCCAAGTGAATTTAAAATCAAGAGTGTTGTTTATATTTTAAAGACAAGTTGATTTAAAGTCAATTAAATCATTGTACTTTTAATTTTGCTGTCAACACATTTTTAATAACGGCTTAGTTTTTGCAGAACCTTAGCTAGAGCATGATCACTGTATACACAAATAATACGACAACTGATTGGTGTGGGTTAGCATGAAATGAAACTTGGTGCTACAGCCTACGGATAGGCAAGAGAGGTGGTCAAAGATAGAACCCATCTGATCTTGTATGAGATGGCTGGAAAATTGATATCACGTTTGATCACAGACTTGTGTGATATGAACGGAGTTTGACTATGGATCTTAGTGGTAACTTTGAGTTTAATCGGTTTCCTCTCCCATGATTTCATTGATCAAATGAAGAAAAATGTCTTTCAAGAGTTAGTGAAGCTCCTATTGGTAGAGTAACCAATATCAAAAGGAAGATCTGCTCTCTGGATAAACTATGTGAGGGCTGCGAGGGTTGCGAGGCTCTGCGAGGGCTTCAGATCTGCTCTCTCTCGGCTCCAGATCTGTTCCTCTTTGTCATGTATTGAAGCAGCTAGGGTTTTCTTCTAGGGTTCATTGTTTTTGCAGCTTTTCAACGAGTTTCTGGATTGCAAGCAGGTTAGAATGATGAGTACGAACTGTGTTTCCTCCATCTGCCCTCGTGGAGAAATACTCAATGATGAGAGGGAATCTGATCTGAACCCTAGTATTAGCCAGGAAGAAGCTACACTTCTGGAAACGATTCCAAAAGAGAGATTTGAAAGTACGCTCGCAGAGAACGACACAGGATCTATTCCTGGTCCATCTGAACCTAATCCTAATATTCATGGTACTGCACACGCACAAGAGAACAACACTAGAAACCCTATGAATTGGGCAGAAAAGCTTCAACAAAACAAGTATACATGTACTACCAAGCTCTAATATATTCAGCCTAGTCTGCTGAATGGGAAAACAGTTGTCCGAGTTAACACAGAGGACTTTGCTAGCAGAATCAAGGAATGCGAAACTTTAATCATTGGACGTTTTGTAGGTAAAAGGCTGGCTTGTAACTATGTCAAAGACTGCTTGATTCGGGCATGGGGTATCAAGGACTTTGATATGAGTATTCATGGTGACAAGAATTTTATCTTTATAAGTTCAGGAACGAAGTAGATGGAAACAAAGTACTAGAGATGGGACCGCTTCATATAGCAAGTAGGTTGTTCATCTTGCGTAGGTGGACACACACTATGGATGAGGAGGCTGAAGTGTTAAGCACGGTCCCCATCTGGATTACACTTAAAAAGATCCCTCTCTTCCTTTGGAACTCGGAAGGCATCCAACAGATTGCAAGTGCTGTTGGAATACCCATTATGCTTGATAAGGCTACAGAAGCTAGATCGAGACCAGCCTATGCGCGGGTATGTGTAGAAGTGAACGTGAACAGTCATTTTCCCAGAACAATATTTGTGCTAGTGAATGAAGGCATGCTGCACATGATAGAAGTCGAGTATGCATGGGTCCCTGTCAAATGCACAACTTGTGCAGGCTTCGGTCACTCCCTATCACAATGTCCTAAGAGTAAGAACACTCCCAAGCCAGTGCATAAGGTCTGGCAAGTGGTAGACAAGAAGAAGAATGGGCAAAATGCAACTAGTGATGGCTGGAATGTAGCCCATGGACGTAACACGTTCAAAGTTTGTTCTAAGAACAAACCAAGCAGCAATCCAACTGATAGTGCTCCTGACACAATAGCGGCCAGCACTAATACATATCCTACTCAGAAGGAGATAGAAATTCCTAGCATACAAACTAGGGGTTCAAGGTACGTGGTGCTGGATCAGATTGATAATGAGGCAGATGCTGAAGCAGCAGTAGAGCCAGGTTTGTCTACCCCCGTATCTAACTCAGAGGAAAACCCAAGGCAAGTAGTGAAAGTGTTAAAAACAAAGGATGCAACTGCAGCTCCTGGTAGCGCAACCATTGGTATAGAAAGACAGGGGGAAGATCCAACAGCGCCCATGGATTGGCTAACACCCCAAACCATCAATGTTTTGAATTCAGAAATTGCAAGAATAGGCAGGGATGCACTGGTCACCGAAATTAAAAGCTTACTTGAAGCGAAAACAACAAAAGTGGGGCAAAACACTATTGAAGAAGAACATGAGGTTACCACAATACAGCCTCCCACGGAATATGTTCCACAAAGGTCTTCTCGAAGCAAGAAGACAAATTTTAAATTAAGGTAACTGATGATGATAATACAGGTAGAATGCAAATGCTTATTACAACCTTGTAGGGATGCTAGATTAGTGCTAACATTCAATGGTTTCTATATCAGGATTTATTGTGTTTCGATTCTTTATGACGACTTCTCATACATCCTGGGGCCCACATTAGGTATAAATCAGGTCATCAGAGTGCTTAAAGGATTGATTGGTAATTACAAGGAAGAAAAGTTATGGCAGGTCTATCATGCAATCATTTTAGTAGCATAACACTTTGCAAGGTTACTCCCTAACCCGGAGACGGTGAATCTAGAACTAATTAGGTTCTTTGTTGAAGCTTTGAAGCAAGTTATTGTTTTGTAGATGATGAAACGAGTGAACGTATGAGCGATTGTAAACTTTATCATTATCTTTTTTTTTTTTATTAATATAGGGTTCGGGGATCCTAAAAACCCCAGCTCACTTTCCAAAAAAAAAGAAGAAGCTCCTATTGGTTGTTTAGTAACTACAATTACAACATTTACATATCCTTCTTGAATGTGATAAATGTACCATACGTGTCTATTGAGAAAATGAAAATGTTGATTGTTACAGGTACATCACTTGGTAGTTATGTCATGTGCCAATAGTTATGCCTATGTGGAATAGTTATGCTCCTGTAGTTGTATTTGGGTATTCTCTCAATAAAAGTTGTATTTGGAGGGCGACTCCTTGAAGAAGTCAATTCCAGTATGTTTCTAAGGTATAGTACTTAATTAGTATTGTAACATAGATCTAGAATCATTAAATCACAAACTTGGCAATTCTAAAACATACATGAAAGGTAAGATTTTACTTGGATATAATCAGTTGCAGTAATGAGCTCATTGAGGCATTTTCCATTAACTGCTGCCAATGGTGGATTTTCATGCCATCCTTTGGACCAGGCTCAATGGAAGTATGAAAGCAAAGAGGAAGAAGGCACAGATGCCGTCCATTTGGTTCTCCTTGAGTTGAAACGGAAGGCATAAAAGTTTTGAACATATACCTACAGTTTTAGGAAGTCAATTTCATAAAGAATAGTAAGTTGCTACAAGCATATGGAAAATCAACTCTATAAGTTCAGTTTAGTAAATTCTTCTTAGATCTTGGTAGCATAAGGCATAGTATTAGTAAAATAGCACTTACAAAAAACTATCATTTTCGTGCCTTCGCAAATGAAACGAACTCTATTAGATCATTTAATTCAACAAGCATGATAGAGCATTTTATGTTTGTAGAATCTAAAGAAAAGGAAATATTGGTATACTGGATAACTTGAATACATTTCTACTCGGTCGTGCTTCGGATGATAGTAGTACGAATGGACAAGACACCACAAGATTAATAGTAGTCGACTTACCAAATGACCTGTACGTGCACAATGTTTTCATCAAATGAACCCCTACAAAGCTTTGATCGAATCCATCCATATTAGATTGCCTAAACACAATGGCATTGATTCCACAAACCTAAAATGTGGACTTTAAGAATTGTTGTTCTAAATTAATATTTGATACGAAAATAAGGTAGTTGATCTTGGTTAAGTTTTATAATCAATTTGAAGCATAAAAAATGGAACCAATGTACTTTATGTAGCTGTAATTACAAAGGGACTTAAGTATATCAAGAAGCAAGCAAGTATAGTTGAAAAGAGGAAATCTATGAATACAACCACGAAAAGAAGAGGAAATTACCCAAGCTGATGATTTCGAGCAAATTGCAATCATAGCAATGTGAGTGAGCGAGAGCGAAGATATGGAAATGGAGCATGCGCAAGGTGATGGTTCGTAGAAATAAAATGACCAAGATTTTCTGAACCTGCGTGCGCAACTCGTGCAGTTGTTCCTTTCATTCCTAATCTATGTTTTAGCTAATCTTGACTAAGGGTGGAAACGCACTACGTGCGCGTAAATAGAAGAGGTAGAAATGTGGAGGAGGTGAAGATTACAGAGATGGAGGGAGAGGGGGCAGCGGTTGCAAAACAGAGAAAAAGATAGGAAGAAGGGGGTCAACAGAAAATACATGCCAATTTATATGAGACAAAGACATAGGACTCATGGTCCTTGTGTAATTGTGGCTCCCAATTTTAAGGGAGGAATTTAAGAGGGAGTTAAAGTCCTTTATTCACAAGGACTTAAACTCATGTTCTCTCTTTTGTTTATATAGCAAGCAACACAACATGTAAAGGAAAGCAAAGCAAATACAATGTGAATTAGTAACACGCACACAGCTGAAACGCAGCAGCAAAACAACAGCAACAACAACGCAGCGTAAGATTGGCAGCAAATACAGGCTAAAACAGAGCAGCGGTGTGGCGTGAAACGGGCTGCGATAAGGGCGTGAAACAGGCTGCGAGCTCGGCGTGATTCGGTGTGTGCGCAACGTGAAACAATAGCCAAGTAGAAGAATTGGAATCGAGTGATTTCGATTGTTCTTCGTTTGCAAGTTTTGTCAAACTTTTGTTGGTATTGTTTGCTTGAGATTGGGTAATCTCAAGGATCGTTGCTTGACAACGTTGTAATCTTCAAGTAAGTGTTTCAATATCAATAAGATAGTTATAGAGTCGTCATCCGTGGAGTAGGCAAAGCCGAACCACGTAAATCTCGGTGTCATTTTTATTTTCTGCATATTGCTTGTTGTTTGCTATTACTAGTATAACGTTTTAGCCATTCACTTTCACCAACTAGGTCTAGGACTTGTGTTGGGATTATTTGCATTAGCTAGTATTTTCCTTACAAGTGGTATCATAGCGCCAATTAGTTGGTGTTTGTGTTCTGAAAGTGTCAATTAAAATGGCTGAAAGGTCTTCTTCATCACGTGATGACGGATATGTGAAAGTTCATGGGGTTTGATATTGTTCGATTCAATGGTAGGAACAATTTTAAAGTTTGACAGATGGATTGTAAAGATATTCTGGTTAGTTTGGATCAGATTGATGCACTAGATGAGAAAAAGAAACCATTATTAGATAAGGCGACAGTTGAGGTTATCGAGAAGTGGAGTAAAATGGATTAGAAGGCATGTAGTACGATTCGTTTGTGTCTTTCTCGCAATGTGGCTTACAACTTCGCTGATGAGATGACGACTCAGGGTATTTGGGATAAGCTTCATGCTATGTATCTTCAGAATGATCAGATGAGTGTGATGTACCTACAAAAGAACTTCACTTTCAGATTGCAGCTAGGTAAACTCATGACTGATCACATTAATGAATTTGAATGTTTATATTCAGATTGTGTTAGCTTGGGAGCTAAATTTGAAGATAGTCAGAAAACATTATTCTTGTTAATTTCTTTGTTATCGGAATGGGAACCGTTTGTTGATCAGATGACAACATTAAAGAAAGAGAAATTTATGTATTGTGATATTGTTCAAGCTGTACTTGCAAAGGCTTCCAGAAAGAATGCTTCGAATGAGGAGGTTCAAGCACATAGTCTTTCAATGACAAGGGGAAGAAATTACAAAAGGAACAACTACAAAAGGAATCGGTCTAAATCAAAAGGTAGAGATATGTCTAAGGTTGAATGTCACAAATGTAAACGGAAAGGCCTTACACAAGGAATTGTTCAGACTGGAAGGATAATCATAATAAGCAAGAGAATGAGAATAAGGGCGTAGTGAATGTTGTTGAGACACCGGATGTGGTAGAGGATATTCTAATCGGGGGTGACATAGCACATGCATTGATGGCAAAATCTTATGACCATTTGTATGAAGGTTGGATGTTGGATACGGGAGCTTCATATCATATGCGTCCCGTAAGGGAATGGTTCAGCAGTTATTGCGAGGTTAAGGGTAGTTCAGTTAAAATGGACGACTCTCGTCCTTGCAAGACAATGGGTGTTGGTATAGTCAATTTCCAATTGGCAGATGGGTCATGTAGACAGCTTACCGAGGTACGTCATGTTCCAGCTCTTTCAAAGGGGTCGATTTCTCTTGGGGTGCTTGAAGATCAAGGCTACAAGTATATTGGTGAGAATGGGTATTGCAATGTTTATTTTGGTGATAGGTTGCTTATGACAGCGGTTAGGCATGCAAATTTGTATTTCCTTCAAGGCAGTATAGTTGAAGGTGGAGCTATGATTTCTACAGTTGTTGATGAGAAAAGCCTGACGCGTACACAATTATGGCACATGTGATTAGGGCATGTAGGTAAGAATGGACTAAGAACTTTAAGCAACCGGGGCTTACTTGGCAATGATAAAATGGCAAAATTGGATTTCTGTGAACATTGCATCTATGGGAAGCAGTGTAGAGTCAGTTTTAGTGATGCTACTCATAGCATCGAGGGGATTATGGATTACATCCACACTGATGTTTGGGGACTCTCTAGAGTTGTATCCAAAAGGGGTTCCATGTATTTTGTGTCTTTTATCGATGACTTCAGCCAGAGAGTATGGGTGTATACCATGAAACATAAAAATGAAGTCACTGATATCTTCAAGAAGTGGAAAGTTATGATTGAAAAACAAACAGGAAGGGTGATTAAAGTAGCGAGATCTGACAATGGCAGTGAGTTTACCGAGGATCCCTTGAAGCAGTTTTGTTTGGAACATGGCATTAGAAGACACTTCATAGTGAAGTCGACACCACAACAGAACGATGTAGCAGAGCGGATGAACCGTACCTTGTTGGAGAGAGCACGATGCATGTTGTCCAATGTAGGTTTGGGCAGAATATGGTGGGCTAAAGTAGTAAACACGGTGTGCTATCACATTAACCGCTCTCCTTCATCAGCTATTGAGTCTCAGATTCTTATGGAGGTATGGTCTGGTATTTCTTCTAATTATTCTAACTTGAAAGTATTTGGTTGTCCAACATATTTTCATGTTAGGGAAGATAAAATTGGAGTAAGGGTCAGGAAAGCTATTTTTCTCGGTTATCCAGATAATGTGAAAGGGTGTAGATTATGGTGCCCTGACTTACAGAAGTTTGTGATCAGTTGAGATGTGAAGTTCCATAAGGAGGCTTTGTTACAGGCAAAGTGTGAGAGATGCAAAGATGGTTCCCCTATTTGGAAGGGTGATAGCTATATGATGAAGATAAGGATGCTGGAGATTCTCTGCAGGTGGAGCTTGGAGCTCCTAGATCTCATACAGAGCATGATGTTTCTTCTAGTGAGAGAATGGGCGATGCAGATATGATGCCTGATGAGACTGTGGCAGAAGATGATGTTCCTACTAATGGGGACATGGATCGTACACAACAACAGGTTCAACAGTTACAAACACCGTTTTTAGCAGCAGGCAGAGAATCTAGAGTCAGACATGCATCACTTAGATTTGGTTATGAGGATGGCGCAGCTTGCGCATTCTCAGTTCTTGATGGGTATGATGATGTTCCTACCACATATACGCATGTTTTGCGAAGTGTGCAGAAAGAGGAGTGGAAGGAAGCTTTGGATGAGGAGATGTTATCTCTTCAGAAGAATCATACATGAGAGCTTGTGATACTCCCTAAATGGAAGAGACCAATTGGGTGTAAGTGGGTTTTCACAGTGAAAGTCGGGATTCCAGATTCCAGGGGTACTTGTATAGGTATACGATATAAGGCAAGATTGGTGGCTAAAGGATATGCACAGCAAGAAGGTGTGGACTACAATGAAGTATTTTATCCGGTGGTAAAACACACTTCTATCCGAGTCCTTTTGGCCTTAGCAGCGCAGTTTGACTTAGAGCTCGAGCAACTTGATGTCAAGACTATTGTCTTGCATGGAGATTTGGAGGAGGACATATACATGTCTCAACCCGACGGATATGCTGTTGTTGGTAAGGAAGAAAATGCATGCAAACTGGAGAAGTCACTGTATGGGTTGAAGTAATCTTCGAGGCAGTGGTACAAGAGGTTTGATACTTTTATGATTGAGCAGGGATATGCGAGGAGTCAGTATGATCCTTGTGTATTCACACAGAAGCTCAAGGATGGGTCTTTCGTGTTTCTCTCACTTTATGTTGATGACATGCTCATTGTTGCAAAGAGCATGAAAGAAATTGATAAATTGAAGTTGAAACTTAGCATGGAGTTTGAAATGAAAGATCTTGGTTCAGCGAAGAAGATACTTGGGATGGAGATAGGAAGAAGAGCAGACTGACATTATCACAGAGACAATACTTAGAGAAGGTTATTCACCGTTTTGACATGGATACGTCTAAGCCGGTAAGTACTCCTTTGGCTGTTCACTTTAAGCTCTCGGGTAAGTTGTCTTATAGCACAGAGGATGAGAGGGAATACATGTCACAGATTCCCTATGCTAGTGCAGTTGGTAGTCTTATGTATGTCATGATTTGCACACGTCCGGATATCGCTCATGCAGTCAGTCTGGTTAGTAGGTTTATATCTAACCCGGGAAAACAACATTGGCAAGCAGTGAAGTGGATATTGAGATATCTTATGGGTACGCTGGATGTTGGTTTAGTAAATGAGAGAGGAGATGTGTCCAATATGATCCGAGGTTATGTAGATTCGGATTATGCTGGTGATCTTGATAGGCGCCGATCGACTACAGGTTATTGTTTTACATTGTCGATGGGTTCAGTGAGTTGGAAGTCTCAATTACAGTCTACAGTTGTTTTGTCTACTACTGAAGCAGAGTACATGACTCTATCAGAGGCGGTGAAGGAAGCCATCTGGCTTCGAGGCTTGGTGAGTGATTTGGGTGTTACTCAGGATGATGTGACAGTGTTATGTGAGAGTCAAAGTGCTATCCATTTGGCGAAGAACCAGGTTCATCATGCCCGGACGAAACACATTGATGTGCGATATCATTTTCTAAGGGATGTCATTGAGGATGGCGATATTATCTTGGAGAAGGTGAGTACTAAAGACAATCCAGCTGATATGTTGACAAAAACGGTTCCAGGGATCAAGTTTGAGCATTATCTCAATTTGATCACGCTCTCTCAGTATTGACGCCCCAAGAGGCATGGCCCTTATGGGCAATGATGGCGATTGTCGTGATCAAGAAATGGGTCTTGGTGGTTTTTCATGCCAAGGTAGAGATGCTTATATCGTCGTTTGTGATGCTTGTGTGGTGGCCTGAAATTGTTCGCCAAGGTGGAGATTGTGAGACAAATACATAGGACTCATAATCCTTGTGTAATTGTGGCTTTCAATTTTAAGGGAGGAGTTTAAGAGGGAGTTAAAGTCCTTTATTCACAAGGACTTAAACTTATGTTATATATATATATATATATATATATATATATATATATATATATATATATATATATATATATATATATATATTTTTATATAGCAAGCAACACAAAATGTAAAGGTAAGCAAAGCAAAGCAAATACAACGTGAATTAGCAACACGCACACAGCTGAAACGCAGTAGCAACAACGCAACAACGACGCAGCGGTAGATTGGCAGCAAATACAGGCTGAAACAAAGCAGCAGTGTGGCGTGAAACGGGCTGCGATAAGGGCGTGAAACAGGCTGTGAGTTTGGCATGATTCGGTGTATGCGCAGCGTGAAACAATAGCCAAGTAAGAGGTTTTCTTAATTCTTTAGAATTTTTGTTTTGAAGTAAAATTTTGTGATTTTTCAGTTTTTTTTGGGTTGATTTATGATGTGGGGTTTTTTTTATATTTTTTTTCTTATTTTTATAAATTTGGATTCTGGAGGAATTTTTTGCTTTGGGATTCTATTGGTTATATGAAATCTGACTAGGCTTTTCTTGTTCTTTTTGGGTGTTTGATGGAACCAAATTCGTCAGAAGCGCCAATGGTGTTATGGCCTAGTGCTTAGGGCTGTGTGGGTTTGTTCCCCACGTCCTAGCTTCGAATCACACATGCGGCATGATTACTTTCTTTAAGGGTGTTGACTTGTAGGTCGCCCTGTTGATAGGTTCTGGGATCCTTAAAAACCCTGCTTGCCTTCCGAAAAAAAAAAATTTCGTCACAAGCCTTGATCAAGATCTTCAGAAACTATAGAGTGACATTAATGGATCTCCATAGGTGGTTCCTAGATGCATTCTGAAGGATCAAAATGATTCTTCTGGGATGCCAAATGATAGTGGTGAATGTTGTGGTTTTCTCAAAGACGTTGAGTCAGTTGTAGCCAAGCTCATGAATAATTGAAATCCACGAAAAATGTGGTGTGAGAAAAGTTAATGGTATGTGTCTTGCATGTGCCTTTAAATGAAAATTATTTTTGGGTTTTAAGATAATTTAAACAGTCAATGAAAGTCATGTACGTTGACTGTTACAATTTGAGTGTTAGACTACATTAATTTTTAAAATGAGTAATAAACTCAATTAGGCATAAACTAACGAGGGCTAAATTCAAAAAAAACCCTTCAACTTGGAAATTAGTTCATTATCCTCGTGGGCTCATTGAAAATCTGAACTAGGGAATGAAAACCCAAGTAGTTAATAAGTATGGGGCAAAAAAGCTTGCCTTGGTTGAACTTCGATCCATTCTATATCCAAATAAATTTATGGTAAAACTTCATAACACACACAAATATGGACAACAATAGTTTTGCTCCATGTTTCTCAAGACCTTTAGATGTTTTGAAGAATGCATGAGCTTGAGTAGATTCACGAGGTTGACAAAAATAGGGTAAGCTCCCATAAAATATGTGTTTTTCCATCACTTGATGTTGGCTTTGATAAGTGCACGTGATGAAGAAACTGCTCAACAATTTTCTGAACATGGTTGTTAACCATCGAGAGCATTAACCAAAACAACACAATAGAAAAAGACATAATTTGCAAAATGGATCTCTGAGTCTTCTATTCTTCTTTCTCCCTCAAACATTGCAAGTGGCCGTGAGCAATAGACAATATCCGATTTGTGATTTTATATTCGACCGTATCTCCGCATCTACGATTCCGCAATTACTGAAATTTTCCTGACTAATTTATCTATCACTTGCTACTGTCATTGCAACGATGCACCTTTATTATTCCTCTCTATCTTCTTCTTTTTCAAACACATAGTACCCATTCACATCAAATTTGGATTCTTCAACCTCAACACTAGGGTTGAAAACCGAACCGACTTTGGTCGGTTTCAAAATTTTCAAACCGAAACCGAACTGACCATTAACAAAACCGAACCAAATCTACTTTATGCAAACCTTAATCGAACCAAACCGACTTAAACCAAACTAAAACCGAAATAAAACCGAACCGATCGACTATTTTAAACATATTATATTATTTTATATAAAATATATTATTTATTATATATATTCGGTCGGTTTGGTTTAGTCGGTTAAAATCACATAGAAATCGAAAACCGAACTGACCACTTCGATTTTGAATTTTTTAAAACCGAACTTAAATCAAACCGATCGGTTCGGTCGGTTTATTCGGTTTTTTGTTCAACCCTACTCAACACATCAAACTTTCAAGTCATCCCACTAGTCTCGGGTCCAAAGTTTATTATTCCTATTCTTTTATACTTCTCGATATATATTTTCTATTTATCCACTTTATCTTCTTATTTTTCCCTCTTTCAAGTTCAACGTCTTTCATCTCAAATCCAGTATATGTATTCACGTCGAAGAGCATCCACAATAGTTGGTCCTGGGAGGGAGGCAACCCTTTCTACTGACACCCAGGCAACCCTCTCTCCATATTCAAGCCCAAAAGTACCTAATGGCATTGCGCAAGCAGTCCCTTACCCAAGCAAGCTTATTTGTAGCGAAGCTTGTGGACTGTCTGTGCGTAAGGGGTGAGTTTGGGTCTGCTTGCCCCGAAATGACCTAGCCCAATAGGGAAATCCCAATTCATTAGGCCTTTTGATACAATCAAATAGATTGCCCAAGGGCACGCCCTATGATAGGTCTCCCAATCCGAATTCATTTTTTTTGCTATGTGTCTTCCTGTTTATCCGTTGATCGCAATGAATATATTTTGTTGGACGACCTACGTGTCTCCATGTTTATCCGTTGATGGTATAAGTAGCACCTGATCAAAATGGTTATTGTTCTCCGTAACAGTCACTTTGTAGCATTCATATTTTAGCCAATATAACTCCCACTTCCAAACTCAATTTCACCACAACAACAATCCACATTTTCATCTCAAATTTTTTCCAACTCTAATTTTTCATTTTCCAATACTCAATCTCAAATTTTATTTGTAATTAGTTTTATTTCTTGTATATACACATTCTAAAAATTTATTTCAGTCTCTAGATTTTTCTATGGCCCGTCGTAGAAATGTCCCCAATTTAAACTTGGGAGATAAGGATGAACTTGATGATTTCGGTTCCAATCCCCTTATTATAGTCGATCGCAAACACATGTTTGTCCGATACACAAATTCTTTTTTCACAAGGCGTTTCTCAATTTATTTATATTCCTCAAACCACAAATATTCAATCATAATATCTTTCTCAAAATATACTATCTCAACTGTCATTTCAATCACAACCATTTCAAAATCCTCATTTTCAATCACAAACATTTCAAAACCATTATTTTCAATCGCAAGATACTCAATTTATAAACCCCCAATCTCAACCTCTCCCAACTCAAACAAGAGGAAGTAGAGGCACTCAAGGAGGATTGAGGTCTAAAAGTGTCACATTCTCAAACATACGAATACCTATAGTAGTTGAATAAGATGAAGATTTTCATGCTGTAAAAGGTGCTACCATTGTTGATGATAATACACTATGTGATGCCTTCACAAGAGCATCTGAAGATCCCGTAACCAGAACTGATATGAAGCAAAAGTCTTTCTACCAGTGCGTAAGTAACATCTACGATGATAAAATTCCTAGTGGGTTTGGAAGAAATGATCATGTATCATTAAAAATAGAATCGGAAGATTAAAGCCCGATTATGGAAAAGTGGTCAGCGTGCATTCAAAGAGTGACACAACTAAACTCTAGTGGTGCTAACGAAAATGAGTGGATAATAACTGAACTTTTGGTCTTTTCCATTATAAATATATCTTAGTTTTTACAATGAAATGATATAGTAATTTATCTGCATAGAGTCTTCTAGCTGAGATTTTTTTCAATAAAATATGCATACACCGTTTTAATGGGGTCACATTTACCCAAAATTGATGAAATCAACAATGTTCAATTTCACAAAAAACTCTTACTTTCCATTAGTCGATCTGTATGACCAACTTGTTCCATCCTTGGAAATTTCTTCACTCCACATGTATCACAAGCGGATGATGACCTATCATTAAGGCGCAATCTCACCCCATTGCCTTCTAAAGAATGTGGTGGATTAGCACAACATGGGTGCATATCAAGATTATCTTTGGCGCAGTGGTAAACAAACCCTTCACATCTTCTCAACACGCATTACAAATTTTGTTGGCCCTTTTTTTGAAGAACAAAAGGACGAAGCCTTTGTTGAAATGGTTAAAGAAGATGGGACCAATGCACACTCCTTGAGATCAAAGTCACAACCATTTATACCATATATAGATCCAACACCCAATTCCCTGCATCCATTACATAAATACTTAGCTTTGCTGATTACCAGATTAAGCTTGTGCCAATGGCTAGAGTGATTGATTTTTCGTTTTAACCATAATTATTGATGCGTCCAAAATCTATCCTTGCTGATCTTGAACCTGCAAAACGAGCAACATTGAGCCAGAGACCATCATTGTGGTGGCCGAATGCACTATGATGCTTAAATCAGGTGACGATACAAGGAAGAATAGACTAGATAAAACAATGTGTATGCGTACCTATTTTCTCCCTTTTTTTCACCTTAAGTAGTTAGTGTTCCCTCCACAACTGTCCTTGCTATCGAGGGCGTGATGGAGGTAGGAGGTCTTACCCAAGATCTTACATGTGCATGACTGAGTCTCTGCGGCACTGGGCTCTGTTCAGGACCAAATGCTTGATAGGGTGAAGAATTGATTTGTCTGAAAGGATCTCGGGCCTGTGGTAGCTCAGAGATTAGTGTTTGGGCCTTATTGTTATGGGCCAAGCTCCAAGATCTATGCTACGTTGGCTAACGTGATTTGGGCTTGGGTGTCTGACTTACGGATTAAACAACAAATTAAGAGTAGGCCTGCTTGGGACCGTGTTGTAGCCTTTCTCGTGTTAGAGTTGACCTATGCCACATGTATGGCTGCAATATTACTGATTGATGTCTCATCAATGATCAAGATCCAAAATCTTCCAGCAGTAAAGTATATATATCATTATCTCAGAAATAAAACTAATAGTTGGAAAATCCTATAATGGTAGCAAGTGCAAAATTAATGTTCAAGTGAAGCAACAAACATATATTGTACAAAAACAAAATGATGGAAGTGATTGGCTAAACAAACACAAGCGCCGACTCCTTGAATGATATCTTTTCCAACTGGAGTCCGAGTATTTATAATCTTAACCCGAGACGTGGGATAAACCACCACAGTCTTAGCCAACCAACTTGACTACCTTTGGCTGCTTGATTATAATACTTAATGCAAATATCAATTGGGAATCATCCTTTTTCATAATAAGAAATCATAACGACAATTACATAAGAGTCGAAGCAGACATCAGTATGAGCGCATCATGTAGATTTCATGTTTGATAATCGATGGCGTTAGAAGACGATTCTTCAAGACAACTAAGAACTAGCATCTTAGTCCAAAGGAAAATAAATGTTACAGAGATTCCATTCTTGCCTTCTTGATAGGGCTGGGCATTCCAGACCGAATAACTTTGGTTCAGGCTTCGGTTTTGATTTTTAGAATCCGCCGGGTAACCGGCTCGGCCCGAACATTTAAAAAAAAATAATTTAGTAATTTTACATTGAGCTAGGGTTCATTCAGTTCATGATCTCCTCCTCTTCCATCATCTCCTCTACCGCTCCTCTCCCTTCTTCTCCTCTGTGCAAACAAAGTTTCTTCATTCGCCCTCTTTCTCTTCCTTATTCCGTTCGATTTCACTTTGTCCCTCCTCTCTCCTCTACTTCCTTTTTTCCTCAAATCTTCGATTTCACTTTGTTTCCAAATAACATTTCCTAACTTCATCTTCTAGCCTACTGATAGCTTCAATACACTCCTCCAATTTCACAGCCGTGTCTCCAAATCGAGACAAAAGTGAATTCATATACCGCAACTTATGCCATTCCTTTTAAGTCTTTTTTATCACAGTGGAAGGGTCCGATTGAGACGATATCTGGTGTATATGCATATTCATTGATTTCACGAAATTTTGGAGGTACTCTAAAGATGCACCAACCAGCTGATGATGATGGTGATATACTGTCAAGTTTTCCCTTAATAGAAGCAAGGTCTTGTTTGTTCGGTTGAATACTTGTAACCCCACCTGCAAACAAACAATCAGAGATCTTGTGGAAACCAATATGTTAAAATTGACAAGAATTTGAAGTTTGTAAGACTTCCTTTCTTCCTCATGTCTACTTCCTTTGCAAATTGGCGCAAACAAAATGCCAATTTGCTCTTCTTCTTTTTTTTTGCTGTGCTAGTAACAACTTTTTTAATTTTCAGTGTTTCAAGACTTTGATTATCCAGATTTATGCACAGTAATAGATTAGATTTAGGCTGAAATGAGTTGCAAAACTGGGCTGAACAAGTTGGGTTGAAAAACTGGGCTGAACAAATTGAATTAGAATTAGTCCAAAACCGGCCCGAACTTTCAGTTAACCGGGTCCCGGTTACCCGACCTCACCCGGTCCTGGCTCGGGCCCAAAAGTTTTTTTCATTGGACGGGGCTTTAAGTAGGTTGCTAGGTTTCTCCCACTAATAATATAAGCCCAAATCCAAAGACACAATTTGAACTTGGCGGTAAGAGTAAAGAAGCAGAGAGAAGATGCAGCAGAAATTCGGAGGAGGGAAGCGACCAACGGGAACGCCATCGATGGCGTGGTCGAGTGCTGTCGTTGTTGTTTCTCTTCTCGCTGGTGCCTCTGTTGTTCACAACTTCTTCAAGCCTGATTTGGTACTCTTTATCAACGTCTATCTGGTTCTCGCTATATTTAACAATGCACTTCACTTGTTTGACAAAATGTTTCACCGTTATCTAGTTTGATTATTGGTTTTCTGAAATGGTGTCTCTTGGTGTTTTTATTGAATAATTGATGTGCACAGACATTGCCGCCCGTGGAGAACGGTGAAGTTAAGAGTGACGCCTCAAAGAAAGAATGAGTATTTGGAGGGCATTCTGGAACTACATTGACTTCTGTTCACATTGCGGGCATTGGAAAGATTTTGAATGCTGGTAAACTTAATATATTGGAGTTATTCATCAAATCCTCATCTAGTTTTGTGAACTAATCATCCCAGTCAGTCTGCGGGACGTGGCACATTTCTTGAGTTCTTAGTTATATATGCTAGATCAATTTCTTGATTAAAGGAATGTACTTTTTTCTGGTTCTATATATATATATATATATTTATTTATTTTTTTTTTTTCCATGCTTAGTGAAATTTTAGATGGTTGTTTGTTTTTATGATATGACTGATAGAATTTGGAAATTTTTAGTAGGAGTTTATTATGATGGAATCTTTTTTTTTTGCATAGTTTATTACTGAATAAATGATACTATCTGATAGCAAGGAAAGAGTCGTGGGTGTTTTGGGGCTCTTCGAGTTTCAGTTCTAACCAGTTGAAGTAGGTCCATATTCATTCTAATGGAATAGCAACTCTGAGTTGAAATGGGAGATGAAGATGAACCAGAAAAGGAAGTAGAGAGGAAGAGGGCGCAGCCAATAAATAGTTTAGGTTGATGTGATACTTGATTAATAGTGTAACTAACCTTAATGTAGAGGAGGGGTATGGCAAGAACATAGACATAGAAATTGTAGAGATGATGAAAGTGAGCAAATGAAAAAACTGAGAGAAACGGTAATGATGGTAGCCATAAAGATATGATGATGACTCACAATAGGAAATAGTCTGTCGATGTTGAAAAGGAGACTTGCAGAGATGATCAATTTCAGAATATGGTCAATTTCTGATGTACTGAGCTTGAGGAAATACTATCAGTTGGTGGACTTTCATAGAGTTGGTCAATTTCTGATGTACCTATGGTTATGCATCCGACTGCATGTCTTTTGATCCGTGTCCTCTGCTTTCAATAAGTGTTATCCCTGAATGAGCAAATTAGGGAGTTGTCAATAAATCAGTGCAATCATTTTTATCAAAGACCAGTTGACTAATATTTAGTGAAACAAAGAGTTTATTTTGCCCAAATTGTAGGTAGCGTGAATTTCCAATGGCAAAACACACAAAAGCAAAAAAATTAGTACAAGTGTTAGTGTAAGAAAAAAAATATATTCTTTGAAATATTTCAAACAATATTGAGATATAATAGTCCAGATCACTGAATAGGGAATTTGAGCGGGACTAGACTACTAGAGGCTAGAGCGACTTTATTTTCACAACAAATATAGAGATCCAATCGTAGTTTATTTATAATACCTTCAACTGAGGATTTTGATACATTTAACTTAATCGGTACATCTTTGGAACCATCATTGATTACAATAGAAAATACAACTAAGGACTTTTACATATTTTATACCTGGCACAACAATTTATTCAACCATTTTAATATCGTTGCTTAAGGCACTTAATTATGTCAATTGGTTTGACATATCTAACTGACTAGTTTCAAGTTTTTAACTACGCTTTCGGTTCGTGAGAGAGTCCACTATGTAATTACCAATCACAAGCTGCATTTCCTTCTCCAAGCTGCTTTCAGCATTGTTGCTCTTACGCAGGAGATCAGACATATTTACCTTACCATTAAAACTAGATAAGATATTCTTGTCTTCCTTGGCAAAGTTTTCCGTATCCAATTCCTCACCAGCATCTGTTTCGCACAATTCACATGAAACTGGTACTTTCTGTTGGTTGATCGGTACGACCAACCTGCACATTTTATCCACCGGAAATTCCTCATCCCACACTTATCACAGAACTCTTCAGACAACAGCTTATCATGAAGGCGTAATGTCACTCCATCACCTTTTAAAACGTGTGGCAGATTAGCACAACATGGGTGTAAGTCGAGATTATTTTTGCTGCAGTGGTACAGAAAACCTTCTATGAGGTTCCCACATGCATCACAACCTCTGGGGTTTTTTCTTTAAGGAACACAAAGACAAGAGTCTTTGAAGAAAGGGTGGGTTATACAAGGAGGGGCCAGTGCACAGTCGTGGAGATCATAGTTGCAATACGTGCATCTGTATCTAGGTCCCGACCCATCTTCCTTGCATCTATCACACCCATATACTCTTCTGCTGATTACCAGTTTAAGCTCGTGGGAATGGCTTGAGTGTTTAAATTCTTTGATAATACTCATATTACCAAGATCCCGAATTCCTGCAAGGCATATACGGTTGTATAGTTTGATGTTAGAAATAAAAATAACATAAAATGAGAACAATAATGGAATACATAAGCAATAAATCAATGTTGTTTGAGAAACCAAGTATGTGAGAAGAAACAAACCAGGAGAGTTAAACATATCTGTTAAAGAGATTTTGTCTCTTCAGAGTGTTCTTGAATGATCCTCCTTGTCTATCCTAAGTAATTCAAAAATGCTAAGAAATCAGGTTTTTGCAACCATGTTTTGCAATCAGGATGACGTGTCATGATCTGGAAAGAATGATGAAATCCCCAAAGATTTTATGTGTATCTCAAAGTTGTAAAAAACTCTTCTAACGATGCCACATCATCCTGGTTGCAAAACATGTTTACAAAACATGGTTTCCTAGCCTCACTCAAGTAATTTATAAGCGTCGGTCTACTAGCTAATTGATGCTTGACCATACTATTCCAAGCAAATATCAGTTGAGATTCCCTTTTCATAATAAGAACTAAACACTTATGTTTTCACACATGAAAAAAACAAACAGACACCATAGTTATGAGAATTAACTTTCTTGCATTCGTTAATTGCTGTGGGAATCGAACTATATGTCACTATGATTACTTCATCATGCGTATTCGATATGATAAGTTCATAATGGTCTTGAAGGGATGAGATTTCTCAGGATAAACAACTAGCATCTTAAATCATGAAGGGAAATCAATCGTAACAAGATATGATTCTCTTGTCACTCTTGATGGATGCTAAGTAAGTGCATACGTACCCTGCTGCAAGAGTTTATCTTCAATGTTCAAATATGCCAAATACATGAGTTTTTTCGAGGATGCTTTAGTCCACACATCTCAGGATGTGTTTGGTTGGATGGAATTTTATAAATGGGAATCCATGAGAGTAACCTCTACATTTAAGGCTAAATTGAGGTAGCATTCATCATCCACCATTAGATTTTGTGATGAATGGTGAGAATGAAAGTCTCGTGAACATGACAATCACAATTCTCACTCTCCCAAAGCATGTGATTATCATATTCATTGGATTTTCATTCTCACTATTGCTCACAAAATCTAATGGTAGATTGGTGAGTGAACTTCAAATTTTAGCTAGATATAAATGATCTCCTAAAGGATTTCAATGAAATAGGATTATATGCAACCAAACACACCCTCAGATTCTTATAATGCTATGTAAGTGATCCCCTAATAGATTTCATTGAAATACGATTCTATGCAACCAAACACACCCTCAAATTCTTATAATGCTATGGTCTAAATGGCTATAATTTTAAGGATCTCAGAGCAAACATTCTTATCGAAATTGTATGGTACATAACCTTTTGGTGTGGTGCACATGTTTTGAACATATTCACATGTTTTGGCAACATCAACTCCAACTGAAATTATTCTTACCCTTCTTAGCCATAGGGTGCAAAATAGAATAATGCATCAAGAGGATTACTCTTTCCTTTTTTATATTTCGGTATTTTTTTTCCTACTAGCTATACCAATGTCTTTGATGCTTTCCATTTCTTGCGTTATATGAAGAAAATTAACTGGACAAAAGTTGATTAACCATGGTGATTAAAGTAATGAAGTTTGGGTTTAGTATAAAAAATAACTTAAGGGGTGCTTGTGTGTATGTTACGTCCCAATTTTCGAAAAAAAACCGAAATCTTATATCCATGTAGGATTATCTGTTTCCTCCAAATTCGATACATGAAAACTCAACAAAATTTAATAACTATAACATTTATTAGAAAGTTTGAGTAAAACAAGAAACTCTAAATCAAGAACTCTTTGACGATGTTCGCTCCAATAAAGAAATATTTAATAGTACTGTCCAAGAACTCTCTAACCTGAGAAAGGTTAAGTGGTTACTTTTCAATAAGAACATACCCAAGAAGCATAAATTTACTTGGGTCAGTGAGGTAGCTCGTATGAGTAATCTTAATCTCTTACAAATAAAATAAGTTACATCCTTTAACATAAAAAATTTATACCAAATAAAATAACAAATCACACTCAATGAGGCAAACATGTTATACTAATAAATTTATCATACTCAAATAAACATTTACTTATTCAACACTTACAACATGGTAAGTCTGACCTGCAGAAATGTTAATAGATTTACTATTCTGCACGGAACGGTTATAAACAAATGAATAAAGTTTCCAATATGTCGGTCTTCATAAATACAATTTATTTTCAATCAAATACAAATTATAGTCATAATACATCATTATTTAAATATCAACAAAACACATTTTACCTTAAGAAAAACATGTAGTTTTCATTCAATGATCAAATGAACATTTAGTTTCTTCTTTCAAGACGATCATATTATAAAATACCAACATAAACATTTTACCTTAAGGAAGACATAGTTCTCATTCAATGATTAAATGTGCATTTAGTTTCTTCCCTCAAGGCAATCATGTATAAATGCAAAATTTTCGCTCCTTTTCCACAATCGCACTACCGTTCTTGTGCCGAACACACCTCATCCAAGTGTGCCTCAATTGTTTTCAAACCACCCGGAGCGTATATATCCCATGTGGGATGCCACGTCGAAGAACATGTCATCTCATCCAAAGTTCGATCATTGCAAATATATCATCATCAGACATACATCTGAATACACATGGAACAGTGTACCCATATGCAAGCAAAAATCATACCAAGTATACAAGCAAGTCTATATACTAAAATTATACTTTTTCATTTTTTGGAGTTGTGGAAAAGAGCATAAAAACCAACTTATCTCAAAATTCTTATACAGTGGCACTTTGTCATTCATAAACAAATTCACAAAAGTATCCACCCATTCTTTCGAGGAAACTAGCGTTTTTCTTAAACAATTTTTTTTTTTTTTTAACAAAACGACAATCAAGCCCATTCAATATAGGAAATTCATATTCCTTCACAAGTCAATTTTTCATAACAATCAACTTCAAGTCACAATCCTTACATTGTATCTAGGTCCAACCCCCAGTTCCTCATTGCACCAGCAAGGATTGTGATTTCGTTTTTCGAGTTAATTTCGGTATCCTGATTTTAAGAAATATTTTGGTGTTTAAAGAAAAAACGTAAAAAAAATTCGAATATACATGAAATATATATAATGAATTTCGATGGTACATCAAATATGTGAAAAAAATAAGATGCAAGTAAATAAATGTATCAAACACATTAAATGAAACAAAAATACCTATAATTAGATAATCGAATGGTAGTTTCAAAATCAATATATAAGTAGAAGAAGTGATAATTAGAAAATCAGGAGGTAGTTTCAAAAATTGATAAATAATTAGAATAAATAATAAAAAAAGTCAAAAGTTACGAAAAAACCCTGACAATTTTATGCAAAAATCCTCAAAAAAATGTATTTTTAGTAGCTTGGTTTTTGTATTTTTACAAAAAACGAATTTTACAACCCCCCCCCCCCCCCCCCCAATTTTATAAAAAAACCCGAAATTTTCAAAAAAACTCAAAATTTTTTGAAAAAAACCCTAAAAAAAAACTTTTCTTTTTGCCCTTTTTCTTTTCTTAATTTCAAAAAACGAAATTTTCGTATAATTTCACGAAATCACAATCCTTGACTACCAGTTTAATCTTGTGGCAATGGCTCGAGTGATTGATTTGAGTTTTAAACATAATTATCAAAATCCAAAATTTTCCAGCAGCAAAGTACATATATCATGATCTTAGAAATAAAACTAATATATATCTAAAACAATTGGAAAATCCTATAATAGTAACAAGTGCAAAACTAATTACATTGTGAGAAAGATCTAGATAATAATTATAACTAATGTTCAAGTGAAGCAACAATCATATATAGTACAAAAACAAACCAATGAAAGTGATTTGCTAAATAAACACAAGCGCCAACCCTTTAATGATATTTTTTTCTAGTAGGAAGCCGAGTATTTCGAAGCTTAACATATGCTTGATTATATTACTCCGTGCAAATGGAAATCCAAGTAGACTTCAATACGAGCACATCATGTAGATTTCATGTTCGATAATTGATGGTGTCAGAAGACGATTCTTTAAGATAATTAAGAACTAGCATCTTAGTCCAAAGGAAAATAAATGTTAAGGAGATTCGATTTGATTCTTGTCTTGATGCCAAAAGTTTTTTCAGTGCACCGGACTTTAAGTAGGTGTTAGGTTTGGCCACTAATAATACAAGGCCAAATCAAAAGACATATAAACTTGGGGTGGACACGCGACGGGATGAGATGGGATGGACTCATCTCGATCCCATCCTGTTGTTTTAGCTTCGGGTTGGGAAAGATCTCATCCCGACCTTATTCCATCTTAAACGGGTTCGGGACGGGACAAAATGAGCATAGTTGGATTTTTGTGCAATTACTAGGTTATTATTGATGATACATTAAAATAAATCGAACATCACGATCATACACGTGACATAAAGATCCATCACAAGAATACAACGTCCAATTTATTGGGCCAGCTCGTAAAGTCCAGGAAGAATGAGGCCAATTATAAAGTCCCATACTAGGTCCACCACTAAGGAGACGTAAACTGGGTCCGAATCCAAACCCAGACGAATTAGAGCTAGAATCCAGGCCCAATGTGCGTTGATTGATGCAAAAAATCGACATTAATGTCATTGCATGATTTTCGACTTCAATCAAAGGAATATATATATTTTTTGTTTATTTTTTTCCTTCAACCTACAATACACTTGAATAATGCATAGTGAAAGTAGGCGTTATCGACTACTTCACTTGGATTAGAAAACAATATTTGAATTTCAATTTAGAGAATAAAAAAAATAGCAAAATAATTATGGCGAGATGTTGAGAGATAATATGATTTCAAAACAAAATAATAGCTGATAACAAAAATGAATATAGAGAAATTTTAAGGGTATGAGAATCACCCAATTCCAACATAATGATTGCATAATGTAATTTCAATTTCTCCCAAAATACTCAAATCACATGGTTTTTCAACCTACATAACTTGAATTGTTGGATTAACGAAGTAAAAGTTTTTTCATTTTCCTCAAACTTTAACCAAATCCATTGTTTTATTTCTAAAATATCATTGGATTTTTATTATGTTTTTCATCGAAAAAATCCTAAAAGACATGGAAATTATTTATTCTTTTGAATCAAAATCATTATCCATTTAACAAATGAAGCTTTCTTTTGAAGTATTTCTTACAATTCATTGTTTTAATTTATTTTCTAAAGGAAATACAATCTAACTATCATTATATCTTCATGGGGCTCAATCTCTTCATCTTGAGATGAGAGATTAGCTCTCCATGAATAGTGAGAATAAACTAAAAGTTAAAGGAGAAAGAGAAGCAATTGAGAATGAGAAACAAAAATAGAACTTACTTCAATTAAGATGTTGGAAAGTAGTACATGCGCTTTTATACCAAGCAAAAATCTAAAGCCAAGAATTACAAAAAAAAAAACTCTCTAAGAAAAACTATCCTTTATGAACTCAATGTATGAGTTTTTTTATAAGTAAAAAATGTTTGAGTGATAAGGAAACATGGTTGAGTAAAATAAGGAAACATGAAAATATGGTTGAATGAAACAAGAAATGATGTTGGAGTTAAATAAGAAAACATGTATTGTAGAATTTTTTTTATGATAAAGTTGGTCATGTGAATGTCCAAATCTTCATGTTAATTTTCTCGAGATCAATAGTTGTTGATGCTTTGTGGGCTTGACTTCATGGGTCTTGGGATTGAAATTCTTTAATCCTTATGAATGCATTTGAATTCCCATTGGCTTTCTACTTGTTGAATTTTGACTTATTGTGCCACTTTATGCATGATTTGAGATTTATGCTTGAATTCCTACAAAATGCACAAAATATACGTAATGAGATATTTTTATTGGATAGTTGGACTTAAAAATTGTATATTTAGGGGGTGTAAAAATCGATATTTTGGGTGCTTATCACGCGTTCTTTCATAAAGAAGAAAAACGTTGCACCAAGAAAGAGCCGTGGAGGAACTTACGCCCCCACGAACGCATCTGCATTAAGAAGGAGACTGTTACAAGAAACACCCCATTCCGTTGCGCCTCACATGCTTAGCAGAAAGTTAACTACGACAATTATAAAAGGTAAAAGAAACATCCAACAAGGGTATGCAACTTTAACTGAGATTTGTCCAGATTTACATCATTCTTCCAACAGAGTTACTGACTTAAGCATCGGAGTGCCTTTGGCTATCAAAAAGGTTGTCCTTGGCAGTCTAACAGTCATTTTGCAGGTCAAACTCACAGGATGATGATTTTTGGACGCATCAGTTTAGCGCCGTCTGTGGACGATAATAGATCAATGGAATACTCCGCAAATCTTCAATCCGACGATAATAGATACATGTTGTCCAGTACTAATCCAAAGACAACCATCGAAACAACCATAGCTATTGGAAGAGAATTCCAGTAGGTAACAATTTAGACATTTCTCACGTCATGGGGAATCCACTCAAATCCCCGAGTGAAGACACTTATGGCTCAGATGGACAGCGTGATCGAAACGATAGATAAGATCATTTAAAACTTACAAGATAACAACTTTCAAGAAGATATCGTTCAGCTTAAGAGACATCAGGCTAACCGTAGCTCTAGATGCAATTAAGGAGCATCCAGAAGTCTACAACCAAAGAAGCCCAAATATGAAAGAGCATTCTCGGCTCTGACAGCAAGTCGGAGCGAGATTCTTTTAGCAATGGCAAGAAGAGAAGATGTCAAATGGCCGCCGAAGATGAAAGGGGATCCGGAGGAGTGGAACAAGAACAAACATTATCTCTTCCACAACTACTACGACCACTATACCGAAGATTGTCGCAGCCTAAGAGACGAAATTGAACGCCATATCGAAGAAGGACGACTCAAAGAGTTCATCAAACTTGAGAGCGAAACTATCGTTTCAAATGAGCCAGCATAGGAAATGATCTACATTTTACATGGCACAGGCGGAGAAAATGAGCAATCCAATCGATCCAAAAAGTGCATAGTCAGAGAATTACACACAAAGATCAGATTCCAAGAACCATCCGTGCAGCGTGCAAAGACAATGCAAATGACTATAACCTTCTCGAATGAAGATGCTGATGGAGTTAATTTCCCACACAATGATGCTTTAGTAATTTCGGTTATGATAACTAAATACATGAGTTTTTCGAGATGCTTTAGTTTTTCGAGATGCTTCAGTCTGGTGGACTAGACCACATCTTAGGGTGTGTTTGGTTGGATAAAATCCTATTCTATGGAAATCCATGAGTATCCCTACATTTAAGGCTAAAGTGAGGTAACATCCATCATCCACCATTATATTTTGTGATGAATGATGGAAATGCTCATGAACATGAGAATCATACCCCTTGCTCCTCTCAAAGCGTGTGATTCTCATGTTCATTAATTCCCACTATTGATCAGAAAATTTAATGATGAATTGGTGAATGAACTTCAAATTAACTTAGATATAAGTGATCTCCGTATGGATTTCAATGGAATAGAATTCTATGCAACTAAAAGCACCCTTAGATTCTTATAATGATATGGTCTAAATGGCTATGGTTTTAAGGATCTCACGACAAACATTCTTATCGAAATTGCATGGTACATAACCTTTTGGTGTGGTGCACAAGTTTTGAATATATTCACTATTGTCCAAAAAGGGTCGGGATTAGGAGAGGAGTTGATGTTGGCAACATCAACTCCAACTTAAATGATTCTTAGCCATAGGGTGTTAAACTTTTTTACTGAGTTATGAAACTTAGGGTGTGTTTGGTTGCATGGAATCCTAAGGTGAGAATTGAAATCTCATTCCATGGCATCCCATGCCATGGACTTGAGCAACTTTGATGTTTGGTTGTCCATGGGAATTGGATTCCAATTCCTATTGTGAGTGTTTGGTTGCCCAAAACTAATAATGGGAATATTTTTTTTTAATTATGAAGATCTCACTATTCTACTTTTATATATAAACTAGAATATGATTTTGATTTTGCTTCCTGCAAAATATCCTTAATTACAGTATAATTTTAAACCCGACATCTGCTTAAATCTTTCAATGAGAAATCAATGTTCAATACTGGTATTAAGAATTACTAAACCACATACTCCCAAACACCAATTAAACAAAATCCAAAATTTCTTACTCCTTGATTACTAATCAAAACACATAAAATGTTTAAAGACAAATAAGCCAATTATTTTTGCTCCAAACTAATTCTCCTCTAATTATGCAAGAACCCAATCTTCCCTTATTTCTTTGGTCAATCCTAAAAATAAAATACCAAGCTCTACGTTCCCATTGAACTTTCTCATGATTTTCAAAATTTGACGTTGGATAAGTCCAGGAACCGCCCTTACAACCTTCTCAACTTCTTGCCAATGGAAGGTTTCCAATCGTATAGGCATAGCATTCGCTTGCTCAAATGCCTTGCATATACTCGATATGGCCTTAGCAAACTCGGGATCATCGTTGTCACACGTTCGCTTGCATTTGCGAGACGATGTAGCAGAACCCGAGGCAACATCTTCCCTATCTTTGGAAGCAACTGGCTGCAATTCATTGTGATCCAAGAACTAAAAATAGAAACATAACCATATGGGATTTTCTTGGTAGTATGAGAGGATTTCATTGAGAAAGATATAGAACCATGACTCCATTTTGTTCATTTCAATAAATAGATGGAGAGATAAGTTGAAACCATAATCTACCCTTTCACATCATTGTAAGTTTCTAATTATACCCTTTCACATGTAGTAGTTATCTGAGAGGTTGAGTAATAAAATCAACCTTCTCTAAATTGTTGTTAGCAAACACAGTACATGCTTGAGAAAAGCAGAATCACATTCACTGAAATTGTCTAGGATCAAGGCAACGTATCTTCCATTAGAATCAAAAGAAACAATGGGTTGCAATGTGATCAGTCTGTGATTCAGAGATACGTCTTATCAAGATCATCGAAGTAAGGGTGCTCCATTCCTTTCTTTGCGGAGATGCGCTTGGATGGTTCATACTGCAACATTTTCTGCAGCAAGGTAAACAGACAAGTCAAAAAACATCCACCCTCTAAAAGTCCACAAAGAGAACTAAATATCGACAAATATAACAACAACGTTCACTGAAATACGAAAATGAATAATACCTGTGCAACACTCCATGACCGTGGAAGAAAACCATTCCTTTGCAAAGTTGGTACATCAGACACTGCAGTAAGATTACCCATCCTTGGGAAGTATGCCTGATCATACTGGTGGCTGCCATGTCCCTGGTTGGTAAGATTGGCCAGATCCCATTGGTTCTGAAGACCTGACAATATTAATCTAATGCAACTAATGAAGGCCATTGCTGTAGCAGTCTCAAACCTGGCACAGTGATTCTTTGCACAATAACCCAAATCATACATATTATCTCTACAATGAAGGTATCTTAGTCTCTCCGCATTGTTCACTTTCCTTGTGAATGCCAACCAGAAATCATACATACACATAAACCCAATAACCCAAATCATACATACACATAAACACAACCAGAAAACATGATACAAAGGCAACAATAATGTTTGATGTCTACTATCAGGTTTTAACCTAATCACTAGTACCGTCTATATGAAATAACTATAATTTATTTTCCTTTTTGTTCCAACAGAAGGAAAAAGAGGCTACAAAAGAAATCCTTCACCATAAATTTAATGGACTTATGATTACAGACCCCTTTATCCTCGTCATTATTGATGGAGACTGCCTCAAGATAATCCAGAAGCTCAACCAAAGTATCCACTTCTGAATCTATCTCACATAAAAGCTCAACCAAAGTAACCACTTATTGATGGAGAATGCCCAGAGAAAATCTTCTTGTCATTAGAAACTTAACAGTGGATTTGATAGAAAAACACAGACTGTTAATTGGTAAAGGGCCAACAGTATATATCTCTTATATGTCAAAAAGATTTTTGTTGATTGCTACACTAACCATATAATTTGCAATGGTTATCCCACGGGGAATTTACTTAACATCATCCTTATGATATGTTGATATGGCACAACAGGATCAATGGTTGGTCGTATTTAACATTTCTATAGTACGAGCTTATGTTCAATTTACATTGATATCATTTTCTCTAAACCCGTATCATGTTGGTAGGATGCCATTTCTTCGTGCGTGTTTAATGACCCCTAAAATATCACACATCACCCAAAGGATCAGTAACACTTTGCTTGCGGTTTGTAAAGTTGTGTTTTTTTTTCCTAGCAACCTATGATGTCCAAGCCTTTTTTGGAATTGTTTCAGAAGTGGATCTTGTGTCCATTCACAATGCTTCTATATGGAGCAAAGCGTCCTACGAAGAACTGATCTTATCCGCCACCAGTTCAGAAGTGGACCTTGTGTTCATTCACAATGCTTCTAATGATATGAATCCTAAATCGACCTACAATATGAATCCTAAATCAATGCAAAATCAATTTTGATTTTGATCTTCAACATTCAATCAACAAGATAAGCAGGTGCCCAGTCAATCAACACCAACATAAATATCAAATCTCAACCTCAAGACACTACAAACACAACAAAATGAATGCTAAAAATGATAATAAAAAAAAAACCACAAATCTGAATCCGAGTACATAAAAAAAATTCAACCTCAACCGAGAATGCTAAAGATGAAAAAAATTCAAATAGATGCTAAAGATTACACAAATCTGAGTCTGGGTACAAAATACCTTGTCAATCCATCACCAACCGCTCAAATCGCAATATATAGATCCTATACAACAAGAGACACAATGAAACAATTTGAATCAGTGAGAGATGAATCATTGAGAAATGGGAACAGTAGAAGAGAAGAAGAGAGAGAGAGAGAGGAAGAGGGGTTAAGCAAACCTTGAAGCAGGGAGGCTTTCGAGAGAGATGAGATCACAGAGGAGAGGAGATCGCGGAGATGAGAGGAGATCTTTGAAAGAGATGGGATCACAAAAAACTGGAAATGAAAGGAGATCTTCGAAAGAGATGAGAGGAAGACGATAGAGTCTCTAATGCGATGGAAGAGACAGACAAAGCTCGCGAACTGGAGAGAGACGAGAGTCTGTGACCCGTGAATTGTTTTCCCAATATGAGTGAGGCGTCTGATGCTCACCAATGGTGGGAATCTATAGCACGTGATGGCATCCCATGCCCACCACTAAAATCCCAAACAAACACTCAAAATGTTATTCCAAGTGGGAATAAGATTTCTATTCCCACGAAATGTGTGCAACCAAACACGGTGTGTTTGGTTGGATGAAATTCTATGCCATGAGAATTCATGAGGGAAACCCTACATTTTAGGCTAAATTGATATATCACTTCAAATCTACCATTTGACCACCATTTGATTTTGTGATCAATGGTGAGAATGGAAGTCCCATGATCATGGGAATCCCACTCCTTGGTCCCCCAAGGCATGTGATTCTCATGTTCATGGGACTTTCATTCTCACCATTAATCACAAAATCAAATGGTGGATATGGAGTGATACATCAATTTAGCCTAAAATATAGGGGTCCCCTCATGGATTCCCATGACATAGGATTCCATGCAAACACACGGGTGTGTTTGGTTGCATGGAATCCTAAGGTGGTAATTGGAATCTCATTCCATGGCATCCCATGTCATGGCATGGGATGCCATGGACTTGACCAACTTTGATGTTTGGTTGTCCATGGGAATTGGATTCCAATTCCTATTGTGAGTGTTTGGTTGCCCAAAACAAATCATGGGATTTTATTAATTTTTTTTTAATTTTGAAGATCCCACAATTCTACTTTTATATATAAACTAGAATATGGTTTTGCTTCCTGCAAAACATCCTTACAGTATAATTTTAAACTCGACGTCTGCTTAAATCTTTCAATGAGAAATCAACGTTCCATACTAGTATTCAGAATTCTAATTAAAAAAATTTAGCAATATATATTTTGACTAAAATTTTCAAAATGAAATCATGTTTACTGCATAAACATAACAAGTCCTAAACCACATACTCCCAAACACCAATTAAACAAAATCCAAACTTTCTAACTCATTGATTACTAATCAAAACACATAAAAAGGATTAAAGACAATAAGCCAATTACTTTTGCTCCAAACTAATTATCCTCCAACTCTGCAAGAACCCAACCCTCCCACTGAATTTTCTCATGATTTTTAAAATTTGACGTTACAGCCTTCTCAACTTCTTGCCAAGGGAAGGTTTCCAATTGTATAGGCATAGCACTCGCTTGCTCAAATGCCTTGCATATACTCGATATGGCCTTAGCAAACTCAGGATCATCGTTGTCACACGTTCGCTTGTGTTTGAGAGACGATGTAGTAGAACCCGAGGCAACATCTTCCCTGTCTCCAGTGTCTGTATGGACATTTTCACTTGCTTCAACCATGGGTACATTGTCATCATCACAACTTGCTATACAGCGATCGCCAGTTGCTTGATCATTTCCTATGATGATTGCAAGGTCGCCATAGTATGAAAAAATTTTGCCACGAACTTTTTTTGCTTCCTTGTGTGCCTAAACAATGTTATGAAATATAATTGAGAAAACAATCTAATTTAACAAAAAGATTAGAACAATCAACAAAATAAAAATAGTTGGAGAAAAGTTTTCAATAAAGATTAGAAAACTAACATTCTCAATAAATTCTAACTAGCATTCTCAATGACATTGAAAAATAACTCGCATGAGGTCATACCGAACCATATTGAACCATGCTTAAGAAAGCTTACCGCAACATAGTCTTCCCACACTTCGTTGTCTGCAGTGATGAGTCCGCTACTATAGTCGAATCCAAACCCACTTTGCTTGTGAAGTTCTCGGACTGCCAAATATTGCTTCTTGAAGGTCTTCAGCCTCGACCGGACATGATCGTGGGTAATTACCATATTGTGAGATTTCTTAATTTCTTCCACCACGCGCTCTAGTGCGCTTGACTTCCACCCATTATCTGCTTTTTTTCCTCCGGTATTACTCTCATCCACCAATGTTCTAATCAAAACCAAATCCATCGAATCACTCCATTGTAATTTGGATGCCATACCTACAAAGATAACCTATCAATTATCAAAAGCAAGAGAAACATATACTAATAGATATCAATTACCAAATGAACATAAGTCACAAAACTAAGAAAGGTAAACAGGTTCAACCCATACACAGACTTTATAAACAAGTTTTTGATACTAATACTAATGTTATATTTAATAAGTTTTTTTTTTCTTGTCACATGAGAGATATTAACTATTATTTCTGCTGCAGCTTGGGAGATGAATCCAATGTCAAAAGGCTGCCTTTGATTTTGTGTTCTCTTAACTAAGGCAAAAGATTTGGTGCTAAGTTAGAAATAGAATCCAATGCCAGAATTCTACAAGAATATAGAACTAATGTCAGAATTCTACAAGAATATAGAATTGGGAGATGATAGCAGCTTTCAAAAAACAAAAAATAGCATATCACTAAAGGCATAAAGTTTAAATCAAACTCTATATCCAATCTGTGAATTTCTTTCAGAAACATGCACATACTTTGACCAATGCACAGGCAATATGCACATACTTTAACTATATGGATTAAGAGATGGGTTTAGAAAAAAAAATTTGAAACACCAGCCACTTAATCATTAAAATAACGTGAACATGGCACTGGATTAGATTTAGTCCCCAAGTTACTCATCCAGAAGCTATTGATCCATACCTAAATTAGCAGAGAATTCTGACAGCAGTCTGATAGAGATAAGTAAAGAATGTCGCAGCTGACAAAATCAGACTGGTGATTGTAAATAACAAGGTTAAAACAAACAAAGAATGCTTAACCCAAAATGCAGAAGATGGATACTTAACATAACTCAAGTCTGAAAAATACCATTAATCCATAAAAGAATCACTAAAGCCACATAACACGATACTAACTCCCCATTTACTTTGTCAGATAAAGGACATAATATGAATACATACCAGAAATCTCAGTGCAGTCACAGTGGATCTATGTGCAACACCAAACCATGGGTATCATTTAACAAATTGTTCTTCAGATTCCTGCGAACACAACATAATCAACTTTTAATTATTTATCTAAAGATTTCTGCAAGATATCCTCCTTTCCAAAGTGCAACTAACCTGAAACCAAATGCTCAGTTGACAAACTCAAAACACCAGATAAATTTCACTTCCCAAAGATGTCAAGGTTTTGGTTGTAGCACATAAGTGTTCTATAATAAGTGCACGTGTTTGTGATCCTAAACATTCTAACCATAATCAGTTACCAACCCATGTGAGAGATGAACTGTCATACATAATTGAAATAAACCAACATCTATATATCCACCACCACTACCACCAAGTTTAACATCTATATATCAATACATAGTGAGATAGGCGACGTAGGAGTCAGATCTGGTTTGGTTTGGCTTGGCAATGAAGAGCAAATCGAGTGAGATCGAAGAGGAAGAGCAAGGATCGCAGAGAAGATATGAAGAACAACACAGATCGGCAGATGAAGAGGACGATCGAGAGGTCGAGAGGACGATGAAGAGGACGATCGGCAGATCCTTCTCCTTGTCAACAAACCCTTGAACTGGAAAGGAAGACCCGTGAATTTTTTTTGTCAACAAACCCTTGAAATGGAGCAGACGAAGAGCAGATCGAAGAGGAACTCGAGAGGAAGAGCAAAAACGAACATGAAGAGCAGAAAATGAGACCCGTGAAATGTTTTCCCAATATGAGTGAGGCGTCTGATTCCCACCAATGGTGGGAATCTACGGCACGTGATGGCATCCCATGCCCACCTCTAAAATCCCAAACAAACACTCAAAATATTATTCCAAGTGGGAATAAGATTCATATTCCCACGGAATGTGTGCAATCAAACACACCCTTACAAGAATAATTTTATTTTTATTTTTATTCCTCTGGAGCTGATTACTCTTTCCTTTTTCTATTTCGCTTCTTTCTTCTACTGAGTATACCAATGTCTTTGATGCTTTCCGTTTCTCGACTCATCTGAAGAAAATTAACTAAAGAGCACAAAAAATGATTAACCATGCTGATTAAAGTAATGGAGTTTTCGAGTTCAGTATAAAAATAACTTAGGGGGTGCTTGTGTGCACCACTTGCAGGTGGCTTTAAACTCAAATGGTACTTGTAAATTGCTCAAAATTAGTGTTTGTTTATGCACTTATTAGTTTTGATAAGCGACAATGTTTTAATATATTTTTTTAAAAGTTTGAAATTGGTCAGTTTACAATTATAGTAGTAAGTATCAATGTATATTAGTTGATGTAAATATTTATTATTAGTAATTAATAATTAGGTTGATCCAACTAGGAGTACTAGTTCAATTAGATGATGTTTAGGGTTTTATTTTGGTTAAATATGTTTACTTAGACGTTGTAATCAGTTTACTTTAAGTTTGAGAGTTTATTCAAGTTGTGAAACTTTGTCTATCAAGTAATGTTTGGTTTTCTAAGCTTCCACTTAAACTATCAATTTTGGTATCAAAATTGTAAGATATTGGAGAAAGATACTGCAATCACTTTTGATTGGGAGAAACCCCGTGTTTGATGTGTACGAATGGGATACGGTAATTCGTAAGTTATTGTGTTGTGAGGCCAAAACACATTACAAAATTTTTGTAAAAGAAAATCTGAAGATCAAAGAAATTTGCAAGAAAATTGGTGGTTGTGAAAAAAAAAAAACTCTAATTTTCTTAGGTCTTCAAGTCGAGAATTGCAATTTGTAAATTGAAGTTTCGTGGTTTTTGTTCAAAATTAGGAAATCAACAAATTTTTTTGCTAAAAACCATATAATCCCAATTCAGAAAGTTGTAGAAGAAGAAGAGAAGTGACAAAGGGGGGTAAAACGGGTTCATATAGTTGACCAAAATCATCTCAAACCCAATCTTCGCCATCTTCTACTGCAGCCAACGCTGGAAAATCAACGCCGGCACAACCAAACCCCATAGAGTAGAGACGAAGACACCTTTCGTCGGGGTCGCTAACAACTCCTCATCCTCCATGCACCAACCCCCGTGGATCAACATTTTTTCTGTCAAACTTCCATCGCAACTTCTTTGTTGAAGAAGATGAAGAATACAAGTCTGAATTAGATTAGGTTTAGGATTTTATTTTAGTTAAATATGCTTATTCAAAGTTGTAACGACTTTAGTTTGAGTTTTAAAAATTTATTAAAGTTGTTTGTCTATCAACTTAATTCTTATCTTGGGGTGCCACTTGTAAACATTCATCAAAGCTCAAGTAATAGTTGCATGGGAAATTCTAAATGGCGAGGAAACCAGCGAGGGAGGGGGGTGAAGCCGTTCATCCCCCTCGAGATGCATGACAGTGCATATCTTGAGGTGTTTTCATGCATCTCGAGGGGGAGTGAACGGCTTCACTCCCTCCCTCGTTGGTTTCCTCGCCCATTCCCTCGCTGTTTAGACAAACCCATAGTTGCATAGATTCCTACTCTCTGTTTAAAGTTTAAATACGACATGTACTTGTTTGAAGTGAATCAAGTGTGGAAAACTAAAATGAGGAATTATCAGATTTCTAAACATGGAGTGCAATGTTGCAGATTTGGTATTTTGGTAGAAAAGTTGGATGAGAGAGAGAGTTGTAGCAACATGAACCTAAACATGGAGTTCTGATTGGAGTTATACTTAAACCTGGTTATTCTAAATGTCATGTCTTTCGTTTTTAATTGTTACAGTGTTATTCTCCTGTTAAACAGTTGCCTTTTAATGCAAACTCATTGTGGAAATAAAACAAAAGGAGAAATTTCATTGAAAGAAGATCAGCTTGAGGAAAGCGGAAAAATATGTCAAGTTGCTAAAAAAAAAACAGCAGTTTTAATAAACCAAGTGGAGAAAATTTTAGGGGTGGGCAAAATTTTCCCAAAAATCGAAAACAAATAGGAACTGTATGATATTGTCTTGAAGCATAGTCGGACCGATCACTTATTTTACAGTTAAGAAAAAAGGAAGCGAACTGTTATTTTTCGGTACATACTGTTTTCGAGTTTTGGAATACTGAAAATATCAAAACAGAACAATAGCCAAAGCGATCTTTGGATTTGGAAAAGGTTCTGTACGAAGAATATCACTTCGAATACGATCATACAAATCATCAAGGTCAACAAAAAAGGCATAAACACGTTCTTCATCAATTTCTTTTTGTCGAGTCCATATACATTAGGTTGTGTGAAGACAATTGGCTTCCAGTAATCCAATTCTTACTATATTGTGCGCAAATCAATGTAGTATGTAAAAACTGTTTTATCCTCTTGCTTCATCTACATAGCTTGGCGAGAGATCATAGATTACAGACCTATCAACTTCTTCATAATAGGTCTGGGATCCAACATCCCAAATATGTTTCGTCGTGGGTAGACGAACAAACAAGTTCATTATATCAGGTTCCATGGCACCAATGAGCCAATCTTTAACAAGATCATTCTCCATGCTCCACTTTTCATATATCAGGTCATCAACCAAAGGTTCAAGCTTGTTTCCTTTAATATATCCTGACTTCCCTCTACCTGCAATAAAGGTTGCAACAATCTGAGACTAAGGTGGTGTTTGTTTTTTTAAGTGTTCAGAAGCTAACTTCTAACTGGAGTTGGAAGTTTTGAATGAGCTGTTTGTTTCACTTCTTGATGAGCTGCTGTAAAATTAAAGGTGTTTGTTTTTAGGTGCTGATTTGAAGTCCTTTTTTTTTTTTGCCCACCATCACTACTCCTATTGCCACCAAAAACCACTAACATTAACTCTCATTCTCCGTCCGTTTTTTCTCATCCAAACACCATGGAGACCCCCCTTCCACTACCATAAAAAAACAACCATATATCCCTCTCCATTCCTCATACAATCTAAAGATAAAGAGAAAAAGAGAAGGAGGAGGAGGACGAGGGGAGGGTGGTGGTGGCAGTGGCGACACTGCTCGCGTGATAGAGATGAGGTAAAAAAGAGGGGATGGTTGGTGGATAAGAGAGGTAGCACAATAGTCATTACAAATTTATTGTGAGGTTATTATTATAATAAATTTTCATTAAGCACTTAGGCTCTGCTTGGTATCCTGTAAAATAATGTAAATGCATTCATTTGCAGGCGGTTACAAAAAATATGTGCTTGGTAAGATTTAATTAAAGCGGTTATAGAATTAAAATGCATAACCTCTGCATCTTCACGTTAAGAGATCCTGCATTATTTTGTGGGATAAAACATCCTGAATTATTTTGCAGAGAACTCTCACATTCACATGTTGAACTATACTTCTTCATAAAGTTTATATCTTTAAGAGTTCTTATTATTATGTAGAACTCAATAGAGTCCAAATTTACAAAAGTTTATTATAATTAAACTCTTCCAAAGAGTCCTTATTTTTCTTACATATTATTCAGTCAAATATTTGAAGAAAATACATCTGATATAATATATATGGGATAACGTAACAAAAAAAAAAAAAAATTCTAGTTCCAGAATTTTTTTTTTTTTTACTAATACCAATCAACCGCAAAAGTAATGCATTGCAAAGTGATGCATTTGCATTACTTTGCAAAATGCATCTTTTTACACTGTACCAATCGGAGCCTCAGTGCTAACTAATCAACAGTTCCTTGTTGCTTACTCAAATCAAAAGTTCTTACTTCAAATCAGAACTAAAAACAAACACCTTAAATAATGTGTCTCACTTCTTATTAAGACTTCTGACTCTATTCAGAAACAAAAACAAACACCCTCTAAATTGGTTCCATTAAGTTTTACACCATATTGGCTTGTGGTGGGTTTAGGCGCAAAATCCATTGGTTGAACACTCGAAATCATGTTGGAGTTTGATGGTATAGACGGTGGTGGTGAACCCATCTCTCAGAAGGCCAAAAAACACAGCAACAAAAAGAAAAAGAATAACCGATAGGATAGTCTTTAAGGGCACGCATAAACAACAGTAGCGAGATCTCAAGAACACCACTCTGATGCCATATCAAAATGATGAGAATAAATCTGCATATTGAATTATATGATTACAATCAACTAATACATGGATATATATACTACTCCACAAATCAATCGCAGTGAAAGCATAGCATTATACTCTATAATATTCACCGCGATGCAGTAACATTATCTACTACCATATCATATGAACTGTTATTTTACTTCTCCACTGGGTCGCGCCCATAGTTGAGTATGCAACAGTTAAACCCCGGTATTGACCAATAAGGCAGGCCGTAATGGCAAATCCAGCAAAATCTGGCTTCAGAGCCTCCACAAATAAATCTTGGGTTACCCTATATATGTGTGCTAGTTAGTTGTATCACAAGTTAAATGATTCAAGCTTCCTGTTATTTTGTATGGTCCGTCCGGCCTTTCCCAGAATTGCAATCTATATAGTCTTCCTTACACACAACACAAATCAATTCAAAGGTGGTGAAAGAAACACAGTTAGAATATGTTTCACAAATTAAATCACAATCAATCGCAGCTAGCTAGTTCATGATATAGAAAATCAATATAGATGCATAATCTAATAAACACATAATATATTAAATCATAAAACCTCTCCTTTAACACTACCAGTTTTGGAGATGCATAATCTAATAAACACTGCTAAATCAAGAAACCCAGTACAGGTCTTCAGCCATAACCTAGCCTTCTTTCAATTCTTGCAGATCATCTCGGTAGTTGGCTTGATAAACTTGAACATTCCTAGTAAAGCTAGATAATTAGTACAGCGCCATCGGACTCCAACCAAGTGTTCCCTTTGCAAATCATCATCTAGTATTGCCGTACTTCAACAGACACTTTACCTAAGAGACACGAAAGATGAAAATGGTACTGATCATTAGTCGAACTATATGACCAACCTCCAACATTTCCCACCATCCCACACTTCGAACACTCTGTTGATAATCTTTGTTTAAGGTGTAATTTCACCCCATTGACTTCTAAATTAAGTGGTAGTTTAGCACAACCAGGATGCAAGTCAATATCAGTTTTGCTGCAGTGATACATAAAACCTTCCATAAGGCTCCAACATGCGTTACAACGTCTATCGATTTTTCCTGCTGTAAGGAAAACCAAGACAGAGTCTTCATAGAAAGGGTGGGTTATTGTAGGAGCGGCCAGGGCACACTCCTTGTGGAGATCAAAATCACAATCCTTGCATCTGTATCTAGGTCCATATCCCACTTCCTTGCATCCATTACACAGGTAAGGTTCCCCAATATCCAGTTTAAGCTTGTGGGGATGAGTTGAGTGATAAATTTCTTCATCAGTACTACTCATGTTTACCAAGATCCACAATCTTCCTGTACACTAATAACCAAAATAAGTAGAATGTTTGGTGTGATCATGGAACAAAACTAGTAAAATCAAAATGAGAAACACAGAGAGTCAAATATTTGAAGTAGCCAGGGGATCGATGTCAATGGATTCTAGTTTAGCACAATTGAATTGAAACCATACAAGAATCAGGGATTTTCGAACCCGATGCATACAGTAGCAGAATGGAATAACCCCCACAGTTTGTAATCAATTATAATAACAAGGGAACCAGGAATCACAACTTTTTCTTTCAGGACCCAAAAAAAAAAACATGAGCCATTGAATATAAATCACAGGAGATGCAAAAAAAATAATAACTGATTACCAAAATCAGGATCGAACAATCCTCGTCGTCTCCTCCTTAAGGGTCCTCCTGCACCAAATACATCAAATGAATTGCACTTCAATTCTAGATTTGTTGGGGAAAGTAGAATTGCAACTCACTTTTTATTGCCCCCCTAAACTCAATGATCGATGGAGGTAGGTAATGAAAGGGCCCAAAGTATTGTGGAAGACGATGACTTGAGAGACTTATCAGTAAGGAAATTTACATGGAAGTTCATCCACATGAAAGAAAGTCGAAAATTAAGAGATAAGACATGATGAGAGTGTTGATATCCAGGAGTGAATGGAATCTTTTTTGTGTAAAAGTAAAACCAGCTGGCAGGGATCTCTGTTCGATCCTGGAACCACTAGCGCTGATTTTCGACCCAATGGATTTCCATTCCTAAAAATTTCGGAACGAACTGAAATTCATTTTCAATTTTAAAAGTTTTGAAATTGGAGTTGAAAATTTTCCTCCATTTTTTTCCGGAAAATTGGTAACTTCCCATTTCAATTTTTTTTTTTTTTTTTTGTCAACACACCACAAAATGTGGTCGATTGAGTTTTCATGATCTAGTGATACCATCTGCCAAGTTCTAACTATTAAGTTGTCATGCTATTGACTAACTAATAGTTTTGTAAATTTAATATAATAATTTTAGATTTGCAAAAAATGAAGAATCCAGTTACTTTCAATATTACATCCAAATGCATCAAAATAAGTGTTCAAATCTAATCAGTCCAAAAGTGAAAATAAGCAATACCTCGAAATCAGCAAATCCTAACTACAATCAGATCTTATTTTATTGGCTAATGAGTGCAATAATATAGTTTAAAGGGAAATTAAAAAATATTAAAAAAACCCCAAAATTTTTAACTTAATAAATAATGAACAAACCTGGGAAATGTCCAGCATGCCGAATGACTGACTGAGAAAGTCAAGCATCAACATTGACACCCATAGTTATTGGTATAATGCGGGAGAAGATGGTCTCTTGTGGGAAAAAAAATGCCGCAAAATGGCACAACACGTTTTAATCTCATTTCTGTGAGGCTAATCTCAACTGTCCATGTATTAGAACAACTTTTTAGCCATAACATTAATGTGTCGTGATTAATGAGTGTTTCATCCTAAATCTTTTGCAACCAAGAATGCACCGAATCTCCGGAAAACTTTCGTATTGCGTGTCAAATACGTGTCGGACACGGACACGCGCCCGACACGTATTGGACACGCGGTCAACAGTCAAAATTCATTACTCGGCCTGGACACGGCCCGGACACGGTCCAGACTCGGTCCAGACAAGACTTTATATATTCCTCAGTTTTCTTCGATCGATCGATTCGATCCCAAATTTCAAACCCTAAAAAATACAGAGAAGAAGAAAACAGAGAGCGGCTGACTCGGTTGAGATACTGATCGACAGAGAGTCAAAGAGAGAGAGAGATATCCATCGACAGAGAGAGATACCGATCGACATCGATCGACAGAGAGTCAGAGAGAGAGAGAGATATCCATCGACAGAGAGAGATCGATCGACACTCGACAGAGAGAGGGAGAGATCCATCGACGGAGCAGGAAGGATGTCGTCCTCAGCCTCGGGTACTATCTCTTCTCTCTGCGATTTCTTCTCTTTGTGTTCACTGTTCACCTTCTCTTCTGCATATTTTTTCTGTTTCATAATTTGTTTTTTGGTTTTTTTTTTTTTCTATTTCATTCTGAGAGAAGCATTTTTTTTTTTTCTGTTTCACAATAGCCTCGATGCCTTGATGGTCTTGTTTTTTTTTTTTTTTTTCTTTCTAGTTTCATGTAAAGAACAGCTGCTCTGCTTATTCGTGGGTGAAATATTTTAAATATCAGAATTATGCAAATTTATATTCTATATGGGTCACAGACTCACAAATTTATAGTCGATGGTCTTGTTTTTTTTCTAGTTTCATTTTGCTTATTCTAGTTTCATGTAAAGAACAGTGTTGGATCAATCATTTATATTCTATATGGGTCACAAATGCTATGCTTACAATGCAGTGTTAAGGCACTTCTTCTAACAAACAAGAAGAGTTATCAGATGGTATATACTTCTTTGTATCAGGTCGGACTTAAATTTCTGACTTAATGTGATTATATGTGATATCATCTATTCAGTCCACGTGCATCATTATATTTCATGATTATATGTGATATCAAGTTAATGAAATTATATTGCTTATGCTTTATGGGTATGACTTGAGCAGTTGAGCTTGACTTTATGATGTATTTGTAAATTTGAATGAATGAATTTGAATGTTTTATTGATATGTTTGGATTGTTTAATAATATTATTAATTTATTTATGATTTTATGTTCTTATGAGTTACAAAAAAAAATATATTAAAAAATTAAGTTTGACCGTATCGTCGAGTCGTATTTTTTTGAAAATTGCCGAGTCGCCGAGTCGTATCCGTGTCCGAGTCCGTGTCCGTGTCCGAGTCCGTGTCCGTGTCCGTGTCCGTGTCCGTGTCCGTGTCCGAGTCCGAGTCCGTGTCCGAGTCCGAGTCCTATTTTAGGCAGGCTTGAATAGGGTCAGCTCACCAGAAACATGATATAGCCCATTTATTCACTTATCCTCATCGCCCAGCCATGAGGGCAATTCAAGGAAGCGACCCTTCGGGCCCTCGACAAAAAATATCAATTTTTAAGGCCTAAAAATTGGGGTTTTCTTAGCTTACTTGGAAAGTTTTTCTTAGCTTATTTGGGCCTAAAATATCAATATTAGTTTTTCTTAGCTTATTGGAAAGTTTGAAAGTTCAAAGTTGTTTTTAGTAATAATATAAGAGTCTACTTTGTTTTGGGTTCGCTTTTGGACCTCTAAAATCACTAAAAAGATTAGTATTTATTGGGCTTCGGCTCATGAGTTGAAAACCGACCAATTTATAATTAAGGGGTTTAATTGTGTACGATTTTCTTGTGGGTCATCTCAATTGATTCTTGCTTCCCAAGTTTTGCTACAACTACTTCTTCCTTATACTTTTCGCGTGTATATATGCTACTTAGACTTTGAATTGAGAAGATGGGTTCCATTTGAAGTCAAACTATATATATATTGGTAAAACTAAAAAAAAACACTGGTAAAACTCAAAAAAACACGAAGATTATTTATTTAGGGCTTACTTACGTCCAATTAAACTTTGCAAGTTTATAATGTGTCATGATACACGTGTATGTATAAACAGATGCTATAGGAATTGTATTCTCCAACGACCCTATGCTCTTAGGGAAATATATATATAACAGCTGGAATATTAAAGCTTGCTCCAATTGTTTATGAACATTTTTTATATATATATATTATTAGGGTATTCTCCGTGCCTTCGACACTGAAATTCAATCTAAGCATTTAGATATATGATGTTAGAGTTGGTTATGGCATAAAAGTTAAAAAAAAAACTTCTTTATCCAATCTCTCTTTATGTGATCCGTTAGATCTTTATGTTTGGGTAAATCTCAGCTGTTTTTTATTTTCATTCCCAAATATCACTTTGATTTGTCATTGATGATACATCAAACCGTCATCTGATCAACATCGTACACGTGTCATGACAATCTCGTCTACAGAACGAAGCAAACCCGATTGCACGCTAAATCTAGCGAGGACCAAACAGTAGTAAGTCCATCATTGATAGAATTCAGACAGTTGGATCCGAGATGCAATGAGCCAGTAAGCCCACATGTCATGCGGTCAAACTCAATATTCCTAAGACCTCTAAAGTAAGTATCTGAGAGATCTACCTAAGACAGGCAGACCAACAACAAATTGGATCCGACTAGAAAACATAAATTGAAATATAAGTCGGGCAATGAAACTTCCTTGCATGGACAATACTCAGAAAGGGAAACCTCTACCATAGATCTAGGACCACGAGTCGTGTAGGAAAACTATTCCACATGGACAGCTCCTAGTCAGGAAATGATCTCCACAGCAAGATCATTTTCCTTAAACTACGCCACCAAAGACCTAACCGAACGATGACTCATTTACTATAAAAGGGAGATAAGGTCAATGATGAACTAGAGGTACGCAATATAACCCAATTTACAATTTTAACCCTCTTCCAAGCCTTATCTAACTTAAGCATCAGATTGTCATCAACCACCACACGATGATCCTTGGCTCACGTTTGCTACCTGTGCAAGTCTAGGTAAGCAGCGAGGAAGGAGAACGAAAATCGACTACATCAATTATATAGATTCACGATAATTTATACCATTTGGGCTTCTTATCTCAACATACTTTGTCTCTGCAAGTCAAGGTCTAAATCCTGCATTAGATAAATGAACTAGACCCCATTAAGACCAACAAAGATTTCCTTCTTCTGGTTTTCTATGCATTGATTCTTCTTTTCCAAGTTTTGCAATGGCAAAAGTGATGACTTCCTAGGAAATTTTGTTGTTGTTGTTGTTGTTGTTGTTATCTGTCTGTTATCGGAGAAGGACATGTAGTCAGAGTGTAGAGCGACCATAACTTGATCCAATTTAGGGTCAAGTTAAACTTCCCGGAAACATGCATGTATTCCACGTCCGACTACGTGTCCAATTATATGAAATGTATGTTGGTAGAACAACTTTTTACTGATACTAACGCCTTCAATGTCACAGGGATGGAAATTTGAATAACATGTTCCAATTTTACACATGTTGAAGATGCACCATTGATGATAGATTATTGATTAAGGTGGTAAAACTCATTGAATGAGAGTTTACATATCTCATTAGGATTTTTTTGAGTTTGACCCTTATTTGTTTATGCTTAATAGAGTTTAGCCCTCATTTTAAACTTTAATTGGGTCTAACCCGACCTCATTTTCTAACAAAACTATTAGGTCAACGTAGTTGACTCTTCATATTTTCTTTGCGAACCAAAATACCCTAACTTAAGGCACACACCTTGCATGAGCAATGTCCACAAATCTATAAAAATCACAATATATATATCTTAAGGCAATCTAAAATATGAAATATAGGGATAAAATTCACCCATCTTTTCCATATTATTTCCCACTGCATGATGGAAATAGAAAGTGGAATAATGGTTGTAAGCACCTCCAGAATAATTGTAATTGGGACAAGCTCATCTACAGCGAGAGCTTGCTGATTATCAGGCCCATGGGTGGAGCCACTATGGAGACAAGGGGGCAATTGCCCCCCCCCGCTCAACTTTGAAAATTTTGTTGATTTTCCTATAGAATAGTGGGGTCCATTTGGTTAATATTACTGATTGCCTCTAAAAATTATGCATTTTTTCTTTCACCCTCATTTTGCTCCTTAACATTTCCTTAAATGATTAATCCATTACTCCACTAATTCACATAATAATTAGTTGCCCTCTTTCTATGAGAATTCTGACTCCGCTTTTGATCAGACCTATTGACTGTTGCAACATTCCTGACAAGCAGGCTGAACAAGCTGTCAACCTGTATTGTTATTCAAATAAACTCAGTGTCTCTGAAATCTGGTTTTGAGACTGAGAACTCATCAAGTGTTGTTCATCCATTAACTTTTGAATTGTACAAAGCTTTATGATTGAATAACATTTTATTTCTAGCAAGTTAAATACCATACAAACAACAGGTGTTTTTGAAAAGGTGATGCTCTCTGGGTCTTGACCCGATCTTTCCGTTCCCCATATGATACTTCTGTGGTCACTAATCATTAGTGCACATCTAATTGCCATTAAAGAAAAGAACCATACTGCACAATCACGTAAAATTGTTTAATAAGAAACTTCCTAGTCATTTCTCTGGTGAATATCAGTGTAAATATGATAACAATGCATTCATATGGCAGCGTAATATACACGATTGAGGTTATTGGTGAGAGCATCTCACACATTTTTCTCAAATTTGGTAAAAATGACATGTCCGACATTGTACATTTGTATAAACTAAGAACAATTCTTAAAAGCCAGGTCCCTAGTGCCAGATCGACGCCAGGGGAGGCTCAATACCCTCCAATCCTCATCTGTTCTTCTTCTTCTGTTCTTCATCTATTCTTCTTCCGTTCTTCATCAATTCTTCTTCTACTTCTGTTCTTCATCTTCATCTATTTTCTTCTTCTTCGACACGTTCTTGAGCCCAAACTAATGTACAAACTTCTTGTAGATCTACTTATACATTCAAGATTTGGTTCGCATGGCCTTTCATTGGCACTAAATTCACCAATGTCGAGAGCTAAGAATGGTATATTTGGGGTGGCTTTAGGGAAAAGGTTGTCCTGCCCAACTTAAAATCTAATACATTGTTGTCGAAGATTTTTATGGTAAAACCTTTTGGATATATAACATGGACACTACACATAAGTTGTAAATAGAGATGCTGGAAGGTATATCACTTATTCACCGCCTAAGACGAGGTTGAAGTGCTAGTGTTCATGCATCTTGGATCTACAAATTTCAATAAGAAAACAATACGAAACTTTGGCAAAAGCAGTGTAAATAATAAATTTTGCTTTAGATTACATAGTCGAGGATGAGTGGGTGGAGGAACAGAAGATTCGTTTATGAGGCTGTGGAACCTCTTAGTATTTTAGTAGAAACCATATTTTGGGTCTATGGAAGGAAGAAAGATGGAGAAGATGAGTGGATTTTAACTTTTATCCCTTAATTTCATCCTTTAAATTATCTTGAGATATGCATTGTGATTTTTAATGGATTTATGGACATTGCACATGCAAGGCACATGCCTTAAGTTAGGGTATTTTGGTCTATAAATAAAATATGACCAGTCAACTACATTGACCTAACAATTTTGTTAGAAAACGAGGGTTAGACCTCATTAAAATTTAAAACGAGGGCCACACTTAATTAGGTATAAACAAATCAGGGTTAAACTTAAAACAACCCTTCTTATTATTTTTGTACATATCCAACTCTATATACAAGAGGTGCAACAAAGTCTATATTTGAATAAAATTCAAATATCTCTAGAGCTTTGTTTGAGAGTTAGACCAACAAAAATTGTAGGAGCTAACTTCTACAATTCGAATCCTAGTGATTTACTCAGCACATGATGATAAACATTATCCTTAATACTCCCCTTCAAATTGGTGTGTGAATATTGAGAACATCAAACTTGAAATCAATTTTTGGAATTATGTCGAACCAAGTGGTTTTGTAAATGCATCAACTGGTTGTTCATTGGTTAAAATATGAGCTGTACGGACTAAACCCTATTGAATATTTTCACGAACAACATGGAAGTGGATTTCAATGTGCTTAGTGCGCTTGTGGAAGACCAGATTCGCTACAATGTGCAAAAAAACCTTGTTGTCACAGAATAACAATGTTGGCCCAGAATGGTGAACTTGCAATCCCTTAAGAGAGAAAACAACCACGTGATTTCGCACCATGTAGTTGCCATGGAATGATAATCTGTTTTAGCCGAAGAACGACATATTGTGGGTTTTTTTATTTAAATTTTTTTTCCATGAGATGAGAGAATCACCTAACATGATACAATAGCTCGTGACAGAACAAAGAGTTTCAATGCAACTAGACCAATCCGTATCACAAAACGCCTTTAATTGTAGAGGGCTTCCAGAAGAAAATAGAATTCCATGTCCTGATATTTGTTTGAGATAACGAAGTATCCATTGAGTAGCTTTTAAATGTGGTTTACGAGGTTTGTCCATAAATTGGCTTAAAGCATTCACCAAATACACAATGCTTGGCCTTGAAATTGTAAGATATATGAGGCGACCAATGTGACGACAATAGCGAGTTGGATCAGACAATAATTGGCCATTAGTTGCACTTTGGTTCCATTGAAAACGTAACTGGACGTGCTGTCACGCCCTGATTTTCGAGACACCTAAATATCTCGAAAGTCGAGACACGATGCAACCCTAGTTTTTTCCATTTACTATACTTGCCACTGGTTATCCTTGCTAGCACACGATAAAAATAAATTAAAAACCAAACAAACCTAGACCGGAGAGTTCAACCTACCTTTCAGTTGTCTGACCACATAGCAAACTATTCGATCACTCGACGCCTTTTGCAACACCGCCACCAATAACACAACCACCTGCACCCAGGTAGGGGTACACCCATTTGCCACAAAACAAGCAAATAAGTCAGCACTAGCTGGTATGAGGAGAACTAAAGCATCTATCCCCAAATAATGCATAATATCAAAAAAGATGGATAAAATGGACAATAACGAATTACGATGCACCACCATTTTTCATTCTAAATGCTCAATCATGAAGTAAATATGCATGTGAAATGCAATGCTCATATGTGCCTAGCTAGTAGTATTCATTTTTCAAACACATAAATACCTTGTTTCTCAAGGTTAAATGCTACTCCCTTAACATGTTTGGTGTAGTTCCTTCTTTCGAAACGGGTATATTTGCAAGTGCTCAACATCATTAATATCATCATATCAACATCATAACAATATTGTTTCCTTGGTAGCTTGCCAACCATACCAGCCTTCGCTGCCCACCCACCCAAGGTGTTATAATATCAAACAAATGCTCAACAACACAAGTGCTTAACAACACCAACCATACTCTTCTCTTGTTAGCTTGCCGGTCATATCCTCCCTGCTGCCCATCCACCAAAGTTGCTACAATATCCTCCTTTGTAGCTTGTCAGCCATATACCCCCACTGCCCGCCCACCCAAGGGTGTTACATCAATATACAAACAAGAAAACATTGTCTAGCGAAATTCCACATGAATTCTCATATACATGCTAGGAATGCTTAATTATGCAATCATTATTCTCAAATACATGCCATAAATGCTTAATTATGCAATCACTCTCATGTGCTATTTTACAACTCAAAACAGAAATTCATGGAATATTATGCAATCATGCAATTATGCACATTTTCATTTTCTAACATGAGAGACTTCCATATCACATGGCTTTGCAACCTATCATTTCCAAATCTTATTTTGCAAACAAATATTCACTTTCTCAGAAATACCATTATCATCACCTATCATCACCATCTATCTCACCACACAATCTATCTGCGAAGAGGTTACGCGCCAACTGCCTGAGAGATGGGTTTAGAAATTCAAAATTACCCAAGAGCACTTCCCTCACCGTAGGCCAAATACCACGAGTAACTAAATCCTCCGACCTTCTGAAAGAAGCCACAATATTCCAATTTCCTTGTAAAAACTAATCAAGCCCTTGCCAATGCGCCAAAACGAATTGCTCAAAATCAAAGATTTACAAAGCATGATCTCCTTGAAAAAAGGTGACACCCCAGATTTGATAACTTGATCACTCAGCGCCACTTTAGGCAATCTGTATTTGTCCCTCTTGAAAGAAGCCCATAAAGAATCCGAATTAATTAGGTTCCAAAGAACCTTAACTCGGAAAGCCTTCATCACAACTGTCAAATTTCTAACACCCAAACCTTATTCTTCTTGTGGGAAACAAATGTTATCCCATGACACCCATTTTTTTTCTTCAATCTGCCTTCACAATCCCCCCAAAAGAAATCTGCTAACAAACCATTAAATCTTGATAGAACTTTCTTGGGCACACACATGGCGCTTAGAATGTAAATAGGGATCGAGCTAAGAACATGTTTAATCAAGACCAGACTTCCCCCTGGAGATAATAATTTTGTTTTCCATCCCTGAATACGAAGTTGAATTTTAGCAATCAAATCTTCGAAGTAGGAAATCCTAACTTTCCCTTGAAAAATTGGTCCTCCCAAATATGTCAATGGTGCACCTTTATACTGGAAACTTGTACTCCTTTTCAAAGCCACAATTCTTTCCACAACCGCCTTATCCTCTAGCATAAAAGAACTTTTTCTTTCATTCATTTTATGTCCTGAAGCATTACAGTATCTTTTCAAAAATTTCATGCATCCCAGAATTGATGATTTTCTACCATTTAAAAAAATAAGAGTATCATCTGCATATAAAAGATGTGAGACAGGTCTGCAGACCCTTGGCGTATAATAATACCCAATTTTTCCTGTTTTGAAAGCCACTTGCAATCCCCTACTCAACACTTCTGAGGCAATAATGAATAATACTGGTGAAAAAGGGTTTCCTTGCCTTAATCCTCTGGTAGATCTAAAAAATCCTTTGTAGGCTCCCTGTAGTAACACTGAAAAACCACAAGAAGCACTACAATTGGAAATAATATGGCAGAATCTACTATTGAAACCAAATCTTTTAAGCACCGCGAACAGGAAATGCCATTCAAGTTGATCATACGCTTTCTCCATATCAATCTTCAACACCACATTGCCTCCAAAAACCTTTTTATGAATATCCCTTACCAATTCCTGCGCTAGACTGATATTTTCACCAATGAACATTTCTCTTACAAAAGCCCCATGTTCCAGAGAAATAATTTGTGGCAAGAACAAAGCCAGTCTATTGCAAAGGATTTTACTGAAAATTTTATAAATCACATTGCACAGACTAATAGGGCGAAAGTCAGAAAATGAACCTGGATTCTCCTTTTTTGGAATCAGAGCCATAAAATTAGCCGAAAAGGAAGCCGGTAAAGCCTTCCCCTCAAAAAACTATATAGCAGCTTTCCAAATATCACTACTCAAAAAATCCCAGCAAGTCTGAAAAAAACCAGCTGTAAATCCATCCGGTCCAGGGGCACTATTTTTGGGAATATAAAAAACATCTTTAACTTCTTCCAATGAAGGCCTTTTAACCAAAACATCGCACTTAGTGGAGTTAACAATCATCGGAATGCACTCTAACAATTCTGTATCCACTACACCGTTTCCTTGGGAAGATAAATGATTATGGAAATATTCATTTGCTTTGTCAAGAATCTCACCTGGTTCAGAAATAGTCATTTCGCATGATAAAGTGATTTGACAAATGACCCTTCTTTTTTGTTTTGACTTAGTGGAAACAAAAAAGAATTTTGTGCAGGCATCCCCCTCCTTGTACTCTTTTTCACCTGATTTCTGAATTCAGTAAAGCTCCTCTTGCTTGAGAGCTAACCTGTACTATGCCTGGCATCGACTCAGATTATAACACGCATTCACATCCCAATTCGCATCCACGTTTAGTACATTATTGCCAATGTCTTCCCAACCAGCCAAAAAAATAGTTTCCCACTGTTGCATCTCATCCTCTAAGGATCTGGGTCTGCTAAACACAATACCAAATATTGTCTTATTCCACTGGATAAGAGTTCTTCTCACCATTTTAAGCTTCACATCCACTTTGTCAATAGGTCTCATATTGCTCATGTCAGACAGCCAAATTCCTTTAACCAAATCAAGAAACCCAGGATGTGTCATCCACATATTAAGGAAACGAAAAGGAGCAAAACTTGCTCTTGGCTGAGATGGCATAGAAGCCAACAGCGAGGAGTGGTCTGAAAAAGTTCTGCTGAGATGTTTCACTTTCGGACTAGTCAAAACTGTCAACCAATCCGAATTGACGAAAATTTTGTCAAGTCTGGCCCAAATACGATCTCTTCCTCGCCTATTATTGCACCAGGTGAGTCTAGGACCCGTGAACTGCAATCTATTAAACCACAGTTTTCTATGCAATCTGAGAAATGTGACATACTTGCCAAATAGGGCTGAAAATCGAACCGACGGTTCGGTTATTCACCTAAACCGTGAACCGAACCGACTTAGGTCGGTTTTAAAATTTTCAAACCGAACCGATCATTAACAAAACCGATCCGAAACTGAACCGATTCTAATTTATGCAAACCGTAACTAAACCGAACCGACCGACTATTTTAAACATATTGTATTATTTATATATAAAATATATATTATTTATTATATATATTCGGTCGGTTCGGTTTGGTCGGTTAAAATCACATAGAAACGAAAACCGAACCGACCACTACGGTATTGAATTTTTTAAAACCGATCCGAACCGAATTTAAACCCAACCAATCCGTTCGGTTTAGATCGGTTCGGTCGGTTTGATCGGTTTTTTGTTGAGCCCTATTGCCAAAGATGGCTCCACTCCCCCAATTTTTTCTTGCGACATTAAATAAGTGTTAAAATCATGATTGGAAGTGAAATTAACCATATTTAACCAAAGATCCCTTCTCTCTTCAACCGAGCATTTGGCATAAACAAAAGAAATTAAAAAAACTCTTGCAGCAGAATCTGTTACCTTACAATGAATAATCTGATCCGACATATCCACAACTGAGAGGTCAAGAGCGGCATCCCAGAAGATCCATAACTTTCCACCGACCATGTCGTTTGAGGTAAATCCTGCTAACTTTAATTTATTGCCAATCTCCATATAACTACTAGCGTCAATCATAGGCTCTGCTATCATAAGAATTCTCACATTATATTCCACAACCATGTTTTTTAATTGTCTCCTCATGGCTCGATTACCAACCCCACGAGCATTCCAAAACATAAAGTTTTCCATTATTCTAACTGCGGGAGGAAGAAGCACCCTTCTTCGTCTACGACGCATGCCCGGAGGCACCGCCAATTTGACTTTCTTAATCTCTTCATCCGACTGCGCCCCAAGCGCTAAATCCTTAATAGCAACCGACTCTGGCCCTACCTCCGAAACTGACTCAACATCATCATTATCTTCTGTGGCGTTGTCGAATGTATTAATGTTTCTTCTTTTTCCACAAAGTGCGACCTTCTTTAAGCAAATTGATAGCGTTATCTAGAATCAAGCTCACATCATCATTGTTACCTGGGACATCCGCTTCTGATTGATCTCTTATGCTAGAGTCAACGTCCCCGACTTCTAGTTGGCTTTCCGCCAAAACAGCCTGAGTATCTATTGGACTTAAATCAGCTACTGCGTCAACCTTTATTGGCCCCGTGTTGCTACCTGAAATCGTTTCATTTTTCTGTAGAACAAAGTTTCCACTGATCTCAGTTGGCTTTGGGATAGACATCCCTACAACACCTCCTACAGGCTTGTTCGATTCGTCTTGCGCACTCCCTGAAACTGAACGTGCGTGCTCTGTTTTGAATGAACCAGAGCGTGCATGCTCTATTTTGGATGACACAGATTGCGCTATCTCTGTTTTGGATGAAGAATGTGCATGCCCTGTTTTGAGCAATCCCCAAGAAACTGAGTCAGAGTCATCCACTGGTTCGTGGAAATTTACAGCAGAAAGATGACCCTCTGGACTGGCACCAATGCGCTTTTCTGATTCAGCATGGAGACGACCTGTTTCGACGTCCTTCTTGCCACCATCATCCGCTCGAGTTCTTTCTCTTTGGAGAATCTTAATTTGACTATTGTTATTCTTTTTAGTTACCTCCTCAAAACAAGAGTTCATCAACCCTGGCGAGCCTAAATCTGCATTATTACTTGTTTCCCCTTGCTTTCCTTTCACTTTTTCAATCTTAGTGGCTGTGTACCCTGCCTCAAGAAGACTTTCCTCCATTGTTTCTTGGACAACCGTATCGTTGGCGTCCATTTTCTCCTTACTAGCCATTGGAGTATTTATTTTCTGATTCATATTGTCCACGATGTTCTCTGTGAGTGCCTCGTATTTATTTGTCAAAATTAAATTCACCGGATCTTTGCCCACTGGCTTTTCCATCACGACTCCCTCCTTAATTTCTACTCCCTGATCATTCTTTGCACCACTCGTACCAACATCTGCTTTTGTATCCTTAACTTTGCTGGCCATTGGAACATATTGTTGCTTGATGGGTTTAGGGTCTACCTTTGGCTTTTCAATCTTTTGTTCTTTCGCCAAAGTGGAAGTTTTCACATTGCCCTTATGACCTAAATTTTTCCTGCAAACTTCCTCCTGATGCCCTAACACTGAGCAGAAATCACAATATTTGAAGCCTGGATATTCTATTTTCTGCCAAAACCCCCTATTGTTAGCTCTGTCAATCCAAATTCTACTAGGAGTTTTTCCGCCAAGGTCATCTCCACATAGACACGGGCAGCACCCGGGCGGGATAAGCAACTAGTGTGGTCGTCCATACGCAGAAAACCACCAAAAGAGTTCACAATAGCTTTCAAAAGAGGGGGGTGAAATAAATGCAAAGGTAAGTTTGACAACTCTACCCATAATGTAACCGAAATCAGATCTGCTTTCAGACTGAAGCCATCATGCCAACAAAAAGCTTTGAATCGAACTCCCCGAATCAAGAAATAGTCCATCGACAAGACTTTCTTTGCTTCCGCCTCAGATTGAAGCCGGACTAGAACGTGACGTTGATCGAGCAAACCTAGGGAGAAATCACCCAGAATACCCCAAGTTCAATGTATTGAATCTCGAATATCTTCCAAAGTTGGCCTGTAACAAGAGAACTTTAAAACTATCACGTGCTTTTCCATGAAAGCTTCCCCACGTATTTCGTCAGATGTCTTAAGCCCAATGGCATGTTCTCATTCTTTCCGGAATCTAGTTCCCTCAACATGTGTTTCCTTTACCTCATCAACTAGTATTTTTTGAAAGAAGGCTTAGTAGCCTCTTCCACAGGTCCCCTATTCCCCGTGGTGGGAGAAGACGAGGTATTGTCGGCTATAGGAGCCGACATACGACGCTAGAAACTAGCCAGGCCTGCAATGCAATGGCCAAGCAGGCGATATCCAGGCAGATCGGCGGCGCCAGACGTATTTAATAAGCTAGACAACCCGTAGATAAATTAATAAATCAATTTTAGAATCTAAAAGTTAACACAGATTAGGGATCATTTCAACCAAAGCAAAATAAAAGTTATAGATATTACTAAAATGAGTAAACAATTAGTAACAACCAATAGAGTCCAAGAAAACTTTCTAGGAAGATTAATTAAGCAAAAGATAAACAATAAGGAAATTAGAATCGAAAATATAATTGATATAGAAAATCAAATAGAAAGTTGTAGACAAAGAAAGTTAGACCTGATAGAACCAACAGAAATATATAAAACGGGTAACATATTTAGCAAGTCGTTTAATTACCAGCACTATGGAGAAAGAATGGTTTGGTACTCACTTGTAGTCCCATGCTTCCACTTTTTCTTGATGTGGGATTAGATATGTTTTCTTTACAAGTTCAATCTTGCAGAGAGATTAACAATTGAATTTATCAACCACTTTTTAAACTTTTATCCTTAGAGTAAACACAATGCTTACTTAATTAAATTATAGCTTGCCAAGTTGGACTAATTCCAACATATCCAAATAATGCAACTCCCGTCGCACCCAATCCAAATATTTTATTGTTCGAAACAATTTTTTATTCACTACCTAACATATAAACATCTATCAACTAAGCTCATGAATTAATTTGTTTTAAATTGGGAGATATATAAATTAACAAGGATCAATAGTAATATGATTATCAACTTAATCTTTTTATTTAATTTTAAATCAAGTAGGATTTAAGGACCCCTTAATATAAAAAAAAAATATTAGAAAATTTCAAATACAATCACTCACAGAGACACGGATAAAATACAACTACAAGGCCTATATTGATCTCATAATAGCATTGGCCAAGTTAAAATACCTATATTTTTTTCCTTTGTTGTGTAGACAAGTAATTCGTCATTTGCACCATCCACGATGAAGTATTTAATCAGAGCAATAAAGAAAATACAACATACATGGTTACACTGGATTAAAAGTTGTTGATCTTATAAATACTTCAATCTCTTCAACCCATCATGCCACATGAACTTAATAAACAATCACTAAGCCCACTTATGTGACTAGCTAGAGATTTCATTAGGAGATGGAATTCACAAGAACAGAGGCCAACAAAGCTGTTGGATCTCCGATGATAACAGTAATAATAAGCACCAGCACCGTCTTTGCCATCTTCCACCACTTGCTCGTCTTCCCCTTGTTAGAAGAAGAATTACTAACTACCTTGCCGTTTTCAGATTTAAGCTGAAGATTAGTAGAGACCTTTTTTTTTGGGGAAATTGTAGAGACCTTACTACCATCATAACTAGATAAAGTTCTCATCTTAGTATCAAGATCGGAGCATTTTTTCTTCGCTACCCGATTCTCAACTAGCATGGTTTTCACACAGGACACATGAAATTGCCACTTCCCATCACTCGATTTATATGACCAACCCTTCACATCTCCCCCCAGGTTCTTGAGCTCGCATAGACCACATTTAGATGATAAGCTTTTATGAAGGCGTAATTTCAACCCCTCGCCTTCTAAAACATGTGGTAGATTAGCACAACATGGGTGTAAGTCGTATCCTTTTTTTCGGCAGTGGTACACAAAACCAAGCAAATCCTTCCCACATGCATTGCAAATTCTTTCAGGTTTTCCTTTCTCAAGTATCTCAAAATGAGATTTTTCGAAGAAAGGGTGTGACATAGAAGGGGGAGCCAGTGCGCAGTACTTGTGCAGATCATAGTTGCATTTCTCACATCGGTATCGAAGCCCAGAACCGAATTCCTTGCATCCATCACACCGAAAGAGTTCACGGTTGAATTCGAGTCTAAGATTGTGTTTATGGCTTTTGTGAATGATATTAGTGATGATCATGGTTACAAAGTGGTGAGGATTTAAAAGCTTCAAAGAGAAAGTTAAGGTGTCATTTGGAAATGAGGAGTTATATAGAGGTTCAGGTTCACCCTTTGATGTAGATGTACACGCGGTAAGGTCCATAATCAACATACTCTGCCAGTCAAGGTCTAATTCATGCATTAGATAAATGAACTGGACCCCCATTAAGAACCGACCACATATTTTCTTTGCATTGTTTCTTCTTCACCAAGTTTTCCAATGGCACAAGGGGAAATTTTATTATTGTTATCTCTGTTATTGATCTTCCATTTCCACTTGTGTGAGTGGAAACTTAATTCAGAGCTCATGCTTTTCAATTTCAGTAAAATTTCCGGGAGACTACATTTACATTTTCAGTTCATCAGTTGGAAATTTCATCTACACCACGCGTCTTACACCCAAATATCCTTCCTTGAACTTTTGGAGTTAGAAATAACAAAAATTTTATGACGTGGCATTAGGTAAACATTAATATGAGGAATAGTCAACGATCTGGTCCCTCCATTCACCATTGTACTTTCACCCCTCTTACCTTTCGTCGTCTTCTTCTTCTTCTCTTCAAAATCTCCTTTTACGCAAGACACATGAATTTGGTACTCCCCATTATTTGTTCTATACGACCAGCCCTTTACATCTCCCCAAAATCTCTTGAGCTCTGTACACTCATCACACTTAGACAATATTTGTTGAGGTCCAGCCCATTAGGGTGAATTCAATTTTGATAATTAATCAAACATAATTTCAAGTTTGGTTGAATAAGGAAAAAAGTTTTCAATAAGAAACAAAAACATAAATAAATAGAAACAAAGTTTTATTTGAAGCAGTGTTAATTAAATAGAAACAAAGTTCTAGTTGACAGCTGGTTAATTATATAGAAACAAAGTTTTATTTGAGGCAGTGTTGGGCGGCTGAACAAGTATAAGTAGATGCATAAAAAAAATTTATTCAATAGTGTTTTCAGATAAGCTGCTGCATGAATAAACAACAGAGAACATAGCATTCTCTTTGGTGTTTAGTGTGGTTGTGTGCGCGTGGACGGTGACTTTGTGTCTAATTCTTTGGGCGCGATTTTGTGCGACAAAGTGTGACACGTGGCTGCGATATTGACTTAATTTTGTCGATTTATTTGGTAGAAGAGTTGAAGAAGCTTTTGGGTTAATTTGCTGTGAGATAACCCGTGTTATTTACTCCTTGTATTACTCAAGCTTTGAGCAAAAAGCTTGAAAAGTTATTGTACTTTTTCTTATTTGATTAGTGGATTCTCTCAGATTTGTCCCGTGGTTTTTCACTTCACATTGAAGGGTTTTCCAAGTAAATCTTGGTGTCTCATTTATTATTGTTTTAGATTATTTCATTGGTATTGTTTTATTGGTATTTGTCCCAACAAAGTGGTATCAGAGCAATTGTTGGGAGATTGTCAATTAAGAGAGTTGACATGGAGAATAACAACAATACAGTGATGATTAGCCTTAATGGCTCAAACTATGTTATTTGGAAAGCCAAGATGGAAGACATATTATACTGTAAGGATTTGTACCCTCTAATTGAGGGAGATGCAGCTAAACTCAAGGATATGTAAGAAAAAGAGTGGAAGAAATTAAACAAAAAGGTTATTGGTCACATCAGACAATGGTTAGATGATTCGGTATTTCATCATGTGTCAGCTGAGACGTCTGCACATGCTCTTTGGACCAAACTCCAGAATTTATATGAAAGAAAAACCGCTGCAAACAAGGCCTTCTTGATCAGGAAGTTAGTGAACTGATAGTTCTATTGCTGAGCACTTGAATGAGGTGCAAAGTGTGGTGAATCAGTTGTCCAACATGAAGATAGTGTTACATGATGAAATGCAAGCACTATTACTTCTTAGCTCATTACCAGATAGTTGGAAAACATTGGTGGTGTCAGTCAGTAATTCGACACCGAATGGACAGCTTACCATGGAGTTGGTTACCGGTAGTATATTTAATGAAGATGCTAGAAGGAAGTCTCTCGGTACTGATCATTCCCAAACACTTGTGATTGAAAATAGGGGGAGAGAAAAATATAAGAAATATCATGGTCATGATAAGAACCGTGATAAGTCAATAGGGAGATCAAAGTCAAGAGATAGAAGTTTTAAGTGTCATTATTGTGGTAAACCATGCCATTTTAGAAAACAATGTTACAAAAGAGATTTGAAAATGGGAAAAGTGAAGAATAGTGATAGTAAAAAAAGCTACAGTTGTTGTTACCGATGAACCCGTGGCTCTTTTGTATGGCGAAGGTGAATGTTTGCATGTTGCAAATGAAGGAAGCGATTGGATTATTGACATTGATGCATCTTATCATGCAACCCCAAGGAAATATTATTTCACTACTTATAGAGCAAGAGATTTTGGCAGTGTGAAGATGAGAAACACTAGCAACTCTAAAATAGTGGGAATAGGTGATGTGTGTATCCAGACTAATACAGGGTGCACTTTGACTTTGAAAGATGTACGTAATGTTAATGATCTTCGTCTGAACCTTATTTCTGGACTTGTTTTTTATTAACAATGGTATATTAATTATTTTGGTAATGGTGCATGGAAGCTTACCAAATGTTCACTTGTTGTGGCAAAGGGTAAGGCGTGTTGCACACTATACAAGATTCGGGTGAAATTGTGTAAGACTGGTTTGAATGCAGCTGAAGATGGTTCTTCAACAAACTTGTGGCATAGGCGACTTGCACACATGAGTGAGAAATGTATGCAACTTTTAGAAAAGAAGAAATTAATTCCCTTTTTGAAATGTACTCCTCTTAACCCTTGTGATTATTGTTTATTTGGTAAACATCATAGAGTTGCATTTCGTAAATCATCAAAAAGAAAATATGGCTTGTTAGATTTGGTTTACACTGATGTTTGTGGTCTCATTGAAGTAGATTCTCTTGGTGGTAATAGATATTTCTTGATATTTATTGATGATGCATCAAGAAATGTGTGGATATATTTTCTCAGATCTAAGGACCAGGTTTTTCAGTTATTCCAGCAGTTTCATGCCAAGGTTGAAAGATAAACAAGTAGAGTTTTTAAGTGTCTCCGCAGTGATAATGGTGGCGAGTACACATCAAAAGAATTTAAAGCTTATTATAGTAAACTTGGTATACGACATGAAAAGACAGTTCCTGGCACTCCACAACATAATGGGGTAGCAGAAAGAATGAACCGGACTATTGTAGAAAAGGTGAGATGCATGTTTCGCATGGCTAAATTGCCAAAAGAGTTCTGGTCTGAAGCTGCTAATACAATTTGTTATCTCATCAACAGGTTTCCGTCATTTCCTTTAGATGGTGACATTTTAGAGAGAGTGTGGAGTTGGAAAGATAGTTCATGCTCCAATCTAAAGGTATTTGGCTGTAAAACATTTGTTCATGTACCGAAGGAGAAGAGATTAAAGCTTGATGAGAAGACATCTCCATGTATTTTCATTGGTTATGGAGATGAGCAGTTTGGCTATAAATTATGGGATCCTGAGAATAAGAAAATTATTAGAAATAAAGATGTGGTATTTTATGAAGATCATACCATTGCAAATTTTGAGAAAATTGAAAAGCCCAAGCAGATAAATAATGAGGTAGCAGATCTTACACTACTTCCTCTTTCTTTGTCACGTGTTGAAAATGGGGGAGAGATGTCAGATGATATAGTTGGTGACCATATGCAAGAAAATGAAGTTGTTAATGATGATCATGTAGAAACAGATGAGACTACGCATAAAGAGCAACCCCTTCAGCAAGAAATAGTAGATCCTCAATTAAGAAGGTCTACCAGAGAGCGCCAACCTTCAAAGAGGTATCCCAATGATGAATATCTTTTCCTTATAGAAGAAGGTGAACCAAAATTTTTTCAAGAAGTACTAGATCATAAAGATAAAGATAGTTGGATGAAAGCTATGCAAGAAGAGATGAGTTCCTTGTATAAGAATGGTACTTATGATTTAGTTGAGATTCCAAAAGGTAGAAAACCTTTGAAGAACAAATGGGTGTACAAATTGAAAAATGATGGTGATGGAAAGAATGTGAAGCACAAAGCTTAGAGTGGTGAAGATGACATCCATTAGAGTGGTGTTAGGTCTTGCAGCTAGTCTAGATCTTGAAATTGAGCAGTTAGATGTTAAAATTGCATTTCTTCATGGGGATTTGCATGAAGAAATTTACATGGCACAACCAGAGGGTTTTGAAGTGAAAGGGAAATAACATATGGTTTGCAGATTGAAGAAAAACTTTTATGGATTGAAACAGGCTCTGAGACTGTGGTATAAGAAGTTTGACTTCTTTATGGTAAGACATGGCTACAAGAAAACACTTCTAGACCATTGCGTTTATGTCAGATATTTTTCACCTGATAGCTTCATTATTCTCTTGATTTATGTTGATGATATACTAATTGTTGGAAAAGATGTTGATATGACTGGCAGGTTGAAAAAAGATTTGTTTAGCTCTTTTAATATGAAAGACTTGGGGCCAGCTCAACACATCCTAGGGATGAAGATTACACGTGACAGAAAAATTAAGAAATTGTGGTTGTCACAAGAAAAGTATGTTGAAAAAGTACTTGAAAGGTTCAACATGAATGATGGTAAGCCCATGAGTACTCCACTTGCTAATTACTTCAAGTTAAGTGTCAAGTTAAGTATGTAATTGCTTCTTGCTGGTGCCTCAGTTGTTCATAACTTATACTATGTAAAATTAGCCACTAGATTATTCAATCTTCTATATAACAAATCAAAATAGTGTTTTAAGTTGGAGATAAAAAATGATTGACATTTATCCAAACATAAAAATCTAACGGATCAGAAAGAGGAAGGTTGGAGAAATAAGTTTTTTTTTTATCTTTCATGCGCCAACCAACTCTAACCATCACACATCTAAAGGCTCATATTGAATTTGTGTGCCAAAGGCACGGAAAATACTCTAGCCTATATAACAAATCAGAATGGTGTTTTAGGTTAGAGATAAAAGACAGCTTAGATTTACCCAAACATAAAGATAGAACGGATTACATACGGGGAGGGAGGAAGGGAGTTTGGCTGAAATTTATACTCGCATAGGATTGAAACACCCTGGCCAAAGTTGAAATTCTCCTCCAATCAAATAATTTGAGTGCCAAAGGCACGAAAAAGACCCTAGTATATCAACAATACACATGTAATACTTATTAAGAGTTCATAATATGTATGTTCAGAAATGTGATGATGCTATTAATGCTTTTAGCATTTACCAGAAAACAGCAATGTATGCAATCCAAGTAAAAGGTTGTAGGCGTCAGTAATGCTGACATTCAATTGTGTAGTGGTCATTGCATCATGTGAACCTAATAAGTTAAATTCATTTTCTACAACACTTCTATTTTCTACAACATTTCAAGGATTAGATTAGAGTTGAAAGGAAGTCCTGTGAATAGGGCAGGACATTTGAGCAATACAAGACGTCGCACAAGAGACCTGATAATAACACACTGCAAAACATACCAGCAAATAATAAATTGATGTTACAAACATTGCTAACAATACCAACCTCTATTAAATAACAGAATGTCTTTACCAATCTAAGCCTGTCTGGTGAAATCTCTATTTTAAAAGCAACAAATTAAAATCTGTCAAGGTAAATTAATTCTGACATCCAAGTTCTGTAAAATGTAAGAATCGACTTTAAAAATGCAGGAAGTCCTATGATGCAGTTTCACAAAATCTAGCAAAACAGGCTCCATGAGTATGTAGCAGTTATTTTGTATCAAAACCCCCTATCATTCAGTCCTCTCAGGCATAAGTTTGAATGGTACAGACAGCAAAAGCTGAAAGGAAATTTTAAAATGAATTCACTGAGATCAATACTCTGTCGGTCGATACATGCCTTGGGAGACCTGAACCTCTGCTCTTTGTACATTCTCACCCTCTGCAGCTATTTTTCCATCTTCATTTTGGTTTGGGCCTATGGAAGTATTTGTAGACCCAAAACCTGTGCCAGCTACACCTGGAGCCTCTGCTCCATCAATTTGTTGGTACACACTTTGAGAGACATGAACATCCATTCCTACTCTTTGAACATTCTCACCCTCTCCATCCATTTCCCCATCTTCATTAGATTTTAGGCCTTCGGCTCCTGATCTTTGTACGTTCACACCATCTACAGTCATTCGTCCATCTTCACTTTGGATAGGACTAGACTGCAAAACTGTGCCAGCTACAACTGGAGCCTCTGCTCCACCAATCTGAGCACTCTGCTGGATTCCAGAGATACTATTCTCTGCTGCGGCCAGTGAAACTGGATCCTTGATGGGGACTCCGGATAAGATTCCGATATCAGTAATGCCTTGTTCATTTTGATTGAAATTCAAAGCAGTTGTCTGCCCATTTGAAGAAGTGTTATTTGCTCCCATAACATGCATTTGTTCATCATTTTGGTTTTGCAACATTTGCATATTCTCAATTTCCATTCCAGGAGCATTATCGGCACAGACAATTTTGGTCGAGTCATTTTGTGCTTGGTTACCCTTGTTGCTAGAGGATTTCTTTTTTGGGTGTTTCTTTTTTAAACGGGGTTTCTTTGCTTTGAGAGGTTTTGGAGTTTCCTTTGTTGTGCTATCTAGCTCAGGCTTCTTTCTGCAGGGGAGAACTGTGAGCTGATAGTTGCCATCATTTCTTGCCTCAGAGTTCCCATCAGGATTCGAGTGGATTGCCAACAGAGCAGTTCGAGCAGCTTTAATTTCCGCTTCTTTTTTAGTCTTTGCCGTAGCTCCAATATATTGGATTCCGCCAACCTCAACCGTACAAGAAAATGCCCCTCCTGGTGTGTCAACCTTCTGAGATACATAATAATTTGGAACTGCATAGTTCATCTTCTGTGCATATTCCTGGAGTAGATTTTTGCATAAGCCTGTCTCATGCTGAAACACAAAGTTAAAATAAGTATTCGAGAATACAAGTGATGGTTTTGCGCGAGTGCATCAAAGTATATGTGTACATGTATACATGTCAAATCAATTACCATATAAAAGAATCAAATGGATCCAACAACAATTAGGAAGAAATGACCTGACAATTGTCTGTAATAGATGAGGTAATCATTCACCCCATACATGGGACTATTTTCCAATATCTTATCCAATTTATTTACTTCACGAAATGTGCTTGTGCTCACGACATACCATGAGGACAGAGATCACAGTACTCAGACTTCACTATAATTTATTGCCACATTCCATGCTTGTGTGAACCAGTTTCCAAAAGAGAGGGACAGAGCTTGCAAAAAGGCAGACCTAAATGGAAATAGATCAAAGGTGAAGGTGCCTTTTCAATTGGGGTGCAACACCAAACTCTTTCATGCATTGGCCTGATCAATTGCATGTCCAATTTCTTTTTTTATTAGTCAATTTTAATTATCATTGTAATTTATTCCATGATCTTTGTTTTGCAACTTCCTAATAAAGGAAGGTAGCAACTCTATCAATTATAACACAAACACTATAACAATATTAGAACCATGACTGGAGGAGTTAAAAGGAGTAAGAAAAACGTGTCTTCTAAACTGGATTTGGGGAATAGCATGATGACCATGTACAAAATGTGCATGTCCCTTCATCCATGTGGGATTTGGACATGTCTCCGGTAACGAAAGATGTCTTGAAATTTTCAGTGTGCCTACATCTACTTTGTAATGATTTTCATTTGATTAAACAGAATGGCCCTTAAATTTTCACTTCCGGGTACACATAAGATGAGATTATATGGAAATTGGGCCAAAAGAGGCTTCTTCCCAAACCATCATTGCACACCATGGCAACAACAATTCATGGGAGTTCAAATTTTAGAAGCCAATGTGGTCCTTAAGGTGGATGATAACACCCCCCCCCCCCCCCCCCCCCCTCCCCTCCTCTCTCTCTCTATCTTTCTATCTTTCTATCTTGCCGCCCCGCCCCCAGTAAGGCAACCCAGGCATCATCCAGTACCCACAGGCATGAAGGAAATGGAGCCAAACCGATCTAGCCACATTACAATGTGGACGCAGGTGGTCCCGAGATGCACCTCATGTAGACACAAAAGACAATCCGCCTCCAACTCCATTTTCCTAATCAAAATGTCCTGTGCAGCAACATGGTCCCATAACTCCTCCCACCACAAAGAAAGAGACTTTGCGAGGAAACCCTTCTTCCACACTATAGAGATAAGAAAGTTATCTATTTGCCCCGGAATAGGACTCGCCTCCCCCCAAGTGCGTGAAAATCCCTTTCCATAAGCTCAAACCATAAGGCCAAGATGGGTGGGTGGGCAGCCAAGCATTTTCCCAAAAAAGCATTGTTCATCCTCTTGAATGTTCTCACACCCAATCCTCCCATCTATTTACGAAGCGCCACCAACTTCCACTGCAACGAATGGAACTACTTACCCCCTTCAGTGCCACCACACAAAAAATCCCTCACGATTTGCTTTAACTTGTTCACAACAGACATCAGCATGGGGAAAAGAGAATAGGAATATTGGGAAAGCACTCTTGGCTAAAGTAAGTTTTCCCCCTTTCGAGCAACTTGATCTTCAATGATGCTAATCGCCTGCCCATTGTCTCAACCATCAGATCCCATATATCCTTAAGAGTTACATTTGACCCCTAAGGGAATCCCCAAGCACAGACAATGAAGGCTTTGCACCACACAACCAATAATAAAAGCCTCTTGTATCACTAAAACACCATCCCCGACACCCCTCATAGCATTCTTGGATAAGTTAATTTTCAGACCTGAAGCTGCACCAAATAGGGCCATCAGCTGTATCAGGTTGAACACATGGTCCTAATTGTAATCCATTAAAAAGATCGTGTCATCTGCATGGTGTGGTGACTGGTGAGAAATGACTGGAGCCTCCTCCCTCATGATAAAGTCACTAATACATCCCACTACCTAGTCTTATCAGTCTGCTTAAAGCCTTTGATGCCACAGTAAAAATAAATGGTGACAAGGGATCTCCACACTCATTCCTCTCCTGCTTCTAAAAGAACTTGTCGAGCCCCATTGACCGAGAGAGAAATGGACATTGGAAAGGCACACAATGATCCACCTCTCTCCAAAGCACATAATCTCAAGCGAATACAACAAGAAATCTCAGTCCACTCAGTTATAGGCTTTTTCATCCACCTTACACATCAAACCCCATGAGAATCAATGGCCTCAATTTAGTTTTTACTTTTAAACTTTGTAATGAAGAATCAATGGCTTTTCAATTTGTAACAACTTTATAACTCATAATATTAGAAAAGGTTTGACTGTAAAAGTCATCCCATTTTTATATTCATCTATCTTCATTGGAATCACTCACATTGTACTTTTTTTCCTTGTTCTGAATCTTTTTTATTTTTCTAAAACACTCTAAAGCTCTCTCAAATTTGTTTAACCATAAAAGAGGGTAAATGAAGGTAAAAAAGGAGTAAGTGAAAAACAATTTTTCAAGGTCTGGTCCCAATGATATGTATCGATTTATCAGTGTATCAATGTGATACATGTTGATATGGCTTAGATACGTATCCTGCATATAGTACAATACCGGTAACTAGGAATATGACCTCATCTAGACACCCAGAGCATGAAACCAAAGTAAACAGTAATTAACATGTATGAAAATTACTTTTGCATTTGACTACCTTTCTCCTTTTAAAAATATAGGAACTGAGACCTGAATTTCATGCAGAATCATTTGCAAAACAAAACTTAGCACATGTAAAAGAACTTACCACTGGATTACTGATGGATGCATTCTCATTCCCTGATTTAGCTATCTCCATAAGAGCAACTTCTGCAGCTGACTGCTCTGCTGCTTTTCGATTGGAAAAACCAGGGAGAGAGTCATATCTAACATTGTTTACAATCACACTTGACCTGAAATAAGGCTCATGAGAAGGACCTTCCTTTATAGTTTCGTATGTAGGAGTTAGAAGTCCTCCCTTCTGTGCATATTCCTGCAATCGGCTCTTAAATACATAGCAATTTGACACCCCTGTTTAATGGCAAAAAAAATAAAAAAAAGTCAGAAAACCAAATAGTGGATAATAAGAAGGAAAAAAAATTGGATCAGTAAATAGTTGAAATCAAGGAATAATCTTTATGTATCGTTCTACAACTGTTGTTGCTTGAGCTGTGGGAGTAAAGCCAACAGAAATCTGATTTTAAAAGGGTTCAAACGGAGCAATACCAAAGTCCTCATGGTAGTATCCAGTTGCAAGAGTGCACCATCAAATACAGATTATGAGAGGATTAAAGGTTAAGCACTGTATGTTGTTCAGTGTTTGTTTGTAGGTGGTATCTATACTTATAAGAGTGAATATATGACTTCCATTTACTGGACATGACAGCAGAGCGCATACTTGCCCACAATCTATTAAAACAAACATGTTTAACATGATCACGCAAGCATCTCAAGAAAACAACCATGGATTTTGGGTAACTCTTCTTCACTGGATTGATATCATGTGGGGAGGTTCATCATTTTCTCATGCTTTCTGATTTTATTTTTTATTTTAATTTTTTAGCAGTTTATGACTTGTATTTTGATAAAAAAACAAAGGTTTACACCTCACAGTCTCAGTTCTCGCCTCCACCCTTTTAAACCTTTGATCCTTGTCTCAATCTGAACTAGAACATTGCCTATGGCACCTATGCAAGTGCTTCTCACGCATCACACTCAAATGACGGAGTGCCTCACTGTATTCACTTGAATTTTTCAGAGGAAAATCAAAATTCATTTCATTATACAAATTGAAGGGGCTTTAAGTAAGTACAACTCCTGGGCCACTTTCAGTTTTGCTTGTGTAGCCTAGACAGTCAACCCCCCCCCCCCCCCCCCAAACAGCAACCAAAGATAATAACAGGAAAAATTATGTTGTGTTTGGTTGCCCGGAAGAAAACTTTTCTCGTGCAAATTTCTTTTCCAGGTGTTTTGTTGCAAAAGCGGCCCTGGAAAATTTTGTCAACTTGTGCACTTTCCCAATATTAGTGGAATATTTTTGCTTACCTCATCCTAAGCACAATTCTTCTACCCAGTCATGTTATGCCTTTTCAAAATCAATGTTGCAAATCAAACACGGATCACCTCCCTGCAGCCTAGAATCAATAACTTCATCCGTCACAAGAATCCCATCATGGATTTGGCAGTCGTCAACCAATGCACCTTAAAAAGCCAAAATAATACTCTACATGCAGGCTTTCATCCCTGGATTAACAAAGACACGGATAAAGGTATCGGTATCCGACACAAGTACGAGATGTTGGACACATCGGGAAAAAACACAAAACAGGAGACGTTGGTGACGCGTACATATGAGTATTGTTTACCTTCTCAACAATAAATTTTGAATTATTATTCATATTCAATCACCTGTAGTAGGTCAATATTGCTACTCGTGTACTGATGAGTTGTTATAATATTTAACATTTGTAAAGAACTGAAACTTTGATATGTGGAAGGTGATGATCTAAGCACGGAGTGTCCCATGAGACAACATGCTTTTGTGTTTTGTATAGAATATATTTGTTTTATAATTGTTGGCCATAGCCTTAGCTATAATTTTGTAGCAGCTCCCAAGGAGGCTAATGCTGCGATGATTGGAAATGAGAGTTATGAAAGTAGCATTCAGTCTCCGGTCTAGAAAATGGACACTCTGAAACTCCCGCCAACCTCTACAATTAGCTCCCCTATAAAATGCCAGCACACCTTGAAAACCCCCATAGGTAAAATATTTGGACCCAATGCTCTATCAACAATGCAAAATCCCAAAGCGCTCCAAATTTCCTCCTCATCAAAGTCCCTTTCCATTGAGCTCCACAGAGATGCTACCAAAAGGCACACTCACCCAAAAAGGCATTCACTTAACTCTTTGCATACAACTCCTTAAAGTAATTTATGACTCTCAATAATTCTCAGGTCTTCCACTAAGACAACCTCAATATCAAAGTTGGAGGTCATTAAGTCCTCTCCTCATTATTGCACAAGCATGTAAGTGTTTTTTTACTATAGTCTCCATTATCCCTCCCATTGAATCAAAACATTACCCTCCACCTTGACGAGAATACTCACTTTAGAAGCCCTGAGATAGAGAATTGTCATCTAGGGGTCCTCTCCTTTGAGAGATTCGATAGCCCCTATCTCCTCCAAAGTAGCTTCTCTAGCCTCCATTTTCCCATAATAGTACTTGCCCCACTCCACAACCTTCTTCCTAAGTTCAGCTTGAACCATCACATAACTAGTTGAACCCATACACTGCAGCCTCTCCCTACCATTGCTTTAACAACTGAATCAAGTCCTCTATTCTAGCCATGCCATCTCAGAGCAAAACAGACCTTTTACAGGCCCATTAGACAAATTGGGTTATTTGATCAGAAAGGAACAAAAGGATCTTTGAGCATGTGGAGAGAGATTTATTTTATTTGGTGATGACTTAATGGCATTCTTATGTCGTTGGGATTCAATTTTTTCAAATGAAGGTCAAATTTTTATTAGCAATGAGTTAGAAATCAAGATATTTTCTGAGTACATTAGTACATAATGGTAAAAGGTCAAGGTGTAGAAGGTCTCTGCAGAGAGGTTACTAGAAGGGGATCAGTCAAGGTGTTAGTTGAAGAGGGTAGTGTGGATTGGCTAGCAAGGTCTCTGCAGAGAGGCTGTGATTCAAAGGAGAGAATAACTACTTGGAGATTGGGGGTAGGGGGTGTCAGTCATGGGTGGTTCTACATGAAAACATGAACAACAATTCATAATAAAACCCATGCGTTATCAACTTATCAGTGGGTAAATGCACATTTCTAATTGCATCCTCAAAACAAAACAAAACAAAACAAAACAAAACAAAAAACTCAGTATTTATTTGGGATAAATTAAACAGGCATTTCCTCATACATATGGCGTGCCCAAACAAAACATATTATCCATGACTGTAACTGAAACAGAAAGCAGCTGGGTATCAAAAGAAAGGTTATTCTTCTTCATTGACAAACCCCCAGATGTCAATAGTATCATAAAGTTGGGTTTCTTTCAAACCCCCGGAAGAAATAAAACCAAACTATATCAATGTCAAACAAAACCCATTGTAGAAAAACGCAAAGAAATAACTGGGTTTTATTCTAATCACGGAGGAGAACGAATTACTTCATCATATCAATTCAAACAACACAGACCACAACAGAATTAGGACCAATTGAATGATAAAGATAGAAAATTTGGAGTAAACTCACCAGCGAAGCCATTGGTTATCGACATTTCTTTCTGGGTTCCTTGAGAAAGCGCGAAGTGAGCATATGTTTTTTTTGTGTTCTCGACTGTTCGTAACTGAGTGCTGCTGCTTGCACTTAAATACCCCCAGAGAAATTCGATTCTCGGTCCACCCCCAATTAGGGCAATAATTGGGTCCATCATGAGGATCCATTCATGCTTTTGGCACTGGAAAGTTTTGTTTATAGCCACCCCACTTGTAGACCAGAGCATCCACAATCGTGCACGACATGTCGGCAAGTGAGGGTGGTTTTACCGTACATTTAGACTGAATAAACTGAATGTTTTGTATACATTCAAAGGCCCATCCCTCGCCCCTTTCCCTCGTTACCTCCCTCGACCCCTAGCAAAGCTCTTTTTATTAATATGCTCCAATATCTCTAACATATTAGAAGGATGCTAGCTTTCAATTCTTCTCTTCTATTGTTATTATACTAGTGTATCACCCGTCCCATTGGCAATACACCATACTTTTTTCTCGTAATGTGTGTATGTGCCTTTGACGCTCTCCACCGTGTTTAACTAGCAACAATGTAGGTCTGAGCACCAAATAAGGTTGAAGTCTCCAAATGTTTTTTGGGGCTTGAATAATATGAAGAAGGAGGCCATTGTCAATGGAGGGATATGTTGAATGTAAATCACAGACCACAGTCTATGTGTAGCTTTGAAGTACCACTAGGGAAAGGGATAACACTGGCTAGCTATTATCACTAATAGTGAATTCATATAATAAATATATAAATAAATTCACTATTAACAACAAAAAAAAAAATCGTTAAAACTATCTACTTTTTTTAGTATGAAGAAATTTCAGATTGATTTAATTAAAAATTATCTTTTAACTCAAAAGATTTGTTTCTGAATTTAGCTACTCTATACAATTCGCTTATTCAAAATAAAATAAAAATGGATTGGTTTTCATTTTTTTTCCCAATAAAAAGATCATTCACAATACTTGTTCACATTTTTCTTTTAAATTTATCACACTAACAAATCACTTCATATAAGTTGAGAAAATCAAAATAGTTGATAACGGATTTCCTTCTATTTACAATTAATTGTTCGTCTTTATCCATCTTACTTTTATTTTTATTTTTATTTTTATTTTTTCTTATTTGTTTTTCATTAGTTTTATACATTTGGCTTTTTCCCAACCCATCCATATTGAAAATAATCGTATTTCAAGTTTGCATCTTAGCCAAAAGTAAAACCTGAATTTTTTCTCAACCCATCCATATTGAAAATTATTGCATTTCAACTTTGCGTCTGACTCACAAGTAAGCACCAAAAACATTAAAATTAAAGCTTCACTCAAATAGGACGGTGACTAAGAGCTTGTTTTGTTAGTGAGATGCATTTGGAAAGACTTATGTGTATCATGGTAGTTTTTTGTGAATCAGCATGGTGGGTTTTTAATGCGAATAACATCATTTTCTTGTTGTGGAGGTTGGTAACCTTTGTGGCTGAGAGAGAATGCATGTTTTAAGAAAGGCAATGACTAAATGACACCACCATTTTTGCTGAAGGATACCATCAGTGCCTTATTTTTAAGAATATCACCACCTGTTGAAGAACAATACTAATATAAAAAAACCTTAACCACCTCTCTTCTCCTCTCCATCAAACACCACCATCACCATCGACTGCACCTACTATCCTCTCCACTGTCGGCTTCAACGAGCCGCCGCTTGACGTCAATCTAGCCCCTGCATGCTTCTTCTCATCTTTTCTTCTTATTTTCTATGTTTTCTTCTTCTTTTTTCTCTGTTTTTTTTTTCTTCTATGTTATTTTATTCTCTTCTTCTTCTCCTTCTTCTTCTTCTTCTTCTTCTTATCTGTTTTTTCTTCTCACTTTTTTTTTCTCTTCCTCTTTTCTTCTTTTACTCCTCCTCTCTTCTTTTCTGTTTTTCTTTTTTTCCCCTCATTTGCCCTTGCAGAGTAATCCAAGAGTAAGATTGACCATAAAAGGATTATCCTTTTCTCGCTATGAGATTATCTAGTTGTCTATGTAAAAAAAATTTCAAAATTAGTTAATTTTTATAAGGATGAGATCCTCACTGTAATCTTACACAAAATTTTGATTGAATTTGAGATTTTTCAAGAAAATTGATTTATTCATCACAATATTTTTTATTTAAGAAGCTATATAGATCATGCAAAGGATGTCAAGGTTGCAATACATTTCTGTGAGAAAAGACTATTTGTGCTTAGAAATGCCCAAATTTGATGAGAATATAAGCACCTCACGCGATAGATAACTAAAATTAAAATAAATAATAAATTGAAGGCTCTAAAAATGGACAATGAATCTCCTCATGACGTGGATAATTCCAATTGTTGAATAAGATGCCCTTGAAACTCTGATCATTAAGTTCTCCAGCTTGAGGTAATATTAGAGTGAGATCAATCTTTGTAGGGGTGCTTTGGACAGTGGGAAGATAAATTTCACTCACGAACTCTAATCTTATAATCATTCATACCATACCAGTAAAAACTTATAAGCATATTCGTAGATGCTTCTCTCCTTCTCTTTAACAACAGGGTATCATGCAACAGTGTTTCATTTAATATTCATGTTGTTCTGAGCAAAAATATATGTTGGTTCCGACCAAGATGTCACTGACATTAAATGATAATGCATTGCAAATCTCGCCTTGCAATTCAATTATAGAGCTAAAGTTGCATTGGGTTGCAAATAAGAGAAAGAGCCACTTTCATGCATGTTTCTAAATCGGAAAATGAAGTGGGTACTTATTAAAAAAAAGATTCATTGTCTATCCTCACTCCCGGTTCTAAAATTTATGTTTTGGCATAGTACATCTAAGCTAATAGTTAGAGTACATAATTTAGTGTTATGCGCGGAAGCGTTACAAATGCTGAAATGCGAAGTTACAAATAAATACAACCAATACAGGAGACAAATAATTTACTTGGTTCGGCAAACTCGCCTACGTCCACGACAAATAACAATTTTTCTAGTGAGATCGAACAAATACAACTGGAGAGAGCTACAGAATGTCAATGACGTTACACATACAAATAAACCCTAACTCTCAAACATGATCCCCTCCTCCCCTCTTCCTCACCTCACACACACACATCAATAGGAGATGAAAACCTAACAACACTCACATTTGGAGGATGATCTTCTCAAGCAAGGGGTCGTCCCCTTTTATAGCCAATGGAGGTGGTGAAGGAGTGGAGGTGGTGGAGGGCGGTGAAGATCCTTCCACCACCTTCTTTTTCCTTATTCTCCTTCTTCTTTGCCTATTCTTCAACATTTCGGCTGCCAACTAATTTCACCATCAAATCCATCAAATTTCAGCTACAATCCAGCCAAAGCTTTTTTGTTTTCTCTATTGCCGACATCTCTGCCGCCAAGCTTGAAGCTTCCATCAGGTTCTTCATTTCCTTTGCTTTAATCTATGTTTTTAATCTGTTTTTCAACAATTCTCTGCCTCGGTGAAGATTTCACAAATTTGAGCCGACCAAAACAAACACGTACAAAAATAAGCAACTGATTGCTAACTAACACAATCAGACCAAACACGAACAAACATATGCTACTTCTTACAAACTTCAACTCTTCAACAGCGCTCATAGGCGTCATACACTCGAAGGTGCCATATACCAAAACATGCTCAAACTAACAAACAAACTCCACCTTGACTAGGATGGAGTCTCAAACAGACTTTTCAGAAACACAATGTCACAAACTTCCATACTGCACATCTTCATATTTTCTACCAATCGTTTCTTCATCAACTCGTGCAGAACTTTCTCACCTTTACTACCTGCACGCAAATGCCAAACCCTCGAGGTATTCAAACAAACATCCTTGGAGCTATCAGTAACTCCACCAGAAGCAACATCCATAGGGCCTTCAACAACACAAGTTGCTCCACCAAATTCAACTTTCTAATTACATGTAATCGTACTCCCATGCAAGAAGTACAAGTTACCCTTCCGAACTGCTTTCAAAACCACTAGTGCACCAGAAACGACCTTTAGAGCTCGACCATTTACCAAAACCTTGTAACCTTTGGACTCTAAAACACTAACGAATATGAGATTCTTCTTCAAATCGGGCACATACCGAACATCAAACCTGAACAAATTTATTATGCAACTTCAACTTGATTTCATCTATCCCTGCAATTTTACATTCATCATTGTTGCCCATATGGACAACACCACCACCTATCTCTCTAAAGTTAGATAACCAATCCCTATGGGGACACATGTAATAAGTAGAACCCGAATCAAGCAGCCATTCATCAGAATGACTCACCAATGCAGAAGTTGGAGACAACGAATACGCATCATCTTCATCCAAATTGTACACCACATTCACATCTCACTTTTTCTTTCATTTTTCTATTGCAGTTTTCAATTTCTCAGTCAATCTTTCAGTGGCCCTTCTTATGACAGTAGGCACATTTATCATTCGATAAAAACCTTATGTCTACAAATTTTCATCTTGGCTGTGATCTTCCTCTATCACCAACACTCTTCTTTTCAGATTTTCCCCTCGCTATCAATACTTTTGACTTTGCATCCCTATGGACCTTGAGATCCTTCATCCTGAATTCATAATTTATCTACTCCATAACCACTTCATCATAATTCAATTCTTCTTTTCCAGTTAACAAAGTCGTAACGAGATGTTCACACTCTTCTGGAAGTGAATTCAAAATACACAAAGCTTTGTAATTCTCTGGAACATTTTCTTCCAAATTCAATAGGTCGGCAATAATCCTATTGAACTCATCAAAATGTTCAGACAATGTAATCTCCGGTCTAATATTCATCCGAAAAAGTTTCTTCGTGAGGAAGAACTTATTCTGGATGTTCTTCGTCATGAATTTGTCTTCCAACTTTTTCCATAACACCTTAGCGGAGATCTCCTTCATAACGAAGTATTTTTGTTCATTCACTAAACACAATTTGATTGATCCGCATGCTTGCCGATTCAACTTGTTTCATTCTTCTTCTTTCATATTCTCCGGCTTATCTCCTAAAGTATCCTCCAAATTCTCCTTTGTCAATACATCCAAAACTCTGCAATGCCACATTTCGAAGTTGGTTTTCCATTAAACTTCTATACGTCAAATTTACCGACTGTAGCGGTAAGCATCTTTGATTCGGAGGTTGATGGATCTGACATACTTTTCACCAACCACTGGTTCACGCAGTTCCAAACGAACCCAAAGAACTAACCCTCGGCTCTGATACCAATTTGTTACGTGTGGAAACGTTACAAATGCCGAAATGCGAAGTTACAAACAAATACAACCAATACAGGAGACAAATAATTTACGTGGTTCGGCAAACTTGCCTACATCCACGACAAATAACAACTTTTCTAGTGAGATCGAACAAATACAACTGGAGAGAGCTACAAAACGTCAATCACGTTACACATACACGTGTCTAAACGATACCACACAAGTATACGAGAGTGTGTATATCACAAACAAACAATCTCTCTCCTCTCACTTATACAAACAAAAGGATTATAAACCCTAACTCTCAAACACGATCCCCTCCTCCCCTCTTCCTCACCTCTCACACACACGTCAACAGGAGATGAAGACCTAACACAACTCATATTTGGAGGATGATCTTCTCAAGCAAGAGGTCGTCCCCTTTTATAGCCAATGGAGGCGGTGGAGATCCTTCCACCACCTTCTTCTTCATTTTTCTCGTTCTTTTTTGCCTATTCTTCAACCATTTCGGCTGCCAACTAATTTCACCATCAAATCCATCAAATTTCAGACACAATCCAGTTAAAGCTTTTTTTGTCTTCTCTATTGCCGACATCTTTGCCACCAAGCTTAAAGCTTCCATTAGGTTCTTCATTTCCTTTGCTTTAATTTTGTTTTTAATATGTTTTCAACATTTAGCTCCTTTATAGTTCATTTGTTTCCACAATATAACACAAAAAATTGTAACTCGCAAGATTGATAATTAGTTTTACCAACTTAAATGCTCAAGAAAACATGTTTACAAAGCTTTGTACAAGGTACACAAACATGGAAAGGGTTTTAATCACATTTTTTTATTAACTAGCATAAATTAGAGACACAATCTTTAGAGTCTTACTTCCACAACTTTCGGAGTGACATGTTCTTCTCAGTTTCTTTCTCCATAATCTTCGCTACGACCATTTTGAAATATTCACGTGTCACATGCACTCTCCTCTCTCTAAGAGCAAACATTCCAGTCTCCGTGCATACAGCCTACAAAGGCAAGTAAAGACGCTTTAAATCATAGAATAGCTAAAGTTGCCCCAAAGTTATAACACACTACAGGCAGCCTACAAAGGCAAGTAAAAATGTTGTAAATCATAGAATAGCTAACGTTGCCCCGAAAGCTATAACACACTATCTCAATATACATATTTGCACAAGTCCATCGTCATAAGAGAATTTTGAGACTTCTATCAAGAGACCCTCAAAGGGTTCTCACACGTACCATGCTACAAATATTTTGATAAATATTCTTAATAGTAACGTGACAAGTGTTAAAGAGACACCAATTGATGATTGACAGTTAAAAAAAACACAGAACACAAGGATTTGGTCATTAAGTCTATATCGTTGTGGTTGTCAACTCAAGCAAGAATATAAGATCGAATAATGATGAGTCTAGAAAATAACATTTCATTGCTATCATATTGAAAGGTTTGAAACTTCCTTCATGTATGTATCAATTATGAAATATGATCAAGACTTTAAAATTTGAATATAAAACAAATGTAGACATACCTTGAGTTTGGCACCAGATGCACCATTCATCTTTTCTACAATTTTCTTCAAACCGATCCCACGCATCAAGTTCATCCTTCTTGAATGTATTTTAAAAATATCACAGTGGGATTGAAACTAACATAATAAAATATATGATTCAAAAATCATATAGATAGTCAATCAACACAATCTAATTTAAGTACTTGGGCAACCCACATCAAGCATGTAAGAAGTCCCACGGCCTGATGGCTTCTATGCCTTCCTTTCCAACACTAATGAGAAATAGTGAATCATAATGTGATTGAAGTGGTTAAATTTGTTTTTTACAACATGGCGTTTATACCCGAAACTCATTAAGACTTTCATTGCCATGATCTCGAAGGTCCCTAATCCTGTCACACCTGATAAATTTTGACACATTGGTCATCTATAAAGATTTAAAAAATTTTGGCAAATCGTTTGAAGCCCTTATTGGACAATAATATATCCCCTAATCAAAGAGTTTTTCTCTAAGGCAACTCTATTGCGGACAATGTCAACTTAGCACATGAAACCTTCTTTCAAATGAAAAATTGCTAAAAAAAAAAAGGTTGTATGACTATTAAAATTGACATGGCTAAAACGTATGATAGGGTAGAATGGTCTTTTCTACTCCAAGTTCTTGAACAATTAAGTTTTGCTACATGATAGATTCAAATGATCGAACAATGTATCTCCACCTTCTCTCTACAAGTTTTGCTTAATAGATCTCCCCTCCCAATCATTAAACCTTCTAGAAGCATCAGACAAGGGGACCCTCTCTCCCCCTACCTCTTTATTCTGATGGCAAAAACTCTTTCCCGGCTTCTCGCTCGTGCAAAACTCGATGACCTTATCAAAGGTATCAAAATTAAGACGCGTTCCCCTTCCATCAGCCACTTGCTTTATGTTGATTATTTCATGTTCTTTTGTTGTGCTTCCTTAGCTGAAGCCCATTCAGTCAAAGATATTCTCCAACACTACTGCTTTGCCTCAGTCAAAGACATTCTACAACTCAAATGTCCATCCAAAACACTCTAAAATGATTAACAAAATCCTAAGTTCCAAACTGTATAACTTCAAGGATAAATACCTTGGACCTCCTCTACTTCTGTTTAAAAAGAAAACAAATGACTTCCAGTTCTTGATTGATAAGGTCAATATTAAACTTTCGAGCTGGAAATCCAAAGTCCTCTCCCAGGTTGGTAGAAGTGTTATGATCAAAGTTGTTTTTAATTCGATCCCAGTTTATCAAAGTTGTTTTAATTCGATCCCAGTTTATTTGCAAAGGTTCCTCCTTCCCTGTGCTATTACCACCAAACTTGATAAACTCGCCCACAACTTCAGGTGGAATGGTGCGGTGGATAGCCAAGCCAATCACATGTGTACTTGGGACCGAATTTCCCAACCTCGTCATCTCGGAGGACTCAACATTCCTTCCACTAGGAATAAAAATCTCGCCTTAATGGCAAAAAGCGTGTGGCAAGCCATTTCCTTACCCAACAACACTCGAGTTCTTCAACTCAAAGCTCTTTATTTCAACACAAAGAACATTTTTCAACTTTTCAAAGCTTCTACCATCGTCTCTTTTGCTTGGAGATGCAATCTCACAACTCTTTACAAAATGAAACGACACCTTATTTGGCAAGTTCTGTCTGGTAATCACATTGATCTCTGGAACCACTGTTGGGTCAAGTTTGGCTTCCTTTCGGCTGAATACAGACCTGCACCCCTAATATCGAATCTTCCCACCACCATTCATGACTTGCGACTTACCTCTTCAGGCATGGACATCCAGTGGAACATGGGATTAATCAATTCCATTTTCCTTGATCCAGTGGCCAAAGATATTATGGATATCATGACCAGACCATCGGACTGCCTCGATAAACTTATTTGGTTGTTTGACAAAAAAAAAAATTGTTTTCAGTAAAAAAAATGCAACCCAAGCTTTCAATAAAGAACAACTTGAAAGCTCCACTTCCAACCCAACTCTTCTACCCACTCGTGCTAAACAACTCAGACATTTGTGGAAAATCAAAGCCCCCTTACGCCCTGTTCTTGTTTTGGAAAATCAGTCAAAACATTATTCTTACAATGCCAAATATGGTCAGACTGCACACGCCTATTAAGGATCGTGCATCTTCTACCACAACAACACAGAGGATGCTACTCACATTTTCTATCTATGCCCTATCATTAACAAATTATAACAAATTTCTCTTATTCCGATTGATTGGCTTAATGATAATTTTAGCAATATTTTTCAATTCTTTTTTTTTAACCTTTATGTGGGATACAACTAAAGATCATCCAGGGGCAAAGGAGGAAATGCTTTCTCAATCACGGCTTTAATCCAAACAATTTGGCATATTCGCTACAAGTGCATTTTTCACAAAACAAAATTCTGCACCCAAATGTTCCTCTCCACCTTCCACCGCACCTGGACTCCCTGGATAAGCAATGGTTTACCAATGGTACTCCCACATCTGATCACGTAGACTTCCAATATGAGATTACAAACAATATGATCATATCCACACCGTATTCTGGAAACAACCACCATAGATGTTCAATCTTATTCAGTCATCTCTTGGGATGAGCCCAATGCTACCTTTGGTCCCTTTATGATAGGGTTGAACAAAAAAATCAACCAAACGATTAAATTGACCGAACCGATCAGAATTCAGTTTTTGGTTTTAAAGAATTCAAAACCGAAGTGGTCGGTTCGATTTTTGGTTTGTATGTGATTTTAACCGACAAAACTGAACCGATCGAATATATATAATAAATAATATATATTTTATATAAAATATTATAATATGTTTAAAATAGTCGATCGGTTCGGTTTTAGTTGGTTCGGTTCAGTTACGGTTTGCATAAATTAGAATTGGTTTTGTTAATGGTCGGTTCGGTTTTGGTTTGGAATTTTTGAAACCGACTAAAAGTCGGTTTGATTCACGTTTTAGGTGAAAAACCAATCCGTCAGTTCGGTTTTCAACCCTACTTTATAAGGTAATAACCACTAAAATTGAATTGATCCAAGCCCAGATCCTGTCAGCTAGACACCACAGGCTTAACTCTAGATCTGTTCAGCAGGGACTCATTCCCCCTGTTTTGGACTATGATACGGGTATTGTTACTTCTGATGCAAGTTTCTTTGACTCCTCTAAACATGGAGCGGTCGGCGTGATGGCAATGAATGTTCATGGCACAGTTTTGGCTCGTGTTGCTCTTCCGATCTCAAGGAGAGTTCTTAACAACACTATGGTGGAATGCCATGCAGCAGAGGCGGCTCTTTTGTTAATCCAGTCTCAATTTTGGAAGACAATACCTATTTTGGGAGATTCCAGGATGCTCCAAATCCATTTTGCAAGAAGACAAACCTGAGACTAAGATGACCATGTGCTGAATGTGGCGTCCTTTTATTGGTAACATTAGGCGTCTTCTTAATTTACATAGATCCTGGATTTGTAAATTTATTAGCAGAGACCTTAACTTTGAGGCTTATAATTTAGCGACAAACCTTGATTTTATTTGATGCTTCAAATCCATCAAGTTGGTCGAGAAGCTCAAGGATGGTCCTCTACACTTCACTGTCACCATTACTAGATCCAGATTCCATTCGAGCAGAACCAATACTATCAATTTCATCCATAAAAATGATTGATGGGGCATGTTCCATGTAATACCAGGAAATCCAAGATCAAAATCTAAGGAAAGATTGTACTATAAGATGATCAATGTAAAGAGAAAATGGGAAGGGAAAAAGGCTGAGAACAAAGGAATGTATTAAACTTTTGTTTAGGGTACGAAAACAAACATTGTAATAAAGTGAGCATTCCTCCCCTCTACTGCCCTTTGCAGGTTTAATAAAAATAGAACATAGTAATTATAGTAAGTGAACAAGTTCAACATGTGATATAAATAATCGCAAAACGATAAACCCATAATTACTAGACATGCTAAAAATATTTTATAAATGAGGGTAACTAAGAACAATTGGGACAAACCTTGCCATAACAAAGAGCTCTCTAACCATTCTAGATACTTCACCAATGTCTATCTGAACTAATTTTAGAAACATAAACTCTGATGAAAGTGCAGTCGGTGTGATGAACCACAACTCACTCTAACAACGTCTTTCTTGTACCAGGTAGGCCATAAAGCAATACTCCCTTCATATATTGAGAGACAAAAACCATGTCCATTTAGCATATCAGGATGTTAGAAAAGCACATCTTATACCACTTGTTTACATGAGAAATAATTTTTGGTAACGGGGCATAAGATAATAAGCTGATCAGATAATTGTAGTTGATTTTTATAGTAGACATATTATGATTCTTCAATGTATTATCATCACATTAGCCAAAATAGAAAAATAAAATTAATTTCAGAAAATAGGTAAAAAAAAAAAGATTTGTGATTGAAGAAGAGGGAAAGAGAAGGGCATAGTCGTGCTACACATCTCTCATCCTCCCTTGCTTCATCGCCACCACCATTACGCTCGCCATCGAAAACGAAAATCCACTTAGGCACTCTGAAGAAGAAAGATTTTAAAGGGACATTGTTTGAGCAACAACGAAAGAAACCAAATTTGGAGAAGGAGATGGGGTGCTCTTACTAATGATGTGGTAGTGATCTGATTCTAATTGTGGGTGTGCATAACATTACCCCCAAATTTGAGCGTTTAGGGTTTCTGCAAATCTCTCTTTTGAACCAAATCAATCTCATCGAAAATTTGCCCAAATCGATCGAGATGGAAGAGTCAGCGAAGAGAAAAGAGAGACTCAAAGCGATGAGAGTTGAAGCGGACCAAGCTCAAGCTTCTCCAAACTTAACCACTCCGAGCAATCTGTCGAACCCCTTTGCGGAATCAATCAATCCGATGCAGGAAAGTCCTTCAATTCCTGCAAGGTTCGATTTTTATACTGACCCAATGGCTGCTTTTTCTGGGCACAAGAGAAAGATGGCCAGTAGTTACCACAAATCTCCAACCGAGTTCGCTTCGGCGATCAATCACGCTTCTCCGATGCCTCAGCCACCTCCATCTCTCCCAGGTAATTTTTTGTGACTAATTTTTGTTCAAGTCTTGATTTTTATGTTCAATATGAAATTGGGGCATCCAATTTATTCAAGTTTAAGTCAAAAAATACCATTTTTTCTTAATAACGAAGTTAAATATTTCCTAATAAAGAAAAAAAGAATATATGTTCATATTGGGAGAACAGTAGGTTTGGAGATGGGATTGTTAAAGTCGTTTTCACTGGGGTTTATGACAATCACCTTAAGGAAGAGAGATATGGTCTGTACTCCCGAGGTTGAGCGCTTGGGTATTTTGAGTTGAATCTTTTTCCTTCAGAGAACTTTCGTCTATGAAGAATTTGGAGTGTGGGTGGGACTTCTATTGAGTACACTCAACAATTCAAGTTTCATTAGTGAGGAGGACAGGCGTTGGCTGCAATTTCTCGGTCTCTTTCCTATACTCTAATTCTTAAGACATAGCAGTTTTAACGAGTTCCATTCCATGGTTTGTTTAGCATGAAACAAACCGCACAGGCACACACAGATATTGCATCAGAGCTGCGACAAACATTGTATTTGGTGAGTTAACAGTGTCAACAGGTAATCCATTCATTTCACACTCATACCAGTATTGTTCTTTTATCAATAGTTTGAAGGAAGCATAAAGATGAAATAGATGATTTCAAAGGATATATGAGACATTAAAGGAGTTAGGGGAGTCCTGTTAAGGCGAGAATTTTAGCAAGTCTTCACCAACTCTGCAAATCTCTCTCTCTAGGGTTTTATTTGAACCAAAATCAATCTCATCGAAAATTTCCCCAAATCGATCAAGATGGAAGAGTCAACGAAGAGAAGAAAGAGACTCAAAGCGATGAGAGTTGAAGCGGACCAAGCTCAAGCTTCTCCAAACTTAACCACTCCTCCAATGGCGAGCAATCTCTTGAACCCCTTTGCGGAATCAACGAATCCGATGCAGGAAAGTCATTCAATTCCTGCAAGGTTCGATTTTTATACTGACCCAAGTGCTGCTTTTTCTGGGCACAAGAGAAAGATGGCCAGTAGTTACCACAAATCTCCAACCGAGTTCGCTTTGGCAATCAATCACGCTTTTCTGATGCCTCAGCCACCTCCGTCTCTCCCAGGTAATTTGTTGGGACTAATTTTTGTTCAAGTCTTGATTTTTAAGTTCAATATGAAATTCAGGCATCGAATTTTATCAAGTTTAAGTAGAAAAATACCATTTTTTGAAGTTACATATTTATCATAAACCTCACTATATGCAGAGACTAATGAATAATTGAGAAAAAGGATTGAAAATTTTCGATGTGTTGTGTATGAGTGTCGAAGTTGAAGTAATCTGAAACATGGGACCAAATTGTCCCATTGTAGTTTTCGTGAATTTTCAATTTATACAAGACTGCAACAACGTCCAATATATCAGCTATGCATACACTTATGACACAGTTGATATATTTCCATCCCTGGGTTTGTTGTGCATTGAGGTAAACTTGTCTATTGATTGAAAACAGTAGGTTTGGAGATGGGATTATTAAAGTCGTCTTCACTAGAGTATATGATGCTGACCTTAAGGAAGAGAGATATGGTCCATACTCTGAGGATGAGCGCTTGGGTCTTTTGAATGAAATCTTTCTGTTTCAGAGAACTTTCGTCTATGAAGAATTTGGAGTGGGGGTTGGACTTCTATTGAGTACACCAACAATGTTACTTTCATTAGTGAGGAGGACAGTTGTTGGCTGCAATTTCTCGCTCTCTTTTCTATACTCTAATTCTTAAGACATAGCAGTTTTAACGAGTTCCATTCATTTTTGTTTAGCATGAAACAAACCGCACAGGCGCACACACACACACATGTCTGCAATTTCTCGGTCTCTTTTCTATACTCTAATTCTTAAGACATAGCAGTTTTAAGGAGATGAACACATGATGGAACTTCAAGTAGATGTTGCACCAGAGTGCGGGGACAAACGTTGTATTTGGTTGGTTTGGTGAGTTAACTGCATCAACAGGGAATCCACTGATTTCACGCTCATACCAGTCTTGTTCTTTTACCAATAGTTTGAAGGAAGCATAAAAATGAAATAGATGATTTCAAAAGAGATCTGAGACATTAAAGGAGTCAGGAGTCCTGTTAAGGCGAGGATTTTAGCGCGTCTTCACCAACTGTACCCCCTTTACTCTTTGACACTGTCATTTATTATGCTGCTTAAAATAAGTAACTTGAACTGTCAACGTCAATGGGTTTAGTTACTTATAATAGACATGGGGGATTTCATAGAAAGTTAAACGATGCATCGTTTGTCACATTCATCTTTATTTGGGCTGATTTCTTTTTTCTTTCTCTTCTTTGTTGTGATCCCCTTTATGGGTGGGCATCCCATCTCGTGATCTCGAACTAGTCCCGATCCTGTCTCAATTTTTTTGGGTCATTTTGGGATTATCAAATTCATTCCGATCCCGTCCCGTCCCGATCTAGATTGGGATGAAGATTTTCAATCCCGCCCATCCCCTACCGTCCCAAATTTATTTATTTAATAATAATTATTATTAATTTTAATCAAAATACTCTTATAACTTAAAGTTTAGGATGTGTTGAAATTAAATCAATGTAAAATGAAATTCTATATGAAATATAAATGAATTGAATCATTAATTCTAAATGAAATTTAATATTTATTTGCCTTCTAAAAAAAGTTTAATATTTTTTTATTTAATATCTATTATTATTTATGATGTAAGTTATATGTATATAATTTTGACATTATTGGTGTGTGAGTAATGTGAGATAAAACTCTTTTTGTTATTTTTTATTAGAGGACTATTTAGTACGTGTTCATCCCGTCCCGTCCCGATCCCGTTTGAGATGGGACGAGGTTGGGATGAGGTCTATCCCGTCCCGATCTTGATCCCAATCCCGAATGAACGGGTTGGGATAGGGATGGGTCCATCTCGTCCCGTGCCCACCCCTAATCCCCTCTATCACATGCTTCTCAGTAACTCGTCTTTCCCTTTAATATTTTCTCTGCTATCTCGTTTTTTATGGAAAAAAGAAATGTCAAATGGTATGAACTTGTGTTTATATCTGAATCTCTGGGTTCAGATCAAAAGGATAGCTACATGAGCACATACCTGATCGCTAAATACATCATGTGCTGAGGGGACTTCGTTATGAGATTCCTTAGTTACTTGTACCTTGAGTAATGCTATTGAAGTAATGTGTTACAAGGAAACGGTCATTCCCCCATGCAAATTGCTTCAAATCTTTTTCTTTGATTAAATGTAAGTTAATCGCCTGAAAGATCTTTAGCCTGCATAATCAGTTGATGCCAGCAAAATTTGCAAGCATTAACAATCTGATATAACATTATTCTTTTATTTTATTCAGGACCAGAGACCCTTGAGACAACCCCCTCTCCATGTAACCAATTCCAGAAAAGTTATTCTCCTGGGCAACAAATGTATGAAGCACCCCAGCCTTATCATGCCTCTCGCCCCTGGGGAAGTCCATTGGGGCATCAGGTAGCTCCTCCTGGAGCATCCAGTGGTGCATATTCAGGATACCAACAAACTCCTCCTGGACCCTGGAACAGGCCGTTTCTCAGTCATCAAGGCACTCCTCCTGGTGTCTGGAATGTGTCTGGTGGCAGACCTGGTCACGCTTATCCATCCAACTCACCAAGAGGTAGTGGTTTCCCTAGCACTGGTCCTGGTCCTGGTCCTGGTTGGGGTGGTAGCCCTAGTACAAATTCAGGAAGAGGCAATGGAGGTCAGTACAACAACCATCCCAACCCTGGAGGTCGTACTTGGAGTGGTAATCCTAGTATGAATTTAAGAAGAGGCCGTGGAGGTCAGCACAACAGTCCAAACCCTCGTTTTCATTGGGGTGGCAGCCCAAGTTCAAATTCAGGAAGAGGCAGTTTTGGACGGGGTGGTGGAAGAGGACGAGGACAAGGTTCTGATTGTGGTATCTCGGCACGAGATAGACCGGACCTCTTTTACGACAAGTCCATGGTGGAAGATCCCTGGAGCAGGTTGACGCCTGTTGTTAGAACAGTAGAGAAAAACTGGCTTCCCAAATCCATTAGTATGAAAAGGGACCAGCCCAAGAACCAGCCTTCAGAAGCTACCAGATTTTTGAGTTCTGGTTTAAGCCTTGCCGAATCCCTGGCTGCCTCTTTCGAGGAGGTTGCTAGTGATGTAAATAACGTATGAGGTGGGTTGTGGAGGTGTATGGATGTTTGACATTCTTAACAGTTTTAGGCCTTCTGCAGTCCGTATTTATTTTCTCCAAGATAGTTCCCCAAAGTACGTTATGTAATACTTGTTTCTCTTGCCCCTCACTGCATCTGTGCATCCGAAAGCATGAATCGGAAGAACATGGATGGCTATCAGAAAATTAGAGAACCACGAATTTGCCTCTGCATCAATGATAATTTCTCTGAGGACTACATGTCCGGAAACCATTAACTACATTCTGCATCTTCTGATGCGATCGAATCACCAGTACTTTAATTGATAAATCACATCTTGTTCTCCAACGTGTAACATGCCTTAGTTCAATGTCAGAAAAGTTTTATATGATCTTGGAGAGCATAGGATTGACATTATTTGTGCCCAGTGTCCGTTCACAGGAATCCAGGATATATGTTATGTGAGCCAGACCTTAATGGTAATGCCGAGATAATATTTACGCTCATGTTTGTATAGTGGTGTTGAGTTATTTGGCTTCTGACACGTTGCTAAGATTATTATTTCGATTTTTTTGATGGATTTTACAATTGAGAAGGGATCTGAATCCAACAGGCATAAGTAGGGGTGGGCATATATCCCGTCCCCCTTTTTTTTTTTTTTTTTTTTTTTTTTTTTTTTTGGTTCTTTTGGGATTGATCAAACTCATCTCGATCTAAAATGGGATGAGATCAGGATAAAGATTTTCATTCCCACCTGTCCCATCCCGGACTTATATATTTAATATTTATTAATTTTAATATTTTAAATCTTTAATTAAGTCTCAAGGTAGAATTTAGTCAACTTACTATCTTAGAGTGACAATATGCAATTCGTAACTAGTTCATCTAACAACCATTGAAGGTCAATGTGAAATCAATTTATGTTATTTTTTTCCTTCTTTTTTTGTAAAACATTATTTCATCAGTAAGGTGATTTTTAATTATTTATCTAACATTGCACGCTCATTTGAATGCATACAGTTCAAAACAAAAACATTGTGAAATACAATTGTATATTATCTTTCTTCTTTGTTTAAGGTCATAAATATCTACTTGGGGCCAATGGTGTTATGGTCCAGTGGTTTTCTTCTTTGTGTGGGTTTGCTTCCACGTCCTAGGTTCAAGACCCACCTGCGGCATGGTTTCTTTCTTATGGTTGTTGACCTAAGGTCGCGTCTTGTTGATAGATTTGGGATCCTTAAAAACCCAGTTCGCCTTTCAAAAAAAAAAGTATCTACATAGGCTTTTGAAAAAAGATTATTGAAAATGTGTTTTTATATTGACTAAACTGTATACAAACACTTGTAGTATGTATAGGTTGTGGGATCCTTAAAAACCCAGCTCGCCTTTCAAAAAAAAAGTATCTACTTAGGCTTTTGAAAAAAGATTATTGAAAATGTGTTTTTATATTGACTAGAATGTATACAAACACTTGTAGTATGTAAAGGTTCGTCTTCAGTACTTGTTGATCCCATCCCGTCTTGAATCTATTTGAGATGAGATGAGGTTAGGATGATGTCTATCCTGTCTCAATCTCAAAAAAATGGAATAGGATCGGGATGAGGTCATCCCGTCTGGTGCCCACCTTAGGCAAAAGTAAGAAGCCTCGAAGGCAATCTATTCAGAGTACTAAGCCTCAACCACACAATACCAGCACCTATTAATTGTCCATTGACAGCTGACTGGCCATTTAAGAACTGCACAAATTGAAGGCATATTTGAATCTAACCGTAACGTCTGGTGCCCTTATGTCGGGTAAACAGCATTATCCGTAAACAAGCAAAGAGTTAAGTGATGTCGTCTAAGTTTATTCCACAAGTAGTTGTAGCTGTGCGCATATCTGTTGTTCATTAGGCTTCATCATGAAATAAAGATTTCAACTACTTCTTGCAGTCTTGTTGAAGGCAATTATTTTCTTTGCTAGTTGTTGATTGAGGTTGGATCAGTTGCCTAATGATGATAATAGAAAAGCTGATGAATAAAAATCCAGGAAAACAAAGAAAGTAAGTTGTGGGGAGTCAAATCTTGTGCCAATAATCCAATCACCATGAATAGTATGGTGTTGTAAATGATACTATTCACGGTGATACATTGTTATGCAAGTAATAAGCAAACAACAAACAATATGTAATATGCAGAAAAATAAAGATCACACTAGGATTTACGTGGTTCAGTTTTGCCTACTCCATGAATGACGACTCTGTAACTATCTTATTGATATGAAAACACTTATTTGAAGATTACAACGTTGTCAAGCAACGATCCTTGAGATTACTCAATCTCAAGCCAATAATACCACCAAGTAACAAGTCTCTTCTCAATCTTCCTCCCTATGATGGAAGTAGAACCCAAAAGAAACCCTAAAGATTTGATGAAACTCGCAAACAAAGAACACCCACAATCACCCGATTTCAATCTTCTACTTGGCTACTATTTCACGTCACACATGCTGATTCATGCCGAACTCGCAACCTTTTTAATCAGGCTTTAATAGGGAATTTCTTGTGTGAGTCCAATAGTCCGTGGGTTTTGGATGGTGATGATATGGTATACAAGTTTTAAGTAATCACATGCAAGGATTATGATTTTGTTTTTGGAGTTAGTTTCACTATCCTGATCTTAAGAAATATTTCGTAATATTTCATTTTGTATAGAAAAAAAATACATAATTTTTTTTATTGTAATTTCGAATTTAACAATATAAATTATACATTTAAAATTTTTAATAATATATAAAAAAAATTTACATATTGTAATACAAACTACATATCACATAAGAATTATTGACATAACAGAAACCAAAATAATATTATAGCATGTCAATCTATTTTTTTCTTTGTAAAATTTCTATGAGAAAAAAAAAATCAAATATTTTAGTTTCGAAAGATATTTTAATTACTCTAAAATATAAAATATTTCATGAAATTTTGACATATTTCGAGAAATCACATTTATTCACAGGTCGAACCTCCATATTTAATTCTACTGTTGCATCTACACATGGTGTTATGAAAAATATGATATCATCCATAAATGGAACAGTTTTATTAGTATTGAGAATTAAGGGATAATTGGGCTTAGAAACAACATTTTCATCGTCATTTTAGTGTAGACTAATATAGGCATATTCTTGATTATTGATTACTAGCTCCTGTTACTCAAAACACACAATTAATTACCTTACCTCATTCTCAAAGCCCCTTCCGTCCCCCTCCTAATATAGGCATATTCTCGATTACTGGGCATATAGTGAGGTTTGATAAGATGCTTTCCCAATTTACCATCATTCTTACGACTATTTGGTATATGCATAATTAAACTATTTTTAACAATACCAAAATCTCCCCAAAGACTTTTGTATCTCATTGCCATCATTTTTTGGAGTCTTGGTACAAGCAATAGTTCTTTACTGGGTCAGATTCAACCACACCACATTTTCCATCGATTCTCCAAATCCTGGACACAACCATAACTACAAACTTGCCTCCTGCTCCTTTATTGATCTGGCCCTAGCCTCAGTGGTCCATATTCATGTTACTCTGTCTTCACCATCATAGCTTGTCCATAACCAAATCCACTAAACTCACACCCACAGGCTTAATATCAGAGCAAACCATTTTCAACCACTTCCACTCTGTCTTGATAGAGATACGGTTATTGTCACATTTTACGTTTGCTTCTTTTAGTCTACCAAACAGGAGTGTGTTGGAGTGTTATGGAAATGTTCTAGCTTCTGTTGCCTATCAGATAGGTGACAAAGTTTCTGACAGTACGATGGCGGAAGGATCGACCTTGCTACTCATTCAGACTCAAAGATGGAGAACCAAACTTCTTTTTGGAGACTCGGCCACCATTTTTTACCTCATCCAGGATGGCGAATCTCAACAGTTCTCTAGTATGCATTGGGTCTGGCGCCCTCTTATTTGTAATATAAAACATTTGTTTTTTATGTTTTTTTTTTTTTTGCAATGTAAATATATATCTAGAGACTCTAATGGGAAGACTCGTCGCTTGACATCGATTGTCAGCATACTTGGTTGTAATAACTTTTAGTTATTAATATATTGACTATGGCCTTAAAATAAAAAAAGAAAAAAAAAAAAAAAAACTATGTATTCTAAACAGTGTGGATGCTTGTCAACTTCAAAGAATTTATTGAGGTTATATGAGCATGCAACAAACATAGGGTTCTGGTTTGTTTATTTTTGCCATTTGCTTACTTATCAATTCCATAATTATTTTGGTTTGGTTCATCTCAACAAACTCTTTTGACTTCACTTGATTTCATTTCCATTTAAGAAACTAACTAAAGTAGATAATAAATACGATAACAAATAATAATCAATCAAAATAAAATAAATCAGCTTCTCAAATAATGAACCTTAAGCATTAAATGGCAATTGAAATCTGGGTTCTACTCTCAAATCAAATTCTCTTTATACAAGTAGAAAGTGGTATGAAAGTGACTCAATCACCCCCAACTTGTTAACCCAGTCATTGAGTTCATGACCAGATATAATAAATGCCCCCAACTACAAAGCTCCATCCATTTTCAAGAGCATGACATAAACATATCTCTAACTAGATGTCATTAAACCACACCCATACATCCTTCCATCTATTTACCGACACTATTTCTTCCTCCATCTCCATCTCCATTTGCATTTCCATTACCACCTCTCTAAAGCTAAACAATGGGTACTGAGGGCACAAACATGGTTTATGACATTAAGTTATCGTCTGTGGTACCTGCAAGAGTGACAGGAGAAAATATGGTCCATGAACTTACTAACATGGATTTGGCAATGAAACTTCATTACCTCAAAGGATTGTATTACTTCAAACATAGTGTAGTTGAAGGATTGACTATCGATAACTTTAAGGAACCTATGTTTGGATGGCTTGAAGTATACTACACTATCTCAGGAAGGATAAGGAAGTCTGAAGCAGGTCGACCGTTCATCAAGTGTAATGATAGCGGTGTCAGGATCATGGAAGCCAAGTGTGACATGAGCCTTGATGATTTTTTAGAGAATAAGGATTTCTCTATTGAGAGTCGTCTTGTTCCCAACCAAGTCCTTGGTCCTGATCTTGCTTACTCTCCTTTGGTTTTCATACAGGTACTATTTTTCTTTTGTTTTTTTTTTTTTTTTTTTTTTTGGTTTTCATTCAACTTTTTTACAATAGGCCCTGCTGCATTAGTGCACTGAAATCACTAACAAAAATAATTAATAAAATCCATCAAACTTAACATATATAGAACCAAAATTTTTATTTATGTAGCCACTGAGATACAGTCTGCAAGTTGCATGTGTGATTTTATTACATATCATGATTTGCATTAATTTCTGGGTTTTGACATATTTTCATAGTGTAAGTGAAACCTGAAGTTTCATATACTTGGCTTAAAAGTGAAATGTCTGAGGAAAACCTTCAGGTTAGGATCTGGTACACAGTAAAGATGCGTGCACACACCCACATGTATATTCAGTGTATATCTTGCTTAACTATTTACAATATTTTTGTAATATCAAACATATATTATAATTAGGCATCCTTAATCCTCTCAAATCGTCTTTCTCTCCGAGGCTGGGGAGAAAGTATCGATTAGTGTTTGGGGAGGGTGTTCAGCTGAGTAGATTTTTTCCTCTAAGGCTAGAAATCTTCACTTAGTGTCTCTTATCATAGCGCACCAATCAGGCATTAGTGGAGCCATGGAGGATTTTCCGTCATAATATTATTTTTGCTATCGGGAATGCGAAATAAATATCTTTTTACAGTACACCGATAAGGCCTTGGTGGAGCCGTGGCGGATTTCAATCAGAAAACTACTTTTTGGATTAAAAAATATTTTAATTTAATAAAAACTTAATTTTTTATTTTCACTGCAATTTTATTAATAATTGCAAAACATTAAAAAAATATTTTAGTTTAATAAAAACTTATTTTTAATCCTCTCAGAGCGTATACTTTCTTTATGGCAATTGACAATTACTATCTTACATGCCCCATACTTTTTTGTTTTCAATGAATTTTATATGTAATTTTTAAAATTAAAAAAATTAATTGTTTGTTCACAAGTGGTATAAAACCTTCATTAAAATTTTTTTAATTAATATCTAAAATAATAGCTATATAATTCAATGAAAATATATGTCATTAGCAAACTCATACAAAATTTGAGACTCATATAAACAATTTTTTCTATAAAACTGTAGTTATATATTCTAGTTATTTCGCTCATTTGCCCTTCCTAAGGTTATCTATATTGTAATCTTATTTTGGCTTGAAATTAGATTACACTAGATTCAATTTGTTATATGCAATGTACTTTTGATAGTTGTATTTTCTTTATTAGTTATTAGTTCGTGTAGGAAAAAAGTTTTGGCTCCACCCTTGATAACTATTATTATCAACTAATAATTATTTGTCATTTCGCTCCCCTTTACTAAAATCCTGGGTCTGCCACACTGTAACATATTATCAAACTCAAAAGTATGCCAAAAAAAAAAACGACTTTACAGGAATTCACCACTAATACATTTTGAATTTGATATTGGAATCAGTTCACTTGGTTCAAATGTGGAGGAATCTCTGTAGGTCTCAGCTGGTCTCATGTCCTTGGAGATGCATTTTTCGCATCAAGTTTTATGAACATGTGGAGCGATATCATGGCTGGAAAGCCTCCACAAAAAATGTCGCTGACCCTGCCCAAAGCATACACCAGCAATGGAAAATTGGAGAACACATCAATTGGCATGAAAGCATTTTCTGTGAAACAAGTGGAGCTTGTTAAGGAATCCTGGATAGCTGCAAATACTTGCAGTATGAAACCATTTTCCTTTCACATAACTTGCCTTCAACTGAACCACATAATGTCAGAAATCTCTAAGAAACTTCAATCTGATCCGACTTCACCTTTCGTAGCTATCAGTGCTCTAATTTGGCACAGCTTAGCCAAGATTAGACAAGAGGAACCAAGAATGGTCACCTTCTGCAGAAATGATGCTCATGATAGAGGAGAATATGAGACCTTGGGGAACAACCAGAAATTAAATGTGGTTAAAGCAGATTTTCCTATTGTGGAAGCTGACTTGTCGAAATTAGTAGCATTGATTGCTCAACAGTCAGTAGATGAAACAAAACTGATTGATCATGTTATCGCAAAAGACAGTGGCTTGCCGCATTGCTTAGTGTATGGTGCAAACTTGACATTTGTGGATTTAGAAAATGTTGATCTCTATGGTTTAAAGCTTAAGGGAGAGAGACCAGTTTATGCTAACTATACCATTGATGGGGTCGGTGATGAAGGAGTTGTGTTAGTGCTTCCGGAGCCAGGAAATGCTGGAAAGGGAAGGGCTGTTACAGTAATCCTGCCAGAATACCAGGTTAAAGGATTAAGAGAAGAACTCGAAACAAAATGGGGAATTGCTCAAAATGATTATCAGACAGTCGATAGCAATTGATGTTACTGATCTAATGATCTATTTCTATGGTGTCTATGTCAGGTTTGTTTTACGATTTGAGACAAATCTAGAGTTAAACAGTTGTACCACTAGTGTAAACTGATTGTGAAAGTGTCGAAAGAATTTCATGTGGCTGATCTACTCATATGGTGTCTGTATCATGATCTGAGACAAAGTCTAGCCTTATCTCTATGATGTGCAACTTATTTTATTTTTATTTGAATAAAACCCAAAAATAAATAAGTAAACTAGAAAATTATTCACAAGAAACACTTACATTATATATATATACCGAAAATTCTTGGGGTCGAGGGAAAGGGAGCGAGGGATGGGTGTAATCACCCATCCTCCTCGAGATGAGCTCCAGCACGCATCTCCATGGTGATGCGCTCATCTCGAGGAGGATGGGTGGTTACACCCATCCCTCCACTACAACACAAATGCTCATTGATAGCATATGCCAATAGCGTTTTTTATAAATGTGCTATAAAAAGTAAAATTTGAATGACTTAGAAAATGAAAAATAACGCTATAGAAATCTGGCGGGCGTTTTGGCGCTCTCCCAAATGTTTTTTTTTGTACTTCGCGACTTTCTCTCCTCTCCCCCATTCACTACACTAAACCACAGAGCTCGCCTCTCATCTCCTTCTCTCTCGCCTCTCTCTGCTCGACCTCTTGCTCGTCTCCTTCTTGCTATTGTTATTGCCCTAAAACATAGCAAAATCGAAATAACACAACAATCCTTCACTCCATCTTCTTCTGCAAGCAACATACCATCCTTCACTCCAAGAGACGGAGATTGCGAATTCACTCTCATTCGTCTCATTTCCTTCCATCTTTCCTTTCTCTATCTCTAAGCCAAACGAAACCAAACCATACGAAAGAAACCCTAGAGAGAGCTTTTATTTCTTTTTTCAATTTGCAAATGGGTTCGGATGATCTTGCCTTGCCAACACCGCTGGAACAAAGCAGCAATGTTAATGTTTGCATCCAAATCAAGAGGTGAGCTTCGTTTCGTTTTCTCTCTGAATTTCCGTATCTACATTCACGACGTCTTGATCTGATCTTGGGAGGGTTAGGGCTCAGTTCTTGATAAAATTTCATTTCGAGAGAGGGATTTCAAGATTCTGCAAAATGGGGTTTTATAAATCCGAAACCCTAGACTGATTGACTGATTCCATTTAGGTTGGGTAGGTTTTGTTTTCTTTGGATCAACTGTTTCTTTGTTTTAATCTTATCAAAAGGGTTTGGGTTTTGGGTTTTGGGTTCAAGGGTTAGGGTTCCAGAACCAACGCTACTCTCTCGTCTACAGACCCAATCGATTGAGCTTCTTCATTCAGATTCAGTGAATTCAATCAACCCAGTTGTTGCAATCGATGCATTCAATCTTAAATATTGCTGCTCTGTTCTAAATTTTGGACCAAAAAGAGATGACAAGTTAGTGATTGCAAAATGGTTTTACCTCGAGAAAGAAATCTTAAATATTGCTGCTCTGTTCTAAATTTTTCTGGGATGGGATGGCCTGGTAATAAGATAATATGTTGTTTGTTGCAGACGTTTCCCAAGCTTCAAGAGGAAATAGTTTTCTGATGAAGGAAAGAATTGATTTGAACACGGTATGCTCTCATGTGTTTTTTTGTTCTATAAGAATTTATCTTATTACATCGTTTAATTAGGGATGATTGGACTGTTTCCTTCCATTTTATTTCAAATATGAGTTTGCCAAACTACTCAGAACATATGAGTAAATGAAGATAAAAAATGAAGCTTGATGAGATTTGAGGTGCCTAATGTGTTCTATCACTCTAAATCTTTCAAGACTCGAGGCTGGATTCTTTTGTGTCAGAACTGTAATCTATACTGTAGTGCAGCACACACTTATCTTGATGCAGATAAAAAGCAGTTTCTTCCTCATGTATGAAAACGTCAGATTGCTTGTCCCTCGTTTCACATGAAAATGTGAAGTTTGAACATAGTAGTTATAGAAATCAAAATTTTTGAGTTTATTCTGGAATTGTAGTTTGAACATTGTATCGACCTAATTTCTTTCCCTACTCATTTTTTCATTCACGTGTTTGTAATTGTTTTGAATAATCTTATGTTCTGTAAGAATTTTAAATGTTCCTTAGAAAGGTTTGCTCCTGCCACACCATTCTTAGCTTCAAGAGGAAGATAGATTTCTGATGAAAGAAAAAAATTGATTTGAATACGGTATGCTCTCATGCGTTTCTTTGCTCTATAAGAATTTATCTTATTACATTGTCTAATTAGGGATAATTGGACTGTTTCCTTCCATTTTATTTCAAATACGAGTTTGCCAAACTACTCAGAATATACGAGTAAATGAAGACAAATGAAAGCTTGATGAGATTTGAGGTGCCTAATGTGTTCTATCAGTCTAAATCTTTCAAGACTCGAGACTGGATTCTTTTGTGTCAGACCTGAAATCTGTATTGTAGTGCAGCACACACTTATCCTGACCCAGATAACAATCAGTTTCTTCCTTATATATGAAAAAGCAGATTGTTTGTCCCTCATTTCACCTGGAAAATGTGAAGTTTGAACATAGTAGTTATAGAGATCAAAATTTTTGAGTTTATTCTGGAATAGTAGTTTAAACATTGTATTGACCTAATTTCTTTCCCCACTTATTTTTTCATTCATGTGTCTGCAGTTGTTCTGAATAATCTTAAGTTCTATAAGAATTTTAAATGTTCCTTAGAAAGGTTTTCTCCCGCCACCCCATTCCTAGCTTTCTGTCTTATGCGTGGCAATACAGTTATTGTTTGGTCAATTTGGAATAGGCCCATAAATTTCTCTAGAATTTAATGCTCACGAAGATCATTAGGGGTGTATTCGAATGAAGTATGATAATCATAACCAATCAACGAAACATAACTATTGTATTTTATAGGAGTGACTGAAGAAACTACTGTCAACGGCCTTAATAGTGTCAATAGATGGTCATTTGGATTTGTTGATAGAAAGATTATTGTTATTTGCATTAAAGTTTCATGATTCATCTGAGTTATATTTGTTTTCTGCATACTCTTTCAATTTTAGCATTTTTCATTTTGTTTTCATTAGCTAAATTGTTAGCTTATTAATTCTTTCTATTAAGCAAATGTCATTCTCCCCCACTCTCCTCCTTATACTATGTCTAAACCATTGCTATCTTACTCTCTGTCCCTGCTTTACTATATATAGATCTGAAATGTCATTTAAGTTACTAATTTCCATTTTCAGGGAAACACATACATTGGATAGGATGCCTGCTTCACAACAGACTTAATCGAAGTCAATATGCAATAGAGGATCGAAGGGGAGACACATACCTTTATGGAGAGATGCTCTCGTTTAATAAGGAAAAAGGTGAGTTTGTAGTTTTATGTTTTTATAGCTTTACTAGGCCAATTCTTCTGGACAAAACTGTTTTCATGTGCTATATGCATATGAAACAAACAAATGCCATGTTAGATTTGCTTTGGCTTGTTAATTTAATTTAAAGCCCCATATATGAATTTGCATTTACGATGGAGATGGTAAAGATATCATTACGTCTTATCTTTTCATTTTAATACTGCTGTGATGCTTGTATCCCCAACTGATGGCACTGACGAGATTGCAAATCCCTTTATCCAGCCAGATGGGGCTTAGGGTTGTGCATTGCTCATCACTTGGATTAACTGAGTGTGTAAAACATTTCCATCTTTGTCAAATCCTGCAACTAGTTTGGTAATGTTTACTTAGTTAACTATGATTCTAGCTTTTTGTAAGGATTAAAACTGGATTATCTGGAATTCAAAGAGTTGGAGTTGTTGGGTTCAAAAAGCTTATTGATGATGCACACAAAAAACTGAGTCAATTTTTTTTAACCAAGAAATTGACTGTCCTTTATAGTTACTTTGTCGTGCACTAGCATGTTAAAAGGGCACATTTTGAGTTTGAACCAATTTTTACTACTTCGATCTTACTGCAAAAGCTTAACTATTAATGCATAACACTCTTTTGGATTGTCAAAAAAAATAAAAATAAACTTTTCTTTCATTCCAATATATGATTCATTTGGATAGAACATCTTATTGCCATTGTTCATAGATAAGGAGATCATCTATATGCGATAGAGATTGGCTTGCTTGTGGATGATGGGGATGATGGCAATGATTCTGGAGAGGACAAAGAGGATAAATCTGCATCTGGTAAATATGCCGGTGTTTAAGTTAGATTGTAGTAGTTGATTTCGTTTGCTTTTGTGTTATTAGAAAGTTAGGAACTTGATTATTGTTGTTGTATGAGAGCTCGTCCTCTCTGATTATGCTCTGAATTTGTTTTGCAGCAGTGAAGAAGAGGAGGTCAAGTGTCACAATGGTGTTCTCATGCACTTCCAAAGAAGGTAAGAGTTCTCTTTAATGGTGTTCTTTGTTTCTTATATGTCTAATGGACATGAATGGTTTGGCTGTCAAAATCGGCATTAGAAATCATAGTGTTGAATTTGATAGTCTATTGTTCCAAGTGCTGAAATTTTCTTCTTATTAGTGTACTGTTTTGCTAGACATTAATGGTTTTGCTGTCAAAATCGGCATTAACCATAGTGCTGAATTTGATTTTTGCTGTCAAGGATGCATTAGTTTAAGCAAGAGGCCTTTTGGTTTCTTCATCTAGGTCTGCTTGTCAGCATAGGTTCATTCAGCAGGAGGCCTTTTGGTTAGATTTCTTTCCATTGTGTATGACCATGTTATAAACCCTGGGCATTGGACTGAGGACATGTGATATTACTCAGATTGGTTTCTTCAAAACCGACTCTTTTATATATGTACAAGCATGTGAATTATAACCTTATTAAGAAAAAAAAAGTTATGACTATATTGATAGGGGTTAAATTAATATTTGAATGTGCCACATCTTCACCATGTTATGGACCTTGTGTCTACCTAGCTATTTGTTGAATTTTATTATCACTTCTTCAGTTTGCAAAAGCGTGGGAGGTAGTCCTGCATCCACTTCTATTAAAATAGAAAAGGAAGATTTTGAGAACTCTAGGAAACGCATGAAACAAGTATGTGTTTCTTTATTTCCATAACTGTTATCCTGTTGTTGCAAGGCAAGATTGTTTATTTCCATGGATAACATCTTTTTTCTGTTACTAGATGGAAAGTGAGGAAGGCCAAGTGAGTGATGGAGCTGTTGAAGAGGCTGCTGAAGGAGAGACCGAAATGACACATGTGGGATCTGAAGAGGTGGAACACCAGATCGCTGCCATCCAAGGAAAGGTTCAATATATTGGAAAGAGAATGTAAGACATTGAGAGATGAAAGAGCTTCTTTGATGAATAAACTCTCCATATCATCCCAAAAACTTGCTTCAGTCACTGACCAAAAAGAGAAGATAACAAGTGATTTGAACATGGAAGTACAGAGGAGGAAAGATCTCGAAGAAGAGGTGAAACAGTTCAGCTTAGCTTTTGCTATTCGTCAGAAATCATTCATGTCCTTCACTAGTGAGTTTAAGTCAAAAATCGAGAACTTGAGAGCCATGAGTCCAATTCAATACCCAAGCCTCATGAGTGTTGAAGAGTAACGACTTGTTGCCTGTTCTGTTCTGTTCAGTTCAAGGGCCGGAACTTCTCAGTTAAAGGATCCCTGCTTCAAAATGTATTAAACAGTTGTGTAATCTTTACGCATTGAAATTAAGTTATATCAGAAGTTCTGTGTGCATCTTTGTCATGACCTGCAGAAATTGTTGATCAGCTTTATATGTAGTTAGCTTTCTTCATTGTTTATGATTCTCTTTCTCTTGAACTTGTTCAAATTGTTTAGCTTCTATGGTTAAAGAAATTAGTGTTTCTGAAATTTCAAATTGATAGCAAATGAAATTAAAAAAAAAAAAAAAAAAAAAAAAAAAATTGCAATGTATACCTACCATAGCGTTTTTGAAACGCTATGGTAGACTCTATCATAGCGTTTCTGAAACGCTATAAAAGGATCTACCATAGCGTTTTAAAAACGCTATAACAGGGTAAATTTCTATAGCGGTTTTAAACCGCTATAATAGACCCTGGGTCTATTATAGCGCCGGCAAACATAGCGTTTACTAAAACGCTATGATATCCTACCATAGCGGTTTTGAACCGCTATTAAAGGGCATTTTTTTTGTAGTGCTCGCTCCTTTACCTCGCTCCCTCCCTCGTTCCCTTCTTTACCTCGCTCCCTCCCTCGTTCCCTAGAAGGGCTCATATATATACTCACACACTCGATATAAATGAATGTTGTGACTAATGCAGAGGATCTGAAAAAGAGAAATATCACCTGAACCACAGTGCGATCACCCTAGGTTAACCATAAGTGCATCCCAAGACCCAGAATTACTCTATCACTGTATTTCAAACCTGCAAACAACTTCCGCTTAACTAGTTAAAAGATCAAAGAAAAAAAAAAAAAAAAAAAAACTGACCTCCTTTGTTGATTAAGATATCCAAACAAATATACATAGCATTTTCATTAACTAATTAATAAGTAGATTCATCATTAATCACTATTAAAATTACCTCCTTAACTAGCGGCCAACGTCCATTAACCGTCAATTTTCAAAGCAGATTACCAAAATGCCATAAGAAATCAAAGGCTGAGATTGAATATTTCGTAACTCGAACATCTCATTTCGAGAAAAATCTCAAGGCCCAATTGAAATCGTAATCGTATCTCGAGGAAAATCCAACAGTTGATTTTAAAAAATCTTTCATCTTAAACAACTCATCTCAAGGAAAATTTAACGATCCAAATTTAATAGTACACACATCTCTAGGTTAATCTAACGATCCAAATTTAATTATGCACACATCTCGAGAAAATCTGCAGATTTTCAGCACGCATCGTGAGGAAAATCTGACAATCCAACTGGCATATCGAGGAAATTTGACGGTCCAGCACACATTGAGGGAATCTGACGATTCAGCACATATCTCGCGGGAATCTGACGACTCAGATTTATTCGTGCATGCATCTCGAGAAAAATCTAACGTCTGAATAAAATTTAATTTAATTTTGCCCTTAACCCCATACAATAAATTACTGGCAATAACTTAACCCTATAAAATATATTTGAATTTAATTTTTCCCTTTAAAACAGAATAGACTTGAGAGATGATCAAGAGCTGAATAGACTTGAGAGATGATCAAGAGCTGAATAGGTCCCTCCTGTGCGTTATCAAGTTTTGGATTGATTGCAAGAAGTTTTTATTTTTTATTAAAAGTATATGGCATATAAAGTATATGGCATATAAAGTATATGGCATATAAAGTATTTTTTATTAACTCTATCACAAATATTAAGTTTTGTTGTTGCTGCAAACGAGTGAGCTTCAACATTAAGTGCTCTGAAATATAATTACAGTACCAGTTACAATTGGAAGATAAAAGACGTCTGATACTATTAATAATAGGAGACCACATCCAATTCATAGCCATCCAGTGATCCCGCTTGTCTTCATGCAAAATGGTGGTAAGCAAGCCAGAATCACCCAAAAGAAAGTCCTTCTACCACTGTCATTCCTGGATCACAAAAGAGCAGCTTCCGCTGCAAGACACTCTGCCAACGTGTTGTCATGGACCTTCCCTGGTAAACGACAAGCCACTATATCTAGAACTTGGCCAAAGATCGTGACTGCGAAAATCCCTACTACTCCCTGTTTAGAAATGTCAAAGAAACTAGCATCATAAATGACAATAACTATATCTAGATCTAAAGTAAAAGGAACAGGATTAAGCCAAATAGATCTAGCATTGATATGATGAGTTCCGACTTACTGGAGTTACAACTGAATTACACTCTGAAGTTTAGTTTCTAACTCAGGTCAGGGTCCGTAGACCAGATTAGGATAATTGTGATTATTGTCAACAGGCAGTGTCTTGGGAGGTGGGAAGTTTAGAATGGAGGATATTGAATTAAGCTTAGTGACCAGTTGTCCCAAGGTAGACGTACGAGAAGGACAAGTGAATCATTGGCAATTCCAAGTATTCCACGTGTTTCGAAACCTTGCGAGGAATGATTGAGAAGTAACAATCTTTTTATCGAACATCGTATGATTATGTTCTTGCCAAATGGTATGAAGAACAACCACGAATTGAGCTAGCAATTCTGTTTTTGCAGATTTGTGTTTGTTGGCTGTGTTCCACATGAACCCAAACAAATGTGAAAGAGTTGGTGGTGAGTTGTAGATAACTCTTTCCCAGTTGATGGGGATAGGGATTTCCCAATTGATGGGGATAGGGGTGAGGTGCCACAATTTAAGAATCACTGAACAGAGGAAGAAGAGATGTGTGATACCCTTGTGTGGTCGGACCTGAGAGGAAGGGTGAGCGAGAAGCCCAGGAGACCATGGATCCCAAGAGGGTTGACAAGCTACAAAGGGGAGATCATAGTCCCACGTCGCTTGGGTGCAGGAGGGTAATGTACTAATATATGTACGAGGTTGAATCTACAAAGTATTGCGCATTTTAAAGTCGTGCGGGCTTTGGGCCCAAAGCGGACAATATAGTACTATGTGGATCAAGTCGTGATAGAATGGTATCAGAGCCTGACCCAGCTGAAAATGTGCCAACAAGGACGTTGGGCCCCAAGGGGGTTGGACTGTTGGACTATGATACCCTTGTGTGGGCGGACCTGAGGGACAAGCTCAAGAGCCCATGGATCCAAGAGGGTTGGCAAGTTACAAAGCGGAGATCATAGTCCCACATCGCCTGGGTGTGAGAGGGTGATGTATTATATATGTACGAGGTTGAATCTACAAAGTACTACACATTTTAAAGCCGTGCGGGTCTTGGGCCCAAAACGGACAATATAGTACTCAATGGATCGGGTTGTGACAAGATGGATGGCATCTTTTTTGTGTCGCTGGCAGAAGCAACACACGTTCTCGAGAGGAACATGGAGTTTGACCAGTTTAGTCCTAGTTGGAAGGATATCATGAGTGATTTCCAAAGAAGCTGAAGAACATTTGGTGGGGCTTTGATGCACCAGATATCTCTAACAAGTGTCAGGGGAAAAGGGGATGGAATGTCAGTAGATGTTGAACTGTCATGGAGGTCCTTAAAGAAAGCCTTGGCAACACTCCTGACCGAAAACTAGCCTTTTTTATCAAGTAACCAGATAAGTTTATCGGGTTTTGTTGTGTGTCTAACCTGAATACTCAGAATATCATTGATGATCGGGTCAAGAAACATGGATTGAAGAAAATGAACATTCCATTGACCATGTTGATCTGAATTGCCAACCCAGAGATCAGACACTGAATGCGGCATTTCCGCGAGGAGGGGACGAAAAACACAGTCTTACAGAATCAGGTCTGGCCTAACCCATCAATCAGTTCATATATTGATATTGTTCCCTGAGAGAATCTGCCAAAGCAGATGTTTATTCATTCCTGCTAGAGAGATGATATTGCCTCTCCAAGCGAATGAGGCTACAGATACTCGCTTGGATAATTGAGTCAAACTTCTGCCTGAGAAATAAATAGCTTTCATTTGTAAACTGTCGGTGTTTGCAGGCAATGAGAGAATCTACCAATATTCTTAGCCATGAGAGCCATATTTTTTGTTCTGGTAAGTTGATGTTGAGACCACCAAGAGCACGCGGTAACATTATTCTCTGTCAGGTGTAGGTATGCTTAGACTTCCTATCATTTGCACCATTCCACCATAAATCTCGAGCAAGGTTATCCAATTTAGTTGTGATCGAGACAGGAAGCATGAAGATTTGCATGATGTAAATGGGAATGGAGTTCAAAACAACTTTGATAAGAACAGTTCTGCCAGCTTGTGACGGGACTTTAGTTTTCCAACTAGAGAACTTATAGTGAACTTTGTATATTAGGAACTGAAAATCTGTGGCTTTCTTTTTTGAAAGTAACAGAGGGGAGCCCAGATATTTGTCCTTAGGGTTATACTTCTTCGATCTCAAAATTCTAAGAATCATCTTAGTATGTCTATTGTGTACATTGGAACTGAAGTAAACTGAAGTCTTGTCATAGTTGACAGCCTGATCTGAAGTCGTGGTATAGTTGAGAAAAATTTCATTGATGGAATGTGTTTTCTCTAAGGAGGCTCTACAGAAAATCATCAAATCATCTGCATAAAGCAAATGACTGATAGAGGGAGAGTTCTGGCGAATACGAATACCTTTGATAAGACCCTTACTATTAGCTTTAGCTAGTAAACGCAAAAAAACTTTCGCGACCAGAATAAAGAGGTACGGGGACAGATGATCGCCTTGTCTGAGGCCTCTGGATGGGATAATGGTGTCTAAAAGAGTCCCATTGAAAAAGACTTTGAGCGATGTGGTCGAGACACATTGCTCAATCATCCGAATCCATCCGCCAGAGAAGCCAAGTTGATTGAAAAAGAATCATTCGACTCTGCCATAAGCTTTGGTCATGTCAATCTTGATCTCCATCCAGCCTTTAAGAAAAACCCCTTGATTGTGTTCTTTTCAGCAATGTATGTCGAGAAAGAAAAAGAGGGGTATATAGTGGCAGACCCAGAATTTTAGTCAATGGGGTGAAATGACAAAATAATTATTAGTTGATAATAATAATTATCAAGGGCGGAACAATTTTTTTTTCCTACCCGAGCTAGTAAATACAAAAAAAAAATACAACTAAAAGTACATTACATATACCAAATTGAATCCAACATAATCCAATTTTAAGCCAAAATAAAGTCACAACATCGATAACCTTGGCAATGACAAATGAACTTAATAACAAGAATATGTAACTAAAATCACAAAATCATTAGAATAAGTATCTAGTTGACGCTTATAAATCTGAAATTTGTTAATATAATAAGATTCTAATATAATTTCATAGAAAAAAATGGTTTATGTGAGCCTCAAATTTTCTATGAGTTGGCTAATGGCATACATTTTCATTGATTTATATAGTTATTATTTTAGATATTAATTTCAAATAATTTCTTTATACCAGTTGTGAATAAACAATTCATTTTTTAATGTTTGCAATTACTAATAAAATTGCATTGAAAAAAAAATAGGCGAGCTCCAAGAGTATCGAACTCGAGTCGTTTACTAAAAATGTTAACTTTCAACCACTACACCAATAAAGATAAGTTGAAATGTTGAATAAATAATTAACATATTATATATTATATATTTTGTAAAGCTTAGTATTTACTAAAAATATTATGAAAGTTGAGCCCCTTAGTAGATCTGCCCCTTGGGGGTATCGATCAATTGTTCTAGTTCCAGTTCCAGTTGCAGTTGAAGTGTCAATATTCCTAGTACCATCAAGAGAATCAGTGACCACCACAAATGACCCATTGTCAGTGATCCACACTGAAACATCATCTTCTTCTAAAGCTATTGTGATAACATTCTACAGAAGAACACACCCCACAGATCAGTCATTTAGTATCTCATGCACACTGGTTTGCAAGTTGTACATAAAAAACTCGTGTTGCTCCAAAGAGATGGACTTTTGCCTTCAAAGTATCACATGAAAAACAAATCTGGAGATGTTTTTGGAACAAAGTTGTTGCTTGTCTGATTGCTCGTATATTTCTACAAATTCAAGTTGACAGATTATCTAAAACTTTTAAGGAAATGAACCTTGTTTCGATACTTTCGCTTTATAAGCAACATGCTAATACACCACATGAGTGCTTCATAGCATAACTATTTGTCATAGATTTTGCAATCAAATCATGGAAAACTGTTATGATGATACATCAAAATAGACCAATCATTCAGACCATACACGTGGTAGAGAACATCCATCGCAATGATCTGATGTCCCGTCTATTGGGCCAACTCGTAAAACCCAAGAAGGTTAAAGCTAATCGTAGAAGCCCAAACAAAACCTACTATAAGAAGATATAATCAAAACTCGAATCCAGGCCCGACACGAGTTCTCTCATAAAGAATATGAACGTTGCTAAAAAAAGAGTCATGGAGGGAGTTACGCCTCCACGGGCGCATCTCTATCAAGGAGGAGACTGTTACGAGAAACATTTCCTTTCGTTGGCACCTCACATGCTTAACACGCAGAGAATTAACCGCGACCATTATAAAAGGTAAAGGGAACATTCGACAAAGGTATGCAATTTTATCTGAGTTTTGTCCAGATTTACTTTATCCTTCAAACAGAGTTGCTGATTTAAGCATCGGAGTGCCTTCGACCATAAAAAGGTGGTCATTGGCAGTCTAACATCTGTTTTGCAGGTCAAACTCACAGGAGGACATGATTTGGTCGCATCCGTTTGGCGCCGTCCGTGGGGAACGACAAGTTTCCTTTCTAAAAAGAAGATCCACAGTGACGAAGTTCACCAAAATCTTATAAACAATCAACAAGTTGTCAGAACAAATGACACACCCTACAGATCCTCAACCCGGTGACGATAACAATAACTCTCCTATTGGAGACAATGTACCGCAAACAACTTGCGAACAAGACGCAACTCACATCATCAGGCCAATGGCACCTGACAATCAAGATCCACAACATGCAATAGCCCAAACAACCAAGACATTCGGTGACACTGGCACGGATCCTCGGGTAGACCTGCTCATGGTCCAGATGAACTACATGACTAAGATGCTAGAAAAACTCACCCACGAGCACATCCAGCCAGCTGATTCTATCCAGGCACCGCCCCAACAAAACTCCAACAACCAAACTCAAGGGAGTGGCGAAGTTTCAGCAGAACCCCAACAAGAAAACCTCGATAGCGATGAACTCTTCCAAGGCAAGACTCCACAGTGTGACAAAATGTTTGCTGAAATCCCGTTCAGAATCGGGCTCACTGATCCCAACGTATAGTATGAATTAGCCAAGCCGTCATTATCCGACGCCATCATGAAAACTCCCATGCCGAAAAAGTTCACTCCTCCAAAATTCGAAGTATATGATAGTACCACCGACCCAACAGATCACCTGAGACACTTCCACCACATGATGGCCCTGAAGGAGACCACGAAGTCGATCTTATGCAAAACATTTCTGACTAACCTCACCTCGACATCAATGAATTGGTTCAATAGCCTACCACCGAGGTCAATAGACTCTTTCTAGGCGTTAGCCACTACTTTTATCACCAGATTCATCAGAAGCCAGTGGATGAGGAAAGGGCCACACTACCTCTTCCATATCAAACAAAAGCCCGATTTGAGACAATATGAGAATACATCACTCATTTCACCAATGAATTGACGATGATCGATGGATGCAGCGACGACACAGCTGCCGCAACCTTCATCGCCGGACTGAAGAGATATCCATCTTTTGATGCTCTCAATCTGAAACCTCCAAAAGGCATGGCGGTCTTGTTGAAAACAACCTAAAAACACATGAGAAGATAAAAACAGCCAGGAGGAAAAATGACCAAGAAAGATAATCATTCAAGGAAACGAAAGAAAAGGGAAGAGAAAAAATGAGATGACGATCACGGGAGAGGCATCGAAATGGCGGAAGAACCGATTCAAATCAGCAAGAGTCCGAGAAGCTGTAATCAGCACTGCCCCAACATGAACGAGTAACAAGCGTGATAAAAAAGACATACAAACCATATATAACCTTGAAAACGAGTCAAGCCAATATACAAAAGCACATAACAAAATGTGATGGCACCAACTGACCACTCAGGATGAGAGGAGATGATATTCACACAATTATTACATAATATATCCGTTAATTTATATATATTAGTGTTTCGATTATTATATTTTATAGTAATTATTTCGTTTTCATGTCTTTATAGGATTTGAGTGTGAACAATGAAATCGTATTAAGGCGACAATTTAAGGAATGACAATTGGTCGATTCTAGCGGTGGTACAAAGTAGAAAGTCACATATCTAAACCCTTAAACCCAAAACCAAGCCCATAACTTAAACCCAAAACCTAACCCATAAACCCAAACCCAATGCCAAGCCCAAGCAAACCAAAAGAATATTCTCCCAATTATCCCTTGATTTAACTTATCCCTCGATTCTAGCGGTGGAACAAAGTAGAGAATCACATATCTAAACCCTTAAACCCAAAACCAAGCCCATAACTTAAACCCAAAACCTAACCCATAAACCCAATGCCAAGCCCAAGCAAACCCAAAGAATATTCTCCTAATTATCCCTTGATTTTACCTTGATTCACTCCATGAATCATCCATTTATCTCATCTCTATTCATTTTGATCATTCTCTATAAATACAAGAGAAAATGGTGAGAAAATGGGAGAAGAGAAGGGAAAAGAAAATATTACAGAAAATTAAAGCATCTTTCTCACACAGTGATTCTCATCACCATCACCACCTCCCACCGCCACTACCCACCACGAAACAGGGGCGTGACAACCTTGTCTCGCTTCACCTCGCCACCACCGAGCTCCGCCACCGTCCCACCACCACCACCATCATCCGAACACCGCTACCGCCACGAAACAGGGGCGTGACAACCCTGTTTCGCGTCAAACCTTCATCTCGCCACCGAGCACCACACAGACTGTCCCTCCTCCATCGTCCCTGTCCAACAACCAAGCACTGAGCATCGCGAGCCACCATCATCGCCGCGAAACAGAGCCACCATCATCACCGCGACTCTATTCCGCCTCGCGACAGAGCCAGATAGACCGTCCGAGCAGCCATCACCGCCCTCTTTTCGTCTCGGCCTCCTCCCTGTCTCCCTCTCTCATGGTCACCATCGCAAGCGGCCATCACCCGAGCACCACCACTGCCACAGGAGCAGAAATAGGGGAGTCCTCACATCTCTCTCTCTGTTTTTTTGTGTGTTCTCATTACATCTCTCTCTCTGTTCTTCCATCCCTCTCTCTTTTGCAGGTTCCGGAGCAAGTTGGAGGATGAAGGAGCTCGCCATGACGCGCAGAGGGCGCTGCTTTTCTAGCGGGAAATAACTGAATATCAAACAATTTGGTTATTGGCACCCCGAGCATCTCTCTGTACCACCACAGTGCATTTGCAACCATTTTTTCTCGGGATTTGTGTTCGGACCACCTGCTGATCTGCTGAGTACCACCACATCGAGTTTGCGACAAACCAAAGGGGTTGCATAATTCATTTTAATTTATTTTACTGACTTAAATGCTTAATTGATAAACAATTTATTTCTGAAAATTGATAAATTGCTTTCACCTTTCATATTCGATTACAAAATTGATATGTTTGGTAGTTAGATTAACATTTTATCAATCTTCAAAGCATGTGCTAAAAAGTATTAAGCTTAGACTTTGATTAAGTGTGCCTTAAAAAGACACTTAATGCTTGGTAAGAGTGTATTTGCTTGAAATAAATTGTTCACGTTTGATAGAAACTGAAAATGGATGGAATTGAATTTTAATGATCACATCTTCGGTGTAAGCAAGGGATCCTCATCCCTAAAGCTTCTCGTTTATATTTTCAGAAATTTAGATTTAAATATTTTTTCTAACTCATCGGTAAGTTCAAACCCCACAAAATCCATATTTTCCTTTTATTTTTATTTTTCTTATTTTTAATTTATTTTTAGTTTAGTTTTAAAAATACTGTAACCCCATTTTCCTCCAAATTAGTTTAATTAAATTATTAAATTCAATTGCATCTACTTTTCTCGCGGGATCGACCCGTACTTGCCGTTGTCTACCAGTTAGACACCGTGCACTTGCGGTTATTACAAGTGGGTCAAATTAGCCTATTTATTTAGGTCGGTTAAGTCCACAACAAGTTTTTGGCACCGTTGCCGGGGAAGGTAGCGGTGTAATTGAATTTAAGATTTATTTTCACTAATTTAAAAAAAATCAGAAAAAAAAATTTTATTTTTATTTTATTAAGTTCTTTTACACTCATTTTGTGTTTGATTTTGCAGAATACACGCTTCTCGAGAAAATTGGACGATCCTGCAAACATCAAGCAAAGTTTTTTTTTTTAATTTTGTGAGGAGAGTTTTAATTTTATTTTCACCTCGTTTTACGAGTGTGTGGTGTAATAATATTTAAACTCTACTGTTTTTCATTTTGTTTAATCACAAAAAAAAAAAAACTCAAAATTTTCTAAGTCAAAAGAAATTATAGGGAAACAATTTTAATTGTTACCCAATAATTTTTTTTTATGATTTAGAAATCCGACTTCTATGACCAAGACCAGTAAATTTATTTGCATGTGCTTGTGTGTTGAGTGAAACGGATAAAAAGAAGTCGGACAATTTTTTTATTGTGCTAACTTTTTGTGCAGAACGGAATACGCACACTGTAAGTATTTCTATCACACGCAATGTATTAGCGACCGGGTGCTTTGTGTAATTGTTTCAAATTGTGTGATTGGTTGTTTAATTACTGTAATTGTGGATGCTAAACTTTAGTAATTCATAATAAGCAGACCCAGCTTCTAAATAGAAACTGGTGGGACTTGATATCCCCACCTCATCACTCCAGTTGTGTGCAACCAATAGCCAAACATAACTAAAATCAGTTAGCAAGTTAGATATAGCCATCTTTTAGGTACGGTGTTCATAGGAAATAATTGTCCATAAAGATTACATAAGAAATAATTGTCCCCCAAAGATAAAAAGATAATTGATCTAAAAACGTTGATTGCTTAGGGAGGCATGTTTCTTGTGCATTTATTGGTTGTTGATTGCGTATAAGTCAGTGTATATTTTTAGAGTTAGTGATTTTAAAAAAAAATGAACACAAGGGATTATCCATCTTGGTTTCCTGAGCAAGTCAATGCATTTAATGACATGCGACGACCTGATTATGATCCATACTTAGATTATTACAACCCAGGTTTAGCCTATCATCCTGACTTCTCATGGGCTCGTGGTCAGTACCATGAAGGCCCTCTAGACACTCCTCAGACTCCTCAAGCTTTCATTCCTGATAATGAGTCTCAATTTTATCAAGTTGTTCTTCCATCCAACACATCAAGGTTAGAGGATATCTTGAACCTTTTTATAGAGGGAACAGGAGAAATGCTTGAGCAAAATTCTCAGGATATCAAAGAATTGACAGTTATTTATCAACAAAACTCCCAAGCTATTCGGAAACTTGAGATGACTGTGAGTCAAATAGCTGAGTCACTTCCTGAGATAGAGTCAGAAAAATTCCCTAGCCAACCTATTTCCAACCCAAATGGTCAATTTGAAATTAGTGGCACATCTGAGCCGGACGGTGAAGATGTCCAATCCATTACTACCCTTAGGAGTGGAAAACTGGTTGACAATCAGGTAGGAATGCCTGACATAAGTGTTATCCTCACCCAATTTTACACAGGTTGCATCCTCCTCTCATAAGAAGGCTGATAAAGCCTCATTTATTGATGAATCTGTAGATTCTGAGACACTACAGACATCTCCTTCCCATGTTGACTCATTAGACATATGCCTTCCTAGTGACTCATGCATAGAATCAAACTGTGAACATTCTTTAGAGTTTCCCCTTGACTGTTTTCATGATACACATGACCATTTAGAGACTTGTTTGACTCATTTTCGTTTAGACTTTGATGTTGATGATTCCATTAGGAAAGTCAATGATTTGCTTGACTCAGTCCCCATTGTGGATCCTAGTTATAAATGGAAGTCTAAAGTGGAGCCTCTTCCTCTCAGTGAGTCAAAACTAGTCCCATCAGTTGAGCCACCTGAGCTTGACCTTAACCAATTACCTGACACCCTCAGGTATGCGTTTTCAGGTATTGATGATACTTTGCCTGTTATTATTTCATCTATATTGAATTCAAAACAAGTTTTACCAAAGAAGTCGAGAGAGATATCTAGTAAGAGAGTGCAATCCATAAGTAGTGTCAACTCTAGGGTTGGGTGTGTTGTTGAGCTATCCAGCCCAACATTTTTGTGTGATTCATGTGATGAGCCTGTACCACCTGATATATCTATAGTTACATCTACTTGCATCACATTTCCATTGACCAGGGCTAATTATGTGGATCCCATGTTCCTGAGTGAGGATTTCAATTTTCACATCAGGAATTTTCACCATCCTGATGTGAAAATTATCCAATCTTCTTATTTGGAACCAGACTTAGGATGTTCCATTTTAGGAGTAAGGGAGGATCCTTTGTTGCATATCACTACTTGCAACCCATTCATGTTTAAGATCCCTACTGACTTCCAAGGAATGCGAGCTTCTTTACAATTTCTAGATGATTTTAGATGGTGTCCTTGCAACTTTTGGGATGTGTTAGTATATCTTGTGTCGCATGTGGTTGCTAATTTTTAGTGGACTGATCCTCAACTGTTCATGTTGTTGATATACGACCACGGACTAAGTGTTTGTCATGTTCTTCCTCTCCACTTTTCGATACACCATTTTTTATGAAGAATATTTGTCGGGCTGATGACGTTAAACCAAACGCTACTGGGAGGCAGCCCAACTTTTGTTGTAAGAGTGCATGTTGAGTGTGTATTTTATCTATTTCTATTTAACTAATCCACAATTCTTTTGTCTCTGAGCTCTCATCGGTGGATTACTTGTGGAAATTGGTAAAATCTTCACCGCGGTAATACTGTTCTAACCTCCTCTCATGTACTTATTTCATTCATTTGTCAGAATTATTTTGTTAAACATTGAGGACAATGTTTGGATTAGGTTTGGGGGTAGGGTTCATGAGTCGGTGAATTTTTCGTAGTATTTTTTTTTTATCTTTAAAAATAATAATTATAATAAAAATAATTGTGCTTTTCTGTCAAGAAAACTTGGTCTTTTGCGATTATGAAAATGGATTTTTAATGTTTTATGCGCAAGAAAATGCAAGCCAACTTGACATATTGGTATATTGATAAAGACTGAAAGTTTAGTATGATCCTTAAGTTAGATCTAGTTCATAAGATTTTTCAACTCGATTATCTTTGAACCATGAGTCATGTTAGCATAACTTGAAGTTGATGAGTGAAGTATATACTAGAAAACCTTAGAATAATAGTGGAGACTTAACCGTAAAAGTTTTGAACCTTTCTATTTTTTCTAAGGGTTATACATAAACTCTGATTTTTCTTGAGTCCGTATTATCTCGTTGATGATCTCATTTTTCTCATTTTTCTGATCAATTGCTTTGGGAATGACATCAAAATTGAATTATTACAGTAGGACTTCTTGGCTTATTCAATTGAGATGTCATAATACTGACCCGAACTTAGGAAATTATCTAGGCATTTTTTTCTTTAGACCATTAACTAGCATTTTAACTTACCCATAACATTTACCTTTTTATAGCCTTTTGAGCCTTAGAATAATTTTTATTTGTTAACCCATTAACCTCTACCCAACTTTTTTGGGAATGTGTATGGATGAATATACTTGGTGTAAAAAGGGCATTAAAGAGCAAAATATGAGATATTTCATAAATCCTCTATGAAAAAAAAAAAAAAAAAGCAGAAGAAGAATGTCAACGAGGATAAAGACGTGAGAATGAAGAAAAAATTGATGGTGCGCAACATTGGTTTATTCTTGACAGCCATAATTGTTCGTGAATGGGTGTATACATTCCTACTAATTTTTGTTAGAATCTTTTGACATTTCTTATTAACCATTACCCAAGCCCCGTTACAACCCAACAAAGTCCTAGTTGATCTTAGGTAAAGGTTGGTTCCGTAGATGTGGAGATTTAATAACCAAGACCTATGGTGTTTGATTCAACATTCCCAAAAGTAATTGATATTCCTGTCCATGAGATCATGTTCATTCCATTCTTGAAAAGTCCGTTCTTCATATTATTATATGTGAGATTATTGTTTTCTATTATTTACTCTTTTCTTCACATATAAACTGAGTGAAAAACCAAATCTCTGAGTGTTTTATTGTGATTGACATGAGAGGTTTGAAGTCAAAGCAAACTTTCTATAGGAGATTTAGTCATTATTTTACTTTGAAATGAAAAGTTATGTTGATAGTGTTTTTCACACATACAATTGAGTTGAGGATGATTGTGAATTTTTTCTAACCTTTGGAGAATATTAAATTATTTGGAGATTTGTTGATACACTAAAATGACACTACACCAAAAATACCCATTAGCAACGGTTTTAAACCGTGGGGGTAACCCATTGTCACGGCTTAGAGCCGTGGGCTATAGAGGCGTCGCTAAATCCCCAGTAACGGCTAAAAACCGTGGCAAAAATATTAGCAACGGTTTTATCTCGAGGACGGTTGATGATTTAGCCACGGTTATAAACCGTTGCAACAATCTTAGCCACGGTTCTAAGCCGTGGCCAGGAGTAGCAACGACTTAAAACCGTTGCAATAGCTTTAGCAACGGTTTTAAGCCGTGGCCAGTACTAGCCACGGTTATAAGCCGTGGCAAGGTAGCCACGGTTTTTAGCCGTTGCAATAATTAGCCACGGTTTTAAGCCGTGGCAAAATTTTTTTTTTTTTGGTCACGGTGTTAAGCCAATGCAGTTCTACTGACAGTGATGCAATACAGGCAATGAAGAGAAATTACAGACTGAAGAACTTGTAATTGTAATTCTGAATTGATGATAGTAAATGGAATGGATTGTATTCAATAAGAAAGCTAATTCGAGATAGCTAATCTCTTGTAGAGCAAATGCTCAAGTGTACAATTTTCTTACAAATCAAATGAATCCCTTTTTCTCTCTTATGCTCTCTTATTTATAGTACTACATTTATTGACAACTAATCTAACATAAATCCTTCCTAAACAACATTACATGTAACAACATAGCACTCTGCAACATATAGCAACCTGCTCCCTTTAGTAACAACACTTGTGTTAGCAGCCTGCATTCCATTCATGCACAAAAGAGATGAGGGTGACAATATGAGAGGACAATATTTCCATGTTTGATATCTCACACCAGTAATAAGAATTGTTTTCGTACAAGATGCTTAATTACTCTAAGTATAGGAAGCATTCAGGATACGATCACATAGAAGATAAGTACCCCATATATCACACACAAAATTTTATATGCTCATACAACAAAATATTTGACATTCCCGCGATACATAATGTACACACAGTTTCAAGTCCTACACATCAAGTGCATACATAATGTACTTGCAATAAAACAAGTCCTATGGTTGAGCCTACTAGTTTCCATGGGACAACGATCTCAGAAAACTAAGATATACATTCTCGAAACAGAACACATAAATATCAGAAAACAAGTCATATACCCAATCAAAATGAACCCTAACATCCAATCAGATCTAACAAGCCAAAACCCATGAAAAATAACGAATACCCATTACGAACAATTATGATTTTTCAAACCCCACTTCAGTATAAAACGATTTCATTCAACTCTACATATCAAATCAGATCAGAAACTAGATGATAAATGTTAAAACCAACTATAAAACAGAAAACTAACACAACAAAAAGAGAACAGTGAGAGATAGAAGGAAAAACCCATATCAAGAATCGAAAATGAACTCACTTGAGAACCATTGTGGCTAATCTTCTCTTCTCCTCTACAGTACTGAATTGAAATCACTTGCTATCTTCCATTGACTCTCTCTGAAGCTCTCTCAAGCTCCTCGATCTCTCCTCTGCGCCAAACCTCTCTCTGACTCTGATTTAGGTCGAAATTTTTTTCGCAATGACCGCGCAAACTGATTTAGGTCGAAATAGCAAATTCTTTTTCGCCAATTTTTCGCAATGACAGCGCCAAAATTTTTCCCCAATTTTTTTTGTCAAAGCGCGAAACCCATTTTCGCCAGAGCGTGAAATCCACTCTCCAAATCACTCGCAAGAGCGCGGCACGTGCAAAACGGTTTTGTTTAGCAACGATTTTTTGCCGTGGCCAAATTTTTTTTTAGCCACGGTTTTAAACCGTTGGCCGTTATAGCCACGGTTTTAAACCGTTGGCCATTATAGCCACGGTTTTTAGCCGTGGCAAATAAACCAACGGCTTAGAGCCGTGGCCACCTCCCCGTAGCTAAACAGGCCTTTTGGTGTAGTGTGACACTGTTGGTTTCTTGCATTTCTTGAAGTTTTAAAATGAACAATGTTTGACCAAGTTTTGTTGAGTTAGTAATGTTTGTGGGTAACATTTTCTGGAAACCCTCAAGAGACTATAACTCGTCCCCTAGAGGTAATCTAGGGGTTCAAAGCCTTGTTGCACGTTTAAGGTAAGTGCAACCGATGATTCCTGCGAAAGTGAGTTAGAATTTTATTTTTATTGTTTTGCTCGAGGACTAGCAAAATATAGGTTTAGGGGTATTTGATATTCACATAATTATTACATAATATATCCCTTAATTTAGATATGTTAGTGTTTCAATTATTATATTTTATAGTAATTATTTCGTTTTCATGTCTTTGTAGGAATTTGAGCGTGAACGATGAAATCGTATTAAGGCGACTATTTAAGGAATGACAATTTGTCGATTCTAGCGGTGGTACAAAGTAGAGAATCACGTATCTAAACCCTTAAACCCAAAACCAAGCCCATAACTTAAACCCAAAACCTAACCCATAAACCCAAACCCAATGCCAAGCCCAAGCAAACCCAAAGACTATTCTCCCAATTATCCCTTGATTTTACCTTGATTCACTCCATGAATCATTCCTTTATCTCATCTCTATTCATTTTGATCATTCTCTATAAATACAAGAGAAAATGGTGAGAAAAGGGGAGAAGATAAGGGAAAAGAAAATATTACAGAAAATTAAAGCCTCTTTCTCACACAGTGATTCTCATCACCATCACCACCTCTCACCGCCACTACCCACCACGAAACAGGGGCGTGACAACCCTGTCTCGCTTCACCTCGCCACCACCGAGCTCTGCCACCATCATCCGAACACCGCTATCGCCACCGCCACGAAACAGGGGCGTGACAACCCTGTTTCGTGTCAAACCTTCATCTCGCCACCGAGCACCACACAAACTATCCCTCCGCCACCGTCCCTGTCCAACAACCAAGCACCGAGCATCGCGAGCCACCATCATCACCGCGACTCTGTTCCGCCTCGCGACAGAGCCAGACAGACCGTCCGAGCAACCATCACCACCCTCTCTTCGTCTCGGCCATCCTCCCTGTCTCCCTCTCTCACGGTCACCATCGCAAGTGGCTATCACCCGAGCACCACCACTGCCACAGGAGCAGAAACAGGGGAGTCCTCGCATCTCTCTCTCTATTTTTTTTTTGTGTTCTCATTGCATCCCTCTCTTTGTTCTTCCATCCCTCTCTCTTTTGCAGGTTCCGGAGCAGGTTGGAGGACGAAGGAGCTCGCGAGGAGCAGAAATGAGGCACCGCGAGCGGCGCTGCTCGCTGGAGACAACGTGCAGATGGCGCTGCTTTTCTGGCGGGAAATAACTGAATTTCAAACAATTTGGTTATTGGCACCCCGAGCATTTCTCTGTACCACCACAGTACATTTGCAACCATTTTTCTCGGGATTTGTGTTCGAATCACCTGCTGATCTGCTGAGTACCACCACATCGAGTTTGCGACAAACCAAAGGGGTTGCATAATTCATTTTAATTTATTTTACTGACTTAAATGCTTAATTGATAAACAATTTATTTCTGAAAATTGATAAATTGATTTCACCTTTCATGTTCGATTAAAAAATTGATATGTTTGGTAGTTAGATTAACATTTTATCAATATTCAAAGCATGTGCTAAAAAGTATTAAGCTTAGACTTCGATTAAGTGTGCATTAAAAAGACACTTAATGTTTGGTAAAAGTGTATTTGATTGAAATAAATTGTTCATGTTTGATAGAAACTGAAAATGGATGGAATTGAATTTTAATGATCACATCTTCGGTGTAAGCAAGGGATCCTCATCCCTAAAGCTTCTCGTTTATAATTTCAGTAATTTAGATTTAAATATTTTTGCTAACTCATCGGTAAGTCCAAACCCCACAAAATCCATCTTTTTCTTTTATTTTTCTTATTTTTAATTTATTTTTAGTTTAGTTTTAAAAATATTGTAACCCCATTTTCCTCCAAATTATTTTAATTAAATTATTAAATTCAATTGCATCTACTTTCCTCGTGGGATCGACCCGTACTTGCCGTTGTCTACCAGTTAGACACCGTGCATTTGCGGTTATTACAAGTGGGTCAAATTAGCCTATTTATTTAGGTCGGTTAAGCCTGCAACAGAGACCCGAATGGAAGAGAAAAAAACAAATATCGTTCCTTCCATATAGACCATGGGTACGATACCGAACACTACTACAATATAAAAGATGAAATCAAGCATTGGGTTCAGAAATGACAACTCGACGAGTTCATCGGAATGCCAGACAAACAACTCAAATGAAAGGAAAAAACAGATACCACTAACAGGATCAAAAGAACAACCCAGAGAATTCATATACGCCCTACACTACATGGCCGGAGGAAACAAAACAATCCACCCAACATAAAAAGTAGCCAGAAATATCTCCCACTCGAGCTGATTTATATCAAAATAGGAGTACTAATGAAACCAAACAGGCCATTTTACCAATGCATAGAACATGGAAAAGTTTGCGCCAGTCAACTAACACGATACGAGGACCCTACCAACAGATGCAAGCTTGACCCGAATTACCAATGACAAAATTTACACAACGGACTCGACCAAACCTTGGCAGTTGATGCCAAACACGAAGCTAACATAAGCATGATTGGACAATTCGGTGCTGATGGGAGCATGATTGGACAGTTTGGTACTAACGTGAGCATGATTGGATAGTTTGGCACTGATGTATGATCGAACAAATCAACACTACTTAAAAAAACACCCCGAGTCTGTTAGCTACGATAACATATACGACGAACGAGCAAAACATAACCCATAGGAAATACGTCGATTAAAGACGTACGAGACAAGGCAACAAAATACCAATCTTTAATACGAGGATCGACATCAACCAAGCCAAGAAAAACAAAGCAAATCGCTCTCCAATACAACATAAATGCTTCAGAAAAACAACAGTTAGGGTTGGTCAGAGCATTCGAAAGAAAATATCAATAAAATTACATATTCGGAATACCCATCTTATGTGTGGACGACAAGATAAACATGTCAAAAATTATCCACATAGAGCAATCAGCATACCAAGCCAAGAGAAATCAGGACAAAAATCAGATGTATATAATGAAAACTCCTAGTCTGATCAACTATGAAGTAAAAGTTGCACAAATGATTCAACTTAACACGGGAAACTTCGAGTCGACTGAGACGTCGAGCCAATGAAGTAAAAGTTGGATGAACGAGTCAACTTAACACAGAAAACTTCTACTCGACTGAGACGTTGAACCAACGAAGTAAAAGTTGGAAGAATGAGTCAACTTAACACAAAAAACTTCAAGTCGACTGAGACGTCAAACCAACGAAGTAAAAGTTGGACGGATGAGTCAACTTAACACAGAAAACTTCGAGTCGACTATGACGTCGAACCAATGAAGTAAAAGTTGGACGAACGAGTCCACTTAACACAGAAAACTTCGAGTCGACCGATGCGTCGAGCTAACAAAGTAAAAGTTGAACGAACGAGTCAACTTAACACAGAAAACTTCGAGTCGATTGAGACGTCGAACCAACGAAGTAAAAGTTGGATGAACGAATCAACTTTACACAGAAAACTTCGAGTCAACTGAGACGTCAAGCCAACGAAGTAAAAGTTGGACGAACGAGTCAACTTAACACAGAAAACTTCGAATCGACTAAGACGTCGAACCAATGAAGTAAAAGTTGGACGAACGAATCAACTTAACACATAAAACTTCGAGTTGACTAATGCATCAAACTAATGAAGTAAAAATTGAACGAACGAGTCAACGTAATACAAAAAACTTCGAGTCGACGGATACGTTGAACCAATGAAGTAAAAGTTGGCCAAACAAACCAAGTTAAGTAGAAAACAACTTCGGATTGACCAGTATGTCAAGCCGACGAAGTAAAAGTTGGAAAAACATATCAACTTTAGAAAACATCAAGTCGAACAATCGAAGTCAAATTGAAGGAACAAATTAACATGATTCAAGGAGCTACGGATAGACTAAACCAACAAGGTAAAGATCGAGACAAGAAATCAATTTCTTCACTCAAGCTCCAACGCATCAAGAAGGATAAAGTCAACCCATCCCTAAACAATTAATGGGCCAAATCGTGAAAGTAGCCATAAAATTTTTTTTAAAGTAAAAGCCCGATATGACTACTACTGGACTAAAAAGGAGCAAACAACACACAACGAGTTGACAAGAGAAACTGCGAAAACATGCGATACCTAAAACGAAGCTATTTTTTGTTATGTTACATCCGGAGAAGAAGATGAAGGAGTATGAGAAGAAATAGAGGCAACCACAGGATCATCAAGGATCACCTCATTTACGGAGAAGGCAAATGTCTCTCTTCAGAAGGGGAGGAAGCAATGGCTCTTCAACCACTGGGGCAGTTTCTTCACCGTCATCATCTTCGAAAGCTTGATCAACCAAGTGGCGGTACCTAGATAAATCCACACCGACCCCTAGATATAATCAAGAAGCTCAACCCGCCCATCAACAACTTGCTTCTAATCTTCAATTTCGACAATGTGGAGCCTGTCCTTGGCAGTAGCAAGTTCATTTGGTGCCGCAGCAAGCCGTCCCTTGGCGATGGTAAGCATAACGAAAGTATCTTCCTTGACCTCATCGAGCGCAACCGCCAAGTGTTCCACCCGCCTCTTAGCAATATCGTGACTAACAGATTGTTCAATCTTAGAACAAGAAGCCTCATCATAAGCTTCCTTCTCGGCGGATAACTCCTTCTCCACAGCACGTAAACGAGCACAATCCCATCCAACTTGGCTTTCAAGGACTCAAGCCCAACAGCAGATTTATCCCGCATACTTTTCACCTCGATCAACGAAGTCTGAGCAGCCCTGGCAATTTTCTACGATTCTGTGCATTGCGCTCTCAACACGTCGATCGAATTTGGAAATAACATGAGAAAACACCAGCAACAGTGTTGCCAACCTTATCTCCAAAGAAACCACTTGATCATGACTGGCTCGATACACCGAGCCCATCATCCCTGCATAGGCGAGATGATTCATCCCGTTCATTATCTGCTCAAGACCGTAATCAAGGTGATCACATGGATCCAATACGGGCATCGAAGTTCTTTCCACTGATCGCCCGTGCCATTCATTTATTAACTTGTGCGCACCATCTTGCACGTCAAGCCGAGTAAACCAGCAAAACTTGTCGTCTGACTTGATACATATATCTTTTGGACTAAGCTCAGTCCAGGCAACTTGTGGATGAAGAACACGATGAACCACCCCCAATACCCAGAAGGGCAGAAAGAACAACAGTTACAAGTTACAACGGAAAAATCATTTTTGCCCTCCCGACGAGGAGCAACCATAACAGGAACGGGACTAGTAGTGTCGGCGGAGGAAAGTCTAGACGGGCAGGACGAGAAACTAAGAATCTGGTTGCATTACTGCCGTTAATAGAAGGAGAAGGATGAGAATGAACCTCGAAACTCTGACCACCGCCAACAACCTCTTTAGACTGCTCCACTGCCAACTGAAGCATTTTATCATCAATAGCCCAGGGATCATTATTGGACCATTCAGCAACGCCCGAAACACCATAGGCGAAAATAAATATCTTTTTATTATCATCCAACGGACGAGTAGTCTCTTTCACGCTCATCTCCAACACCAGCCTCATCTCCTCAGCCTCCTCGAGAGACTCACAATACTCTTTTACGACATCTTTGCATAAAGGACTTGGACGAAAGGTAGTTTCTGTAACATCCTGATCGGAACTCGGATGAGATGCAGTCCGAGCAGAACCACGAGTATAAATTCGTTTCTTCCTCGAAACTCGACTAGGATTTACCGATAATCGCCTTGATGGACTAATGGGCCTCGCAAGCTTCCTCTTTCTGGAAGTCGAAACTCGACATTAACAGGAGCATCGAGATCTGTAGCACGCCTGTCCAAACTCACTTTCCAATCAATGCTAACACCACTAACACCAACACGAGTAGCACGAGCAACAATATCCTCAGCACGGGATTCAGTAAGCAAGAGCCGCTCCGCTTCTTTCATGGTGTACAAACCACTACGATTCAGGATGTCCTCAGAGAAAAATGCCTCCACGGGAAACTGGGAAAGCTTCAAGAATTGGTCACTGATTATCTGCTCCTTCGCAGTTAATTGAAAATTCTTCCGTTTGTAGGGAACTCGGAATGATAAAAAAATCAAACGACCTTGCAGTTGGAAGTAACCAGAATTAACAAAAGCATAACACCAAGACCTTGACCAATCACGAATGTCATCGTTAAGCATCACGAAACAAACAGGAAAACAGAGGAAACATATATCCTTGGTCATCATCAGACCAACCACCGAATGCAGAACCCTCACAGTCAAAGGAATGTCGGACAGAATAGCCCTTGCGTAAAAAGAAACCATTACTCTCCAACCATTAAGACCCATTTGAGTAGGAGGAATGCCCAAAAAGTCCAGATACTCCCAAAACAACTCTAGAACTGGGAACCAAAGGCCAGAGGAAAACATGCACAGATATAGCGTGATGTACCCAGACCTTGGACGACAAGGATTGTTGTTCTGTTTAGGCAAGATATCTCAAGGTCGGGCAACAGATTGTAGTCAGAACGAAGCCTATCCAGCGTCGCCTAATAAGCTTTCTTGGGAGAAAAATGAGCCTCACAAATAGCTAATGACTTAGCGCTTAATTTATCGCCAACAGACATCGTTAAGGAACAGAAAAGCAAAGAGAACGAATAAAGCAAGGGAAGAAACGAACCCTAATTTCAAAAATAACGTAAAGAGGGAAAACATACCCGTCACATTCCCTTTTATAGAGTCAAGCAACGAAGGGACTGCTCATAAGACATCATGTGAGATATGATGGCTACACGAAATCCCAAAAATGTGCACAAAAATGAACGGACAAACAAATAATCGAGACACCAACCCACAAAAAGTTACTGACAACATTAAATACAAGGCAATGATAGAATTGAAAGACAAACCGTCATGAAGTTAGTGGTCACGTTAGCATACCCACAAACTAAGGGGGGAGTAGCTGATGGTACATCAAAATAGACTGATCATCGCGGCCATATACATGGCAGAGAACATCCATCGCAAGGATCTGATGTCCCATCTATTGGGCCAGCTCGTAAAACTCAAGAAGCTTAAAGCAACCGTAAAGGCTCAGACAATGCCTACTATAAGAAGTATAATAAAAGCCCGAATAAGTTAAAGCCAAAATCCAGGCCCGACACGAGCTCTCTCATAAATAAGAGGAATGTTGCACAAAAAAGAGTCGTGGAGGGAGTTACGCTTCCACAGACGCATCTCCATCAAGGAGGAGACTGTTATGAGAAACATCTCCTTTCGTTGCGCCTCACATGCTATAAGTCACGCAGAGAGTTAACTGCGACCATTATAAAAGGTTAACGGAATATTCGACAAAGGTATGCAACTTTAACTAAGTTTTGTCCATATTTACTTTCTCCTTCAAACAAAGTTGTTGACTTAAGCATCGGAGTACCTTCGGCCACCAAAAAGGTGGTCCTTAGTAGTCTAACATCTGTTTTGCAGGTCAAATTCACAAGAGGACAGGATTTGGACTCATCATATTCTTTGTCCATTCGTTGTTAATTAAGATTTGGAAAAAGAAAAGCATGTTCATCATCATGATAACGTCAATCAATCACGGTTTACACCTAAAACAGATGCCCAAGTCCAAAGATATTGATTTTGTACATGAGGATTGTTTAAGGCTACTGCTAAATAACACTACTACTTATACTGATGGACACCACCACCGACCCTTTTTTTTGTTGGATTTACTGAAGGACACCACCACTATATAAAGAGGAAAAAAAACCCTTAACCCCCATCTTCTCCTATATCCTTTTCATATCCAACCACCGCCTCCTCGTCCCCTTCACCCAACCACCTCTCCCCCTCCTCCTCTTCGCTCCACCACCTTGCCACCCACCGCCACCTCTCTTTCTCCTCCCTTTCACCCCACCACCTTTCCTCCTCCTCCTCCTCCTCCTCTTCCCCTTCACTCCACCACCTCGCCACCCACTGCCACCTCTCCTCCTCCTCCCCTTCACCCCACCACCTTGCCACCCACCACCACCATTCCTCCTTCTCCCCTTTACCCCACCACCTTACCACCCACTGCCACCTCTCCTCCTCCCCTTCACCCCACCAACTCTCACCCTCCTCCCGTTCACCCCACCACTTCTCCTCCTCCTCCCCTTTCACCCCACCATCTAGCCACCCACCGCCACTTCTCCTCCTCCTCCCCTTCACCCCACCACTTCTTCTCCTTCTTTTTTTTGCCCCATTTTTTTCATTCACCCTCGCGATAGTACCGGTGAGTGTGGGTACTCTCGCCAGAACCTCCGTGAGGGCAACAAAATTTGTCGATGGTGCAGCAAGAATAGAGTTACCGCCTAAGTTTGTAAAAAGTGTGCGAGGTGCACTCAGATTTCTCCACTCACAGGTGCCACAAGAACACAGCTACCGCCTAAGTTGTAAAAAAAATGGAAAAAAACATGAGGCACTATTTTTGAGTGTCGATGTTGAGGAGGACGAGATGCTCATATGTTGATCTTGTTAGCCAATTGTAATTATTGATCTTGTTGATTCGAGATGCCCATATGTTTAGTTTGTATATATAAGAATTTTGGGATTCTGGTTATATAATGCCATTAGGAATTTTGTGAGTATTTGTAATTGAATTTTCATTGCTTATAATATTTGCATGCATAGTATATAAAACACAAAAAAAAACTACGATAAAAAAACACAACAATAACACTCCCATTTGCAAATTCGCTTCGCAAAATATTTTTTCTTTTCCTTCAAATTCAACAAATAAAATTATGCATTTAATTCGTGCTCAAGACTTCAGTTACCAGAATGAATAAAAAAGGTAAAGGGGGTCTCTCTGTTTAAGACCTCTCGAGGATTTGAAAAGAACCTTTGTAAGTGCCTTGAAACATAATCGAGTAGTAATAGTTTGTACACAAACGCAACAGCCTACGCGCGCTATACACAACAAGTTGCAGTGGCTACCGTGACACTAATAAAGTAAATTTCAGCGGATCATGTACACTTGTCCAAAATGCCTACAAAAAACCATATGCAGCGATAAATGCGAGCATAGGACAATGCATCGCACCAACCACTGCGGTTTGGGCAAAAACCAAACACTGGTTTTCTATCAAAATGCAACGGATGTTGCAAACATCTGTACTCCACTCGCAGCGGCCAATGCGTCTGAACAGAAACCATACTTTGTCCATTTTTTTTTGTATTTGACTATTTTTTTATAGGTCTTATGGGATTGATACAATATTGACATATTTGATTTATTGCTAAACTCCACTTATGAACACCGCAACTTGAGATGGTCAAAAGTGATGTTTAACAATAAATCAAATATGTAATTACTGTAACAAACCCATAGAAATTACTCGACCGTGGCCAAACTCATAAATTCTGAGGGGGAGGGGAGAAAAGAAGGAGATAGGAGAAGATAAGAAGAAGAAAATCAAAGAAAAAACATAGAAGATAATAAGAGGCAGAGAGAAAAGGAAGAAGAAAAAGAAAAAGAATAGAGGAGGAGAAGAATAAGAGATGAGACTTGAGGGGTGGTGGTGGTGGGGGTGCGTCATGGAGAAGAGAGGGAGAGAGGAAAAGAGAGGGAGAGATGAAGGAGAGGGGAAAAAGAGTTAGGATTTTTTTAGGTGGTGTCCTTAAAAAAGTAGTCTGATGATGATGTCCATCAGAAGAAGTGGTGATGTTATTTAGTAGCCACCTTGTTTAAATGTAAGTAATGGGCGTTTGAATTCTGTGATAACATTGATTTCTCCAATGTTGTTTTTAATATTGTTTCACTTGAATCCCTATCACTGCTCCAATGTTGTCAAATAAGCCTGATCTTTATAAATGGATTTTTTTTATAATAATACAAAATAATTTAATTTAATTTAAAACAAAATATTACAATATTTTTCTTTTAAAAAAAACAGTTTTTTAATTGGATCATGTAATTCTCCAAATTCAATCAAAACAACATCATTATCGTTTTTTCCTGAATGGACACATATAATTCATAATAGACCAACCTAGATAAATTCAAAACAACAAGCCTTAGTTGAGCATGCAAAAAACAATTGAAACATGAAAATAAGAGATTGAGTGGTGGGAGATGATTCGTGGGATAGCATAGACAAATTTATTTCTATCGTTAGTGAGATCAAATGACAGTATAAGTATATCCCAGTATACAATGTAGAATCAACAATTCTAGCCAGCCAGTATACATACTGGTTTGTTTCCCAATCACCAAGGAAACTGAGAAACTAACAAAATCCTGGTTTGTTTCCAAATTCCAGCACTGCATAATAGCACTTCTCAGGATATTGACATTGTTAATGTTTCTTCAGCAATAAATTCTAACTAAATACCAGAAGCAAAGGAAGATTACTTCGAAAATTCAGTCCAGTCTAGAAAGAATTACCTAAGAAAATACAGAAATAAAGAGAGATCAACCGAAGATATACATGCACGAAAGAGGAGAAGAGAATGGGTTCAGCTTACCCCGGAAAAATCACGTGGAACATCAAAATGAACTTTATTTTCTCTTTGAACTAATCTTCCGTTTCTTATCAGATACAGTACAACAACTACAAATGCGCGTGGAAGATATATGAACTGAAAATAGCACCCTATTCTCTTGTGATACATTATCTTTCCTAGTATTGAATTTCAGATTCATAATGCGGCTATGTTGTATGTAATGGTATGGTGTTGCTATATCTAAGGGCTTGGCAGCAGATTGTCATGTACCTACGCATCTCGCCCAGTTGAAACACTTAGCAACTTTTCTTGGCAGGGAATAGTCTGCAAGAAGGGATGGATCATTCACCACATCTTCGGAACTGGACCATACGTACACCCCTCGTTCTTCTTTGCTACCAGGGACAGTGTTATCGAGTACAAGTGCGATCAAGAATGCCATCACCATGTTCATTGACAGAAGACCATTTATAGCAAAATCAAACTGTAAGAGATCCAATCACAAGCACAATCTCAATTATTCTTAAGTGATAATAAGACACTTATAAGCATAAACTTTATCCATGAACGTGGATGAATACATGCTAACTGATTCTGATAATTCAGTGTGGGGGCATAAAGTTCTTTCAATAACTAACAAGTATCTGTGAAAAAAAATGATCCTTGACAAAACTTTCAAAAGGAGGACAATTGTTTGGGGAAGCAAAACAGATGAAGTTTATCATACAGAATAATTATCGTTTTCTGTTTTTTACAGTATTCAATGAGCTTCATCCAGGGAATCACAGTGAAAAACATTGGGTTCAGACTTCAGAGCTTAAATGAAAGAAGAAAGGATATTTAAATGTTCCATACACAGATTCTAACTTGTGAGCTTGCAGAATACAGCGAGGTAGAATAGTTATTGAAGAGAGATTTTAACTAAAGCATTTTAATCACTTGTAATCGTGAAAGTTGAAACCACTAAGTGCCCTTCTTCTATCTACTTTACCTGATTTCTAATGAAAACTAAGCCTAAAGAACGACAATACAATGAAAATTACAGTGGACTTCCTCTGAGTGACGTTCCCTAAAATGGTCTAGATCGTGTTTGTTGGTGTATTCTATTCTGCACTTGGCAACAATGAGCCTATAGTATAAATATGGCATATAAGTTGTGCTTACTTGTTTACTGCCAGTGCGGATTGGTCCATCTGATGCTGCAGCATAGGGAACAAAGTAACTTGGTAATACAATGTTTGAATTAGGTTGGTATTGTTGAAAGTATGCAGGAGCTGACAAGCAGAAAAACAAGGAAACACCGACAATTGTGATATTTCTGAAGCTTCTGGATTGACCATATTGCAAAGTTGAAAGACCCAACGCCACAGTCAATGCCCACATGAAACACAATACAGAGGCAGCCAATGCTTGCGGTATCGAAGCAAGAAGTGCACCCACTTTGCCTGTCAAGAAGTTAAAAATTGATAACGTGTTAAAACAATGGCCCTGGCATCGATGTTGGATGTGAATGGTGGTGAATATAGATTCCTTACCCACGGATGAGAAGAGTAATAAAATGCCCCCACCAAATTCCATAGCTCTTCGACTGGCAATCTTTGTTATTTCAATGGTGTGCACATTTTCTGTCAAAGTAGTTGACCCAGTACCTGTGCCCCAAAGGCCTGCCAGTAAACTGCAAAGACCCTCCAATCCTATTCCTCTACTGACAATTCCTGGAGTTGGGGGCTTCAAATTTACCAGTAAGGACGCAGAGTGATAGGTTCCTACCTGAAGATTTAAACAAAGTGCACTAGAATTAGACCTTAGAATATCATCTCTCAAAGTATCATCGATCTTGATCAATCAAAGTAGAAAGGCAAATAAAAAATAAAAATTAAGTTTATACAAATTGCTTCAGATTTCCAAGTTAGTTCCAAACAAGTCTATGATAGTTCAAATTTCAAACAGCGCTTTCAGTTCGATTTTTTTTTTTTTTTTTTTTTTAAACTTCAAAAGTACGAATGACACCACATATTATACTACCTCGCATTTTTTACACCAATAACAAAACATTGTTCTTGAAGCAAAGAAAATCGTGCATAAAGCGTGCAAAGTTTATTTCTTAACCCAAAATTTACAGAAAGTGTTCAGAAATCTATGGCACATTCAAGTAATAAAGTACTCACCGAATCAACTACGGCGATCATCGATACTACAATCATGATGAAGGAAGTCCTGAGGTGGAATGTGGGAATGCCCCACTGAAAAGGATAGGGAACTCTAACCCAACTGGCAGTTCGCCATGCGCTGGAAGCATCAGTTCGGCAATGTTCCATGGTATATACATGTGTTCTGCATGCATCAGATAAGATGTTTGAACTAGGTATGTCAGGGCTGCAGCCTTTGTAGTTATATGCTCCACCTGCCGTCAAGAAGAATGCATATATCCATACAACTATGACACTAAGGGGGACCTACAATTTTTAATTAATTCCGTGAGGTCAAAGACAACAATATCTGTTATAAATTTGGGAACTAGTAAGAAGTTGTAGAACGTACCGCATATACCCTAAATATTCTATGGCCATAAATTGAAACTCCTCGAAGGTACTGAAAACAATGAAAATAGAACAGACCGTGAGTGCTAACTGAAGAATACCATGAGTGCATTTACAGAACTGAAACATGGATTTGTTTGCCCAAAGTTAAAGAAATATGAAGTAATGTAGTCCAAGGGTTACAGCCCTGCTTAAGTAAGCACTTACAAGTCGAGCACTTTCCAAAAAGTAGGCTTTTTAATGACTATGCAAGAAAAGTGTTTTTTTCTGGTAGACGGTCATCCTAAGGAGTTGACATAGTACAATGAAAAAACAATTTTAATGTTACCCCTATTTTTATGGATTAACAATTAGAATGCATGCCATATGCATGTTATACTTTCTTTCTTCTTTCATGATTCTGAACTGTAGCTTTCAAGGCTATACCTAGCCGATCATTTTTTTAAAACATGTGATCCATGTTACATAGCCAAATGCACACATTTTCTATTAACCACTTAAAAACAATAAAAAATGAACTTAAGTTTCCATACCAGAGTGAAAATAAGAACTAGTAGTATCTGAGGAAGGCTGATCTCCACACAGCTACCAGCTTGAGGGAAGCCATAGCTGAAAAATGCCAAACCTACTGCAGCTACAGTTGGTGCAACCACAACTGGGTTTATCAACCTGGAAACAGATTATATCTTTAACCAAGGTTGAAACATATTCATCATAACAACTCAAAACCACTTGGATACATTAACATTTATTTACCTATTTACAGTCACCTCTTCTTCTTTCTTCTTTTTTTTTTTTTTTTTTTTTTAAAGACTAAATACCACCACAAATTGCTGATGCCTATACCTCACAAACATCAAATATGATGGATCAAGATAAAAGTGCCCAACACAATCTGACACCCACTACCCAATGGACTTGAATTTCTTCTAGGAGACTACTGCTTCAAATGTCAAGTGATGACAAACAAAATCTTTTACCGCTATGTTATCATTTACTTAGGAGGAAAGAGAGAAGAAAGTAACGAGAGATCTTAACATTGACGAAGAAACATTAAGTGAAATCCCCTTTGACATACCTTAGAAAGAGAGACATGAGACCCGTGTAACCTAAAATGCTCTGAAATATTGACCCAATAATAATAGCCCCTTGCAACTCTCTCATTATGTGCTCAAATTTCTACATAGAATGAGCAGTCAGTCAGACGTCAGCAAGCAAGAAGAATTTCACTTAAAAGGGAAGAAAAAAAAGTGAAAAAACCAAACAAAGCATTATTTTCTTCTAAAAAAATGTTAAAACAACAACCGACCCAAACTATTATCATCTTTACGGTTCTTGACATGGCATGTAATACTTATGAAAACCCGGACCCACATTTAAGCCACACATTTTCATGGAACGATTATGTATATTAATTGAAAAAAGATAATGCATGAATATTTAATGATGAGGCATCCAGAAAAGTTGTAAACAAAAATAGTAAACGTGTGAAAAGGTAGCCTTAACCATTTGGAATAAAATGATTAAAGACACGCATTGCCTACGCAGCTGTGTCAATGTAATGCATACGGATTCCCATAGCAGTTAATGTGGTAAAACTATTCTATTGATATTTTACGGGAAAGCAAAAGACGGATCAAATCATGTAAGATATATGATGCCCACAACGTTTACTTTCAAAATTTTGCTAGTCAGATAACAAATACGAAATAGCATCGACAACGTATCTGACTAAGAAATAAAATAACTATGACTCATAATTTTTAATAGTGAAAGAAACTTACATGTTCAGTGAGATTCCTGAGTTCTTTAGAATTTAGGATTACTAAAACTGGGGCCAAATATACAAATGAACTCCCTTGAACTAAAGGGAGCCGGGTGCCGAAGTAAGAATGCATGATTGTTGTAATGCCAGACACCAACATCATGGTTGAAATCACGGTAGCCGTATCCCTCTGCCATCACAAACTCGAAAAGTAAAACTTATGTCATCTTTCTGAAGTTTTTTTTAAGGATGTATCATCATCATCAAAGCCCATTCCCGATACTTTCGGGATGTATATGAATCTCAAAACACAAAAAAGATTGCTTACATCACTTCCACCCATGGCAGGCACTATGATAAGAGGGATGAAAATAAGCGAGCCAGCCAATGACAGATAGTGCTGCAAACCATAGTAGATAAGAAGGGCTGCGGGTTGAAACGTGAGAGAACAATCAAATATCAATATTCAATAGAAAAGTATTCTAAAAAATCATAAATTGGTGGAGATTATTACAAAGTTTAAAATCAGTTCCTTCTTTAGTTGATAATGGGACACCCTTGTACTTGTCCAAGTCCTTGGCCAGTAACGTTCTTTTAAATTTAATTCCTCCAACTACTCTTGCCCGAATTGTATGTTTCCTCTCAATTTCATATTGTCATGTTAACCACATATACTTTTTATGTTCTGGCCTCTGGATTAGTTAGACTTGTTTCTTGTAACTCCTCTTATGTATTTAGTTTTGCACTTCCACCAACTCTAGTCTCTGCTCTATGTTCAACATCATAAGTAAACACATACTCCACACAATTAAATGGTGGATGTGGAGTAATACATCAATTTAGCCTAAATTGCAGGAGTCCCCTCATAAATTCCCATGGCATAGGATTTCATGCAACCAAACACTTATATGATGTTAGTTCAACTTTATTTTTTCCCTCACAACAATTATTTATTCCAAACTTCTCTATCACATTCATGTCATACTCATACAAGCATATACTAGCTATAAACTCATAACAATATTAAGCTAGGTTAACTAAAGATAGAAAATGGATTCAACTGTATAATCAACTCAAGAAACCAGTATGAACATTAATTCTTTAAACAACAAAAGCTAACAAAGTGTAAGTAGACTAACCATAACCCGGATTTTCTCTCAATCCGCACCTCATTTCCAACGGTCTGCGCAATCCTCCATGCTCAGGATCCTGGCCATCTGGAAACAAATCAATGCCCACTTCTTCCTCATCCTTGCCGACACCTTTCTTCGGTTCCACAATCAGACTAACCCCGGGCACTTCCTTCTGATTCTCATTTCCATCCAAACCCAAACCAACATTCTTTTCCATGTCCTTCAACTCTACAACAGGCTCAACCCCAATCCTTTTCTTCTGAATTCCAACCCTTTCCAACCCATCCCTCAACCCTAACCCCAACCCACCATCAACTCCCCCATCCTTCCTCACTCCACCTCCCACCACTGGCTCAATCTCAGCCCTCTGGCTCTCCCTAGTCCTCCCCAAAATCGGATCAAGCTCAATCTTCGGCGAAGACCCACCTCCCCTATCTATCCCCTTCTCCAAATCAAACCCCCCACCACTCTCATTAACACTTCTCTCACTAATCCCAGTCTCCCCAGAGAAATTTGGGTTAAACCCAGTCTTCTTCGCCCAGGATTTCAACTCCCTTGGGTTGTGGTCAGTCCTTGGCACAAATGGGTCAATCTTAGCCAAGTGTGTGCCACTTCTGTCTCGACCCTTTTGCATGTCTGACTTCTCTGCCGATTCTGAACTCGACCCATTGTTCATTGCGGAATTTCTCAAATGGGTATCTCGCAAATCCCAAATAAACACTCGGAAACCAGAAACGAAAAGCTCTAAGACTCACACAATGATTACAGAGAGAAAGTGAAGCTTTGAAGCGAAGAAGGAGAGGTTTGGATCAAAAAGGAGAGACTAGAATCAGTTCATAATGAGAGTGCTTTAGCGAAAAGAATGAAGAAAGCAAGACAGGGAGGTGAGTGAGACAGGGAGGTGAGTGAGTGAGGTGTCTCTCTCACTCTATTGCAGCGTTACCATCCGAAGTTGGAGTTTTCAGAGGACAAATGACCAGAATACCCTCAGACGCCCGTTTGAGAAATGACGTGGAATGATATTGATGTTTGTTTCTCACTTTTTCCAGAATTGGTAACTTGAATTTCAAGTGAGCCTTTCATAAATAACACCGTCATTTATGTTCAAGGACATCACGTTCTAATTTTTTTTTTTTTTTTTAATCTAGAGAAGTACTAGTAAATTCGGTTTTCCACCTTAACTGTCAATTGAACTAATTTTGGTTGGTTTCAAAATTTTCAAATCGAAATCGAATCGATCATTAACAAAATTGAATCGAAATCAAATCGATTCTACTTTATGCAAACTGTAACTAAATCGAACCGACCAACTATTTTAAACATATTATATTATATATTTGGTCGATTCAATTTAGTCGGTTAAAATCACATAGAAACTGAAAATCGAACTGACCACTTCGATTTTGAATTTTTAAAACCGAAACCGAATCGATCGGTTCGGTTCGATCGATTTAATCGATTTTTTGTTCAACCTTATGAAGGACACTACCACCTTCACTGGAGCAACACCACCTCCGAAGAGAAGGCGGATAGGTGGTAGTGATTGAAGGAGAAGAAGAAAAAAAAAATGAATGGATGAGGAGAGGTGATAGTGGTAGGGATTGGAGGAGAAGAAAAAAAAAGTGATGGTGAGGAGGAGGATTAAAATAAAAAGAAGAGGAAGGGAGGAGAAAGGTGGTTGTTGTGGAAATTGATGAAGAAAAAAAAGGTGATGGGGTGGAGTTGGAAAATAAGAATAAGAATAAGAAGAAGGAAAGATGAGGTTGACCAGGAGAGGTGGCGGGGTGGTAGTGGTTGATGGAAAAGAAAATAGGGGAGGAGGAAGAGAGGTGATAGTGGTAGGGATTGATTGAGTAGAAGAAGAAGAAGAAGAAAGGACGAGGAGAAGTGGTCGTGGCAATGGCGGGGTGGTGGTGGTGAAGGGGAGGAGGAGAGACGAAAAAATGGAGAGAGAAAAAGATAGGCAGTAAGATTTTTTTTTGATTATATTGGTGATGTCCTTCAGCGAGTGATGATGTCCTTTAGAAAGGTGGTGATTTTTTTCACAAAGTAAAGAACTGGTGGTGTCCTTCAACAGAAATCGTTGACGTTATGAGAGTTAACACACTGAGTTGGATCGTATCTAAAATGAAAATGACACTCCCCGTCATGATAAGTGACTCGGAGTACGTATAGGAATGGCAATAAGCCAATGAGGCAAAAATGAAAAAACCGAACCCCCGCTTAAGTCTTTGTGAAAACACGAGGCTAGTTAATTCAGTAAGTTAGATGTCTCATGGACAAGCTCGAGACTTCGTTCCCGATGATTGGTGAGTGTCTATAGAAATGCCAAAAATTAGTTTAGCATTCAAACCAATTTAATAAGCCGAGTTAACTGCAGATATTAAAGAATTATAATTGATTAGAATTCTGTTTGTTGAAACACTGCAAACTGAATTCTAACACAGAAAGCTGGTATGAATGAATGGTTATCAGTTTATTTTTAAGGGCCAACAGACCCTTATATTAACATATCCCTTTTAACTTAAACAACTCGAACTATATCAGACTAATTTGGACCTCCCAATTCCCAAATGTGTCCGAACAGTAACAATTAACAAAAGGCTAAGCAAACACAATAAACTGTTTTCCTTGTGATCTTCCATTACCTTTTTTCTTTCAAGGAAATGATGATCTGTTTAAGTGGTTCTCTTAATCATCAATAAGTCATTAAGTCAGTATCTACCTTTATCAAAAAAGACAGAGAAATGAAGGAAAGTCATGAAGCATCTATAATCTGTTAAGAGAAATTAAAGTAAGTGGGTTATGGTAGTAGGTCACACCATAGAAAAGATGGCAAGAGAAGACCTATGGATGCAAAATCTGTAGTCTTCGTTCACTGAACAATTATTCCAAGCTAACTAACAAGGGTCTCTAAAGCAATTGCAAAGTTTAGTCCAGAATATGCTTTGATAACACAAACCTGTAGGAACTCCCAGCCAACCTATAAGGGAATAAGTTCATATATTTACTCAGATTTTTTTCGCAATATCAACCAATGTTTTAAAAAGCGTTTTTAAGACTCGAGGCGGTCAAGCTTTTTCCGAGGCGAAGCGTAGCCTCGAGGCGTAGCGAGGCGTAGCGAGGCGTTTTTTTGTAAAAAATAGTGAAAATATATATCAATGGATCCTTTAAAGAGAAATGAAGTACCCCAAAAACATGTACCTAGTTAGAGGGCTTTGCCATTAAGCATCTTAAATGGACTTCTTAATTTTGATGCATTGTTTCACAATATTAATGGATCTTAAAAAATGATTAAATACTTCTTTCTTATTTTCAAAAAAATTCAATAAAAATATATAAGGGATAATAAGTAGGACGGAAGTTTTTTATTGGCATGCGTGTTATATACTTATGGTCCATTACACGAAAAAAAAAAAAACTCGTCTACTGTGTTTTATTTGCATTTTAGCTTAATCTTGAGTTAATTAGTTAATTAATTGTGAAACCATGTAATGTCCTAATCAAAAAGCAGAGAACAGGTCATATTCCTCCCTCCCACAAGCCCTAATCAAAGAGCAGAGAGCAGAAGGCAGGAAGCAGAGAACAGAGAACAGAGGCAGAGAGGGAGTCGACTCGAGCCTCGATGGTTCGATCGATTTCGACAGATCCTGGTTCGATCGAAGCAGAGAATAGAGGCAGATCCTGGTTCGATCGACTTCAATCGATCTTCTTTCTGGTTCGCAGATCCTGGTTCGATTAAGTTGTTCGATCGACTTCAGTCGACTTCTTTCTGGTTCGCAGATCCTGCTCTCTGCTCTCTGTCTCGTCTCTGTTCTCTCTGCTCTCTGCTTTCTGGTTCAATCGACTCCCTTTGTTCCCTCGAGGCAGATCCTGGTTCGATCGACTTCAATCGCAGATCCTGGTTCGATCTTCTTCTTATTCTCTTCTTCCTTCCCCTCTTCTCTGTGTTCTTCTTCTCTTCTTCTTCAGATCGTCCTCCCCTCTTCTGTGTGCAAATGAAAAAACATATGAAATCGATTAGGTTAGGTTTTGGCAAATTCAATTTTAATGACAGCCGTTGGATCTGTCTAAAGATCCGAACAGATCGGATGATCCCATAATTAAATAAGCGTACGCCTCGCCACAACAAAGCGAACGCTTCCAGATGCCACACCGACTCGTACGCCCAGGGGCGATTTTTGGTCGCCTCGCCTTGACTCGCGCCTCAAGGCGCGCTTTAAAAACGCTTTTTAAAACCATGATATCAACCATGGTTGATTTCCGAAACTTGACTTATGACATGCACAAAATTTAATTTGGAAATATACAATAGGAATCTTGATCAATACATCAGTGGATTCCAAATACACTTTTCAACATAGCAATTGCTCAACATATTTACCAGTTATCATCCTTTTTATCTTCCCATCACTTTTGTCTTTAGAGGCAAGGATGATCAAACAAGTGGCTGCTCCCTTTATTGTTTCTCTTTAATGTAAATAAGTCAGACATTTATATTTGTCCAAACAAAAGAAAGATTAAAATAAATAAAAAGAAAAATAGAAAGAGAGAAAGAAAAGTTGGGCATCTATAAACGCTGATCCCCAGTTAAGCGATTAGTTAAAAGTAATTAAAGCATGCACTCAATAATCTTTTCCAAAAAGGGTGTCTAGAACATCTGCAGAATCCCAAATATGACAGATTGCATAAAACCTTTGGAACCCCAACGAACCTATTAGGCTATAAGTCCATGTTTTTGCAACATCAACCATACACAACACTGTCCCAAGAGGGAAGACAAACAGCTAAATCACTATAGCAAGCAATAAAGATAACCTAAAGGTATATAACTTTGTGTAAATGAAGCAGAACGTAAGGCACCTTGCACCTCATTCTCAAGTCCTAGCATCTGGTGCCAGAAATTTTGAATGCTGAAATCTCTGCCCTTGGCAGCCTAGAGCTTACAACTTCTGACCAAATCTCCAGTATCAGATATATGCACAAAGGTGCTCGAGGAAATTCCTATCAGCTTATCATAACGAACTCCAGTGATTGCATTTGTCACGTGTCCCTGAAAACAATAGGCACCACGGAGTCCAGGTTTAAGATGCAACTGTTTAAGATTTTTCCTCACTCGTGTCAGGCTGCAATTACTTCTGTTAGCTTAACTCGGTTCATATTCTATTCCTTACCATTTGTTACTCCATTCTCTGCAGGTGAAGTCAACCTCCAGATCAGCACTAAGACGGTGCAAAGTGCCCGATCAACCCCCTTCTTCCCATTGACATTATTCCTCCCACCAGACTGGATGACTTGCAAACAGGCAGTGTTGACCTATTTAAATACTTTCAAAGAAAACCTAGAGGCAAGGGTTAACAATGCTAGGAAAAGCTTTCCAAAAAAAAAAACAATGCTAGGAAAATCACAAAGACCTACCAAAACATTTGAAATATATGCAGAATATGATCATGCATCACATAAATTAGGGTGGGAAAATAGACAGTTGTATTGCTAAGAAGCTGATAATGCATAATCAACTCACTAAGTTCCATCAAGAATGGCTAAAGTCCAACGATGGAAGAAAATTTGAGAATGTCCCAAATTCTTGATCTAGCAAAACAGCTGCTAAAGTTCTAAGTTCGTAAGAGAATCTAATTGATGATCTAATCTTGTACTAGATCACAACTTCAAAATAATAGGGGTCTATTATGATATGGGCTTAATTTCACGACCAACGCTACCCATTGGCACCTGACGACCAACTTGTTTGTGTAAATATTCTCCGTGTGACCTTTTAACCCTTGTGACATGCCGAAACCCTAGCTTCTCTCAGAAGAACCGCAGCTAAAGAACACCAAGCTCCTCAACTGCATCAACTGTTTCTTCTGATCTTGCCTCAAACCTACTCATCTAGCTTAGTTTCCCAACAATTTTTTGGTATCCTTCACATCTTCATTGAATATTGCCTAGAGAGTTGCAACCCCATCATCTCTATTTATTTATTTATTATTATTTTTTTACACAGTCACCATTTCCTCTGATCCCCCCCCAGCTAACTATGAAGTAGAGATTTGATCTTCAGTCATTTCTATCATCATTACTGATTAGGGAGATCTTGCTGTTTTATTTTCTTCTATTTTGAGTTATGCGAATGGGATGAATAATCATGGTTGAAGGTGTCGAGGATCCCTGGTTCTCGCTAAGTTGCAAAGGTTGAAGGTGTTGAGATTCCCTGGTTCTCGCCAGTACAAGGAAATGTTCCCACCCTGAAGGCAATATCACACAGGGCACTAGCCCAGTGTTTGCAACCCATCACTTATGGATATCCCTGTTGATCTATAACCTACTCCTTCCATCCCTCCCCGTTGCTAAAATGGTATGAAAAGTAGGAATAGCGGGACACTCTTGCATTCAAAACTGTGAATCTGTGAACCCACTTTAGCACAGAGATTAGGCAAAGAATATCAATTCTATCATCAATAACCCATTCCACAAACTTGATGCATCACAGGTGTGTACTAGATGGCCTTTCACAGCTAAGAAAAAACTAAGAAGAACCTTCGGACCCCCAACAAACCTATAAGGCTATAATTCCATGTTTTCGCAACATACCATGCACAACTATGTTCCAAGGAGGACAAAACTAAATCACTATAGCAAAGCAATAAAGATAGCCTAGAAGTTATTTGAGTCTGTGCAAAAGAAGTAGAACGTACGCCACTTTGCACCTCATTCCAACTCCTTGCATCTGGTGCCAGAAATCAAGCTTTGAATGCTGAAAACTCTACCCTTGGCAGCCTATGTCCTTACAACTTCTGATCCAATCTCCAGAATTGGATACATGCACAAAGGTTCTCAAGGAGATTCCTATCAACTTATCATAACGAACTCCAGTGGTTGCATTGTCACTTGTCCCTGAAAACAATAGGCACCAGGCAGCCCAGGCGTAAGAAACAACTGTTAAGATTTTTCCTCACTCGTGTCAGGCTTAAATTACCTTTGTTGACAGCTTAACTCGCTTCATATTCTATTCCATACCTTTGGTTACTCCATCAGCCCTAAGACAGTGCAAAGTGTTCAGATCAACCCCCTTCCTCATCTTCCTATTGACCTTATTCCCCCCACCAGACTGGAGGACTTGCAGGCATGCAATACTGGCCTCTTTAAATACCTTCAAAGCAAACCACGAGGCGAGCGTAACAATGCTAAGAAAATCACAAGACTCGCCAAAACATTCAAGATGTATGCAGAAAATGATTATTGCAGTAAACAACCCTAAGAGAAACTCTCAAACATATTTCCTCCTCACTATGTGTTCACAGAGATTTGTTTAATGTAAAAACTTTATCAGCAGCCCTCACTCCCCTCCGCCTCTGACATCTTTTGAAGTGGTGCATTAACAATCACCATCAAGAACCACATCACTTACTCAGCTATTAAACCTTCTACTACACAATCACCATTACCATTTCCTTTGCTTCAATATCTGGTACCACATTCACAGAAATATCTTCCTAGTTATTTCCATTCATGAAAACACCATAGACAGGTCTAAAAATTAATATAAATTATATTAAATGCTAATGAAATGCCGGTTAAAAGAAGTCCATGAGCATTGGCCGCCGCATTTGACAAGCAAACGTCGAATAGCTAGTAAGAGGCAAAAGACGCAAAAACTTTTGTTTTTTTTTTTTAAATGTAGATATTGAGATTCAGTGCAGGAGTAATTATGTCCTCTGAAGCACAAGATTTGTCTTGTTTTGTTTTCTTAATAACAAGACCAATTCTTTGCGCAAAAAAATACACACTCTGCACAACATGAGTAAGAGTCCTATCGAATGACTAGTAGAAGCAGACTGTGAAAGCCTGAAAGGACCAATTGTAACTTATTTTTTCAATGAATTGCACACTGATATTCAAAGCAGGAGAGATTGCATATATTTTATAATTTAACTTTTTTTAATGAGTAATATGATCACTTAGCAAACAATACGATCTAGAACACACTCCTTGCAAAGGAATAAAACTTGAGGAGTCTCCCATCTCTCCACTTGCATATTTGAAATTGCTCCTTTGCTAGCAGTCCTTGCTCTCCCAGTTAAAAGCTATCGCTATTGTGTTTTCTTCCTTGCCCCATGAGATTTATAGTTGATCCAATCTCCTCTTTTGATTCCTTCCCCAGCTTCTGGGTCCTTGGCCCTTAGCATGTACTTCGAAGTTTGAGCTTACTTTTGTCCTCACAGATTCAAATTACTCCAACAATGTCCCTTCCCATAGAAATCCTATCTGAGCTGGGTCCATTATCTAGCTTCCCTTAAGGCCATAACAATAATGTGGTTTCTTCACTTGTGTAGCCTATGTGCTTAATTTGTTTTTGCATGAGCAGAAAAACAACCAAAGGTTGAAGATGGTTGCAAGAGAAACAAAGGTTTCAGATGGCTTGAAGACCAAGTGAATGAAACTGGAAGACAAGATATGGTTGAAGGTCAGAAACAAGTAGCAACTGAGTGGAAATCAGCAAATGCTTGCGGAAATCAATCAAACAACTGGAACAAGGGAGTTTTACAGAGTAGTGATAGTAATGTTGGCGGTTGGAAGAAAGGTTTTACAGATGGTTGGAAAGGAAGCAATGATTGCCAGTCTAGAGAGACGCCAACCCAAACATTCACTTGACAAATCCTTCAAAAGAGATGAAAGTGACCACTTTAGCCTAGGCCATTGTTAATAGTACCCACTATTTAGATGAGAAACACCTCCATTTCAACTAGTTTATTCCCAAAAAAAAAGGTAACTTTTTAACAATCACAACCCATCTCTTTCCCAAGTATTTTCAAATCAAAACTCTCAACTTACCTCAATCCCGATTACATCTCAGCTTTTACAGGAAAATCAAAAGACATTTAAATCCCTACCAATACACCAAAGGGTGCCACATCAAGTTCCTGTGAAAACAAAGCCCGATATAGCCTCAACTCAACCACATGGACCATGGACTCCAGAGACATTCCATTTGTGGCCATCCTCTTTGTCATTAATAGATTAAATCACTGAAATTTTTCCAACAACCATGTGGATAGAAATTTTGAAATCATCCCAAATAACAGACATCTCACCTGAGCCCCTACCATAGGAAGATACTCCCAACCTACTTCCATAATGCCCCATACCTCCTTCGTCAGAAATGATTACAGCCTTGAATGTTGGTATACACCTAATTTCCCAGGAAAATGAGGAACGGAAGCTTACGTAAGTCGCCACTATGTTACTAGGGGAGCCACCATATCTTCATTATGGCTCCAAAACCTATATTTTTTGTTTTAAAGCGACTCACCCAACCTAGGAGCATCGCAGTGCCACACATTACTCAAGTTGGTTGGTAACCGAGGCATATAAGGCACCCATTGGTAGCTTTTTTAAAGTAACTTGAGGGAAAGAAAAAAACCCTTAAACAACAACCTACTTTGTTTTCATATTTCAACATGATAAAGTTTTTTTATAATTTTATCCTTAAAAAAAATTTGCCTCACCTTGCCACTAACAACATAGAGTGGTCCTAATGATCACATCCTGGAGGTGCAAGGGGTATTCATCAGAATGCTGAAAATATTATGGCAACCATATGATGTTGGGGCACCGAAGACCGTGATGGCACCTCGATGATCAGATTTAACAATCCCACAAACTTCGCTTAGAAGCCAAGTTGGCTCATTCAAGTACCTAGTAACATGCACCATTGGATTCTACGTCAACCAGATCCGCATTGAGGTGCATCGCACCCTGCACTGTCCCAACATGACACCACTGCCACTAACATTGAATTGTTCAACTACGAGGTGAACCCGAACATTGAATCGTTCAACTCAAGTCCAAAACGCTTTTTATCTACACTAAGTATGTTCAACCCAAGTCCAATGCGTTCACCAGATTTGTTGGTTTGTTGGAGTTGGACATCAATCATCTAAAATCATATGCACATTAAAAGAGAATTTTGATTTTTTTTTAAAAAAATTCGTTAGATACATAACTGAAAATCGATGAATGAGTTTGTTGAAAATCAAGTGCAAGACATAAAATATATGAGAAACTAAAGATATATTGATTATTTGATTGCCATCAAGCTCAGGTCAGCCAAACTGGTCTCGTCTAGACTGACCAACCAAACTTTAAAGTGCCAAACAAAACCCAATTTAAATTAAAGTAATGAGTAATCCACCCAAGTTGCATCCACATTGTCCTTATAAATACCATGATTCTGAAAGTCTTGTACCTACGTAGTCTACTCCATTTCAAAGCCAAAACCGATGCATACCAATCTAGATTTTGTATTGCTATTGAACCACCCTTCTGAAAATTTATCAAGCAACATAATTCCTCGGTCTTTAACCCTAGTCAAAACATTCAATTAGAAATTGAAAGTTAAATGTCGAAATCTGTTCCCAATCACTCAAAAAACAACTAAAGAGTAGTTTGAATTCAAAGAATGGCATAACTTTTTTCTAGGGGTGGGCATCCGATCCCATCCTGTCCTGATTTTTCCGGGTCCTATTGGGATTGATCAATCTCATCCCTATCCCTATCCCGTCCCGTCCCGATCTAGAGTGGGATGAGATCGGGATAAAGGTTTTCAATCCCGTCCCATCCTGAACCGTTTATTTTTTAATATGTAGTATGAAAATATGAAACTATTTGTTGACATGACTTTTATTTGTTGTTTTATTTTTACATAAACTATTTTATGTTGAAAAATGATAGTCCAAGAGAAGTAAGCATGTTTTCTTTGCACAGTTTTTGTATAATTTCTATGTTTTTTATGAAATAGTTGCAAGTTAAAGAAAATGTTGTGCTCTGATTGAACTTAAGTTTGAATGCATTGAGTTAGTGTTGCTCATCTGAGATATAACAGAATTGTTTACTTGAGAAATCATGTCTACCATATACCTAGAAGTAAAAACAGAGAACAATAATCTAGACTCATAAACAAACAATCATTCTTGTGCATGCATGTTTTAATTCAGAACATCTTGAACAAAAGTAGTGGGATGGTGGTAATGACTACAAACTATAAAACACCAAGAATCACACAAGAGACCTAGCAACCAAGCCAAAAATAACAACAAATAAAATGGTTATCTTCAATAGTGGTTCTAAAAAAACGGAGTAAAAGCTAATGAAATGGGGAAATAATAATCAATGGTTTAAAGTTATATAGCTCTTAGAGTTGTGTTCGGTATATAAAAAATTTTCAATCCAAAATTTAGTACATGCTCATCCCATCCCATCCCGTGTTTGGGATGGGACGAGGTCGGGATGAGGTCTATCCCGTCCCGTGCCGTCCCGATCCCGAATAAACGGGATGGGATATGGATGAGGTCCATCCCGTCGCTTGCCCACCCCTACTTTTTTCTATTGAATGCAATACAAAGAATTCAAAATGCACAAAAAAGGAAAGAACTTGACAAGAAATTTTTAACATTGCACGCCATTGTATTTGTATCATCTTCCTTATAATTCAGATAGTGTTTTTACTGTTCATGAACAGTATTCAGAGTCTGTATGTCCTACGTGGCATAAGTTGTCCTACAACCCATATCATACAGAAAGAATAGAACAACAAGAAGAAACAAAAACTTGAAGCAGTTATTTACACTTGTTAGATGTTTGTTACCGTCGAAACGATCGCTTCTGACTGCCGCTGACACAACCGTCTCTTAAGAAAAGCTTCAAGAATCGCCATGACAGACACGAACCGCGTCATATCGTTCAATTGGCAAGTCAATTCAGCCTCTCTTGCCCTGGCGCGCTCCAACCGAGCCTCCGTGTCCGCCAACCGACCTCGCAGAGATTCCACCATGACGGTCTCTGCCTCTAAAGAGACTCTTCCAGGGTGGTTCGACTCCGCCATGGACGAGAGAAATCTTTGTTGATCGAAACACATTTTCGATGGCTTTCGTGATCGATACGAAGAAAGCCTAATTTGATGAAAGAATGAAATGAAATGATCGTGAGAGTTTTATTGTATGTTCTTGCCTTCTTGGAGTGTTTGTTGGGCTTTTGGGCCCACTACTGGGCATTGTTTTTGCTTGAGTTTACACGTTTTGCTTCGTTCACCCAATAAAATTGTTCGGGGCACCCGAATAAACTCAATGAACAATCGTTCTTAAGAGCCAGGGGAGGCTCCCCTACACGTTTTCAGGAGCAGTCCGTCTAGAGAGTCAGGCCATGTATGCCAGGGAGACTCAATACCCTCCATCATCCTAGAGATTCTCATAATCTACCAATCGAAAACAAACACACGCACACACAGCCCCTTGACGCTGATCTGGCGCTAGGGGCTTGGCTCTCTAGAATTTTTGTTTCAGGAGAGTGGGAGGAAAAGTTGGAGTTTTTTGTTGCATCAACAAACACTCATCCAACCATCAATCAGTCTTCTTTGTTCAAACAAAAGTCTTCCAAAATTTTCAATAAGAACTCTCAGTTTTACAATCTTCAATGGCTTTATCATCTCCATTCACTAACCCTTTTTGGGTTCTCTCTCAAAATCCACAACACCCACTTCTCCATTTACCACTCAAACACCCCAACTTATTTTGCTCTCCATCTCTCCAACACCATGAAGAGCTCACAACATTTTCAACTTACAACCCCACTAGTCCATTTGCAGTCTTAGCCACCCCCATCCACCAACTTCCCCCAAACTTATATAAGTGGTGTGGTGGAGGAGTGTGAGTGGTAGGTGGGGATCGACGAATGGGAGCTAGACAGGTGGAGCTGTTTGATTGGTCAGTAGGGTGTGCTACATGTCGAGATAAGGAATGGTTGTTGCTTGTTAGAGTCAACAACGTGAAAGATAATAAAAAGGAAGAAGAACAGAAATATCGTTTTGGCCTTGTCCAGTCTCGACATGTGTGTTGGTCTTGGAACATAAAATCTCGAAGAATTTTGGAAGGTGAAGGTTTGATTCTTTTGTTTGGAACCAAGTAATTAATTCCTGTTAGTAAAATGATTGCAAAGAGAAACAAATAAGCGGATATTAGAACTTTCAGAAATTCTAGGGAGCGAGGGATGGGTGTAACCACCCATCCTCTTCGATATGAGCGACAGCGCACATCTTCAAGGCGATGCACTCATCTCGAGGAAGATGGGTGGTTACACCCATCCCTCGCTCCCTAGCAAAGCTCTAGAACTTTAGAAGAAAGTGGAATGTCCATAACTCTATCCAATAAAGAAAATTGGTTGAGATTCTCAGGAGCCTTTGATCATCACTTGAAACAAATTGAAAGCATGATTTTAAAAATATGGCAATATAAAATAGCATGCAAATTTCTAAGGATCGATGTATCCCCTATTGACATCTATATTATGAATTATTAAAAGTCACATATTTTAGGCAAATTGCCAAAGAAGTTCAAGGGGATCCCAAGTTGAGATCGAGTCCAGTTTTCTTATCCCGTTAGAAAGGTGTCTAGTTTTGGAAACTTGAGTTCTCTCAACCAAGAGGCACTAAATGATCCAATTTTGTTTATCCTCACTATCGTTCTAGCAACCAGGTTGATGTGGAGTTGAATTGTACATCCACAATTCCACATCACCAACCCAATCGGTGGCAATCATTTGTCACTTGATGTTTGCTAAAGAAAAAAAACACACAACAATCGAATGAAGAGATTGTGATTCGAGCATCCAGATGCAGCAACTGAACCAGGGGCGGAGAGACACTCCAAACCACTTCATTTCCTTCTTACATTTATTTAGATAGAACAATAACAACTATAGTGTAGAGGCACAAGCAAATGATTGTTGAACTCGAACCTTTTTTTTTTTTTTTACAATATGTGCTTCAAATATATTACAACCCATCTTAGTGTATCTTTGATTTTTTTCATACAAAGAGAGCCCGAGATATTCATGTGTACGAAGAGTACACACAAATCCTAATCCTAATAGCATAATGTGTTATTTTTATTTTTTTTAATTTAAACAAACCTGACGTGACAAATGAGTGCCACTGATTGAGTTGGTGATGTGGATGTACAACTCAGCCATACATCAACCTGGTTTCTTAACATATTGGCCTCACGTACTTTCTCAGAATTTTCAAGACTTTTATTTTCTTCTTAGCCCTAATTATTACCATCTCTTCCTTTTGCTTCCTTCTTGCGGAAGGATAGTTACATTAAATAAACACGACTCCATGATAAATATTGAATAGTTTGAAAAGGTGTTCTCAATAGGGAAAGATTAAAACCATCCCCAAACATTACTACGTATTGGTAACTAAGAGAAATTGCTTGAAGAAAAAAGCACATCAAAAGATAATAGGATAGGGAAAAACACTAAGAAGGAGCTTGAGAAATAAATAAAAATTTCAAGTTTTTAACAAGTATTACTAATCATATTACCAAAATATGATGATGGTTTGTTTAGATGATTTAAGGTTGAGTTTATCATATTAGATTTACTTTGATGATTGGAAAATGTATGAAAATCATTTAGATGAGATTTGGTTGTGCAAGATATGCTAGAGTAAATTGATACACTTCCGATGAGAGGAAAAATAGGAAAATAATGACATTTGTAGTTCACTTTTTTTATAATGTAAGCGAGTGTATTCAAGGATAACATATATCTCTAAACTGAGTATGTTTAGGCAGGCAGCCATTTTTTGTCAGAGTTGGGTTCTTTTACATTTTTACTCATTCTCTTTAAAATACAACCACAAACATCAATTATAAAAGGGGTAAAAGTGCAAAGAGCCCCAACCCTGGCCAAAAAATGGCTGGTAGCCCTGGCTCTCTAGAATTTGAGCTCTAAACTTTTCCAATTCACAAGTTAGTCCCTAAATAGTGGATTATGATTGGTTAGACCACTGGACCCAAAATGTTGAGGACAACAAAACTCGACTTGGGTTCATAGTTATAACAGAACGTAAAGAGGAACAAACAAAAAGATATTGGAAGGGTTTCTATTTTCATTTGTCAAATGAATGAGATTAATTAATTAAGATTATGTTAGGTCTCTGATCCTCTAGAATTTTACGATGCATTTGATTGCACAAAATCCAATTTCATGAGGTACCAATTGTGTTTAAGTCAAAGTTGATCAAAATGTGGTGGACCACATATCATGTATTCTACATTTTGATCAAATGTGAGAGAACTAAACTCCCATGAACACATGAAGACTCCAACTCCGTATTCCCCTAAAGAATTGGATTCTCATATTTCCGCTTCTTAATACACCATGTGAATTTGATCTTGATGGTAAAACAAATTTTTCATAAATCTGAAAAACTCTATTCCATTTTTCCATAAAAATGCTTGGGCGTCTTCAGAAACATTTTAAGGGAGCGTTCATTAGGCAAGCCCAAGATGCATTATTTCCATGCCACAAATGCATTAACAACATTCAAACATTTGTCATGTCTAGTTTTATCTGTCTTGAAGTGTTTCTCTACGTCTCGCACAAATCGAAAGACTCCACCCTTCCTCCAAAAAATTGGATACGCAAGCAGAAAATGTCAATATCAACAAAACAAATTATGAAAAAATTATATTAAATTTTTTTAATATATATAAAAAAACATCAAAATGAATCGTACAAATTCGGGGGTTTTGTCGTTTCAAAATCTGCGTGAAATTGTTGATTAGATAAAACAAATCATGATGAAGCCTCATAGACATGCAATCTAACAAATTTTCAATATTGAGAAGATTACGCTAGAAATCACGTGATTGTGCTGAAACAAACACGTATACATTTGTTTCAATAACAAAACAAAAAATAGAAACTATGACAGAAATAAAGTTACAGAAACGTAAGGAAAATAAATTACCAAATTGCCACACGTGAATGCATGGTTCTGAATACACCTTTCCAAAAAACACAATATTTTCCGGATCGAACCCATGTAAGAGCTGATTTTCTCTCAAATAGTTGTAGGCATGCAATAATTCAAAAATGAATCGCTTACCGAAATCACTAAGACCTTGAGATTTAATGTTTACATAGCAATCCTTGAAATCGCTAATTCTTGTAGACATCATCTCTTCGAGATTTTTTGTTTCATGCTCCACCATATTTCCATTTTCATCATGGTGGTAACATTGCACCAATTGCTTACATAAACTTACTTTTACATCAAAATCTTTATTCAGTGTGCTTTATTAAAGTTTTTGTATTTGTTTTTTTGATGTTGGCTGAAAGTATAAATAATAGTCCCACTACGATGAACATGCTTAAGGCTTCTCGTACACCAACAAGTGGTATCAGAGCATGTGCACCTCTGATACCAATTATCAGGGTTTCTCTGATACCACTTGTTGGCGCACATATCAGAGCACGTGCACTTCTTTGATACAAATTGTTATGACAACTGGTATCAAAGATACAGACTGCAAAGTTGCTAGCTACAGATTTTGATTATCTAATCTTTGCTCCCCTTCTTCATTTTGATTTTCTCCTTAAATTTTGATTCTCTTTTTTTTGCTCGCATTCTTCATTTTATCCGTTATCCTTCTTTATTTTTTTTGAGTGCTAGCTACAGACAATTATAAAGATAGACAAACTGATTTGTTTGCTTCATTTGGGTAGAAATAAAAACCCAATAGAGCTATGATTAGAAGAAATAAAGAAAATTTTTCGTTCTTCTTATTTATTTTGTTATCTTATTCTCTCCTTCTTCTTTGCTCAACATCCCTTTCTCCATTTTATTCTTTATTTATTTTTTTTTAAATTTTCCATTTTCATTTTGGTTGCGTGTGTTAGCTTTCCTTCTCCCCAACTATACTTTCCATTTTAGCATGATAAACGATGAAGAATCGTTTGACACCGAAATAAGAAGAAGGATCCCCGAGCATGATGATAGTGGTGAGACTGTTATGTATGCTATAAACCAATTTCACGAGACTAGATACAAAACCTTTGAAAATAACACACTGGATGAAGCATTTGTTGTCAAAGTAAGATCATGGAAACAATTGGTGCAGTGTTTCCACTGTGATGATAACGGAAACATCATGGTGGACATGAAACAAATAATTTCAAAGATATAATGTCTACAATAAAAGAAGATTTCAAAAATTCTTATGCTCTTAATTTGTGAGGTAAGCGGTTCATTTTTAAACTATTGAATTGTTACTATTATTTGAATGATAATCAACTATCACCGGCTCAAATGGAAGACCTAAAGAAGATTGTATTTTTTGGAAAGCACCATATGGAACCGCGCATTCACATATGGCAATCTCGTAAGCTTTTTCTCTATGATTATATCTTTGTGCTTTCTATTTTGTGTTATTGTATACATGTTTGTTTCAACTCAATCACCTGGTGTAAATATTATTCGCTCTCTTGGGATGTTGCTAGATAGGGTGACGTTGGAGTTTAGTATTAATGTTATTAATCAAATTACCAATTTCAAGAGCCTTTTGAAATGAATATGCCCCCAATTCTGTAAGATTACTTTAGATTTTTTTTTCAAATATAAAAATAATTTTTGATATAATTTTTTTCCTTAACAATTTGTTTTGTTGATATAGGGATGTTATGGTGGTTCATCCAATATTTTGGGGTAAAGGTGAGATCTTACGATTTGTGCTACATATAGAGGAACATTTCAGAAGAAAAAGAAATAACTGTATCACATTTCTGAATACTATTAATGCATAACTGGGCTGAAAAACAAAAGTCTTGAGATTGCCTGTCAGACATGCCTTTAATGTATTTCTGAACAATCCTAAGTTTACTTATCAAGACACCGGGGGATTACTTTTTCAGATTTATGAGAAATTTGTGGAAATAGAGTTTTCAATACAGTTTCCCACTTATCTTGCTGAGTTGTACATGCATTTGGCATGTGATTTTTCTTACACTGCCATTTTTATGCTGGACAGAATAATGATTATTCTGCAGACTAGTTCAACAGATAATTTACAAAAAGATTCGCCAAAAAACAAAGAAAAACAATTTTAATTTCAATTAAAATTATTCAAATCAAAAGTATCTCTAAATCATCTCACAAGTCAGGCTTTATAGCTAAAACTCGCCGTTATTAGAATTTTACCAAAAATGGCTAAATTCCAATAATCATGCTAAACGAAATACGTAATAGAAGAAATAATATGCCAAAAATTTGGCCCAAATCGGGTTCAAAATTACTTCCTAAATAATGATTGAAATATTACTATAAAAGCTGGTTGCACAAAATCCAATTTCATGAGGTACTAATTGTGTTTAAGTCAAAGTTGATCAAAATGTGGTGGACCATGTATCATGTATTCTAGAGAACTAAACTCCCATGAAACATGAAGACTCCAACTTTGTATTTATCTATAGAATTAGATTATCATATTTCCGCTTCTTCATACACTATGTGAACTTGATCTTGATGGTAAAATAAATTTCTAATAAATCTAAACAACTTTATCCTATTTTTTTCCATAAAAATGCTTGGACGTCTTCAGAAACATTTTAAGGGGGTGTTTATTAGGCAAACCCAAGATTCATTCTTTCCATGCTACAGATGCACTCATAGCATTCAAACATTTGTTATATCCAATTTTATCTGTTTTGAAGTGTTTCTCTACATCTCGCACAAATCGAAGAATTTCACCATTTCCCCAAAAAATTGGATGCGCAAGCAGAAATGCCAATATCAACAAAACAAAATTAAAATTTTTTAATATATATAAAAAAAAAATCAAAATGAATCTTACAAATTCGGGGGTTTTGTCGTTTCAAAATCTGCGTGAAATTGTTGATTTGATAAAACAAATCATTTGATGAAGCCTCATAGACATGAAATTTAAAAAATTTCCAAGATAAAGAAGATTACGCTGGAAATCACGTGATTGTGCTAAAACGAACACGTATACATTTGTTTCAATAACAAAACAAAAAAAATAGAAACAATGACAGAAATAAAGTTAAATAAACGTAAAAAAAAAATTTACCAGATTGCCACACGTAAATGCATGGTTTTGAATACACATTTTCAAAAAATACAATGTTTTCTAGGTCGAACCCATGTGAGAGCTGATTTTCTCTCAAATAGTTGTAGCCATGCAATAATTCAAAAGAAACCGCTTACCAAAATCACTAAGACCATAAGATTTAATGTTTACATAGTAATCCTTGAAATCGCTATTTCTTGTAGATATCATCTCTTTGAGATTTTTCGTTTCATGTTCTACTATATTTCCATTTTCATCATGGTGGTAAGGTTGCACCAACTGCTTACATAAACTCACTTTTACACCAAAATCTTCATTCAGTGTGTTTTTATTAAAGTTTTTGTATTTATTTTCGTGATGTTGGCTGATAGCATAAATAATAGTCCCAATACGATGAAAACGCTTGGGCGTATTCTTCTAATTTCAGTGATGCATAGCTTATCGTCACTCATGGTGCTAAAATGCAAAACAATTTATTTCTCTATTTCTATCTACAGCTAGTACTTAAAAAAATGCTTTGAGTTTTTCTCAATATGCCTGTAGAGCAGCTCAATAGTATGAGAACAGTGAATAAAGATAACAAAAAAAATATGAGCAAGAAAAAAAGGGAGAGATTTGTTTGAAGCAGAACCAAACTAGAAATTTGTCTCTCCAGAAGACCAAAAGCAAATCAAAACATAAAATGTTGTCGTTGTTGAAGCTAGCGTTGAGAAGAGAATACATTATTTGATTCATGTCTTTCTCTCTCACATAATAAAAATAAAGTTATGTGCTTAGAGAATTGGTCAACCAAATAATAATAACAGTAAGCCCTAACAATTGGTATCAGAGAAGTGCACGTGATATCAGAACACGTGCATTTCTCTGATACCAATTGTTAGAGCTTCTCTGATACCAATTGTTGAGCGCGTGAGCCAACAAGTGGTATCAAAGTGCACTTCTCTGATACCAATTGTTAGGGCTTCTCGTGAGCCAACAGGTGGTATCATAACACGTGCAACTCTGATACTACTTATTAGGATTTCTCTGATATCACTTGTTGGTGCAAATATCAGAGCACGTGCACTTCTCTGATATCAATTGTTAAGACAACTGGTATCAAAGATACAGACTGCAAAGTTGCTAGCTACAGATTTTGATTCTCTCTTCTTTGCTCCTCTTCTTCATTTGATTCTCTCTTCTTTGCTCCCCTTCTTCATTTTGATTTTCTCCTCAAATTTTGATTCTATTTTCTTTGCTCTCCTTCATTTTATTCGTTCTCCTTCTTCATTTTTTTAGAGTGCTAGCTACAGACAGTTATAGAGAGACAAACTGTTTTGCTTGCTTCATTTGGGTAGAAATAAAAACCCAGCAAAACTCTGATTAGAAGAAATAAAGAAAACTTTTCGTTCTCCTTATTAATTTTGTTTTCTTCTTCTCTCCCTCAACATCTCTTTCTCCATTTTCTTCTTCTTCTCTTCTTTTTTAAATTATCCATTTTCATTTTGGTTGCGTGTGTTAGCTTTCTTTCTCCCAAACTATACTTTCCATTTTAGCATTATGAACGATGAATAGTCATATGACACCAAAATAAGAAGAATGGTCCCCGAGCATGATGATAGTGGTGGGACTGTTATGTATGCTATAAACCAATTTCACGAGAATATATACAAAAACTTTGAAAATAACACACTGGATGAAACATTTGTTGTCAAAGTGAGATCATGCAAGCAATTGGTGTAGTGTTTCCACTGTGATGATAACGGAAACATCATGGTGGAAAAACACTAAAAGAAGATTTCGAAAATTCTTATGCTCTTAATCTGTGGGGTAAATGGTTCATTTTTGAACTATTGAATTGTTAGTACTATTTGAATGATAATCAACTCTCGCTGGCTCAAATGGAAGACCTAAAGAAGATTGTATTTTTTGGAAAGCACCATATGGAACCGCGCATTCACATATGACAATCTCGTAAGTTTTTTCTCTATGATTATATCTTTATGCTTTCTATTTTGTGTTATTGTTATTAATGTTATTAATCAAATCACCAATTTCACGAGCCTTTTGAAATGACCATGCCCCCAATTCTGTAATTTTACTTTAGATTTTTTTTTTCAAATATAAAATTAATTTTTGATATAATTTTTTTCCTTGACAATTTGCTTTGTTGATATAGGGATGTTATGGTAGCTCATCCAATATTTTGGGGAAAATGTGAGATCTTACGATTTGTGCTACATATAGAAAAACACTTTAGAAGAAGAAGAAATAACCGTATCACATGTTTGAATCCTATTAATACATTTCTGAGCTGAAAAATAAAAGTCTTGGGATTGCCTATCAGACATGCATTTAATGTGTTTCTGAACAATCCTAAGTTTACTTATCAAGACACCGGGGGATGACTTTTTCAGACTTATGAGAAATTTGTGGAAATAGAGTTTTCAATATAGTATGACGATGTGGAAATAGAGTTTTCAATACAGTTTCCCACTTATCTTGCTGAGTTGTACATGCATTTGGCATGTGATTTTTCTTACATTGCATTTTTTACGCTGGACAGAATAGCGATTATTCTGCAGGCTAGTTCAACAGATAATTAACAGGAAAAATAACATAAGAGATTCACCAAAAAACATAGAGAAACAATTTTAATTTCAATAAAAATTATTTAAATCAAAAGTATCTCTAAATCAGATCACAAGTTAGGCTTTATAGCTAAAACTCGCCGTTATTAGAATTTAACCAAAAATGGAAAAATTCCAATAATCATGCTAAAACGAAATACGTAATAACAGAAATAATATGCCAAAAATCTGGCCCAAATCGGATTCAGAATCACTTACTAAATGATAATTGAAATATTACTATAAAAGCTGGTGGTAATAATCAAAACCTTAATTCAATCATCTTTGTACAAATTTTAATTTAAAATTTTACTAGTCTATGTGAATTTTATTTTGATATTTTCTTTACAGTGTCTATCCTTACTTTGGTTCCTAACGGTGAGGTGGATCAATATAATCAGCACATAACGTTGTTTGTGTTTACTCAGTTTGTTCTGGTTATCTATAACAGAAACTGATCTAACCAATTTGGTGGTTTCAGATTGACAAGTTCATTACCTTGCAAGTTGAGAAGAGAATCAGAAGTAATTGAGTTGGAGTACGACATGGACAGTGATTGAGTTGCAGCATGGACCAGTGTATGCGATTGACTTTTGATCGTTATTCCTACAAAATGTTTGTATTGTTGTCTCATATGTTCAAGTCGTTGTTGAACAAATTATCAACGATTGTTGCTAGTCGTTACTTTTTAGATGCTATGATGTTATGTCTCCAAAAGTTTGGTTCCAAGCTAATTTCAAGGCTTTCTTTTTTTGTGAAAATACTGTTATATTTAGTTATTATGAAATTCCTTTTGATTATTTGGTCACTGTTCTTCAGGCCTTTGTCTACTATCTATGACAGATAAAAATGAGTTGCTATTACCAAATTCTGATTGAAACTTATCCATGATTATACTTTGATTCTTGGGATTTGACCATGTAGCACATTGTCTTCCTATTGGAACAATCATTGTTAAAGTAGGAGGGCAGATTTTTCTGCTCATAATATTATATTATGTAATATGATTAAAGTTGCAGTACAAGGAAAATGATTTTCAATGTTTGATTAAAGCGATTGGATCAATCGTCGAGTTCATAATGAGTTTGAGTTCTTTAAGTAGCCTCTGATAAGGTTATAATACATTTTTTTTTCATGTGTAAAAGAAAAAGATATCTAAAAGTTTCTAATTATCATAGGTTTAATGGAGTTAGAAGATATTGAGATTTGCTTGTTGTTTTACTTTATTTTTTTAAACTTTCTTTTGATGCCATTTGGTAGTTTTAGACATGGATATCTTCCACCAATGTGGCATATCTACCTATCTATAAAGCTTGCTCAAAGTTGAATCAATGTTTTATATCGCCTCCCCTACAACTCACAAAATGTGTATTTCACCCCACCTAGTATCCCTACCTTGAACTTCTGAATTACCAATTGGCTTTTCGATTTCCCATATTCTCCTATTTTTTCTTTGGCTATTAGTATGAAGGTTTATCAAGCAGCAGGCCAACACAATTGGAGGGAACTAAGATTCTGGCTTAATTTGTTTTCAGTATTTTCGAGTTTTAAATCCTCTCATAAGTTCAAGGTCTTTTAATCCAAGCAAACTGCATTAGCACTGCCATATGATGAAACACAATGTGGTGTAATGTGTTTGTTTATTCTTAATTCATGGGTATTATATACGTTTAGGCGACTTTCTTCTAACAGTATTTAGTTTTGTTATTTTTGTTATTCCTTAAAGTAACAACACACTTCGTTGGAAGTTATTCACTTCCTCTATATTTGCATGTTCATAAAGTATATGTAGCCATGTAGGTACCAAGTTATTTTCTGAATCACCTTAATTATATGATTGTGCATATGTCTAAGCTCGGCAATGAAGATTGTATAATGCATGTAGGGTACGCTATTAACTCGAGGAATAAGCAAAGGGTGCCTAATTGTTATTGTGTGGAGTTGCGTGGTCTGACGAAACCTGAGATTCACTGCATTGTTGAGAGGGGAAAAAATAACATATATGAACTAAAAAATTATCGAACTAGTCCGGGGAAGGCTTGGATTTTACATTTGTCCTGTGTAATGCTGGATGGATGCGTGGGAAAATCCTTGGTTTTTGCTTCTTTGTTTTCGAACCAAAGATGAATGATCGCAGGGGGACTTGGGTGCCAGTCGATGAGTGCCTCAGTTCACCATGACGGCTCCTTGATCCTGGAAGCTTAAGATCCTCCTTCAACTTCACCATTGTCTTCTCGATTTCATTCTCGGCTGCCCTCACATGTTCTACACCCAATTCCAATTCGTCCGCGACTTTGTTATTCTCCTGTTGCATGTTTAGAACCTCCCCTTGAAATTTTGCCGCCTGATAACTTGTAAATTCAACACTGCTACCATACTCAGAACCTTCCTTTGAGACCCTTGATATTTCTTCCTGTATGCTGCATAAGGACTCCCTTCTGCACTGCAATTCTTCTTTCAACTTTTCATACTCTTCCATCCAGACAGCCGTTTCTTTCTTTATCTCCTTCAGGTTATCGTAGAACGGTTGCCCATCTGACATGAGAGGCTGGTCTGTAGCAGTATCACCATCATCAGTAGCACTGGAGCTTCTTTTATCATCTATCTTACTTTCTTTAAATTTTGAGTATTCAGCCTCCAGATCCTCGGCTGTTGATTGGAATTTTTGTATTTGCTGAAAAGATGTGCTGAACTTCCACCAGAACTTCAGGTTCTCCTCAAGTAGTTCATCGATGTCCCTCCTGAATTTTTCTTCAACAGTTGATAGAGTGTGAGCTTCACCTATGGGAATCGCCTGGGCCTCTGTACCTTCTTTTGTAAGTGTTTCTGCTGCTCCACTGGAACTATCTACTCTTGAAGTGGCTGCAGCACCTTGATCTCCTGACAATTCAGAGACGTGCTTGTTATCTGCATCTGTTCTTGGGGTGTTAGACAATGGGGATACTGGTTTCTGAGGATTTTCAACGTCTGGAAAGTGGGTGTCAGAGTTTCTATCAGGAGTTGACTGCAGTAAGTTCACTTTTTGCCGCAACGAACGCATCTCTTCATCCTTCATCACATTGGCACTCTTTAGTTCCCTTATCTGAAGTGTCATTTCAATGAGGGCCTCCTGGCTTTTTCTTTCTTGCTCAGAGAGCTTTTTCTTTGCTTGCTTCACATTTTGAAGAGCTGAAGTGTACTCTACCAGTAGAATTTTCTCTCTGTCCTCTAGGCCATCTAAGAATAGTTGCTGCCAATTAGGTTCATCTTCTTCGTCACTGGCCTTATCTTGTGCTTCCGCATTGACGACAGTATCTTTCATATCTGACAAATCCAGTTTCTCATCTGCATCCCCCCCACGTTTAGCTTCATGATGCTTTTCAGAAACATTTTCTTTTCCGTCTTCTGCTCTAAGAATGAGATCTTGGACTTTTTCAGAACCCTTTGTGACCTCCATCGGGTTCACAGGATCAAGAAATGGGTTATGTTTATCTACTTCTGTGTTGAAATCTTGATGCGATTTGACGGCAAGAGGATCCTGATCCATTGCAGCTGGCAATACACCCGTGCCCACTACTGCATCCTGCTGTTTCCCACCATGCAATTCCTCGGAAATATGTTTAAACTCAGAATATGCTTCAGTAAAATGCATTCGTAGGTTGCTGTTTTGATTTTGAACATTCTTGTTGAGTTCTTGAATTCCACGCAGCTCATTGTCCAGATGTTGTAGTTCACTATTCAAGTCGTTTGAGCCCTTGGTTTGAGTTTCCTTATTCTTTTCAAAGCTCTGCATCTTTGTCTGAAGCTCATTGGTTTCGGATTTTAGTCTTTCTATAAGAGATGTCTGAGATGAGACTGATGTTTCCAAATTGATTACTTTTGTTACAAGCTCGTCGATTGTTTCTGCTAGTTCTGTCACAGCAGCAGCAGCATCAGAATTCTTGGAAAAGTGTTCATTGATTTTCTGAAAAATCAACTCCAGTTCCCACTTCTCTTCTTTTGAGTTGGTAACTCCTTGTTCTACATTTATCATGCTTGCGTCCTCGGCCTCAGATTTATCTTTCTCAAACTTTTGCAGGTCCATCTGATTGTGAAGGTACTCATTCTTGAGAATTTCCAACTTCTCGCACACATCCTTAATCCTTTGGTTCTCTACTCTTGCCTCTTCTATCGACCTTTCTCGTTTCTCCTGCAACCGAATCAATGTCTCTTGACATGATTTCAAGGCTGTGGCTGCCATTAAATTCCGAGCCTCATCATCCTCAATGACTTTTCCAATGCCATACTCTTCTTGCAATCCTGAAACCTCCTTTTGCATGTCCGAAATCCGGTTTTCAATTTCCCAATACTTAGCAAGCCCGTTCTCGTACAGGCCTTTTGTGAACTCCTTCTCTGTCTGCAGGACTAGGATCCCCTTCTGAAGCTTATCAATCTTGTTAAGAGCCTCGGATTTGTTCTGAAGAGAATCATCAGTCTTTCTAGCTTTAGTTTTCTTGGTTTTTCGTTCTGTTGCGGGTGGTGGACACCGGGCATTCAGTGGCATTTTAAACTTTGAGATGTTTGTAGCATCAGGCAACCCATCAGGGAATTTGCAAGCAGATGCTTTTGGAGAACCATCATCATCTTCCTCATCCATTGCAATCTGAGCATGCTCGGGAAAGACTGTAGCAATGGTTTGGTTGGCAGTTTGCAGCTCTGACGCGATGTGCTCATACCTCTCAGCCAAAGCTCGATATGCCTTGTATGATTCTTCTACAAAGTTTATAAGCTCTGGTCTGCTCTTGTAGTACATCTCTGCCCTCTTAGCAAAGGAGTCTCCATCATCATCAAAGATTTTAAGCATGTGTTTGACTTTCTCCTCCATATCTGCAATAAGAAAAGTGCATTTGTAAAGGAGTTTCAAAATAAGAGACTAAACTGAAGCATCATCTAGGAGTTAGGGGTGACAACGGGTTGGGTCACGCTGTGTTTGGTTAGTGTCACATGTTCATTGTGCACCTAAATGAGGCTGATCTTATCAAACATGTTATCCCAACAGAGCTTATTTCATATGATTAGTACTGTAGTTCAGGTTGAGATGATCCATTAGACATGGAAAAGTACTTAACAATTCTGATTGGTTTTAGTGACAGGACCATTGACAGTTCCGGGTTGTATCGTGGTAATTCAATTTGGTGTAGTGATCATGGGTCGGACCTTATTTGACTATCTATCACACCATCGTACTGCACATGAAATTGCGATATATATATAGGTGCTAGGGGCATGAAGAGATCTGATGTAATTGCTACATACACTATTATATGTTGCAGTTTCTAATAACATCATTTCATTTTCTTCTGATGAAATGGATTAGATCTACTATGTTAGGTTAGATTTTTTTTTTTTTTTTTTTTTCCTTCTGTTTAGTAAAATGGTATACAACAATCACAATTAGTACAATGTGGTATATAACTTATGCTTTACTTTGTTTGAAGCTTGATCTGTGTCATTCGACAAATTTTTTTAATTGATAGTGGTTTATAAGAGAGGTGGTGCATTGTGATAATAAGAAGTCAGTTTTGCAACATATTGACAATGTCTATAATTTGAGATATGTTCTATTATTAGGCTCTGACTTCTTGTGTTCAACATTCACAATTCAGGAAACATGTGTGATGATGATGGGCAGAGAATTATAGGCATATAAGAAATAGTGCACTGCTATGGATCAAAATGGAAGAATGAGAAGAATACCTTCGAGATTGTGCTCGAGCCATTTTGATTGTTTGGTCCTGACATGGCTTGCCCACCACCATGAATATGCATTGCTTGCAGCTCTCTGCAACATCTTTATCTTTTCTATATCTCCCAGTATTTTCTTTTCCTTCTCTTGTCAGAAACAAATGAACAGAGAAAAGAAATCACCAAGAAGAAGAAAACTTTGGTGTGGTGTGTGTGCACCTTTGTTGATCCAACTAATCTTTTGTTTTGTGTTTCTTTTGTTTCCCCCTCAAATATAGGTGAGGTGCAGAGAAGAGAAATGAAAAGAGGCCGAAATGGATGCAGAGCCTAGGAAGGTTGTGCCCACGTTGTATATTCTTCTTATTGTTTGTGAGCTGGTGTACAGAGAAGAAGGGTTTGCATGTTTTTCTCTCATTTTGCCCAGGTCTGCATAAAATGGACTTGGGTATTCACCTATCCCCAAATCCACCTTGTTTCATATTTATGTTCTCCATCATGGGTGCCAGAATGATGATTAATTATTGTTATTATTTCTTTTTAATTTTAGTCGACGACGAGATGATTGGTGCTTGAGTAATTCTACACAGCGAGGAAACGGGCGAGGGACGGGACGTGGCGGGGTGGGGACCGTCCACCCCGCTCGAGATGCGTGCCATCTCTTTTGGTGCGTGCAACCCGAGCGGGGTGGACGGTCCCCACCCCGCCACGTCCCGTCCCTCGCCCGTTTCCTCGACATTTAGAATTCCTCTTGGTGCTTTGAGGACATGTGGTCATGTCTTGTGTTGAGAAAGATATTTGGTGTGCATTAGCTTGTGTATATAAAAATCAGTGTTCTAAAAATCGCTAGGCGCTGGGCGGGCGGCGAGCAGGTGCCTAGCGCCCAGGGGCCTAGGCGGTCTTAGGTTTTGTATTATAACTTTAATAATTTACAAAAGTTAAGCATAATATCTTATCAATTACATCCAATTTAATGCCAATATACATATGCAAAATTTAAAAACATGAAAAATTAACAATCATGAACAAAATTTATTAAGACTCAAATGACTGAAGTTGGTCATGATGGGTACTTTATATAAATTTGAATTTGTGTACACTTTTATTTTTCTTCAAATTGCATGAATAACCTCAGTTATGTTTGATAAAATCTACATCAGTAAAATTGGTACCGGCAGATCCATTGAGAATTCCATTAAGTAATCATCATTTGCTACATTTAGACATATACTGAATAAAAAACAATTAAATAGTTTATTTCTAAAAAATAGGAAAGAAAAATAAAATAAGAACACAATCAGCCTTATTAAAAAAAATTAAAAAAAAATAAATAAAAAAATAAAAATCGCCCCGACCGCCTAGAGTCCGCCTAGACCCGCCCAGACCCCGCCTAGATCCCGCCCAGACCCGCCTAGAGTCCGCCTAGGCCGCCCAAACCCGCCTAGACCCGCCCAGACTGCCCAGAACCGCCCAGACTACCCGCCCAGCCATTAATCTGGGCGGTTTTCCACCTTCTAGCGCCTAGGCGGCCGCCTAGGCCGATTTTTAGAACACTGATAAAAACAGAACAGTTGCTAATAATATTGTAAGCTCAATTAGAACAAATGATCAGGTTGTTATTCTGGCATTAATAAGAAGAATTAGAGATCACTATCCAAGCAAGATCCTTATCCCCACCTTCCTTCTATTCTCAAGGCCTGTTATCCGGATCTTGTAGGTCCATTCTGATGGGTGGGAATATTACACAACTGTTATTTAATGGATTGCTTCTCCATAATGAGTTGATCTGGTTATACATTCCAGGGAATGTGCACGTCACCTGCGATTATAATAGGGATATTGTTGAAAATCCAACACTTAACATGAAACTGTGATTACTTAAATATAAGTAAATAACTAAGCAGAGGTGGTCAGATATCTTCACTGAAAAAAGAGTGAAACGAGATTGATCACTTGAGGCCATAGTTTTGGATTGCTTCAAATCAAAGCTCTGCAATCTTTTTCTTTTTTTCTGTAACATTATTTCCACAATTTGCAGAGAAACTGAACGTAATCAATTTAAAATATCAATTGAATTCCCCTATGTACATGGGAAGCTATTTACATCGAAGAATTTGCTTATATACATTGGCAGTCCTTCCAAACATCCTTAGTTCTAGTTAGTTATCCAAAAGACCTGCAATAATGTTACACCAAAACTTACTGGCAGAGCTTCTACTTGCTTTAAATCAACTCCCACGCCTCACTCAGCACAAAACTTAGTAGTCACAAGCGTATACATCGAAAGGAATGCCAATGCCCTTTTTTTGTACAAAAGTTGATGCTCCATCACATCTATGCTCACTGTATGAGCTCCTAGCTTCTTTTCTTTATTTTTCCGGTTTTTAGTGTTTTTTTTTTTTTTTTGGTTGCAACACCAGCATATATTCTACAAACTGAATAAAGGAAGAGAACACGAACATCTTGATAAATAGGCGAAACTGAAAAGAATTAGCCGCTTTGAAGGGATGAAAGCCACTGTTCCAGATACTCTTTACCAGCTGCAAACGGGCCAAACAGTGAAAATTGTATGAGCTGATTAAGTCTTATAATAAGAGATGGGAGGTGTACATATATGTAAATGACAGATAAAGCAATGCTTATGAGATGCCACAAATTCAGACACTAAAGTTATTAACAATGACTTGTATCAGCTAAATGCTGGAAAAGAGCATGTCGATCATAGAGAAGCTTAGCGACGAATGAACTTTACTCACAAGGATGAAATATGAAAAATGGTAAACCTGGCTTAATAACACCTGGCAATCCAATCCTAATCCATCATATAAGTATCAGTATAGCCTACTTTCCACCTAGTCAAATATTGCCGATTATTCTGCCTATTGATGAAACGAAAGGTTAAAGGGTACATGAAAAAAAAAAAAAAAAAAAAATCAAGAATCAATTTTTTTTTAAATTGGTCCAACCCTCTCATTATACTAGGAAACCTACACCACGAGACTCAAACCCTCTCCAAGTAACTTCTCTATTTGGTTTTACAGAAAGCTTACAAGTGACATTGGACTTTCATTCTCAAATAAGATCTGGGATGATTGAGTCTAAATAATTGAAATAGTCAAGTACAATCAAACCCTAGCATGTGGACACTCGTCCAATTGTGGTGACTGGTAATTACAAAACATTCAAGGACAATGAAACAGATTCAAGGTGCCATTGGTATGCTCCAGTCGTTTAATTATGTCTATAATATAATATTGCCGAAAGATTTCATGAGACTATGTAATACAAAGCAGGATGTGAAGTGTGTTCTCCAGTATTGTTTTGCTATTCCAGACTAACTAAATCAATCATCTCTACCTATTCATAGTGACATGCATACAAAATTCACACAAAACCGGTAAAACTAAAACTAGCCAATCAAGATTGCTTGGGAAAATGGAAAAGAGAGCAAAAAAATTCTTACCATCAGAATACTTGTTTGTGAGGTCCACAATGGCTCCGAGACGTTGGTTATTTGAACGATCAACGAGCTCGTCATTGCCATGAGCATAACAAGGAACCAAAACTGCAAAACTATTCTCTGATTCATTAGTGCTGTGAAACTCCGTTGCATGTGGCTCCATCCAACCAATAGACCAATCCGAGTCGTCTGATTCAGACCCTGAACCCCACCCACCATCTGATGGAACCAATACTATATCATACTCTTTATCGATTTTCCTCTCTTCCCTGCTACTCCATTTTCTCTTAACCTTCCTCGACGCTGTCCGCATCTTATTACCCCCTTTAACAGATGTAAACTTCACCATTTCTGATTCCCTCAGACCTATATTTAAATCCAGGGAAGAATTCAAAGATGTAGTTGAAGGCACTGTGGTAGTCTCATGCTCCTTTCCTCCCCACAACCACCATGTCAAATTTGAAAACACCACAGCCATTCTTTACCTATAAAAAAAAACATGCAAATCCAATCGATTCAATTAAATTCAAGCCTTTTAGTGATAATCGAAAGAGGAACTGTGAGCAAACTACTATAATCCAACAAAAGGGTGCTTTCATTGAATCCAATTGAATAACCAACAATCAATCAAACAACAACAGTGTTTGGGACAAACAACTGAAACCCCAAAAAGGGAACCTTGAAAACGCCATTAAAATGGCAAAACAACAAAAGGGGTGATTTGAATCAATCAAATAACAAGTGGTTATCAATCAAAAGAACTTACTGATGCTTCTTCTAGCTAATAACAAAAACGCAATCAGAAAAATACCCTTTTCAACACAATGAAAGAATCACAGTTTCACCACAAAAGGTCTCTCCTTTAACAAAGTAGACTTCTTTAATAAGCAACTCAAACTCATAAATATAAAACTAAAACAAGTAACATGAATCAAACACGAAATCTGAACTTAACAAACACAATAAAAATCCAACCTTTATGATCTCTTCTCCAAAACCCACCACGAAAATCGATTAAAAATCCTTCTTTTTCGAGTTCTCTGTGTTCAAAGTCCTCAACTTGACGATGGAGAAGCACAAAATACCAGTTTTTTCGAAGAATCCTCGAGTGGGTTTATTGTGAAAGCGAAGAAATTGGGATTTTTAGTTCCCAAAAGTTATCTCTAATCGAAATGTTTGATGAAACCAGTTGACGATTGTCAGCTTTGGGTCCACTTATAGAGAAGTTATTTCTGTTGCTTTGGAGTTGCAGAAGTCAATCTGACGGTTGTGGTACGTTTGGGAGAACTTGGGATGATATGAACCGTTGAATTTTCGCCACGCAGGCCCGCCCCAGGCCAAACCATCGATCATCCTCGAGATGCGCATATCTATGGATGGTGACTGGCCTGGCACGTTAGAAAAGTTGGAGTGGAAACCAAAGAGACGTCACCTTGGGTGGTCGTGCTGGCGAGTTTTACGAGCATTTTGGTTTAACTATTTTTTTTTTTAGCTATATTTTGAAGTAAATAATAACTTAGTTAGTGTGTGAACGCAAGGTGGTAAGTGAGAGAGGGAGAGGGGAAGACGAGAGGCTCATGAATGGTGGCCGGAATGATAAGAGTCATATTTTTTAACATGGGTATATGTAAAAATGCATCACTCACTTTTTTTTTCTTTTTTCTTTATCCCTAAACAGTTAATCCCTCCTATCTCAAATGTCGCCGATAGAGTTTAAACTCTGAACTTGTGATTTCATCTGTCACGGACATACCACTGGTATTCTTAAAAACAATTCACTCTATATTAGATAGAGGTTATAGCAAGTCCTCTTAATTTTTCGCGTTGCAAGTGTTTGCTTCATATTAGAACCAATCTAATTAAAAAGAAAATAGTTTGATAATAATAATAAACACCTCAAAGACTAACAGTGAAAGGAAAAAAAAAAAAACCACCACCTACTCCTAGGTCCATGGTGGATCTTTTTAGATCCTTATCAAATACAACATAACATTATCTACAACTTGAAAATAACAAAACAAATAAGTCTTTATCTCACTAAGTAGGAATCCTGGTGGCAATGGTTGATGTCAGTGAAATTTGGCAAAAGGAGGACCATAAGTATATATGATAATGATGGAACAAACCATGTATGGTGGTGGTATAGGCAACTACAACATTATATACTTTATTACATTACTTTCAATATAGACCAAAAGAATGAAAATGACTTAGTAATGTACTCAATTTATGGGTCAAACTTATGAAACCAAATTGTGTTTTTTTAACATTGGATACTTACTTGAGTGGACCCATAATTCACGAGAACCAGCCATGCCATTAGGGTTTGAAATAAAACAACTAGACAATGATGGAGAAGAAGAGAGAGGGAAAAAAAAAATGAAAGGAATGAAAAAACTTTCATTCGGGATTGTATTAGCATCCTGAGATAGATTTTTAAAAGAAATGGAAATGGGAAAGGAAGAGAAGTGTATGAAAGTGTTGTTAGGCCATTTCTTGCTTAAAAAAATGAATTTGTCCGTCAATGGGGTACTAGCTCATCGTTAGATTTGTGTTGAATGGTTAGGCCTGTGGCTGTGTTGAATGGAATCACATGCTCAAGGTTATTGAACCTTGAACCCTGCTAATAGTATCTTAAGTGGGAGGAGTCGAGGGATTAAAAAAAAAATGAACTCAAGATTCTAAAGACATGTGATCCCTACCAAAAATGTTGAATCAAATTGCATGCTTTTTTAAGGCCAATATTGAAGGTTAGCACTACCAACTTCACCTTTTCTTAGCACAAACAACCAAATTTATAGCTACTCGACATCCCCTGACATTGAAGGGTTGGAGCTTAGTTGAAAGCAGCCTTCATGTTTCATCAAGTTGCATCAACAAGTTGGTCATCAACTTAAAGCACTTTTTCAAGGTTTTTTTTTTTTTTTTTTTTTTTTTAAAGGTGAGTTGGGTTATCAGGATCCCATAACCTATCAAAGACCAGAATTGGTCACTGATAAATATGCTATTGGTTGGGTTCGAACCCATGACCTAGTAGTACCATCTGCCGGCTGATATGTTATTTCAAAGGTTTTTTAGCAGACAAAAATATTGGCAAGTTATGATTTTATTGTATTGGTCATAGATGTTGCTTTTCCATAGGAACATGTGTGATGGATGCTTTGATTTTTACGCGGCTAACGCAGATGGTAAAATAATAGGGATTAATAAAAGATGGTGTAGAAAAAGCATGACTACAAGTTTTAAAGCTGAACTCGAAGGGATAGACTAGTAAGTGAATGAGCAATGGCCAAAGGATACAAAAATGTTATAGTGATAACTGATAGCAAAGACATTGTAGAAGCAATCAGTGGTAGAAGCGAATATTTATCATGGCAACAGAATATTACCTTACAGTACCAACTGAGAAAATGTTTCATAGCACTTGCACCACCCACAATTAAGTCAATTTGAACGGCTATGGTTTGCATTGTATTTGACATTCTAAAGCATATACTTTGCAACAAGAACCGTTTGTTAGATAAAATAAATTGGATTAGTGGTCTATAATGTCTGCTACTTTAGTAAAAGTTGAAGAATTGTCATTAATCCTAATGCATGCATGAAGGCAATAGTACAATAACAACTAAGTAACCCTAATCCTTTGCTTAATTTGCGTGCGTTACACGAAAAACATGAGATGGCTAATTCAACCAACCTAATTAACAATTTGTAAAAACAATTGATTCTTAATTAGAGAGATGAACCCAATGTTCATCTCCTCGTCATATTCGGATGAACCGATAATCATCCAATGTACCTCAAATATTAACAAAATAATTAAATATGATAAACATTGTGCAAGCTCATATGATTGTGTTAGTTCATAATATGATTAACTGCCCATCCAATCCCCAATGTGTTTGGCAGGGTTTACATTAAACCATTTGAAGCCATCTTATAAGCAATTTGTAACATTTGTTTCATTTGGGGTTTTAAACAATTGAAGTATACAAATTGGATTGGCTAGCTTGAACAAGAATTTATCTACTACTACTATAACTGTAATTAGATGGTCGGTGTGTTTAATGTGTTATACCAATAAACTTTCAATTTTGCCCCCACCTATATTACAAAACCTCATGCGTGTCCCCGACCTCTCCCCAACATAAGAGTATGCCTATCCCGTCCTCCCCGTCATCACGACAACCAACGCTGCTACATCAGCAGCAACACCTGCATAGTTGCGGTCCACCGCTTCACCAACTACTCCTCCCTCCAGCATCCTCCTTCCCGCGTCCTCTATTTACTTGTAGGTACTGCGCTTCCACCCCTAGTTATAGACAAAAACTTAAGTATGTTTTAAGGCTACATGGCCCATAAACTAACTAACAAACCCATTTTCTTGGAGTTAGGCTAAGAGCTAGGGATGGAAACGGGGCGGATTTGGACAAATCCATCCCCGCCCCGTCAGGGATTGCGGATCCCTGAATCCGCCCCGAATATCCGTTTATATATTTAGTTAAAAACCATCCCCGCCCCGGACGGATCGGCGGATATCCGCCCCGCCCCAATTAACCATTTAATTTATAAAAAAAATGTTGAATGAATTTAATTTACAAATTGATAATCAATCAATTCTCTAACCAGAGATCAATTCTCGAAGCATTTTCTGAGATCAATTCTACCAAAGCAAAGATAATACAAAACCGAACCAAAGCAAATACAAGATCAAACCAGATCGAACCAAAGCAAATACAAGATTGAACCAAAGCAAATACAGAACGAACCAAAGCAAATATCTGCTTCTTCAGATCTGCTTGACTACAGAAAGAAAGAACGATCTGCTTCTTCAGATCTGGCTACGAACCGAACCAAACCAAAGCTTATTCAGATATGCTTCTTCAGATCTATCTACAAAAAGAAATAATGAACCAAAGCAAATATCGAACCAAAACAGCTTCTTCAGATCTGAAGCAGCTTTTTCAGATATGCTTATTCATATCTATCTGGTGCGGCCTTTGGGGTTTTGTATGGGAGAGGTTGGACTTGGAAGATATTCAGTGGAAGATAGAAAAGAGAAAGAAGGAAGAAGACAAAAAGAATAGGGAAGTGAATAAGGAAATGAAGAGAGCAGAGAGGCGAGATGAGATAGCCCGAGATGAAAGTGCAAAGGTGCAGAGAGTAGAGAGTGAGATGAAGGAGATGAGGGTGCAGAGAGCAGAGGCGAGATGAGGGAGATTGTCTAGGGTTAGGGTTTTGTTAAGGGCTTAAGGTTATTTTAGTAAAATACTTCTATAAACGGATATCCGTGGGGCGGATATGGCTAAATCCGTATCCGCCCCGAATAATAAACGGATACAGTTTGGATATCCGTATCCGCCCACCTCCATTTAACCTTAACCAAATCCACCCCAAACGGGGCGAGTGGGGCGAATATCCGTGAAAATCCGCCCCACTGCCATCCCTACTAAGAGCTGAAATGATGGGCCTGCTTGTTTATGGCCGGACATCAGCTGTATAAATCGACTTTCACTTGGGTTTCTCATTTGTAGAGGATGTGGAGTTCACTTCATGAATTTCTTATTCTTCTTTGATAAGCACAAAAGTGCTGCAAGTTTACTCCACCGTGTTTTCTTTGTATAAATCGACTCATTCCATTAAGTATTTTATGAGTCGACTATTTTTTTTTCTAATTTTTATTTTAGCTTTATTTAATTATATCAACTATAAATTGTTTCCAAGCTCTGGAAAGTCCATCAGTGTATCTTAAACCAATTTAGTGTAATGTAGTGGGTTAACATGCCATTATTGTTCTTATTAAACTATAACGAATCGGTTATTATATTGTTTACATTAAGTTCTGATCTCTAAGAGCACTATGTTCAGATTTTTTTTTTAATAGTTTTAGTTTTAACTTGTTTAAGAAATTACATTGTGGCACTTAGATAGGTGTCGCTGTCATTACAATTTTGTGCTATTCTAGGAGAGTTGTTACGTGTATCCGACTATTTGGCTCGTTTGCACCAACTCTTTGTTGTACCGGCATTTTGAGATGTTTCGACTTTGTTGCACTAACCTAAAAGATATAACACCAACTTAATTTTTTTAATAAATGGAAATCATTTGATGATCAATTTTCTCGTTTAGGAATATCAATAAATCAATTATAAGAAATGTAAGTGATTGCAACTATTAAAAAAATGCATTCGTACCAAAAAACTCTACATCCAAATATTTACAATAAGAATCGTCCGTCCAAAGTTCTAAATCAACAACCTAACAAAGTGTTTGCTATTTATTGTAGAATTTGTGACGATGATTAATGTATCTTTGATGTTTATACGCAAATTTGGAACTTAAGAATTCGTGACTGAAATTTAGTTTTATCGATAAGATTTACTTTTGCTTTTACATCAAGAAAAAATTAATGCTGAAAATTTATCCACCAAAATGGTTTTTATTGATAAAACAAATGTAAGAAAGTGTTACATATTTTAAGTTGGTGCAACAAAGTCGAAACACCTCAAAATGTTGGTGCAACTGAGCCAAATAGTCGGATACATGTAGCAACTCCCTATTATAGTAATATTATTCTAGTTATTGTTAGAAAATTTGTATTTCCATATTTGTTGAATGAATAAATCGGAAGTTATGTAAACTCAGTAGAGCATCTTCAAGGGTAAAAGCTAAAATCATCCCTCATTTTAACCAAAAGCTAATTTTAGGGGTCCCCTTATTTCTTCATCACTCCAACCACATTCCCCATTTTAACTTTTCATCATTTTTTAAATATATCTTTTCTTAATTTTTGAATTTTTCTATTTAAATTTTAATGATTGGAGGACAGAGAATGAAGAAAAATGACTTTTTTTTTTAAATATTTATTAGAATTTGGGGATGAAATAGATGTTCCTAAATATAGGGAAAGGAAAAGGAGTTAAAATGGGGGTTTGGATAGGGAATCCCTTGGAGCAAGTTTTTCTCACATGAGACCCCCAAAATAACTTTTCGGCTATTATAGGGGATCCCTTGGAGATGCTCTTACATAAGGTCCTTTATGTAAGTCTTTAGACCAACGGTTGTGTTGGTTCAATTGTGTCTTCTGGAAGTAGGTACGTAGTGTTTCATTTGCCATAAGTAGAATCTCAAATTGGCCATTTGAGATATCCAAAAAATTAGCAATTTATCATTACAACAACAACCTATCACACAGAAGAAGAGTTTACATTCAAATCAACCAGGTTCTTTCCCGTTCATCTCAAAGTCTATTCTTATTTCTATTCGCCTGAGTTTTTGTTCTAAAGTGCATTAGGAACAAAGATGAATTTGTTGTATCTTGGGAGACTAACAACCATCAACGTTGCATCGAAACGGGTCGAATATTGTCTTAAGGACATTGCATAAAGCAAGCCTCAGATTATCTTATCCCCTCACTGTTACTATTACAAATTGTTTCCAACAATCTTAAGACTATTATAATCTGTATTAGTTTCATACTTTCATACAATTCTAGCCAAATATATCCAGAGTACTAAAAACTCTGGTCAAATCCAAAGTCTAGAACTTTGATCAATACATGTTTGGTTTTCAGACTTTGAGTTTGTGTTGTAAACTATACGTAGCCATACATATCTAAAGCACTTAAACTTTGGTCAAATCCAAAGTACACACTTTGGACAAAACGTGTTGGCTTAGAGACTTCGAGTATGTATCATCTACTATTTAGTACAATAAACTTTTATTTGTGCAAAGTTGTTGAACACACTGTTTTGTACAGTACGTGTTTTTATTTGTACAATTAATTTCAACATATTGTTTTGTACAATAAGTTTTAGAGTTTATAAATTTTAGAACTCTATCAATATTACTTGCTTCTTAGTTGGAAGCAAAGAGTCGTTGTACTTGCCCGTCTGAAGCTGATCCTTGAGATACTTGTCTTAACAGGGCTTACAAGTATTGAGGATAGTTGTGAGACACATGGGCTTAACAGGCTGCAAGAATCCGAGTTCGTCTGGCGGACTGCATTGGGCGGGCTTTGAACTACTTGAGCCGAATCAGTGTTAGGTTGATGCTAGGGCCTGTTATTTCTCGAGATTATCATGACATGTGTACAACACAGAGTTGTGATCATTTTGGTGTATCATCAACTACTCCCCCCGAGTTAGTGGGTCAAATCATCGGTTCGCTAAATCATTTCTTGAAAATATACGCCACTCATGATGATTGAGTCTGAATCGTTGCTTGTGTCGCGCGCTTCATTAATTGAATGTGCGTCGATTCGGTGGAAAAGAAGCGGAAACCCAATCCCTTTTTAGGTCTTCTTTCATGCGAAGACTAACTCTTCTATTTTTCATACTCTTAGAGATTTTGCTTTATTCATCTTCTAATTGAAAAGATTGTTCATATTCTTTATGGCTCACCAAAACCATCTTGATAACGCGACTTTGGCCAAGGGCCTTGAATTTTTTAAGACATGTTGCTTTCCGAATCGGGTCTTGCTGAAATCCGAACGAAGTTCGGGGTCTCCGAGGACATGTCATTACATGCTTTGAAGGATGATCAGACGCCAATGTTTCCACCGGCAGAGTTTATCTGTTTTCACCGCGGGATACTCCAAATTGGAGTCCGTTTTCCTGTTCTTGACGTGATTTGGAACTTCTTGGATTTTCTTGGAATCCCTTCTGCCCAGTTGGTACCCAATGGGTACAAGATCATTCTTCTCATTTTGATTAGAGTGAAGGAAGCTGGTGTCCACGTGACTCCGCGAGTGATCCAGTTGCTAACTTCTCCTAGGCTAAACGATCACGCTGTTTGCAAGATGACATCACTGACTTGCTTTGAGAATTTGCCAGATGAATTCAAGTCCTGGCAGAAGTACTATTTTTTTGCTCCTGCGGATTCAAATTACTTCCAGTTCAAGGGTCGTTCGCTCGAACGAGAGTTTAAGCCCTTCATAAGTGTAACTTTATCTTCCGATTCCGTTGCGCTGATTGTACGCTAATCGTTGCTCGTGTTTATTTGTATGGAGGTTCCCTACCACTCTTCTTACCTTAAAGGAGCAAAACGTACAAAGAAGTTCCACGACTTGCCGACGAGGAACGTGGATGAGGTCATATGTTTTACCAACTTTATTCGCAGTAGGCTGTGGGACAACTAGTATGCGGCCCCCACTATTTACTAATTGTGGCGAGTTAAGTCTGAAGGTGGGGCCCCTTCTAGGAAAAGGAAAACCACTGAAGTTAAGGCTCCCACTTTGTCTGACACAGAGGGGTTTTCTAAGATGTTTGCCTCCTTTATAAGTTCGAAGAAGTCCCGCGTTAGGACTGGGTCATCTTCCAAACTATCCGCTCTAGTAAGTGAAGAGTGAGAGCCTGATCGGCTTGCCAGGGCAGAAGCTGAAGTGTCTGGAAGGGAGAGGGACCACCTGTGATTAGCAGGTGTTGAAGATGCATCGAATCTTAGTGTCGCGCAGGTAGAAGCTCTGAACGAGAAGTTGATGTTGGCTGTTATGACAGCTTTTACTGGTGCCGATCTATCCGGGACCATTCTGATAGAAGGTTCTGATGAGGATTCGCTTGAGGTTCTTGAATCCAATCGTCCCACTGGTGGGTTGTCCGATAGTGGCCGTGGTGACACAGGCCAAGTTTATCACAGTCCGTATTGTTTCCCGTCTCGTTCAGGCTGCATCTCAAGGTGATGGAGAGTCCGTTGGACAACTTGCTTCTTTCTTTTCCTCTGAATTTTGTTAAGCCGTCTCGCACTTAAGGGTCGGTTGTTGGTGACAAGGGAAAGAGGGCGAAGGAGGGCCTGGGAGCATTGGTGACTACGAAGGGTCGAGCTGCGTAATTCATCATCCGGGAGAGCTTCATCCGGATGCGCGGATAAGTCTATTTGCCCCAGACTTAGTGAAGATGAGCAATCAGGTCTGGCATGAAGAGGTTGATGTGGATTGTGCTTCGAGCAAGCATATAAGCATGCGTCATAGCTGGCTGATGGATCACACTCCAAAACCCGAGGATGATACGCTAGAAGAGCGTATGGATAAGGGTTTAAAGTACCTTATGCTGGGAATGTCTCACTTGAGCCAGGTGGTCTTCACTGGGACGGAAGTCGAGGCGGCTCGTGAGAGGATGTACACCATGGTGCATGTCTTCTAGAACATAGAGAGGGTGTATTCTGACGCGCTTTATAAAATTGAGCAGCTGAGGAAGCAGACTGGGGAGAGGAGGCTGGAACAGTCGACCGTTGTCGCTGAGACTCAGAGGGTTCTTCTAGAAGCCCTTGAGTCTGACTTAGTAGAGGTGGTGTCTGTGAGGGACAGATTCAAGAAGAAGTTGGATCTGATCCGTCGTGACTTAGAGATTGCGCAAGAAGCTGCGACTGAGGCGCGTTCTGAATTGCAGTCTCTCGTTGAGGAGAATGCCTTAAAGGAGGCTTATTGGGTTGTGCAGAGACAACAGTTGGAGTCTGATGTGGAGTTCAATGCTCGGGAGGTGAGGAAGGCCGAGAACCAGCTTGAATTGGAGCAACATGAGCTCAATGTTGTAAATAATAGTTTGACTACGGAGCAATCTCAGGTCGACGCGCTGACAAGAAAGCTGGAGCTGTTGGAGTGTGAACTTGCTGAAGCGAAGGCGCGCGAGGAAGAGCTTTTCTAGGAACAAGGCAAGTGTGAATTCAGCTCGGTTGTACACAGTAGATTGGAGCTGTTGGCGCTGATGAAAGAGGAGCCTCCGGAATGGGACCTCGATCTCTATAAGAAGATGTCGTATGTAGACTTATCAGTGGTTTCTGCGTCATTAGTCGAAGAGGGCAATCTGGATCATGATGCTCAGATTGCGGCACGTACGGACACAACTTCTGCTTTCTCATCCGTTAAGCTAAGCTCTTTTGTATCTGTACCCTCTCCCGATGAGGAATAGACTTTGTACACTTGTACTTTTTTTGCTTTAATTGTTAATGAAAACAGATTTATTTTGAGTATGTTCTATATCCGCTTTACGCTCGTTTTCCCTATTGCGCGCTTTTCAATTTGCCTTGTCGTTTTACTTTGGCATAGGCTGGTGGGTCAATAGGAAGTCAAGTGGTCTGTCTGCTGTTGAGAGTTTGACCATTTACGTTACGAGTGACTCGTAGTCACTGTTGCTTAGTTTCATCCAATAGTGGGCATTCCGTAGAGGGTTTAGAAGCGGGCTATGCTGCCCAGCTATAGCCCATCCTTAAGGTAAGCCACTGGGGGCTTGTTTCACCTACCTGACTGCCGATCGCGGTTGGCTGGCACGAGTGAACTATCATAGTCGATCACATGTGTTGTCTTTGAGCCAGAGTGCTTGTCCCAAGTCAGGTTTTGCAAGCTCGGGCTGGCATTCCATGTAGCATTCATTTGTGTGTTGGCAGGATGATATATGGGTTGGCACGAGTGGCATTTGCTGATAATAGAATGTTCGCCTGTGTGAGCGTGAAGACGATGTCTGAGCTATGATTTATTTATGTGACCGTTGTTTCGAAAGGGAGCGGTGGTCGTGTGGCGAGCCGTCTAGGGTTCCCACCTTCCTATGTTCGAGCAGAGTGGACTACAGGTTCGGGGAGCGAGGATTAGGTGATCATGGTCTGTTGAAGAGCGATGATCCCGTGGCGAGCCGTTGACATAAGTTCGGGACTAACTAGGCTCCCACCTTTCAAACCATCTACACCCGTACGTAGCGGGCTACAGGTTTGAGATGAGGGGATTTGGCGACCATGGTCTGTTGAAGAGCAGTGGTCCAGTGGCAAGCCGTCGGAATCAGTTTGGGACTAACTAGGCTCCCACCTTCCAAATAATCTACACCCATGCTCACTGAGCTACAAATTTTGGAGTTTTCAGCGACCATGGTCTGTAGAAGAGCAGTGGTCCCATGGCAAACCGTCAGAATCAGTTCGGGACTGACTAGGCTCCCACCTTCCAAACCATCTACACCCGCATAGTGGGGGCTACAAGTCTGGGAGTTTTCGGCGATCAAGGTCTGTAGAAGAGCAGTGGTCACGTAGCATGCCGTAAGAATCAATTCGGGACTGACTAGTCTCCCACCTTCCAAACCATCTACACCCGCACAGTGGGGGCTACAAGTCTGGGGTTCGTATTTCGATGACCATATCTGTAAAAGAGTAATGGTACCATGGTGAACCATCGACATCAGTCGGAACTGACTAGGCTCCCACATTCCAAACCATTTACACCCGCGCAGTGGGGGCTACAGGATCTGGGCTTTGATCATAAGTTGTCGTCACCAGATAGGCTTACCTGATCGGGTCCGGCGACCGTTGTCCGTGAAGGGGACAATAGTCTTTGGCGAGTCGTCGTCACCAGGCGTGATAACGCTGATTAGACTCCCACTTCCTAAACCATCGACATCCACATGGGCGGACTGGGTGTCAGGGTGAATTGGAAGACATCGTCGTCAGCCAAAGCTGACTAAGCTTGTTCGGCTAGGTGGGGGCTCTGCCAGCTGCGGGCGTGCGAGCCTATATCCGCGAGTGGAGTATGTTGCACGAGCGAGTTATGAAGAGACATGAGTACCTTGAATCAGTTGGTGATATGCAGGTGTGATTTGTGTGTCAGGAGTGACAAGAGTTTCGAATGCTCATGTCAGGCATGTGGTAGAATATTGTTTGGATAATGGGTCAACCCCATGGGCCCATAGAGTGAGAGTTAGGGTTTTTTGTACGAAATTCGCTACGTGTACAGCATAAATCGCATGGTAACACGTGTACGGCGTAGATCGCGAGACATTTGAGTATCAATACTCCCCCTTCAATTACTGGGGTTGTGTGCAGCCTCGTTGATTGGACGAACGTGGACTTGTGCAGTTTCCTTGGGAACCGTCGTTTCCTTGTTTCCCATACAGTATTCAATGCTGACAGTTAATGATGAAGCACCCGTTTGGTGAACCATTATGTTTGTATAGTGGTGTTTTTTCATCATTGTAGGCATCATTTTCAGCAGAGCGTATCTCCTGTAATGTTATTATTTGAAGAAAATGCTTTGGATTTTTCAAAGGCTGAAGGGAGATCTCCATCGTTGGAGTCTTCGAATGTTTTGACATTTGTGCCAATGAGTCACAATGAGAATCGTTGTTATGCGTGGTCACCCATTCTGGGTGAGCACCTAATTGATTCGCTAAGATCTCGTAATTTCTTTTCATGTTGCGGCGAAGAAGTACGCACTCCCTCCCAAGGGATGAGTCTATCGTTTATGCGCCTGCGCTTTGGTGTTACCTTGTGCCGTTCTACCCGCCGGTAGATGGCTCCTGCGGCTGGTTTATGGTTGATCAAAGCATTGGCAGATGCGTCGTTGATTCCGGGGGTGGTTTCTCTGATCACCACGAGTATCGCGCATGGAAGAAGTGTCCTCGCTTGGCAGCACTGTGAGACATTGACTGCCTCGTCGCTTGCGACCATCTTTATCTGTCCTCTTCTACCTTCTTCGGGAGGCCGGACGTTGTTTGATGAAGTCTACAACTCGTTGCAAGGTCTGTACTGCCGTTGTCGGGTCACTTTTCCTGGGTGATATGGTGGTGCAACCACCTACTCCGTACTTTCAGCCCTTTTTATCATATTTGTCCTTGATCTTGGGACAAATTTCTCGTAGAAGTCGTTGGGCGGAGTTTACATGGGGTACCTTTGTTGTCGCTTCCGAGTCTTCTTATGTAGTCGGACTGTTTGAGCGAATCTTTATTTTGTGTCGCATAGGATTCAGATGTTCGTAGTACGTAGTCTTTTGTCTTTGCCTCAGGGCGCCTATTATTACATCTTTCCAATCATCAATAGAGTGTGTTTGCGTAATTTTTTTTATTTCTTAAATGATTGCAAATCACATAAGTTTCTAAGAACTAAAACTCTACATTGACTATGGAAAGGAAAATAAACAACTGAAATGGACTAACACTGTTGGCGGAGAGAAGTCGCCCAGACCTAAAGTGAATTCGCGTGGCCTTCACTGATGTCTCTTAGGTTACTGAAGAGTAAACCTTGCATGCGAGTTAATATCCTCGCCGACGAAATGTCAGGGGGTTGTACTCCCGTCTGCATTGACCTCTCCGTTTTGCTGGGTTGAAGAGCGGATTGCTCCTGTACCGCTTGAGTGTCCTCCATTTTTTAAATGAGCCACTGCTGTTGGGTTCTCGTGTGAGTGGAATGATGCGTCCATAGTCACACTGTCTTGCTCTTGTTCAGGTTTTGCTGCAGGATCCAGTTGGATCTAGGAATATTCTATTTGCTTCAATGCGGCATAATGGTAGCCTCGTGCCATAGGCTGGTCCCGACATATTGCTCATTCAGAGTAGTTAGCAGTGTACATAACACACTCGTGAAGGGTGGAGACTAATGTTTCCATCTAGTGGAGCCATGGTCTTCCCAAGATAAGGTTGTAGGTAGATGGCGCGTCTACTACCATGAAGTCCAGGAACAAAACCTTTCTCAGTTGTGGCTCTCCTGCCACTACTGCTAACCTTATCTTCCCGATCGGAAAACATTTCTCTTCGCTGAATCTAATCAGCGGGTATTCTGAGGATGTCGGGTTCTCCTCTTTGAGGTCCATACTATGGAACGCGTTGTAGAACAGGACGTTCAGTGAGCTCCCCATATCTACCAGAACTCTTTTTACCTCCCACCTTGCAATGGAGACCGATATGACGAGAGCGTCATTAAGCGGCGTTCGATCTCCTTCGGGGTCCTTGTCTGTAAAGGTTAAGGTGGGGAGGGGATTTTGCACCCTCAAGTAGTAAACGTGTGAGGAACTCCTTCGCCAGCATTTTGAATGAGTCGATCGACTTTGGCGAGAAGCTGTGGAACCATGTTAGTGTTGACTTCTTCAGGCTGGTAGAAAAAGTTCTGCACATCACCAACTCGGATCCTTCTTTGAGTGGCAGTACATGTTGGTAATGGCGTAGGTGGTCGAATGGGTCGATGGTCCCGTCGTAGAAGTCGAGCTTTTGAGGCATGAACTTCTTTGGAAGAGCCTTGTTCATGATACGGTCCACGAATGGTGGAACAGAAAGACGGTACAACACGTCTGGGTTGTGCGCCCTCTGTAGAGGGGGTTCTGAGGGCCAAGCCTTTCTACCCTGAGAGTCGATTCCGCGTTAGCTGCACCGCCTCCTCTAGTCCAATGGGAATTAGCAGGGGCTTGACTCTCATGTGCTTGCTCTCTGTTGTCTTTCGGAGATCAAGGCTTGTGCTGCTCCCGATCTCCATTAGTGGGTGGAGGGTTCTGTTGTATGAAAGCCCATCGCTTTGGCGATTTGTTGTATTTGAGACGACAACAAATCTATTGTAACACCCCTATTTTTTTCAAAACCAATAAATAATTTATGTTTCTAAAATTCAATTGAAATTTGTGTTTTAAAATCTTCTTTTGTTTGACAACTCGTATTTTTCGAAATTCAGTCAACTTTCTTACCTTCCGAATCTCGGGACGAGATTCCATTTAACGTGTGTATAATGTAACACCCCTGAATTTCATAAAACTAATTTATTTTATTTTGAATTAAATAAAATAGGGTTACATTTAATTGAATGAGAATTTTGAAATTTAGGGTTTTATTTGGTGAGTTTAGAAGGTGGGTGCTTTTAGAAGTCCAGTGGGGGTGAATAGCCACCCACACTATATAAACAAAAAACCCTTCCTTCTTTTTCTTTTCTTGTGCAACAGGAAGAATTGTTTTTCTCTTCTCTTTTTTTCTTCTTCGATGGCGGCGCTGGGAATGGTGGGGAGCTTATGCAAGATTTTGGTCAATCTTGACCTTCACAAAGTATATTGGTAGGTTTGAATCTGCCTTGTTTCGCCTCGCAGGTGGCGAACCTTGCCAGGCTGTGCTATATGATACCTTGCAGTAGAGTTGAATCAAAAACGTAGATGAATCCTTTTGAGTTTTTCTCCCTCTGCAATACCCTCTCTCCCTTTTTCCACATCAATTCATCACGCCAAACATCCGAATCCCAAACTCTAAAAACCCACCAAAACGACACTGTCTTGTAGAAGATGTTATCGATCTTTGTTCACAGGGAGACTGCAGTGATGAATAAAATTGACTGGTTACATAAACTTGAAAAGGTTTGGAGTATAAGAAAATCACAAGTGGAAAAGGGTTTGTTTAGCAGTTACAAAGAATCATGGGTCTTACTGTCCATTGGCGGGAAGGTTATGTGTATTAGGGACAAACAACCAGTGAAGTCTTGGGCATGAAGTGCATTTGAGGGCTGAATGAATCATGCACAGCAATAAGAGAAGCTGCACAATTAGCCCCAACATTTCCTTCTACTGATTCTTCTACTACATCTTTACCTCCAGGTTCAACAGTGAAACCTACCATACGCATGATCAATTTCAAATGTTGTAAATATGAAGATTGTGGGCATCATGCTATATATTGCTTAACTGGGAAGAAAAAAGCTCAAAATTTTGGTTGATGGAGTTGAAATCCCCATTCGGGATACAACATTAGCAGAACGCTTTTGGTCTTGAAATTTTTTGCTACATCCCTGTTGGCAGAAGGTGGTGTACTTTATCTTTAGATCGAGTGCAAGCATTTAATGGGGGTTTTGTTTTCTCGAGTAGAGCATGGCGGAAAACTTAGCCTTTGCGACGTTTCGGTGCTCGGGGTTGAGAAGAAGTGGCATCGTGTGGACGTGGATTTGTTGCGCAAATCATTGGTGATTTCATCAAGTGAGTTTCTTCATTTCCTTCTCTTTTACTGTGAGTTTTTCTTTTTACATTTTCTGATTTCATTATTGCTTGATTGATTCAGTTTTTGTTATGTGGATTTTAATACCTGGGGTGGTTTGAATTCTTTCATGAATTTATCGGTTGTTTAATTCAAATCTTGAGTTTATTTTTCTGTTGCATGGGCCTTATGTTTGTTGAGGGATTATTATGAATAATATGGACTTGGGAATGCTTTAGTAGTTTTGTCGATTGAGAATGGTTCTATCATGGAGTAAATTCCAGTGTATATGAATAATTAGTTGGAAAGGAGTCGATTTTCTGAGTGATAACTTCATCCTGGATGCATGAATTATGAAGATTGGAAATCTGAATCTTGTAGGTGTTTGGTATAGATAAGTACTTTTCATGTTCTTGGTGTTTAGTTGCAAAAGGGAAATTGTTTTTGGGAAAACCTTCAGGTGATCACTAAATTCATATGCATGTCCAAATGGGAGCCACTGGAATTTGTAAAAGTGACTTGTGATCATACTTTGGTCCTCATCTCCATGAGGAACTCATTTATCAAAAAGTGTTAGAATTGATGGATTTGGGGGAGATATTATCTGTGGAGTATTTCTTTGGACCTATTTACTTAGGATAGTTTAGGTGAGCTTATATTCAGGTGGTTTGTGTTTAAGTGACTAGTACTTGCCTGAATGTATCCATTACTATGGGCAATAGTTTATGACTACAATTTCATTGCGATTGGGGTTGGGATAGGCTATCACTATGCATGTGGTTGATACATACATCTTTCCATGTTTAGAATTCATGGTTGTATTGAGAATTTTTAGTTGAGAACATGAAGCTAGGGAGTTGTGTATTGGATAACTTGGGTCACTAATGGAAGTGTGGGGAATCTTTTGAAGCAGCGGTATATCATTTAAGTTTGAGTTTGTAGTGATTGGCAGAGTAGATTGTACTATGTATGGTTGATGTAATTTGAGGAAGCTTTGATTTTTGAACAATGGATTGGTTGAAACATTCGATAGGTCAAAGTAAGGTGGGTTTCTAGGGATGTTTTTGTTTGCAGGTAACAACAGTTCTTCTCTGGTTAGCATTGTGCATGAATGCTCATATGGAAAATTTGAGGTTTGTATGGAAATGATGGGTTTCATTTCAGGTAATCCGTTATGAGATTTTAGGCATGTTTGAGAATGAGGTTGCCTTATTTGTGGTGTTTTGTGTCGCAAACGCGCGATCTTCACTATTTGTGATCTGTTTGGTGTATGAGTTTCTCCTACCTTGTTGGGTTCATGTTTTGGGTCTTTGCCTGATTCTACGAAGTTACATTTGTATGTTTGTGAATTAAATTTGATTGTTATGTAGATTGTGTTGCTGAAAAGAATTTATTTCTTGTATTAAATGGGTTTTGATCCCCGCCCTATTACAAAAAGTTTGTATATGAAAATGCTATGTTTTCCCCCAAAAATGTGGGTGGATAGATTGTGAATCAATTTATGTATGACAAAATGTCATTGTGGAGGAATTCTGAATTATAAAAAATAAATGATATTGGTAAACCTTGATTTCTGAAAATATAAACCACTTGGACTTGTATCACTTAGAACTACCACACATCTTTTGTTTATTATTTCCCCTCTCTTACTAGAGAAACTAAATGACCAGCGGGTGGTCTTGCGGAGTTGGGGCACCCATTTCTTACTAGAGAAACTAAAATAACCTTCGGGTTAGTCTTGCGGAAATGAGGTGAATTGTATGCCTAAAATAGGTTTTGATATTTATCCGTCAAAAATGTGACGTGAGTTTATGCGCATTGATAGCCCAAGGGTGGCTTTTGGTACTCATATAGTTAAGAGTATCCGCGATGCATGCATGTATTTGATGTCCCCACTTAGGCATGGATGACGGAGTAGTCCTCCTTTATATGAGAGAGGCATACATGCATGTATGTTCGGCACGGAGGCGGTGCGAATGTGGTATCGTCTAAGTGATCAATCCGTTAAAAGATTAAACAAATTCAAATAAAAATGAATAGATTACTTTTATATTGTTTCTAATCACTTTTCATGCAAGATGGCAAGTCCACTAATATTTTTGCAAGTCAGACTGGCCATAATCAACTTTTACAGCGTAAGTACAAGTACATGCATATTTCCATAGTAGGATGATGATATGATTGCCTCGTTGAGGAACTAAATTCTTGGAACTGTGTTTTCTTGCATCACACTTTTGCCTCGTTGAGGAACTACCTGTTGGTGTGTTTGTGTATTGTTTGTGTTTAGCTTGATGTTTATCACGTGCGATTTTATGGATTTTGGAATGAAGATTTCTCACACCAGCTTTATTGCTGACCCAAGTGAGCTTTTGCTTCTTGGGTACATTCCTTTGGGAATGTAGCCAATTAGCCTTTCAGGTTTAGAGACCTTTGAGCAACGTTACGGGAGTTCCGCTAGTGGGGCTAGCGACGTCAGTTTTTCCTGGTTAGAGTTTTGTTAAAAATTTTAGTTTGTTCCTATTTTCTGAACTATATTTTTGTCATTGCTGCTAAATGTTTCTGTTGTTATTGAATTTCACGTCCCGAGTTTTGGGGAAACGGATAATCCTACGTGGATTTTGGGATTTTCGTTTTTCGTTTTTCTCAAAAATAGGGGCGTGACATCTATCCTGGGGTCCGTCGTTGTTGTGGCTGGCGCGGGAGCGTGAGTCTGTTGCCCTTGTGCCGTCGGCACCGCTGAGAGCGGCGGTATAACGCCAGTCTGGGCGTTTGACATGTCCCCTTGTTCTCCATTGTTGCGCAATATGATGGTCACCATCTCTTAATATTATGAGGAGAGATGATGCTAGTGAAAGGTTAGGAACTTTGTTGTCCCCACGGTCCGCGCCAAACTAATGCAATCATTTTTCGCTCCCTGCTTTAACCTTGACCTGCGAACCTGCTGACGCACAAGTAACGCACTTGAGTCACGGGCTACCGTTATGGTGACCAATGAAACTCCGATGCTAAAGTCAGACAGAGATCTGAGGAAGGCGTAATGCTGTAAACATGGAATTCGTAGCGTACCTTAGCTTAGTAACCTCATGTCTTATTTATAATGTTGGAGTCCTAGTTCGATCAGGCCATCGATGACATAGTTTAGGGAAGAAGGTCATTGTGGAGATCCTTCTCTAATTATGAGTCGTGCTGTGAAGGGAAGTTTCCTTGTTAGCTTTGTGCTTCTAGATATGCGGAAGATAGTTCCCGTCCGAGAGTAGTCTATAGGTAGAAGTATCCATGTGTGACATATAATCTGGAATTCACTTCCTAGTTGAAAGCAAATAGCCACTGTACTTGCCCTTCCGAAGTTGATCCTCAAGATACTTGCCTTAGCAGGGCTTACGAGTATTGAGGATAGTTGTGAGACATGTGGGCTTAGCAGGCTGCAAGAATTCGAGTCTGTCTCGCGGACTGCATTGTGCGGGCTTAGAACCGGTTGGGTTGGATCAGTGTTGGGGTGATGCTAGGGCCTTTTATTTTTCGAGATCATTATCGTGTACGGCACAGAGTTGTGACCGTTTTGATGTATCATCAAGTAGAATTTCAAATTGGCCATTTGAGATATCAAAAAAATTAGCAATTCACCGTTACAACAACAACCTAGCACATTGAAAAAAGTACACAGTGATGGGTCTCAAAATTCTACGCAACTAATACCACTTACCATTGCATAGCCTCCAATGTGAGTTGTGAAAAATTTAAATGAATTTTACATTTACTGACGTCACGTGTTTTTAATGGGTGAAGTGTCTTTTCAATACACAATTTTTTTGAAAAGCCAACAAGTGTGAACCAATGGAAACATGTCAAATTACTAATGTCAAAATGAATGTAGATTTTGAATGTGATCGCAAAAGGGCTCATCTTATAAAGTTTTCCAATATTTATAATTTAAATTTTTATGGTATTCCTTAAGATTATTATTTCGTGGAAACAATAACTTATTTCTTAATGATTTAGTGGCTCATTTCAATTTCAAATTAGGTACCAATTCGAGGAGTAATAACTGATTTAGAACCAGAAACTACTCCCACAAGAAGGCAGAAAAAGGCGATTTTTACTAGAGAGGTGATTTTTACTGTTCATCTACAGTAGTTTCGATCCACAGGAACCTTGACCACCAATGCCTGGATTGGTTGATCAGGGATGAGTAACGCGTGTTTTCCAATCATGGATATCTCCAGTTCCCTCCCTGGAGACAATTCAAACAGATCGAGGGGGATGGCCTTGAACCCTAGCGCCGCCATGCTGCACTCAGGAGAACATGCCGCATTGGTGGGATCAACCATGGATGAAACTGATCTAGATACCAACCATACTGTCTTCGCACATCCAGTTCCTGCGACAGAGTGCAACGGGGGAGAGCATCCTCGATCCCTATCTACTGTGTCCACAGCAGCCTTACGTGCTGATTTCAATGGCCATGCAAAACCTATTGGTGCAATCAAACAGGATCTAGTCTCTAGATCTGTGAGTTGGGCATCCTTATTCATTAACCGCACCAATAGTGAATCGACTAAACTTCAGTTTGTCCCACCTTCTACCTCCAATGGTAACAATGTAGTTCATATAAAACTCTCAGATCATCAACAGCAGATTGATGAATGCGAGTTATTGTTGGTTGGCAATTTTGTAGGGAGGCGATTGGCCTATGGATATGTTAAGGAGAAATTAAAACATCTATGGGGGTTAAAAAGTGACTTTGAAATGTCTGTCTATGGAGATAGAGCCTTCATCTTCAAGTTCCCAAACGCCGAAGATCGGGAAAAGGTCCTGGAACTAGGGCCTCTTCACTTAGCTAGCCGGCTTTTCATTGTTCGCCCTTGGAAGCTCTATATGGAGGACAGTGTAGAAGTTCTGAATTCAGTCCCTGTCTGGGTTAATCTAAGGCGCGTCCCCCTGTTTTTATGGAGTGCGGAGGGATTACAGTCCATTACTAGTGCCCTGGGTATCCCCATTATGTTGGACAAAGCTACATCAACTAAATCTAAACTATCCTATGCTAGAGTCTGTGTGGAGATGTCGGCCAATAGCTCATTCCCGAGCACCATCCCAGTTATCATTGATGATGGGAAACTCATCACAGTTGAGGTAGAGTACTCTTGGAAACCAGTCAAATGTGAGCATTGCAAAGGCTTTGGACATGTACCTAAACAAAAGAATGCTAGCTATTGGAGACCTACTGGTAAGGTGCTTAATGCAACAGCTAATGGACAGACGGATGACATTGGTATGTCGGGGCCTGCTGAGGAGAACACGGACATGGAGGGTACCTGGACCGTGCCCTCGAGTAAACACACAGCTAGGCCACGTAACATGAGTGACAAAAGCCCGAGCGCTGGAATGGATGCATTGGTTGCTACAGCTGCTGTACCTACGGTAGCTGATGGCTTTACGACTGCTATGAGTGCACCCCGGGACTGTGTGGATGAACCCATGGCCATTGTAGTGTGTGCTGAATTGCATGAAAATAGAGAAGCACCACTGAGTATACCAGATGTGGATGCGAATGCACAGATAGATATGAGCACAAGTGATGCAACAGTTACCACTAGGGAACATGTTTCCTCTTCTAGGCTGACCAGCAGTGAACACAAGGCTCTCAAAGGAAAAGGTCCTGTGGGACATTCCAAATCAGTGGCAGTCGGGGATGGCAAGAAGAGAGTTGGTGCAGGTGGGCCGGTTAAATCAATCTTCAAGCGGGGGAGCACAAAGAGTGCTAAAACACAAGCACACTTCAATACTATGCTGAGTCGAGGGAACCCCTTTGGAGCGTTACAGACAGTAGATACTGAGGAGCTAGAACCACGAGGAGGTCTGCTTATACAACAGGTTCCACAGCACCTGGACGAGGGAGGTAACACTCTTACATATGAGACTTGATGATTAAGGCAGCTTGTTGGAATGTGAGAGGTCTTAATGACCCTCTAAAGCAAAATGAGGTGAGGAACCTTATACATAAGCAAAAAGTTAGCATTATAGGACTTGTAGAAACAAAGATCAGTTTTGATAAAAAAGACAGAATTCAGAGTGAGTTGATGAGGGGCTGGATGGCTACTGATAATAATGACATAGTTCATGGCGGAAGAATCTGGGTCATGTGGGATCCGGTAGCAGTTACGGTTAATGTGATATCCAGGTCAGATCAGGCGATTTTTGTTCACACGACATGGCCGAATGGATTTTCATGTATGATTACTTTTGTCTACGGAAGTACTGCTCACTCTAACAGGAAGAAACTATGGCTCGAGCTGGAAAACTTTGCAAAGACTAACCAGGCCCCTTGGACAGTTATGGGGGACTTTAACTCAATCTTGAATTCACAGGAACGTATAGGAGGGGAGGATGTTAGGCCAGCGCACTTTATTGATCTATTTCAGTGTACTCAGAAGGCGAAATTATTTGATTTTCAGTATAAGGGTTGTTTTTTGACTTGGAGTAATAAGCAGCTCGGTAATGCGCGTATCATGTCCAAGTTGGATAGAGTTATGATTAACCAGGAGTGGTTGATTGACATGCCTGACTCAGAGGTAGAGTTTCTTAACCCGGGTATCTCAGATCATTCCCCAGCTCTTCTTACTATCTACGAGCACAGAAATATTGGCCCGATCCCTTTCCGTTTTTTTAATTTCTGGATACATGAGCACGGTTATATGGAGGTGATCAAGAATGCATGGGCACCCAATGTGGAGGGCAATGACATGTACGTGGTGGTCAAGAAGCTAAAACACGTCAAGGCTGCCTTGATAGAATGGAGAAAGAACAGTTTTGTGAATGCAAAGTCTAATGTTTTCATTGCTAAGCAACAAATGGAGACTTTGCAGACTTCATTACAACTGAACCCCCTTAACACAGTGATTGCACATCAAGAAAAACAGGTTGTTAGAACATATGCATTGGCTGCAAAAAGCGAAGCGGCAGAAGTGGCTCAGAAAGCTAGAGCGCAACATATGCTTACGGGGGATGAGAATGTCGCATATTTTCATAGCTTTTTGAAAGAAAGACAGTCGAAAAACAAAATTCTGTCTCTCTATACTGCTGCGAATGAGAAACTGGATGATCCGCAGGACATTGCATCTGAATGTATCAGTTACTTTGAAGGAGTTTTTGGAGCCCCCCAGGAGCTCTATGACACTTCCATCATTGATGGGTTGCAGCTTGAACATACCATTACCGCTGATGAGGCACATGACTTATCTAAGCAGGTGACCAGGGACGAAATAACTGAGGCCTTGTCTTCTATTGATTCTAATAAGGCCCCGGGACCAGATGGCTTCTCGTCTCTATTCTTTAAATCAGCCTGGCGCGTGATAGGCGATGATTTTGTCAAAGCTGTACTGAACTTCTTCCGGAGCAAACGGCTTTTGAGAGAGGTAAATGCTACCACTGTTACTTTAATTCCTAAAGTTACTAATGCATCTTATCTTAAGGATTTCAGGCCTATTTCTTGCTGTAATGTTCTATATAAATGTATCACAAAGATTATGATGCACAGAATGCAAAAAGTAATGCATAAGATGGTTAGCTTGAACCAATCAGCATTTATCAAAGGCAGATATATTCATGACAACGTCATGTTAGCTCATGAGCTGGTACGGAACTACCACCGTGACCAAGGACCACCGAGGGGCGCCGCAAAGATTGACCTTACGAAAGCTTATGATACGGTACGGTGGGAAGCTATTGTGCATATGATGCGAAGGATGCTCTTTCCAGATCGGTTTATAGATTGGGTGCTTACATGTATCTCGACGCCTTGCTTTTCTATTTCATTGAATGGATCCCCGAAGGGATTTATTAAGGCCACAAGAGGCATTAGACAAGGGTGCCCAATGTCCCCATACATATTTGTGATTATTATGGAAGTGTTTCACTTGTTGCTTAAGCAAAAGGTTGTTGATGGGGAATACAAGCTTCATCACAGGTGTGCATCTCCTCAGGTAACACACTTAAGCTTTGCGGATGATCTTATCGCTTTCTTCCACGGTAATATTCGATCAGCCACCGCCCTGGCTCAAGTATTGCTCAATTTCAAAGCATGTACTGGTCTGGATGTCAACTGCTCAAAGAGTAGATTATTCACTGCGGGTATTCCTAGTGATGAGCTTCACCTTATTGCTAACTGTCTCACGTTCAGCCAGGCAGTATTGCCAGTTCGTTATCTTGGCCTACCCCTTATCTCATCTCGTTTGAGTTACAACCACTGCTTACCGCTTATTGATCGCATCAGGAAGAAAGTCCTCTCATGGAAGAACAAAACCCTTTCCTTTGCAGGCCGGGTGACGCTCATCAAATCAGTCCTGAATAGTCTTCATATCTACTGGACCTCCTGTTATGCCTTGCCTCAGACTGTTACAAATGATATTACAGGTATATTGCGCAATTTCCTGTGGTCAGCATCAGACACCTACATCAAGTCACCACTGATTAGTTGGACTCAGGTTTGCAAGCCTTACAATGAAGGGGGACTTGGCATTCGATGTATCCAGGCTTCTAACAAAGCTGCAATGCTTAGACATATATGGAACATTGTTTCCAATAAAGACAACTTATGGGTCCGATGGATTAAGAGTAACCTGATCAAAGACAAGGCCTTCTGGCTCATGGACATACCACATAAGGCGTCCTGGTGTTGGAGGAACATTCTTGGTTGTAGGCCAGCAGCTTGTTATCTGATTACTCACTCAATAGGCGATGGGAATGACACCTTTCTATGGAAAGATCCTTGGCATCCCCAGGGAATTTTAATGAATAAGTTCCCACAACACTTCCTTTATCATTCTCAATTACATAAGAACGCCAGAGTCAAAGCTCTTATCAGAGACAACAGCTAGGATTCAAGGTCTCATATTCGGTCTGCAGTTGAGGGGCTCCATGATGACCTGCACTTGATGGAAATCGATAGTAGATTCAAGGATGAGGTGGTATGGAATGGTGGCTATGATGCTGTTTTCACAAATAAGAGTGCTTACCATGCTATTAGACCTCACTCTAATCCTGTACCATGGGCTAGATTAGTGTGGTTCAAGGGGCGAGTCCCTCGACACAGTTTCATTGCTTGGCTAGCTCTACACCAGGCTATGAAAACACAAGACAAATTGGTGAAGTGGAAAAAGCTTGATCGATCTCTATGTATATTGTGTAGTGATGATCTTGAAAATGAGGAACATATGTTCTTCGAGTGCCGGTATTCTCGGTCTATATGGTCTTACATGCTTCAGTATATGGGGTATAACCATCAGCCTTTGGGGTTGACTGATGAATGCAACTGGTGCCTAACACACTTTGCAGGCAAGGCCCCTAGTACTATGGTTAAGAAGATTGCATTGAATGCAACTATATATATACCATATTTGGGCAGAGCGTAATAGGAGAAGATTTCAGCATAAACATATGTCTAAAGCTGAAGTTATCGCCAAGATTCTCGCAGATGTAAGACTGCGTGCATCAGTTCTTGATCTCCTTGTTGACGACAATGCTGACAGCAGAAGGTTTTTCGAACAATGGCGCATTGATGTCCGGTTCTGTTTTAACACTGGAACGTTCCACCAATGGATAAAACCAGAGTCTGGCTGGGTCAAAATAAATTCTGATGGTTCATTCGTCGGCAACCGAGGCGGGTATGGTGCGATCATTCGAGATCATAATGGGGAGGTAGTAGCAGCTGCTGCTGGCTCGCAAGTGGGCTGCTCGGTCACTCTTCATGAGCTGCAGGGCGTGGAACTTGGTCTCAAGTTAGCTCAGCAGTATGGGCTCCAAAAAATTGAACTTTGCATGGATTCCAAGAATGTGTTCACCTATCTCACTACCACTAGAGCAGCTCCAAGAGAAGCAAGACACACCACTAGGCGGATCAAAATAGCAATAACTCAATTTGCTGACTGTAAGATCATGCACACATTCAGGGAAACAAATCAAGTGGCGGACAAATTAGCCAAACTATTGCCTAGTCATGTTTTTCTTGAGATTACGCCGAGTTCGTTTGCGGAAGATGTAAAGAAAATCATTTTTGATGATGCTCGCGGTAGGAAATATAAACGCATGTAACTGAAAAGATCCTTTTTCTGCGGTCTGGGGAGCCCATTTACACCCCGCGCTTGCCTTTCAAAAAAATAAAAATAAAAAATAAATAAAAAATAAAAAAATAACTGATTTAGAGATTTGGTTTGCATACTACCATACCACAAATGAACGACTTATACGAAATGCAAAATGGACAATTGTATTTAGAATAAACAATTGTATTTTGAGATTTTCATAAGAATAAACTCCGACAAGATGCACATTGACAATATGGCAGGCAGTATGAAAGTCCCAAAACCTTCAACCAGCTACCCTTCTTGTGTAAGCTTCGTTTTTTCTTCTCTCCCTCCACAAAACCTTCACTTCATTTGCTTTGTTGTGTTTTCGTTCATTCTTATTCATCTCTCCAATATGGCGAGAACCACTGAAGAAGGAAGAGAAGGAGACTAATAAAACTCCTTGAGGCCTTCAACATCTTCGTCTTCTGTACTGGTTAGGGTTCGACTCGACCTGCTCTTGATCCCTTGTAGAGGGTTCGATGTTTTCACATCCTTAGCTACGATTATTTGCATTGTTGTTAACACTCTCTCCGCTATCAGATCTTTTGATGTATGCAACCAATCAAACCCTAACTGAAATTACGATTCCTTATTTCACCTTGTTTCCCTATTGTGTTATTGATTAATTTTCTGTTTTTTGAGTGATGAATTGGTTGCAGATATTTGATGGGATATTTCGGTGTTATGCAGTTCTGATTGCGGTTTTTTTTGTGATTGCAGAGACAGAATGGGGATTCATTTACAAGGTTTGGAGGGTGAGTTTTGTTGGTGATTGTTTGATGTTATGTGAAATGACTAATTTATACTCGTGATGATTGTTTGCATATGTTTATGTTGTGATCAATGTCCTCCATATAATATGGAAAAGCTACGCCTGACATTTTAGTGTTATTTACTTTTTCAGCCGTAAGTTTTCGACTATTGATTATATTCATTTCTTGTGGTCAATATTGCTTTAGATGCACTACTAACTTGCCATAACAGAGATCCAAATGTGTTGAAATATATAGGATTTCAGAATCCACAATGCACACACAGTTATTTATGAGTTGTGATTTTGCGATTACAAATCCTAGATTGATGCTATGAATAACGAAAATGAAGCAAAAGTTAACTTTAGTGATGATGTGACGTGACACAAAAATACATTAAGATGATAAATGCCAGAATAAGAAAAATTATGAATATTTATATATGAATAAGCAAATCAACTACTTTGCGCACAAAGCTGCAAAAATTAAGAAGTTCTAGACTGAATCAAAAAGTGGTCATATCGAAAGATGAACAACGAAAGATTATACAAAATGAAGATAAGGACTTGGAAATAAGCTTATATTTTCTCTTATAGTTTTTCAATTCTTTGCAAATTATAACTGATGATACATAAAAACGGTCACATCTCTTAGCCATACACGTGTCATGATGATCTCGAGGAAATACAGGCCCCAACATCAGCTCAACACTGAACATGCCCAAGCAGTTCTAAGCCCACTCAATTCAGTCCGTCAGGCGGACCCAAACTCTCACAACATGTTAGGCTCACACGTTTCACAACTATCCTCAATACTCATAAGTTTCACTAAGGCAAGTATTTTGAGAATCATCTTCGGATGGGCAACTACAACTGCTCTCTGCTTCCAACCAATAAGCAAATACCAGATGTCACGGGCTTTCTTTTCACAAGTACTTCCCGTGCGGCACTAGCAAACTTTGCCCCGAGTTATCAAAGAAAGCTAGTCAGCCTTGCCCACAAAAGACTTGCTTAGACTTTGAAAAACTAAGCAAGCTAAGAACACACAAGAGAGCTAAAGAGAACTAGAACTTGTATTGCTTGAATTCTTTGAGGTGATTACAACAAATGAGGCCTTAGCCTATTTATACAACTCCACCTCCTCAATGGACGGTGGTGATCAATTTGATCTAACGGTCTATAATGAACTTCTACACACTTCCTTGAAAATATCTAAGGACTAGAATCCTATGGAACTCTACGGAATCTTATGGGAGGTTCTAGAGAACTCTCTCTAGAACAATGTGGAATAATCTACATTATTTACACTTGCCAACCTCACTTGGCTGGGCAAGAAGAAAGTTGTGACATTCTCCCCCACCTAATCAGGCGACGTCCTCGTTGCCTTCAAATCCTCGTACGCTTTGATTTGCTCCTTGAATTGCCACAAATGTTGGATTGGCTCCCAACTAGCTTCACTTTCTGGCAATCATTTCCACTTGACGAGTAGCTCATGTATGGGAGGTTGGTTTGAATGACGGACGACACGATCTGACACGATAGTCTCTGGTTCCTTGTCATGTTGGATCCTCATGCCCATTGGTGCTCTTTGTGAGACTCCTCTGTTTGGATCATCCTGATCTTCCTTATACGGTTTCAGTAGGCGTACATGGAAGACTGGATGAAACTTGATCCTCAGCGGTAACTCGACCTTGTAGGCTTGCTTTCCCACTTTCTTGACTATAGGGAAAGGACCCTCATATCTCCTGATAAGGCCACGATGCAGTCCAGAAAGTCTGGCATGAGCTTGCATCTTGACAAGCACAAGGTCTCCAACCTGGAACTCTCGACGTCGTCTCTTCTTGTCGGCCCACTTCTTCATCCTCTTGGATGCCTTTTCCAGGTTAGCTCGAGCTTCATCAGCTTGATCATTCCATCCTTTGGCAAACTTATAGGCTGATGGACTCACTCCAGTGTAGCCAGTGGCAATAGAACTCGGGGTCACGAGTTGTTGTCCCATGACAATCTCAAATGGGCTATGACCTGTCGCTTCACTCTTCTGCAAGTTAAAAGAGAATTGGACAACATCTAGCAACTTTGCCCAATCTCGCTGGTTGGCACTCACATAGTGCCTAAGATATAACTCCAGCAAGGCATTCGTCCTTTCCGTTTGACCATCCGTTTGAGGATGAAAGCTAGTAGAGAAATTAAGGTCGGTACCCAATAACTTGAACAACTCAGTCCAAAATTTTCTCGTGAACCGAGTATCCCGATCACTGATGATAGATTTGGGCACACCCCAATACTTCACCACATGTTTGAGGAATAAATGTGCGGCTTGCTCGGCTGTGCACTCCTTGTGCGTGGGAATGAAGGTGACATACTTCGAAAATCTGTCCACGACCACAAGTATCCAATTGCAACCCTCTGATGCAGGCAACCCAACTATGAAATCTAAGAAAACACTCTCCCAAGGTCTTTCGGGGATGAGGAGGGGTTCAAGTAAGCCAGCAGGTGACTGTTGCTCCACTTTGTCTTGTTGGCATACAAGACAAGTCTTCACATATGCTTCGATATCGTCCCTCATATGTGGCCAATAATAGGAATCTTCCACAAGGGCAAAAGTTCGATATATACTTGGATGTCCCGCCCACTTGCTATCATGGCATTCTTTCAAGACTTCCTTCCTTAGGTTGTCATGAGGTGGAACATAGATTCGCCTTCCCTTAGAATATATCAAGCCGTTCTCCATCCAAAACCATCTTGTCTTCCCATCTTTGACAAGAGCTGTGATGGTTTGAGCCATGGAATCATGTGTCAATCCTTCCTTTATGCGTCCCTTCAAGTTGCTTTGAGGTTGACTTAAAAGTTCTCCTTTTATACTCAAAGCATCCGCAACAAGATTAGCTTTGCCAAGCTTGTACTCCAAAGTGTAATCGAACTCTGCCAAGAAATCTTGCCACCTAGCTTGTTTTGGTGTGAGCTTGTTTTGTGTTTGGAAGTAGCTGGTGGCAACATTGTCTGTCTTGACCACAAATTTGCTCCCAAGCAAGTAATGTCGCCATGTTCGTAGGCAATGCACAACCGCAGTCATTTCCTTCTCTTGTACTGTGTATCGCCTCTCAGTATCATTGAGCTTCCTACTTTCAAAAGCAATAGGATGCCCTTCTTGCATCAATACCCCACCAATAGCAAAGTCGGAAGCATCCGTGTGTGCCTCAAAAGACATAGAATGGTTGGAAAGTGCCAACACCGGTTCTTCCACAATTGCCTTATTCAATCCTTCGAAAGTTTGTTGGCATTTTGAATTCCAATCCCAACTTCGTCCCTTCTTGAGTAAGTCTGTCAATGGAGCGGCTATGGAAGAATAGCATTTGATGAACCTTCTATAATAGTTCACCAAGCCAAGGAAAGATCTTAACTCGGTGACTTTGGTCGGTGGTTCCCATTAATGGATAGCTTGTACCTTGAACTTGTCCATACGAAGCTTGCCTTTTCCAATGATATGACCCAAGAATGTCACCTCCTCTTGGGAAAATGAGCACTTCTCCTTTTTGACATAGAGCTCGTTCTCCTTCAAGGTTTGGAACACTTGCCTCAAGTGATCCACATGTTCCTCCAATGTCTTACTATAGATCACAATGTCATCAAGGTACACAACTACGAACCGATCAAGGTAAGGAGCTAGTACCTTATTCATTAGAGTGCAAAATGTGGTCGGCGCATTAGTTAAACCAAATGGCATGACTAAGAACTCGTAAGACCCGAACCTTGTAACACATGTCGTCTTTGGTTCATCTCCTTCGGCTATGCGGACTTGATAGTATCCCGAGCGTAAGTCAAGCTTGGTAAAGTACCTTGCATCACCAAGTTGATCAAAGAGATCCGCAATAAGTGGAATCGGGTACTTGTTCTTGATAGTGACCTTGTTGAGTGCCCGATAATCAATACAAAGCCGTAGGGATCCATCATGTTTCTTTTGAAATAAGACCGGCGCACCATATGGAGCTTTGGAGGGTCGGATATAACCAGCATCTAGTAAATCCTTCAGTTGTCTTCTTAACTCCTCGAGCTCAGGAGGTTCCATACGATAAGGAGCAAATGCGGGTGGCTTTGCTCCAACTTCTAACTCAATAGCATAATCCACCTCTCTCCTTGGTGGAAGCTTCTTAGGCAACTCGGTAGGCATAACATCCTTATACTCCTTGAGAACATCTTGGACGGCCTTAGGTACATTCACCTCTCCATCCATGGGACCTTCGTATTCCTTGAGGGTAGCCAAGTAAGTAGGCTCATTCCTCTTTACTCCTTTAGAAAGTTGGAGAGCAGACACCATTCTCTCCTTACTTATCTCCCGTACCACGGGCACAACGCAAGGTTGTCCCTTCTCCATGATGCACATGGTGTTGGCATATGGTACCAGGAAAGCTTTCACCATGTCCAAGAAATCTATACCCAAATCGAACTTGTGATCATCAATTGGAGCAATAGTTATGTCGATTTTACCTTGCCATTGTCCAAGCCGAATATCGGTGTCATGAGCTACTCCTTCAATTGGGAGACTTTTAGCATTGACTCCCTTGATATATCCTTTCTCCTTTGTATATGGTAGGCCAATTTCTTCAGCAAGGTCTTTGGCCATGTAGACTGTGTCGGCTCCGGTATCCACCATGGCTTTCAAAGTCTTGTCTCCGATCTCAGTTTCCACGTACATCCTTCCACGTGGTTGTTCTTCGACCTTAGCTTGAATGGCACTTAGGAGATTCATTGAGGCGATCCTCCTTTGCTTCTTCCTCCATGACAAGCGCGGCAAGCTTCCCCTGGTTGGGACACTCAAATGCCCGATGGGGTCCACTACATAAGAAGCAAGATATCTTCTTGGGTGATCCATCTCTTTTCTCTTTCTCCTTGTCTTTGGAGTACTTGTGTTCCTTGGAGGACTTCTCTTTGTCTCCCCCACCTTTGCCATCATTACTCGGCCTTTTTCCTTGCCCCTTGGATGAGTCCTTTCTCTTGAACTCAATCAAGGATTCGGCTGCAGCCATAGCCGTTGCAAGGTCTTGCACACCTCGCCTCTTCAGTTCCAACTTGGCCCAACCCGTTAGGCCATCAAGGAAACAAAACATCATTTTCTCCCATGTCAGGAATCTCCAAGAGCAACTCCGAGAACTCCTTCACATACTCCCTTATGTGGCCTTCCTTATGTTGAAGGCGACGAAGCTTGGCCTTAGCTTCGTTTTCGGCATCCTTCGGGTAGACACCAAACTGTAGCAACATCATTTAAATATAAGGAGACACTACGTACCTTTGATGCTTTATCTATTATGCCAACCGCATCAAAGTAGCGCTCCATGTTCCACAAGAAGTTGTCGATCTCCCTTGCACTCCTTGCCCCACCATAGGTCTTAGGTTTGGGAGCTTCGACTCTGTGGGTGATTGTCCCTGGTGTAGTCTCACCATTGGCTACCGCAGCCATACACACATTGAGTTGAGTTTCTAGCTTCTCAACTCTTTCCCTATAAGCATACATCTCCGCATCTTTGGCAACAATTTGGGCTTAAGGGACTCGATCATCTTGGACACCATGTCCACTAATGTGTTCAAGGCTCCTTGCATCTCTTCCCGGAGCTCTTGGTCCTCCACATTGGACGCTTGCCCCTCGATGCGTTGGTCCATGTCTTCGACTTTCTCCCTCAAGTCGGACATGGTGGCACACAACTTAGCCAACCTTTCATCCATCACAGCGATCATGTCCTTCGACTTGTCCTTGCGGACTTTCCCACCTTTGTTGTTGTTGCCAGTTGCTGGGTTGTTGACCTCTGACGACATTCTCTTGTGTAGGATGATTTCACCAACCTTGCCAAACATTGCTCTGATACCAACTGTCACGGACTTTCTTTTCACAAGTATTTTTCGTGCGGCACTAGCAAACTTTGCCCCGAGTTATCAAAGAAAGCTAGTCAGCCTTGCCCACAAAAGACTTACTTGGACTTTGGAAAACTAAGCAAGCTAAGAACACACAAGAGAGCTAAAGAGAACTAGAACTTGTATTGCTTGAATTCTCTGAGGTGAGTACAACAAATGAGGCCTTAGCCTATTTATACAACTCCACCTCCTCAATGGATGGTGGTGATCAATTTGATCTAACGGTCTATAATGAACTTCTACACACTTCCTTAGAAATATCTAAGGACTAGAATCCTATGGAACTCTACGAAATCTTATGGGAGGTTCTAGAGAACTCTCTCTAGAACAATGTGGAATAATCTACATTATTTACACTTGCCAACCTCACTTGGCTAGGCAAGAAGATAGTTGTGACACAGAGTACATTCCACAGATGAAAACTCCCTTCCACGGATTGCTATTGGATTGGAAACTATCTCCTGTGTATCTAGGAGCACGGGGCTAACAAGGAACTTCACTCCTACAGCACGACTCTTAATTAGAGAAGGATTTCCACAAAGATCTTCTTCCTAAACTACGCCTACAATGGCTTGGTAAAATCAGAACTCTTTTTACTATAAATAAAACATGAGGTTGGCAAGGTAAGGTACGCGACAAATTCCCTGTTACAGTATTACACCTTCCTCAGATCCCTGTTTGACTTTAGCATCAGAGTGTCATCGGTCACCACAACGGTGGTCTGTGGCTCACGTGTGTTACTTGAACAGGTTAGCAAGAATCATGTCAAAATAAGGAGCGAAAAATGACTGCATCAGTTTGGCACCGTCTGTGGGACAACAAAATTCTTAAGTTTACACTAAGCGTCATTTTCTTTCAAAACACAGAGAGATGATGACCACTAGGTCACGCGGCAATGAAGAACCAGGGGACACGTCAAACGCTCAAGTTGTCCCTACTCCACCCCTTTCAGCAGTTCCCGTCGTACACGGACAACCGACTCGCGCTTCCAGAACAGCGACATCACTCAACAGATTCATATCAAAACCTTTCGACAAATGCATGTCTTTCTTTAAGATACTACATGGAAGCAAAGTGTTCTCATGGAACGAAGAGTGCGAACAAACCTTTCAGAGTCTGAAAGCATACATGGGGATCCCTTATCGCCATCACCATCAGAACCACCTCGCCAAACCCTAGCCACCGTCTCAGTCCCTCGTCCTTCCCTCTTCGTCCCTTCTTCCCGTTCTCCGCCAGCAGCCCAACATCGTCATCCCCTCACTCCTTCGCTGTCCATCGTCGTCCCCTCACTCACATCCTCTTCTCACTGGATCAGGAGTTGGAAGAAACAGATCGAAGAGGAAGGAGTAGCTCGCGAAGTGAGCAAGGAGGGTGAAGGAAAAGTTTGCGCTATTCGCACCCCAATTCCACTCAGTACCACCACGCACAGGCGACATCGTTCTTTCTAATCTCTTTCTCTTATTTTAGTTTGATTATTGATTATGGACTACTGTTTGAACATAATTAATATGTCTAGCTAAACTCCTCTTAGTTAGGGGTGGATTCGAAGCCCCGAACATGTGCTTTATAAATTAATTGAATTTAATCTTCCTTGCTATTAGTGATTGTGTTTTACTTAACTGCTTTATAGAGAACTTTTCTTTGTATGTTTGTTAAGGTGGCCAACTTAGTAAGCATGCTAGGATCTGGGGCTAGAGTATAGGAGAGTTTCACCTAATTGTTATAATCTTATATTCACAAGTAGTAAATACCAAGGAACGTTGGTAAGGTTAAGTCAAAACCTAGGCAAGAACAAGATGCTGATCATACTTGTGATTGCCTAGTCAGTGTTCATATTTTCCACAAAACTTAATGATCTTAGATTGCTATTTAACTTGCGATTCCTGTTTAGATAGCATGATAAGAATAGTTTGAAAGCGACGCTTAGTTTAATTCAACGAACTTGGGAAAATAATAAGATTAATGCAGTGCGGTCACGGTTAGTCTTGAGCATTGTCTCTCACGAGTTAGCAAGTGATTATTGAAGATTAATTTATAAGCATGTGTTTGGTGTGTGGAAATAAAACCCTTAGCTAATTTCTCATCTTTGTCATCTCTTTAGTTTATTATCTTTACATTAATTTTCGTAGTTATTTTCATAATTTAATTTAGAAAATCCAATCCCCTTTTATTTAATTAATTAGGTTGTTAGTTGTTTTTTTTAGTTATTACTAGTGTAATTGACAAGCCCTCTAATCCTCGGTCTAGAACGATCCCTACTTATTCTATACTACAAATCACAAAGCAGGGTATTAAGTTGTGTGCTACTAAAATAGCGCATCAATATTTCTATATATATTTTTAGCTATTACTTGTTAATTATTGTACTAATAGTTATTTTTGTGTTTGTGTATGTTTCTAATTACAAGATTTTAAAATAGAAACAAATTGACAATTTAGAAATACTAGTTGCACAAGGAAACTACACAAACAAGGAAACCACCAAAGAAAGTAACTGAGAAGAAAACAATTATAAAATGGACAATACCTGCCCTGAAGCAATGACGCTTGCAACCACAGGAAGCCATGACCCATCATCACCCATCCACAGCCACACATCCTTCCAACCATCCATCCATCCAGCAATAGCCTTCATCCATCCATAGCCTCCTCATCCACAGCCGCAGCAAACCACGCCTTGCCATCACAACCACACCCTCATCATCATCCTCACAGCAGCAATCATCCTCGCAACATCAGTTACCCCACCACCATATCGCCTCATCCCTCTCCCGCCTGATTATCTAATCTCCTCCAGCCACGCAAACACCGACCACCATCGCTTCATCCCTCGCAACCTCTTCTCACCAGAGCAGTCGCACAAGGAGTTGAAGAGATCAGGAGTTGAAGAAGCAGACCGCGAAGTGAGCAGATCGCGAAGTGAGGAGGGGGGAGAGAAATAATTCAGTCTGCTATTTGCACCCCGACACTCCACTCTCTACCACCACGGATCAGGCGACAATGTTTTGTTTCATTTCTTAACTCTTTCTCTTAGTTTTAGTTTGATATTTAATTATGTATTGTTATTCGAACATAATTAATATGTCTAGCTAAACTTCTCTTAATTAGGGGTGGATTCGAAGCCCCGAACATGTGTTTTATAAATTAATTGAATTTAATCTTCCTTGCTATTAGTGATTGTGTTTTGCTTAACTGCTTTATAGATAAATTTTCTTTGTATGTTTGTTAAGGTGGCCAACTTAGTAAGCATGCTAGGATCTGGGGCTAGAGTATAGGAGAGTTTCACCTAATTGTTATAATCTTGTACTCACAAGTAGTAAATACCAAGGAACGTTGGTAAGATTAAGTAAAAACCTAGGTAAGAACAAGATACTGATCATACTTGTAATTACCTAATCAGTGTTCATATTTTCCACAAAACTTAGTGATCTTAGATTGTTATTTAACTTGCGATTCCTGTTTAGATAGCATGATAAAAATAGTTTGAAAGCGACGCTTAGTTTAATTCAACGAACTTGGGAAAATAATAAGATTAATGCAGTGCGGTCACGGTTAATCTTAAGCATTGTCTCTCACAAGTTAGCAAGTGATTATTGAAGATTGATTTATAAGCATATGTTTGGTGTGTGGAGATAAACCCTTAGCTAATTTCCCATCTTTGCCATCCCTTTAGTTTTATTATCTTTATAGTAATTTTCATAGTTTAATTTAGAAAATCCAATCCCCCATTATTTAATTAATTAGGTTGTTGTTGTCTTTTAGTTATTATTCGTGTTAATTGACAAACCTTCTAATCCTCGGTCTAGAACGATCTTTACTTATTCTATACTACACTCACAAAGTAAGGTATTAAGTTGTGTGCAACTAAAATAGCGCATCACTTGCACTGCGACGGATCCTTAACTGGAAAGGCGAACAGAGCAAGGATCGATCACACATCGCTCCCCCAGCGGCTTCACCCTTGAAAAGACAGTCAAGTTCGGCTTCTCCGCTTCAAACAACGAGGCCGAGTACGAAGCCCTTCTTTCCGGCCTAAAGCTAGCATTAGGGATCGGTATAGATCGCTCGATAGCTTACAGCGACTCAAGCTGGTAGTCAACTAGGTCAAAGGGGATTTCAACGGCAAGGATTCTAGCACGTTAGCCGACAAGGTACTTGGCATAATACGCAGGTTCAATAGCTGTGAACTCACGCAGTGCCCCAGAGATGACAACAAAAGAGCCGACGAGCTAGCCAAAGAAGCATCAAACTCCGATGAAGTCTCAAGCGGTCTCGTCGAATATCAAGAAAGATCAAGCATCAATAAAAGAAAATATACAGATATCTGTGCTGCGGAAGTGCAACCAAATTTGATGACCCCAATGCTGGAATATATAGCAACCGGGGCCCTACCAACCAAAAAGGTTGAAGCAAAAAGACTTAAAAACAAAACAACAATGTACACTCTCCTAAACGACAAGTTATACAGGAGATCGGTGACAAGGCCCTTACTCCGATGTCTGTCGGCTTCAGAGGCAAGCCAAGTCTTGGGAACAATCCACAGCGATATATGTGAGAATCACCCAGGCAGAAGAACCCTCGCCCATAAATCCCTGACTCTAGGGTACTATTGGTCGACCATGCAACGAGACACAAAAGATACCGTCTGCAAGTGCGACAAATGTCAGAGGTTCACGCCAAATACCCATATGACAGCCCAACCACTAACTCCAATGACTAGTCCATGGCCATTCGCCCAATGGGGAATGGACATCGTCAGGCCGCTCCGACATCGGCTGGTAAAAAATTCCTTATTGTGGTCGTCAACTACTTCACTAAGTGAATCGAGGCCGAGCCCCTATCCAAAATCAGGCAGATCCAGATCAAAAATTTTATATGGGCGACAATCGTCTGCAGATTTGGCATCCCCAGAGTATTGGTTAGTGACAACGGAACTCGGTTTGAAGGTAGTAAGGTCAAAGAACTGTGTGAAGGCTGGGTATCAGTCACCACTTCTCCTCACGAGGACACCCTCATTCTAATGACCAAGTGGAAGTTACCAATCGGACGATCCTAGAAGCCATCAAAAGAAAGCTCGATGCAGGCAAAGGAAAATGGATTCCAAAGCTACTAGGAATACTCTGGGCATATCGAACAACTAAAAGAGCCCCTACCAGAGAGACACCCTTCGCTTAGCATATGGGTCGGAAGCCATGGTTTCGGTAGAACTCAATGTGCCAACCTTCTGGACATAAGAGTTCAGACCAGACGACAAAAACGAAGCCTTGCGCGTGAGACTAGATCTCCTCGGTGAAAAATGAGATCTAGCCTCCACCAAGATAGTCGCCTACCAATAACGGATGGCGCAATATTACAACAAGAAGGTCAAGCCACGTGAATTCAAAATGGGAAATTGGGTACTCAGGAAGATCCAACAAAACACGAAAGAAGTCGGAGCGGGAAAGCTAAATCCGAACTAGGAAGGACCTTATAGAGTTGCCAAGGTCACAGGCTAGGAACGTACTGGCTGGAAGACGCCAACGACGACGGGCTTAAATGACCATGGAATGTAGAGGGCCTCAAAAAATATTATCAATAAAATATTTTGCTTTTACCAAAATTTTTACTGTTGTCCGTTACAACCCTCAACCAACCCGGCTATGTCAAGACTCAAATATCACCCCAAAGCCTAATTCGCTTCACGTGGATGACGATGGCTAAGGAAGTGGAAGTCTAGTCAGTGTCGGTTCGCTAGTGACGACGATTTGCCAATGGATCATTGTTCTCAATACAGACAATGGCCGTCGAACTTGCCAGGTAAGCTCAGTCAGTTCGCGACTGATGACGATGACTACTAGTGCCCAAAGCCTAATCCGCTTCGCGCGAATGACGATGGTTAAGGAAGTGAGAGTCTAGTCACCGTTAGTCCGCTGATGATGATGATTCGCCAAGGGATCATTGCTCTCAATACAGACAATGATCGCCGAACTTGTCAGGTAAGCTCAGTCAGTTCGTGATTTATGACGACGACTTCTGATGCCCAAAGCCTAATCTCCTTCGCGCAGATGACGATGGCTGAGAAAGTGAGAGTCTAGTCAGCGCTGGTCCGCTAATGAAAATGATTCACCAAGGGATCATTGCTCTCAATACAGACAATGATCGCCGAACTAGCCAGGTAAGCTCAGTTAGTTCGCGACTAATGACGACGACTTCTGAATCCCAAAGCCTAATCCACTTCACGCGGATGACGATGGCTGGGGAAGTGAGAGTCTAGTCAACATTAATCCGCTGATGACGATGATTCGTCAATGGATCATTGCTCTCAATACAAACAATGATCGCTGAACTTGCAAGGTAAGCTCAGTCAATTCGTGACTGATGACGACGACTTATGGTGCCCAAAGCCTAATCTGCTTCGCATGGATGACGATGGCTGAGGAAGTGAAAATCTAGTCAGCGCTGGTTTGCTAATGACGACTATTGGCCAAGGGATCATTGATCTCAATACAGACAATGATCGCCAAACTTGCAAGGTAAGCTCAGCTAGTGCACGACTGATTTCGACGGCTTGCCACGGAACCACGACTTTTCAGCATGGCCGCAAAATAACCAAACCTTAACTGTAGCCCCCACTGCGAAGGTGTAGATAGTCTAGAAGGTGGAAGCCTAGTCAGTCCTAAACTAATTCCGACGGCTTACCACAGGACCACTGCTTTTCAGTGTGGCCGTCAAATCACCAAACCTGAACTTGTAGCCCCACTGCGAGGGTGTAGATAGCCTAGAAGGTGAGAGCCTAGTCAGTCCCTAACTGATTTCGATGGCTTGCCACGGGACCACTGCTTTCAGTCTGATGGCCAAACTGTTCTATCGAATTCGTAGCCCCCACCGCACGGGATGAGTGTAGATGGTTCGAAAGGTAGGAACTCAGTCAGTCCTAAACTGATTCTAATGGCTTGCCACAGAACCACTACTTTTCAGTCTGGTCGCCAAACTTTTACTCACCGAATCTGTAGTCTACTTTACTCGGTCATAAACGAATAGAAGGTGGGAGCCTAGTCAGTCATGAACTGATTCCAATGGCTTGCCACGAGACCAGTGTTTTTCAGCTTGGTTGCCAAACATGAATCTAGCTGAGTCAACGTCTTCACACTCAAAAGGATTGAAAATTTAAAATTAGCGAATGTCATTCGCGCCGATACGGAGATCAGAAGGCCAATGCCTGGATGAGAGCTACTTAGGATGTCAACCCGAGACAATTTCAGGGCTTGCTTTGTCCCAACCAGAGAGTGTTCTACCATTAACAGGGCTTGCTTCGTCAGAGCAAGTCGCGCTCGGAGCGGAGCATGTACGCTATGTTTCTGCAGAGCACGTAGCGTCACCAATAGAGTAGGTTGATTTGGTGAACAAAACATCACATGTTGTAGCTGATGATCCAAAGAAGTTGATCCTTATGAAAAATGCGAATGATGGCCAAGCTTTTCTGCAAGAATGTGATAATGCTTCAGGTAGTAGCTCAAGGCCGCCGCGAGCGCACGAGTATGTTAACCAATTGGAACCAGGGAGGGCGCAGGTGGTTTTGATCAAGGTTGTAGGCGAGGATGTCGGGATCTCTAGCCCAGAGAAAAAGAAGAGCAGTGAGAATGCTTCTGTACAGATAAATGCAATGATTCCAGGCAGCAACTCCGGGCCAACAAAGGAAGACGCAGTAGCTGACGATGATCACGTTGACAGTGGGTTTAGCTATGGCGCTGGCAATGGTGCTGGCAGTGGAGCTCACGTTGGTGCTCAGACTCGCGTTCATAGTGGTGACAAGGTGCATGACCGGAAGGTAGGGGTTTCAGCAGATGTGGGTATTGTACAAGATGACGAAACTTTAGTGGACGCAGTAGTACTTGAAGTACCGGATAAAAAACTTATTAACTATTTGGTTCGTAACGCTAACAACAAAATCGAAATGAAGACCGATACCAACATTTCGGATACAATCAGTTCAGAAGAAGAAGATTTGGATGAATACACCATTAGGTCAAAATTAGTGTCAGGTTTAAAGACATACCAACTTCGAATATCGAAACGATTTGATGCGACAGACTTCAAAGACATCAAGGTATATCCTCGAAGATCATCTAGAACGAAAAAAAGTAACAGCAAGTACAGACATTGATCTAGGTGTTTTTATTTTGGGTTTACTATGATGTATGTCCTCTGGTTCTTTTTATCGGGTAAAGTCGTCATGTACCCCGACTGATGTAAAAGATTTTTTCTAGTAATAAATTTTTATTTAAAAAAAAAAAAAATCGAGCTTATGGCGCTTGACTTGGCACGAACGTTCTGACACATACACTCGCCCATCACAACTCACTGATAGCAGTAGCTGCAGCTGACTGGTCAGACTAACAAGGTGAGCCTGAAGCAGCTTACCTTGGGGACAAGACACAGCTCGGGCGAATCAACCCCCAGGTAAACTGCTCGCAACATGACCCCTACCGGATATGATTACATAACAATGACCCTGAGTCGTTCACAATACAAAGTAGTCAAGTTCTCTATCATAGACGAACCAATCAACGTCCTATTGATTCAACCAGCCTATGCCAAAGCAAGACGACAAGGCGAAATGAAAAAATATGCAATAGAGACAACAAGCACGAAATGGGTAAAACTGTTTCATTAACGGTTTGAGCGAAAAGGGGTACAATCATGCCAAAGCTACTTCTTATCAGGAAAAGGTACAAAAAGAAAAGAGTTAAGCCTATTGGAAGATGGAGTAGGAGTTGCATCCACATGCGCCACAGCCTAGACATTAGGGCCCAAATTGTCTTCCTCGTCTGATGATGCAGAGGTAACAGACAAGTCTACATATGACATCTTATAGCGGCCGAGATCCCACTCCGGATGTTCCTCCTTCATCAGCACCAGCACCTCCACCCAGCCATGTACAACCCAGCAGAACTCACACTTGCCTTGCTCTTGAAGAAATTCTTCCTCTCACGCCTTCGGGTCAACACCGGTAGCTCTAACTTTCCAGTCAGCGCGTCGACCTGAGACTGCTCGGTGGCCATACTGTTCTTCATAGCACTAAGCTCATGTCATTCCAATTCGAGTTGGTCCTCAGCCTTTCTCGCCTCTCGAGCATAGAACTCCACATCGGATTCCAACTGTTGTTTCTCAGCAGCCCAGTCGGCTTCCCTCAAAACACTCTCTTCAGCAAGAGACCGCAATTCAGAATACGCCTTAGCCGCAACTTCCTGTGCAACCTCGACTTCTCGGCAGATCCGACTCAACTCCTGCTGAAGTTCGACCCTCTCGAACACCACCTCTCACAAATCACACTTAAGGTCCTACAAACGAGTCCTCTGAGTCTCAGCGGTCACAGTTGATTGATCCAGCCTCTTCTCCTCGACCTGCTTCTTTAGCTGCTCAATTTAATAAAACGCTTCAGAATATAGCGCCTGCATGTGCAAAAAGACACGCTCCAAGGTGTATATCCTCTTGCGAGTCGTCTCGATTTCTGTTCCAGGAACGGTCGCGTGGCTCAAATGAGACATACCCAGCATAAGGTACTTCAAGCGCTTATCCATACATCCTTCCAACGTATCCTCCTCGGGTTTTGAAGCATGATCCATCAGCCAGTTGTGACGCCTGCTTATATGCTTCCTCAAAGCATACTTTACGTCCACCTCTTGGTGCCAGACCTGTGAACTCATCTTCACCAAGTTCGGTGCAAATCGGCCTATCCGTGCACCCGGATGAAGCTTCCTCAGGTCAAAAATTACGCTAGCGCCACCCTTCACAGTTGCCACCTTCCTCAGGTTTTCCTCTGTGGCTTTCCCCTTGTTACTAACAACCGACCCTTTGGTACGAAACGACTTAATGGGATCCGAAGGGAGATGAGGAAGCAAATTATCCAAAAGGGTCCTCCAACACTTCTAGTCGTGGCCTAGAGCGAGAGGGTGAGCAATTCGGACTACAGAAGACATGACCAGTATCGCGGCTACTCTCAGGCAAAGCAACAATGGGGTGATCAGATTTTACAGCCTCAGACAAATCTTCACGGGAGCCTTCTATAGGAACGGTCCCACAGGAATCAGTACCAGCAAAACCTGCCATTGCAACCCGCACCAGGCGATCATTAAGAGCTTCGACCTGTGCGTCATTGAGGCTCGACCTATCTACAACTCCTACAAAACTGCAAGTAATATTTTTCCAAGCCGAAAACGTCGGTCTCCGCCCCAACAGGCCTAGTAGACTCGCGTTCTTCCCTCACTGGAGTGAGGTCGTGCTGAAGATGACCTAATTCTAACACGAGACCCCTTCCTCATGAAAGAGGCAAGCGTTTCAGACGAATCCTCAACGTCAGACAAAACGGGAACTTTGGCTCCAGCAACCTTCCTTTTCCTCGAAGGGGCCCCATCTTCCACTTTAATTCGTGACGTTCGGTACAGAGCGGGGCCACCATTCTAGTTGTCCCACAACCTACTATGGATGAAGTTGGAAGCTCTTATTACATCGATCACATTCCTTTTCGGCAAGTCGCGGAACTTCTCCACGGTGTTTTGCTCCGCTAAGGTAAGAGGAGTAGTAAGAAACCTTCCTGCAAGAAAACACAAGCAATGATCAGTTAGCCCGCTAACAAGCATATCAAAGTCACAAGAAAAGGTTGAACTTACGAAGCGGTCCGAACTGTCGCTCAAGCGCACGACCCTTACATCGAAAATACTTCGAATCCGCCGGAGCCAATAAGTAGTACTTCTGCCAGAACTTGTAGTCATCAGGTAGATTAATGAAGCAAGCAGGCGATGTCATCTTACAGACAACATTATTCTTCAGTCGGGGAGAAGTCAACAATTGAATTACCCGCAGAGTCACCGTGACACCAGCCTCTTTGGCACTAAGCAAAATCATGAGGATGATCCTATATCCATTAGGCCCCAATTGGGCCGGAGGAATCCTTAAAAGATTCAGGAACTCCCAAATCACTTCCAGAACTGAAAAGCGCACTCCGATCTAAAGCATCCCACGATGCAAATAGATGAAAGCGACCAGAGGCGACATTGGTGTTTAGTCACCTGACAGGACATACAACGACAGGTCCTCAGGAACTCCAAACTTCGTATGGATTTCCACAATGCCAGACTCGGACGTCAACATGTCTTCAAAAAACTCCAGGCCCTTGGCCAATATTGCATCATCAAGAAGGTTTTATTGGGCCATGAAGAAGATATACAATCTTTTATAGTCAGAGTGATATCCTCAAAAACAAAGAAAGCGGAAGAGTCAGATTCTACTCTACGGACGACCTAAATAGAGGTTGGGTTCCCACATTTTTTCCGCCGAACCAATGTGTGTTTCATTAATGCGGCGTGTGACTCAAGCAACGATTCAGACTCAATCATCATGAGCGGCGCATCCCTTCAAGAGATGACTTAGCAACCGACGTGACGACCCACTAACTCGGGGGGAGTAGTTGATGATACATAAAAACGATCACACCTCTAAGCCATAGACATGTCATAATGATCTCGAGGAATTACGAGCCCCAGCATCAGCCCAACACTGAACAGGCCCAAGCGGTTTTAAGCCCGCTCAATTCAGTCTGCCAGGTGGCCTCGAACTCTCATAGCATGCTAGGCTCACACGTCTCACAACTATCCTTAATACCCATAAGTTCTATTAAGGAAAATATCTCGATGATCAGCTTCGGACGGACAACTACAACTGCTTTCTGCTTCCAACCAGGAAGAAAATACCAAAGTACATTCCACACAGAGAAACTCCCTTCCACGAATTGCTCTTGGATTGAGAACTATTTCCTGCGTATCTAGGAGCACAAGGCTAATGGGGAACTTCCCTCATACAACACGATTCCTAATTAAAGAAGGATCTCCACGAAGATCTCCTTCCTAAATACGCCTATGATGACCTGGTAGAACCAGGACTCCTTGCACTATAAATAAGACATGAGGTTGGTAAGCTAAGGTACGCGACAAATTCTTTGTTACAACATTACACCTTCCTCAGATCCATGTCTGACTTTAGCATCTGAGTGTCATCGGCCACCACAACGGTGGTCCGTGGCTTACGCGTGTTACTTGTGCAGGTCAGTAGGAACCAGGTCAAAGTAGGGAGCGAAAAACGACTGCATCAATAACCATCCATTGAAAAAACACCATCGAAAGAGGGATAAGCTCATTACATTAAAAATAAAAATAAAAATAAGGGAATGCCCCATAAGTAACTGAGCGTGAGAGCCAATATGAACCGAAAGATTCGCGTTTGGTTCGGGAAGAGATCATGGAATTTTTTAAATGAATGAGAAGATAATCTACTTTCATTAAGTGATTTATTAGATAATCGAAAACAGAGAATATTGAATACTATTCGAAATTCAAAAGAATTACGGGACAGTGTCGTTGAAAGGCTGGAAAAGGCTCGAGCCTGCTTACCGAAAGTGGAAAGGGAAGCCGAAGATTATATGGTGAATGGATACCTGAAAATATAACGAAAAAAATTGAATTTGCAGAATTCAATAGGTCAGAATTTGGAACGATTAGAAAATTACAAAAACGAAACCATTCACTTTGAACATGAAATTTCAAATTGTTAAATATGCTCAAATTAGTTACCAATTTGAGGAATAATAAATTCTATTTAGACTCAATAATCACAACAAACATATCTTAACACAAATCAACCAATTAACAAGAATCTACCAAATCTCTCTTGCAAATTAAAGAATCAAGCGTGTAAAAGTAGCTGGGTGGCTTTACTAACTAACCAAGTGAAGAATCTATCTTACAATTCAGATATGTGTTTTACTATTCATTGTTGATTGGGACAAAATCAAATCATAAGCATTGAAGATAAAAGATGGTTAGGATTGAAAGTTAAGAAATGTATTGAATTTGAGGGTTGAGATTCATTTTGTATGATGGCATATTGGTAAATATAAAACATATAAAATGGCAAAAATAATGAAAAACTTTTGAATAAAGTTGGTGGAATGTACATTTGGCGGAGAGAGAAAATATTATGTTTTTCTTTTAGCAAAATGAAAATTATCATAACTATCTACATCGTTGTCGGAGTTTGAAAAACTTAGTATCGTTGAAATATATTTTTGAAGATGTTTCCAACAAAATCAATAAAAAATACAAGCGCTAAAATTTTTAAAATATATATTTTATAATTAAAAACATATAATATATTTCACGTCTTTAATATTTTTCAAAGCAATGAGACAGGCCGATCATAACAGAAAAAATGAGTCGGACATCTTAATACACATTTAGACAAAAATCCTAAACTTCATGTTTTGGCGAATTCAAAAATTGGGGAGAATTCATTCTCGGCGTTTAATTTCCCCCCTAAGTATTCAAATTTAAATGAATTTAACCCTAAAAATTTATAATATATATTTTTACCTTAGAATAGGTTTACACTTCAATACTGATTGAGAGCGAAAATGAGGATAGTGATTGAAGCGTCAAGTACAAAATATTTAGCAAAAATAATTATGTGGAGTGCCAAGGGCCATATTCGAGCACACAACAAATGTGGAAAAAAATAGATAAAACATAAAAACCCATTGTGGAATGTCGACTAGCGGTGATTTCTAATGTCGACTAGCGGTAATTTACAATGTCGACTAGCTGCAAGTAATTTCCATCTCCTTCAACCAGCTACCCTTCTCGTCTTCTCCAAACCCCACACGACTATAAGTTTCGTATTTTTCTCTCTTCTCTCCCTCCACTAAAACCCCAACTTCATTTGGTTTGCTTTCGTTCGTTCTTTTACTATGGCGAGAACCACCGAAGAAGAAGGAGGAGGAGGAGACGAAGAGAACTCACATAGGCCTTCGGCGTCTTCGTCTTCCGTACCGGTTAGGGCTCGACCCGACCGGGTCTTGATCGTTTGTAGAGTGTTCGGTGCTTTCACAGCCTTAGCTGCGATTCTTTGCATTGTTGTTAACACTCTCTCTGCTATCAGATCTTTCCAGCATCGCCAAGATGTATTCAACCAAACAAACCCTAACTGAAATTACCATTCATTATTTCACCTGTGTTTTTGGTTAATTTTTGTGTTTTAATTGTGTTTTTGGTTAATTTTTGTGATGAACTTGTTGTAGATATTCGATGGGATCTTTCGGTGTTATGCAGTTCTGATTGCGGTGTTTGTTGTGGTTGCCGAGACAGAATGGGGATTCATTTACAAGTTTTGGAGGGTGAGTTTTGTTGTTGATTGTTTGATGTTATGTGAAATGACTAATTTATATTTGTGATGATTGTTTGCATATGTTTATGTTGTGATCATTGCCTCTACATTTTAGTGTTATTTACCTTTTCAGTAATAAGTTTTTGACCATTGGTTATGTTCATTGCTTATAGGTCAATACTGGTAGAGATTTTCTACTAACTTGCCATAATAGATTGCAACATTTGTAAAGAAGTTAAACTTTTCAAAAAGATGTGGGAAAACATTGATGAGTTGATGATCTAGGCATAGAGTGTCGGATGGGAGTATCCATGAGTGTCAAATTCACCTTAAAAAAAGATTATACTTGTTTATATAGATATAAACTGGAGGGAAAAGAGGTGTGAAGGAAGGGTTTACAACAAAACACAAGACAACGATGATAAATAGAAAAAACGTCAACACAATTATTTGGTAAAAGAAAAATGAAGACACAACAACATATCTCCTTCAACAAATCAATGAAGTTGCTTGCTCACGAGTTAGGTAAACTTCTATATAAGGAGTTTGTAGTGTTGGAATTTATTGATTTTACTTGGTGAGTTTTGCTAATTATCTACCACCGAATATAGGATAACCTTAGCTTAGAGAATATTTGAATTTGATAAATTACGTGTATGTTTCTTGGTTGGTGTATTAATAGCAAACTTAATTTTTTAGTGAAAGAACTGTTTATGACTATGGAAAATTTTTTAATTATTTTTTTTAAATATATATATATATAGAGAGAGAGAGAACTGCTAATAATATTCAAGAGGCCCGTGCAAGTTCTATCATGCGGTTGCCATTCTATGTCGGTTGAACATGCTTGGCAAGAGGATCAGAGAATCTAAAGTCTTTATCTATAGCCTCATTTCTAGCTCAATAGAAATTAGATTTGTTTGCTTATTTCCATTTATCGCCGTCCCTTCAAACCAGAGTTGAAGGGAATTTAAAGGACCAATTTCATGTAGGTAGTGAGTCTGGTGCTCAAATGCTAAACACTGCCTTCATTTCCAAATATCGCAGCCCATCACACAGGGAAAAGTTAAACAATTTGGAAGACCGGTTTCAGCAGGGAACCATACTGATAAAGTGGCGAGTCAGTCCCATTGTGCTGATTGAATTACATATTTTGCTTACTTCAGTTGTCCCTAGCTTGTATTAATATTTTGAATCATCCAATTAGATATTTTGCTTACCTCAGTGTGCTCTGATTGAATCACTCAATTAAATAAAGTGATGAGTCAGTCCCTCAGTTGTACCTAGCTTGTATTAATATTTTGTTTACCTCTCGTGAATTGTAAGGTTCTCCTACAAAGGACACACTGTTTTTACATACCAGAGTTTCAGTTAAGATACTATTAAAGCTTCTACCTACTGTGGGTGCTCTTAGAAAATCAAAACAAAAGCATCAAAGTCAAGAGCTTGGCCTAGCTGCCCTGAACAAACTTGCCAGTTTTAGTTTTGCACGGCATGTTCTTTTGTGGTTGAGACTCTAAGAGACCTGCATGGTCATAATTCCTTAGCTTGAAAGCTTGAAGATTTTATTATTCACCTGCAACCTTTAATGATATAATAACTTAGCTTGAAAGCTTGAAGATTTTATCATTCACCTGCAACCTTTGATGATAATTTTTCAGGTATATTGTACCTAAGTACCTTGTAAAGAGAATCTAACCATTGCTGACTCTTCCACATTTTATTATTATCATCGCCATTCATATTATTTTTTTCACCAATTTTTCTGATATGGCTAATGTAATGTTTTCTTTAAGCCTGTAACTTGATCCCCATGTTTTGTGCCAACTTCAAATCAGTGAAGTTCCTAGCAGTAGTTCCGAATTCTCTAGAAAACCAGGAGAAATATAAATATGAGATGAAGAAGATAGAAAGAAAGAGAGATGTTGCCTCTTTACAGGGACAAATTTGTGCAACTTTAAGTTCCTGTGGAGGACTAATCTTTATTCAATCAGTTCATTATTCTTACACTTGCATTACATGATTTGTGAATTTAATAACAGAATTTATTTACGTGTTGCAGATATTGGAGTATTGGGCTGGCAGGGGTATGTTGCAAATCTTGTATGTTTCTAATTTTTAATTATGAATCCTTTTATCACTTCTTGGATGTGGATGTGATATTCTCATTTTTAACTAGCATTAATTAGTGTCATCACAATGTTTCAATTTAAAGTAATTAAAAAAATAATCTTAAGTGGGATGTGTTGTGAGATTTTATCTCACCATTGGTTTGGTAATAAAAAATTTCATGTTTCACTGTTAAAAAGGAGAGGCAATCGACTACTTTCTCATTTCTAGAAAAGTTTATGCTTGAACTTCAATGACGAAATATGAGTATGCAAAGTGCCAGTCACACATGTAATTTTGGTAACGAGTCTTTATTATTTCTCTTGCAGTGTGGCTGTGATGACAAGAGCATACACTTATGACAGCGGGCAGAACAGAGATCTGAGGCTCCTTCAGGATATAGCTAGTTATCTGCTTCTTGCTTGTGGCTTGATCTATGTCATTTCGGTAAAGTTCATACTGTCTAAAAATCTAAGCATTCTCCATATTAGCCAGGAGGACTGTTAGTCATCATGTCTTGTTCCTTTTGCGTTTAAAAACCATAAAACTCGTTGAACAACTAAGTTGACAAAAACGAATAAAACAGACCCTAAATCTCTGTGCCTCTTGACTCGCTCCATTTCTCAATGGACTAGGTTACTAGATTTAGTCTTGCTATGGCAGTATGGTGTATGATTCAAGTAGCTTGTATGCTGGATGATATAGCCTACAATATAGGCTGCTCGAGTATGTTGGAAGGTCTGCCCTTGACCCCAGACCAACCTAATCATTTGAACACCTTTGCCATGACCAACCTAAGGTGGGTTCATGCTTCTCATGATTGACTTCGCTTCAAAGTCTTACTGGTTGGGTTACCCAAATGCTCAAATTGGTTGAATCGGTCAATTGGGTTGGTTATTTCACCTCATCCTCATCGTACTTATCGATTTCCTAATTATATTACATACCAAGTTTCCTACCTTCAAATTAAATGTTATCTCTCTCTAGATAAAATTCTCTCACCTGAAACATCTTTATGTTGTTGAGATTTTATCTCATCGAAACATGTATATACACGTTCATCACTTTATTCAATTTTCTGATTTTTCCTAGATACTTCTATTGGAGGAAATCTTTGGTTGATTCAACTGATTCCGTTTGTACTTTAAGCTGTCATTTTCTAATTGAAATTGCTGATACTCACTGCTGACTGTTTGTTGAAACGATATTCTCAGGGTCTACTATGTATCGGCTTTCTCAAACGTGCTCGGCAGAAGAAAGAAATTACACAAGAACAAGCAGCCAGAGACCTTAAGGTAAGGCATAATATCAGAATTGAGAGTTGTACACAATTACAATTCCATAGCTCTATTAGATTGGACATGATTTTGGGTCTGCTCTTAACTGGACGCTACTGCAGTATTATTCTATTACATGAAGGGCTTTAGCTTTATCAATAGACACTTCTTATGTCTCATCGCCTTCAAAATGGCTATAGAGACATTGTCATTTATAGGAAATGTAATGAAATAATGTCGCCCCATAGTCTACGTTGTGTTAATGTTTCTGCTCAAGCAGAACTTCCCTTATTATGTTGTTTGTGAAAAATCCCAAATACTTGCAATTTTAATCAATATAGTATTTTTAGCACAACTTGGATCCTTTGAAAGACTCATCTTCTTTAATTGTAGATTGATTCTGGAAATATAACCCTACAAAAAGTGGTTACAAGTAACATTCTTTTTTTGACAAATCTGGATCTAACAGCTGGTTTAGTAAATATCTGGTATTTAGCTTGTTTTCATTCTCGACTAGGGAATCTCTTGGCCAGAAACTAGACTTCAATTTACTTGTTTCTGTCCGAAGAAGATGGTAGTGAATGTCATGTGCCATGGTATTTTTAAATGGAGAGGGATCAGCTTTCCCATTGAGTATTTGTGTTTTACCTATATATGTACCTGTGTGATTATTTATATAGTTAGAAATCTTAGAATTCCCTATCTAACTATATAGATCACCTCCATCACATTCTATAAATCCCTCAAATATGATATTGAATTTATGTTATAGAAAAAACTCAACTTATATAAGTTACGAATATCCAAATGAGTTGAAATTTTGTAAGTGCTTTTAATAGCGTGAAGATGATTCCAACAATTTATTAGCCCATTGTGAGTTGAACTGCTTTTTGTTGAGCTTCAAATATTGTGACCTCTTACTCCTGTTTTAAGATGGTGTGATGTAGTTGAATTGAAGTATTATCAGGATTTGCGCAAGTCAATTTATTTCTAAGAAATTTGTTTGTTTGGTTGCACGGAAAATAGACATAGAAATTGAAATCGTTTTCGTGAATCCGATTCCGAGGCCTCCCCCTGGGACTTGGATTCCCAATCCCATGAGTAGTGCTAGTAGGAAAACAAAATTCCCGTCTGTAAACATTGACTTGACAACAACCCCCCCTACTCTCTCGAATGCCCTTAGAAGTATAGTAGGATGCTGGAACATCATATGTATGCAGCATTTGGTATCAATATCTTATATTGTGCCAATGGCATGACATCATATTATTATATTGTGCCAATGGCATGACAGCTCAACGGTTAGAGCTTGGCGGATGGTACCACTAGGTCATGGGTTCAAACCCAGCTTGCGGCATCTTTATGGGTTCTGGGATCCTATAAAAAACCCTGCTTGCCTTTCAAAAAAAAAAAAAAAAAATCTTATATTGTGTTGATTATATGTATACTGGCACTGGAACAACAACTTAGGTGTTATATGTATTCTAAGTTCAATTACTAGCACCACTGTGAATTTAAATATGAGAATGAAAAGAAAGAAAAAAATAAAAATTAGGAGGAAATTTTAGCCTAGGAAGGCTGCGAATCAGCATCTAATACATGCATCATGTGGTCTCATGCATCTCTATGAAAATAAAATCTACTAGATATATGTAGTTATGGTTTTAGATTAAAATTTGATTCACCTTGATTTGATTTTTCTTGCATGTACTATTTATCATGCTCGCTCTCTGGTATTTATTTTATTTGTAATTTTAGTGAGCACTGTTATTAAGACATTTAAGTTTCTCTCTTAATGCAAATGAGAAGGAATTGGAGCAACGAAGAGAAGAACTTGAAGCATTGCTCATCACAGAAAGGTCTTGAAACAACTTATGCTGGTCAAAAGCTGGTTGGTTTAAGTTGTAGCTCTCAAACCAGGAGCAAAGAAAGTGAGTCCTGCATTTACTGATGTTCAATCTCAATTTTTTTCTTCTAATTTTTCATATTATTTGCTCAATTCCTTCTTTTTGATTTCTTTTTAATCTATTTTTATTCTTTTATTTTATTTAAAAAGATTACCATGCTTATTCTTTTATTCTATACATAGTACAATGATACTGATTGTTGGGACAAAAAACATTTTGACTGCCTACTTAGGACCATCTTAGTTTTCATGACAAAAATGGAATGGGCCCTCTTGGGATAGTAAAAATCATTGTTTGTCCTAAATTGCTAGTGCCCCATTGTTAAATCAGTAAATTGTTATGTTGAAGTAAATGTGAGCATGATCAAATTCGTTGAATTCAAAATCATCAAGACATGAGGTATGGAATTGCTCAAAATAGAAGGCTCATGTTGCTTATTGCTAGACGTGGTGATTTTCAACCCAACCCACAAACACGACATGAAATTAGCATGTTTAAAGCTTATGCTTGTTCTGGTTATGAAAGGGTTGAGATGATATGTTAAGTTATGCTTCAATTAGATTTATGAACTGGTTTCACATGTTTAATTATTTTGTCAAATTAACAATTACAAAGCACACCCATGTGACATTATAAATTAGACATCATATAAGTTGATTTACCGTATATGAAATATATTAAGTTATGTAATATGTAAATAAAGTTGATTTAGTATTGTCATTTTGGGCCAATTTTGTCTAGTTAAGCTTGCAAAGTTCAACTTGTTATTAGGTAGGATTAGTGAGTTGTCTCAATATTGGTTGACACGATAAGCGACTGTAAACAGACTAGGTTTGGATAATGTTTCTTTAACATGACTACTAAATGGGTTGGCTGTAGGGGTGTCATTTTTCCGAAAATACACCTGATCTGATCTGACAAAATCGGATTTGGATCGGATTTCAAAACTCAATCCGAAATTCTTATCAAGTCGGTAAACCGAATCCAATAGTAATCCGAATTGGATAAGTATTATAAAATAATAACTTTATAAATATTGTATCTATTATTTAGAAAATGGGGGACTTTTGATCATTTCAATTCTTTATTTATTTGGTTTATTATAAAGAATTTTTTCAACTTAAAAAAGTATTATTTATTTATTTATTTATTTTGATACAAAAAGTTTTCAAATTTAAGTTATTTCGGATCAGATTTGGATTTCAATATTAGATAATTTTTCGGATTGTCTTAACTTTTATTGGATTCGGATTTCTGCCAATCCAATCCATTATCAGCTCTAGTTGGTTGTGGGTTTCGAAAATGTTCACATGGGACACATACTAACCTCAGACAATAAACCCATTCCAATCCATAGTCAATTTTGTCACATACCCACCCTAAACCGAGACGAAAAAATCCATTGCCCGCCCATGTTGAATATGTCCAGTAACTTGGGTTATTGGGATCTCGAACTGCAATTATTTGCTTCCTCATAGATTTCACTCCTCGTCTTTGAAAGTATCTCGTCAACAAGCTTTTGCAGCTCAACTATCCGGTTAAGATGTAGAAAAACACTGACAGTTGACAAAAAATACTCGTCTGATGATACCATATACGATTCTCAGTATGTGATAGTTTTGTAAACAAAAGAATATTTGAGTTTCCTATACAATTCCAAAAAAAAAGATGAAGAAAAGAAAGAAATAGTGTCATGAATGGTCAATGGTGTCTCCCTACTTACCCTGTGCTAAAAAAAAGAAGTCATTCTGAAAATACTTCAAGGAAACCTTGAATCCTCTTTCTGAATCAAGAGTATCACCATATAAATGAGAACAGGAAGAAAAAAAAGACAGTAGAAACAATTAGAAATTCTAAAATACCAACACACTTGTGAAAAAACTTACAATTTGAAGAAGAGGTTCATCCAAATGCTTTGGATGGTGGCATGTATTATTCTTGAAACAGCACCTTTTCATTTAACACGTTTCTGCCAAAGAACATTGTACTTACTTAACCTTAAGCAGACAGATATATAGGTATCATTATTGTTGGATACAAAATATAAGTATAGTTATATAACTTATATGAATAGTTGTCTAAATTATCTTTGAAAAATGAAAAGTCATTTTAACAAAAGAAGAGCCATTGATGACAGCAGGCTTTAGAACCTTAGAACCGTCTTCCATGCAAAATGTTTTTGGTGCCAAAGCTTTTGAGATTTTCTAGTTGATTTTTTACCAGTACTATGCACATTTCTCTAAGGTTGTGTTTGCTTTGCAGGAAGTGGTAGCAAAACATAATAGTGACATGAAGAGTTCTTTTGCAGGCATCTGTAAGAAAGGCAGAACATGGGTGTTGTTTTGTGCAATGGTGTGGTTCGGATAGTGTATTATGACCGTTCTGTAGTCAGACTAATTTCTATCATTTAACATCTTTTTTATTTGATGTGTATGACTTTTTACCTATTTTGTTTGTATGGTCCGAGTGATTGACATCAGTTCATTCTGATGGTTATTTTAGGATTTTTCCCCTCTTACATTTTTCCTATCTACTGACTTTCCCATTTTGAAAAGAATGGTTTATTGGTCAGTAAATGTTTCCTTGAATTCAACCACGGATGTACTTTAACAGAGAGATCAGATTGTACCACTGAGAAAAATGGTTGCCATGTTATCTACAATATAGGGTCATCAAGTTTCATGTAGCAGGATTTATTGAATAGATCAAGTTATTTATCTTACTCAAGATGATTTTGCTTTGGTACTATCACTATTATTTCTTTTCGATGAAACGAGAATTTCAGACTTGTGTTACTGAAAATGTTTTACTTGGTTATTGTCCTCTACAGTCTCCATTTTAAGATGTATTCATACCTTGACTTTCGTCCAGATGATCCTCCAGTTGCACCTTACAAACAACAAAAACAATACTAAAGTTCGGCACTGCATAAATTTTTTTTCAGTGCTCAAAAATATTTTAAAAAAAAATAAAAAAAATCTCCATACCCTCAGGGATACACAGTGCAGGCCAGCCCGCTTTCCTCAGTTCACTCTCGTCACTCCAGCAGCCAACATTTTCTCTCTTTCACTTCTCAAGGCAGTTGTGGAGTTCATCTTCTCTGCAAATCCATCCTGCAAATCTCGACCTTGGTAAGGTAACATAATTTCTAGTTCAGTTTTGTTTATCGTTTTTCACTTATCTACTCAACTTGAACTAACCTAATATAATGCTATTTTGTTTCTTTTTTCACTTTTTAAATTGGAAGTTGTTACATGTACTCGATTATTTGGCTCGGTTGCACTAACTCTTTGTCGCACTGACATTTTGAAATGTTTTGATTTTGTTGCACCAATCAAAATCTAAATGATATAACACCAACTTACTTTTTCTTTAATAAATGGAAACCATTTGGTGATGTGATTTTCTCGTTTATGCCGTCAATAAATAAATTATAAGAAATGTAAGTGATTGTAACTAATAAAAAAAATGCATTCAAACCACCCTAGAACTCTACGTCGCAAACTGTACAATAAGAATCATCCGTACAAAGTCCTAAATCAATAAGTAGTTTTATTATAGGAATAACAAAATTTAATACATATTTTTTTGTCAATCCATGTGTTTAATGAACACATATACTCTTCTGCACTTTAGATTTTTTTACACAACCTACCATAATGTTTGCTATTTAGTGTAAAACTTGTGATGATAGTTAGTGTATCTTTGATGTTTGTATGCAAATTTGAAAGTGATGAAGTATTCGTGACTTAAGTTTTGTTTTCTTGATAACATGTTTTTTCATCAAGAACAAATTAATGTTCACAAACGAGAAATTTTAACCATCAAATTGTTCTTATTGTTAAAAAATGTAAGTCAGTGTTACATATGTTAGGTTGGTGAACCAAACTTGAAGCATCTCAAAATGTCGGTGCAACTGAGCCAAATAAAATTTGATCATCTACTAGCAACTCCCTTTCAATTTGATCATCCCATGTTCCACAACACTATTTATTTATTTATTTATCGTCCCACTAGGGTATATAAGACCCAACTTTTTGACACCATCAATCTGCTTAAGGATGTCACCCCCTTTTTGGATGTATTAAAGAACACAAGCATTATAAAAAAATCACCACCTCTCTACTCTCCCTCTTTTCTCCTTTTTTCTCCATCACGAACAACACCACCACCTCCAGCTGCACCACCTCGCCACTGCCAGCACCACCACATCACCCGCCACTACTAGTTGCACCCCCTTCCTTTGTTTTCTTATTCTCTTCTCCTCCTATACTTCTCCTATCATCCTATTCTTTTTCTCTCTTCTTAGAAACAACCCTCATCCCCGTTGCCGGCTACATCGCCCTTCTCTTTCCGTCCCTCCCACCACATGTTTCCCCTCTTATTGTGTACCAATTTGATACATGTAGTTTGCCAAACCTTCAAAAATTAACAACCACAAACTTGATTTTAAGAAATATCCATTTGAAATCAATCAACAACAAACATATTAGAAGTAAAATCAACATAAAAATGAGGAACGAAAGATTAATCTTTGTAAGTCAATTTTTTAGTCTTGAACACGTGAGCACCATAGGTGCTGAAATCAAGAATTGCACTTCTGTTTCACAAATTGGGTTAGTGAGATTGAATCAATTTTAAGTTAAATCAAACCAAAATCAACGAGGAAGGAGTAAGAGATGGTATCAGAGATGGCAACAACTTTGTGCCAAATGCGAGGATCCATTATTTTGCTTTGATTTCAATCTTGGACTATTTTTTTAAGGTTTAAGAGCCTTCATTCAAGGTGTGCAGCTCAACCCCGACCCATATGCTCCCCTCCCCCTTTTTTTCTCCATCGCTCTCACAGAGGACTCCGTGAGTGGGGTTCCCCACTTGCACATACCTTCGCATGTAGGGGGTTCTCCACTCGCAAGAACCTGCTTGAGGGAGAAATGAGAGAAAAAAAAAGAGACGAAAAGTAAGAGATGAAAAGAAGAAGTCAGCAGGGCGAGGTGAGGCGGTGCAGTGGTGGTGTTGAGATAGAAGAGAGGGTGGAAAATTGAAGAAAATGAATTTATATTTGTAGTGTCCTTGTAAATGGTTGTCTCCAACAAAAAGGTGGTGGTGGTCCATAAATTAAGGGGTGGTAGTGTTCTTCAACGGAATCAAGTGGCGTAAAAAAGTGGAAGCCGGTATATAATCATGCCTCAATCTGATTACCAACAAGAAATTAGGGGTGGGCAAAAACCGATTTAAATTCGATTAACCGATCGAACCGGTTTTCAAATTCGGTTCGGTAACCGAACCGAAATATGAGTAGAAAGAAAATAATTTAAACCGAACCGAACCGATTATAAACGGTTCGAAATCGGTTTACGGTTTTGAACCGACCGATTAATTAGATATATATAAAGAACTAAATAACAGGTAGGTGTCAATACCTGATTAGTGCAACAAATGCACTGCAGTACACCCTGTTGCACTGAATCACCCCCTTTTCTCAAAGTTTTCAATTTTGGGCTAAAAATTGGGTCTGTAAATAAAATTGGGCCTGTAAAAAAATTGGACATATTTTAATGAAAGTCTTTCAAATGCTTGAGCCTGAAATTTCGGCCCAACCGAATCGAACCGATCCGAAATTCGATTCAACCGAATTCATTGGTTTACAAATATAAAATTTGGTTTCGGTTTGGGTTTTGGGCAAACCGAATGAAATCGGTTTGGGGCTCAAAACCGAACCGAACTGACATTGCCCACCCCTACAAGAAATAAAATAGGCCGCGTAAACCCGACCCTAAAATCCGGACCGGTCCGCAAAACCCCAACGGATAAAAGACTAACCCCGTTATAGTGGACCGCTAAAGACCCGTTCACCTGATCTGATCTAATCTACGTATAATTTCAAATCAAATAAATATTCCGCCCTCCCAACGGCTCTTTTCAAAACCCCCTTTTGTTTCTTGATTTCCACACTATTCACTCTTCACTCTTCACACACACACACACACACACTCTCTCTCTCTCTCTAAGCATTTGAAGAAGAAAATAAGATCTGGAGTGCGATTTCTTCGTCGACATTTTCCGAATCGAAGGTATTCTTTCAAGTTTCAATCATTCTTTCTTTACGTTCTTCATTTTTTTTTTTTAATTTAGTGCTCAGTTCCACTTCTTGGGTGTTTGTGTTTTGAGGTTGGGAATAAAATCTGAACCTAGGGTTTGTTTCTGCTATTCGTTATATGTGAAATTAACCTAACTTTGTGTGATTTTGATGTTCAAGAGACGTTTTTATTGAGCAAGAATTGGTTTTTTTTTTTGAGTTTAGATGTGGATTTTATCTTGAGAAATCAATAATAAGCGTGAAATGTAGATAAAAGAACTCAGTTTATGTACAACTCATTTTACTATGAAAAGTTCAATTCCATCTTAAACAGACACATTATAAGTGCTACCATTTGAAACTAGGGTTTATAGATAACACTGAAACTGTTCCATAAGAAAGGGGCATTAAGGGAACCATTCTAGTTTCCTAGACCAGACTTTTTATTTATTTTACTTTTTATATACAGAATTAAAGGAAATAATATTTGGAGTTAGCATTCAAATTCGGATTACGTTGCATAGAAGTTGGGGTGTTGCACATTTTGATTGGTAGTGAACAAAATCAAACTGTGAGAAGGGATTTATTTTTGTCACTTGTTTTAATTATCCATGAACGGTTTTATGACCTTTCATAAGCACTATCAGGTTCCATGGAATGCTAAACATGATGTGTAGAAATGCCTTCTAAAACATATGGTAATGCCACATGAAACCAATCAATATTTTTTATTTTTTAATTATTATTTTCTGCCTTTTCCGCATTCTTCTTCCTGGTATGGTAATTTGATTACCAGTAAGACCACAGTCAAATTCACAAGGTCTTGATTAGACCATTTAATTTGACTATACTGCACAGTTTGTAGCAACGGTGTATCTACCTTGAAAAAAATAGTGTGAGATCTTGCTTGGAACCATCAACATTCCAAAGATTATGCATTTTGTTTTTTGTGAAATAATGATTTGATTACTGTATTATCAGGCTTCACAGTTATAAACAACAATTTATTTTGTGATCCTTGCACTATATCTTCGAGTTATGCACTTGTTAAAATTATTCAAAAGTATGCTCGTGACTTCAGCCTTTTCTAATCCCCATTTTTCCTTGAAAACAGATCATTATTGAGAACATATAGAAAACACTTGAGATGGAGAAGCTCTGCAAAGAGCTGGATGACACTAAAGATCAGATGGAGAAGCTCGCGGCAGAAAACCAGCTTAACACAATGTTGATTGCGAGCTTGAGGAAGGCTCACGATGAGCAAGTTATTAAAACCAAGGAAGCAAAATCTGTGATTGAGAAGCAGGAACAAGAGCTGAATGCAAAGGCAGAAGAAATCTCTGCCACAAGGCAAATGTATGAAGATGTAAAGTCTAAATTGCATGAAAAGGAATCAGCTCTGAGGCATCTGAGTATTGCAAATGATAAACTCCGAGCTGACTCCAGTGAGAAGTTGCAGAAAATGGGAGAGGAAAATAGAGAGCTGCTGTTTGCTTTAGATGAGGCGAATAATAGAATTGGAGATCAAGAGATGAAGATCAATGCATTCAAGGAAGAGATAAGAGGACTGAAGGGACTTGTATCTGTCACACAGAAGAAGTGTCTTGAAGCAGAAGAAAAGGCGAATGCAGTTAAAGAGCTAAGACAGAGAGATGATATATTGATGAGGGTAGAAGAAGAGTACTCTAAAATCAAAGATCAGCTCAAATGGAAGAAGGAGCAGTTCAAACATCTAGAAGAAGCTCATGAGAAGGTTCAAGACCAATTTCGGGTTAGTAAGAAGGAGTGGGAAAAGGAGAAAAGTAACCTTCTGGATGAGATATGTTCGCTTCAGACAAACTTGGATTCTCAGACCAGAATTGCTGAAAGCCTTCAACACCAGTTGCAAATATGCAATCAAGCTCTTGCCCATGAAGAAAGCCGGAGAAAAATGTTGGAATTTCAAATATCCGAATCAAAAATTCATTATGAGAATGTTTGTTCGGAGTATCAAGAAGCAAAGTCTAAGATAGAGAGCTTAACTGGTAGGAGGGATGAAGAAATTGCTGAACTGAGAAACTTGTTGGGCACCAAAGAGTCACTTTTCAAGGAGTCAGAATTCAGAAGAGAACTTCTTGAACGAGAAAATCAAGACTTGCTAAAATCACTAAAAGAACTCCAAGAAGCTCAAATTCAAGTAGCCGGGAATGCTTCTTTGATGCCAAAGCTGCGAAGCAAACTTAAAGGTTTGGAGCAAGTGCACAAAGAGTGTCCTGCAATTCTAAAAGCTCGAGAAGCCGAATGGAGTTGTCAAATGGAAGGTTTGAATAGAGATTTGAATGAATGTAGGTCTGAATTAGACCGTAAAGATGAATGCCTAGGGGAACTAAAGATGGATTTGGAAGCATGCCATTCTTCAATACTGCAGCTGAAGCTTGAAAATTTGGAAATATCTGTGATGCTGACAGTGTTCAGATGTGGGGTTTCAGATGCTCAATCAAATTTGTTATCGAGTGATATGGGGTCGCAGAAGAAAGAAGAACAAATTTCCCTTTTGAAGGCGCAGTTGGAGCAGAAAGACAATGATTTGGTTAATGCTTATGATGTGATTGAACAAGAGCGGAATGTAGCAGCATCTCTAGCAAGGAAGATTGAGTCCTTGGATTCCGTTGAACAGAAGTACTGCCTGACTCAGAAAGAGCTTCAGAGGTACAAGGAATTGTTCGAGGAAGACGGAGGAAATATGAAGAAGCAGTTGAAGCAAAAAGAGAAAAGTCTGGTAGAAGCTTATAATGTCATTGAACAAGAGCGCAATGCAGCAGCATCTCTAGCAAGGAAGATTGAGTCCTTGGGTTCCATTGAAGAGGAGTATTCACTGACTCAAAAAGAGCTTGAGAGGTACAAGGAGTTGTTTGAGGAATCAAATGCTCAGAAACTTCATTTGGAAGAAAATGCACTGCAGATGGAAAATGCTTTGAAAGAGGATCTGAGGAAAGTTTCTGATGAGCTTGACAGATTGAAGTCTGAGCTAGCAAAGAAAACCAATGAAGCAAGCGAAATTGAATTTGCTTTGAATAAGGAGTTGAGAAAAGTTTCCAATGAGCTTGACCGAATGAATTCCGAGTTGGCTAAGAAAATCAATGAAGCAAATGAAGTTGAGTTGGCTTTGAAAGAGGATTTAAGACACGTTTCCGATGAGCTTGACAGACTGCACACTGAGTTGGCGGAGAAAACCAATGAAGCAAGTGAAGTTGAATATGGTTTGAAAGAGGATTTAAGAAAAGTTTCTGATGAACTTGACAGGCTGAAGTTTCAGTTGGCGGAGAAAACCAATGAAGCAAGTGAAACGGAATTTGCTTTGAGAGAGGATTTGAGAAAAGTTTCCGATGAGCTTGACCGAATGAATTCTGAGTTGGTCAAAAAAACCAATGAAGCAAGTGAAACTGAATCTGCTTTGAAAGAGGATTTGAGAAAAGTTTTTGATGAGCTTGACAGGCTTAATTCTGAGTTGGTTGAGAAAACCAATGAAGCAAGAGAAAGTGAATCTACTTTGAAAGAGGAATTGAGAAATGTCTCTGATGAACTTGACAGACTGAAATCTGAGTTGGCGGTGAAAACCAATGAAGCAAGTGAAAATGAGTTTACTTTGAAAGAGGAATTGAGAAAAATTTCTGATGAGCTTGATAAATTGAAGTTGGAGTTAGCTGAAAAAACCAGTGAAGCAAGTGAAGTTGAGTTTGCATTGAAAGAGGAATTGAGAAAAGTTTCTGATGAGCTTGATAGATTGAAGTCGGAGTTAGCTGAGAAAACCAGTGAAGCAAGTGAAGTTGAGTTTGCATTGAAAGAGGATTTGAGAAACGTTTCTGGTGAGCTTGCCAGACTGAATTCGGAGTTAACTGAGAAAACCTTTGAAGCAAGTGAAGTTGAGTATGCTTTGGAAGAGGATTTGAGAAACATTTCTGATGAGCTTGACAAACTGAATTGCGAGTTAGCTGAGAAAACCAATGAAATAAGTGAAATTGAATTTGAACTGGACAGATGGAAGTGTGCTGCTGAAAACTTGAAATCGTGCGTTGATGAGAACCATGAATTCCGCAGAGAAATGGAAGCTTCCCTTTTAGCTCAAGCAGAAACTGAACAAAGCCTCAAGCAAATTGTAGAAGACAAAGACAAACAGGTTTGTGATCTCAAGCAACAGATCATTATGCTTGAACAAGAACTCTTGAGAAGAGACACTGACATGGCTGTTCGAGAAGTTACGGAAAAGGAGAGCTTACTTCAAATTGTAGAGAAGGAGAAAAACATGAAGAATCTCAAGCAGTTGATTGATCCGATGTACGAAGAATGTCTGAGAAGAGAATTTGAAGCTGCTATTCTTTCACGAATGGAGGCAGACAGAACTATCGAGCAAGAAAGGGAAAGGCTTCTCCAGGTAGTAGCAGAGAAGGATCATATCATCAGTGATCTCCAATTGCAGACGATGTTGCTGGAACAAGACTGCACAATGGAGATCAAAATTCACACCATGCGTGAAGCTTGGCAAAAAGTTGCCACAGCTGTGGTGCTCAATGAGCTAGAGGTTCAGGAAAGGAACTTGATGATTGTTGAACTTGAAGAAGACATAACCAGTTTACAGCAGAAACTGGAATTGCAAGAGACGTCGCTTTGTCATTTGAAGCAAAGAGAGGAGTGTCATTACGCTGAAATGGAAGCAAAACAGATGGAAATGCAGAAAGAGATCGATCAATGTGGGAGCAAGCTGAGCACTGCAGAAGGCCGAGTTGAAAAGCTAGAGTTTCAAAAAGAGCTTTTGGTTCGAGACATGATGAAGATGTCATCAGAGAGGGGAGAGTTGCTCATTCTTATTGAAGGATTGTATGACCAGATCAGTGAATTCTCTAATAAAGACGTCGAACTAATGGCAAGAATGGGAGGGCTAATGCAGAGTTTTGTCTCCAACAATGATCATTTGAAAGGTCATGAATCCTATGACGCAGACAGAGAGAACATCAGTTCACCCCTTTCTCTGTCTATGAAGAAAGTTGAAGCACGTGTAGGAGTAAGATCGCTGTTGAAAGAGCTTAACAATTAGTTTCACTTGAATTGGGACAATAAGCTTATTGTCCTTTCGTCGCTTGTATGACATCCATTTGTATGTTATCTCTGATTGTTTTCATACCACTCACTGCCGGATCAGATAGAGCATGGTATGTTTGTATTTGTTTACCTCACTGACACGTTAATCTTGAAGTTCAATTCAGTTCTGAGTTGCTCAAGTGCCCTAACGCTATTTTTTCGCACTTATTTTGTTGTATGTTTCTGATTAGCTTTGAGTATTTTTTTCAGTATAACTCAAGGTTACTTCGTTCCATGGGGATCCTAATATCCTATTTATATTTTGATGGTCATTGAGCTTAAATTCTCTAACCAAAATAAAATTTTGTTTTAATTAATTTCTCAAGTGAACTTGAAATTTGTGCATAAATAGCTTAAGTATGTTAATGTAGAGATTCGGTTCAAAGATTTTGATGTTTTTGATTTACAAACGTCTGTTTAACATAAAACGTTTAAACGATATGGATATGCATGCTATTCTTTTTTTTAGGAATGATTGAACTTCTAACAAAACTCAGATGGTTTTGGGAAATTGGTAAGTCTTCGATGCTTATATTTCTAAATTTTACTGTCTAAATTGGTTTAGTTTTGATTTATTTTCTTTTATATTCAATTTCTCTTTATGTGTTTGATTTTTGTTTTTCATGGAAAACTTAAAACTAGTGAAGAGATCTTGGAAGAGAAGAGAGAAGGGAGGGGAGTGAACATGAAATTCGTGACCTCCCACCGCTTATCTTTTCCCAGACGGAAAAAAAACACTCTAGGGGGCCTAAGAAAAATAGATCAGACCAAAAAGGCTTTGCCAAGAAATGTCATGTCAGCTCTGTTTCGAAAAAATAATGCAACTAAGTCTTACAAAATCCTGGAAATGTGTAAGAAAATAGTAAAACATGCAAATCTAAGCCGAATTAGTGTTTAAAAAACTCAAAATATACTCGAAGAATAGACAACACCATCCGCCACAAATATTGATTGGAATATATAGTGAATCCTTGCTCCACCAGACAGCTCGATGGCTGACAATGCTTCATTTTCCAATCCATTGTTGAAGAAAATGTTGTTTTCAAAATTCTACAAATAATAATATATATAGAAGCTGGAATAGCTTGGAGAATTTTAAAAAATGTATGACACACCCAACCCTACTGAATTTCCAAATGCCGCAAGCAGCATGCAACTACTATGTATGTTTCACTAATTCCTCTGCACATGTAAAAGGGTGGAAAAAAAAAATGTAAAATGTCCATGTTCCTTACATTTTTCTAACACTTCAACCCCAACATCAACTGATAAAAGTAACGTTTGTTTTGAACTAAACCTGTTTAAGAAGACTTGTGAAAACATTGCTAAGAGTTTTCGCCGTTGAACCCTATCCTGAATAACAGGGGTTAGAAGAAGCTGATTAGACTTATAGAGTTCGGACCGTTTTAAGAAAAGAATTGCTCATTCCACTTCGTAGAGAACTTGACCTCATATCAGGCCTTTCTTTGATTACCCTGGGTTTGACAAGGAAGTTGCCGAGATGAAATGGCAGCAGAAACTGGTGGAAAGTTTAAGAATAAGTGGAAATTGAGAAATTGTATTGCAGTTAGCCAAGAGGCTTAGGCCTTTTTATTCAGATTTGGGTCGTCTCTGAATCAAGTGAATATAAGCAGAAAGGTCATTTCATAACTTTTGGGAACGAAAGAGGCCATCGATAAAAAATTAAGTGAAAACCAAATGGTTAAGATATATTTTTTAGCTACTTTGTCGCATTTTCACGAGGTACTTAAGCGAAAGATCAACAATTGGGATACCAATTATGAAGTGATGCAAAGGAGATTTGAGAAGAGTGGGCATCAGTTCCAGAAATTGTGATTTGGAATGATGCAAGAAGAAATTCGACAAGGACTTCTTTTATGAGCAATGCTTCAATATATCCACAAATTTGGTCGTATGGTACATCCATAAAAAGTCACCACTCAATGTACATCAACTTACTACACTTGTGTCAGAATTCGACGATTGCCTATATGACCGTGAGACAAAAGAGGAGTTTGAATCATGCTGGGAAGCATTGGTTAAAAAATAGGGATTGGATGGAAATGAATGGTTGCAAGCTTTGTATCACATGCGTGTAAAATGGAGATATGATTATGAGTTAGGACATTTTTGTGCAGGTATGATGACCAGCCAGAAAATTAAAAGTGTGACCAATTATTTCAAGAAAAACCAAGTTCTACAGGAGTTTTTGGACCAGTATGATGAAGCAGATGCTTGCAAGCGCGACAAGGAAGTAATAACGACTTTTATGTCAAAGTGGGAGGAACCTGACATGCTGTAGGAATGGGCAACAGAACTCTGAGCATCAGAGCTCTAATTACACCAAAGACATGTTTAGAGAATTTCAACAAGAGCTTTTCAAACTGCTAAATTTGGATCTAGCAACTGAGAGTGACAACTGAATAATGCAAAAGTACAAAGTGAAATCCCTTGACAATGGCACACTTCATATGGTTAGTTGGTCCTTTACAAATCAAACAGTCCAGTGTAACTGTAAAAAAATTGAATCCAGAGGGATGCTTTGCGTGCACACACTTACAGTACTCCGCAAATTAGTGTCACCTGATATTCCATCAAAATACTATCTGAAGAGTTGGACACGAGAAGCACGGGTCAGTCTAAGACTAATATTTGTGGAACACAGTTTGAGAGTAAACTGTAATCCATTGTCTGTGAAGGAATATATAGTGAGTTATACAATATAGCCCTGACCATAGCCAAATTGGCTTCTTTGAATGGAGAAGTATATGCCATAGCCAAGCATGGACTAGCACGGACGTTACAAGAATTAGTCTTATTTGAGGTCTCAAAATGACCAGGCTAGACCTTCCAGAGGTGCTGACTTTCCTAATCACATTACGGGTGGTAAGTTTGTTGTAGGTCAATCAGATGTGAATGATGTGGTGCAGGATCTACCAACTTGCATGAAGTCAAAGGGTCATTCTACTTCACGGCGATGCAGAGAAGGGAAACACGAAGAGTAGAACTGAATCACAGCATACGGAAGTAAATAGTTAGTGTTGATATGCCATCATTAAGATTGTCAAAATGTTATTACTACGATTGTCAAAATGTTGCTACTATTTCTGTTGTATTGTTTATGATGATATCTTATGCAGTTAAGCAAACCATGGAACTCAACCAGGTAGTGTGTGCTTCATTCTGTGTCCATGAACATAGCCCATGCCACTCAGGTTGGATGCTTGATATACGAACTTCATATCTATTTTATTCTGCCAAGTCGTGAGTTGTCTTCTTTACATACGAATACTGAATGCTCATGATGGACTATACTCGTGTTTGAGTAATTGCATTGTTGGAACAGACGTCACTTAGATCAACTTCAGGTCATTGGAACACACCATCTTCATGGTATCGGGTACAATCAGGCAAGACTTCTTTGATCAAATCTAGTATGCTTGTTTTACATATGTTGATCAAAGAAATAAAATGATTGTGTAGGGAGTAGCCATGCTTGTTAACTTCACAAACCCACACTTGGTTGCCAATGGCACTGGATACAATCAGGCAAGACTTCTTTGAAACTGCACACGGAAAAATCAAACTGAATTAGAATATATAAATGAACTACATAATCCAAGTGCTGGCTTGTATCCCAGGCAGCGGCAGTGCCTGTAAAAGCAATACAAACAGAACCACAAAATTTTGCATGAAAGTCATCAAATTCAGAATCGGAGACTTGAGAATGTTCAAATACTGTATTGTGAGTATTATCATTCTTATCTGTCGTGAATTAGTTTTTAAAATATGCTATTGATTACGCCCAAACAGTACACGCGGTCAATTGCAGTAAAGATTGGGGTGTCGATCCCATGAGGAAAAACGATCTACAAAACAAGGTCAAGGAAGAAAAACTACGCGAAACTAAATGTAAGAAATTCTAATAAATTTAAAATAAGAAATTGAATTGAATTTAATAAAAAATCAAGTTTAGAGAAGTCACAAGGTTCCAAGAATTCCTCCTAGATTTCACGCGCCAACTAGTATTGATTCACTATGAGACTCAATTACGTGTTTCACATCCCAAACAACATAATCAGAAAAATAGTCTTTAATGCACCAATATATTCTAATGTAAATGGATTTTAGGTTTCATTTTTTCTAGAAAGCACAAAGGTTGGTCATATATAATATCCTAAATTTATGATATATCCGGAGATAATAACGTAATAAAAGACGATCACATATAACTAACCTACCGGAATCAATTAATCTTTAAAATTCCACACATAAGAAAAACGTGACTAGACTTATATGGAGAAGAAAAAGATAATCACCGGAATAATAAACTACGAAAAAGTTGATGAAATCTTTGTCACTAAAATAACATAAACTCCTATATTAAATAAAAGTGAAAATCATAAACATCATTATTCATCGTGAAAGCATAAAACAAATCAAATACCATTAAGTGCGTTACATCTAGGAGTTCACCTCTTCGCCTTGCGTGAAGTTTAGTGACACATGGTGAAGGTGATGACAGCAACAGCGGTGTGGAGCTTCATCACCATGGCAGCGCGTGGTGGATTAGCAATACCTGCTGTCGTATTGCGTCCCTGTTGTCCTGGACAGCGTCCCCTGCTGTTCTGGACAGCTTCCCTGCTGTTTTGGACAGCGTCCTCCATTTCGGCTACTCCCTGCTCATGCGTTTCTGTTGTTGCTATCTTTTTCTGTCCTGCGTCTTGGCTCTGTATTTATGGTCCAGAGAAACACCTTCTTTGTTGTCCCCTATTCTCTTTTCTGTTGCTATATTTATGGTAAAGAGAAGAACCCTTATTGGCAACTCAATTGGAAACCAAATACCCAATACAAATGGAAACCAACTACAAATTGGAAACCCAATACAAAAGGAAACAAAAGGGTCCATATACAATTGGAAACCACCCATTTTGTTTAGATTCTCTTATAGAAAAGGTGAGTTTGGTTATGTTCATCTATATCACTTCTTTGTTCCACCAAAATTCAAAACTAATTTCATTTATTTTTTTCCTTTGGTTTTCTTAATCTATGGCTTGAGTGTCGCCCGCTCCACTTCGTCAATTTGTCCATGAATTTTCAAATTCGCCACGCTAATGCACTTTTGTCATTTAAACTCCAAATCCTACAAAAATAAAATAATTAAACGAAAATACATTATTCGAAACACTAACAAATATAAATTAGAAAGTATATGATGTAATAATTATGTGAACATCAGCTATATAGGTCACACTCCAAAGGTCAATCAGGCCCTCTCTACTGACCCAGTGATTCAAGGCATTTCATTTAAAATTTTGTATGTTTTATAAACGTTTTGTTACTGGTCCATTTAATGTTCTTTTTCTAGAGTTGCAGCTGTTGAGATCCAGCCCATTAGGGTGGATCCAACTTTGGTAATTAATCAAACATAATTTCAAGTTTGGTTGAATAAGGAAAAAATGTTTTCAATAAGAAACAAAAACTATGTTTTTGTTTTGAATAAGGAATGTGTTGGCAGCTGGTTAATTAAATAAAAACAAAGTTCTATATAAGGCGGTGTTGGACGGCTGCAAACAAGTATAAATAGGTACATAAAACAAAGTTTTATTCATAGTGTTTTCAAAGAAGCTGCTGCGTGAATAAGCAACAGAGAACATAGTATTCTCTTTGGTGTTTGGTGCGGCTGTATGCGTGTGGACGGTGACTTTGTGTCTGATTTTTTGGGCGCGATTTTGTGCGACAAAGTGTGACGCATGGCTGCGATATCGACTTAGTTTTGTTGATTGATTTGGTAGAAGAAGTTGAAGGAGCTTTTGGGTTAATTTGTTGTAAGGTAACCCGTGTTATTTATTCCTTGTATTACTTAAGCTTTGGGCAAAAAGCTTGAGAAGTTATTGTACTTCTTACTTGATTAGTGGATTCTCTCATATTTGTCCCGTGGTTTTTCCCTTCACATTGAAGGGTTTTACACGTAAATCTTGGTGTCTCCTTTATTATTGCTTTAGATTATTTTCTTGGTATTGTTTTATTGGTATTTGTCCCAACAAAGTGATATCAGAGCAATTGTTAGGAGATTGTCAATTAAGAGAGTTGACATGGAGAATAACAACAATACAAGGATGATTAGCCTTAATGGCTCAAACTATGTTATTTGGAAAGCTAAGATGGAAGACATTATATTGTAAGGATTTGTACCCTCCAATTGAGGGAGATACAACTAAACCCAAGGATATGTCAGAAAAAAAGTGGAAGAAATTAAATAGAAAGACTATTGGTCACATCAGACAATGGTTAGATGATTCAGTATTTCATCATGTGTCAATTGAGACGTCTGCACATGCTCTTTGGACCAAACTCCAGAATTTATATGAAAGGAAAACCGCTGCAAACAAGGCCTTCTTGATCAAGAAGTTAGTGAACTTGAAATTCAAGGAAGGTAGTTCTATTGCTGAGCACTTGAATGAGGTGCAAAGTGCGGTGAATCAGTTGTCCAACATGAAGATAGTGTTAGATGATGAAATGCAAACACTATTACTTCTTAGCTCATTACCAGATAGTTGAGAAACATTGGTGGTGTCGGTTAGTAATTCGGCACCGAATGGACAGCTTATCATGGAGTTGGTTACCGGTAGTTTATTTAATGAAGAGAATAGAAAGAAGTCTGCCGGTACTGATCATTCCCAATCACTTGTGACTGAAAACAGAGGGAGAGAAAAATATAAGAAATATCATGGTTATGATAAGAACCGTGATAAGTCAAGAGAGAGATCAAAGTCAAAAGAGAGAAATTTTAAGTGTCATTATTATGGTAAACCAGGCCATTTTAGAAAACAATGTTATAGTTACAAAAGAGATTTGAAATGGGGAAAAGTGAAGAATGGTGATAGTAAATAAGCTACAACTGTTGTTACTGATGAACCCGTTGCTCTTTTGTATGGCGAAGGTGAATGTTTGCATGTTGCAAATAAAGGAAACGAATGGATTATTGACACTGGTGCATCTTATCATGCAGCCCCAAGGAAAGACTATTTCACTACTTATAGAGCAGGAGATTTTGGCAGTGTGAAGATGAGAAACACTAGCAACTCTAAAATAGTGGGAATAGGTGATGTGTGTGTCCAGACTAATACGGGGTGCACGTTGACTTTGAAAGATGTACGTCATGTTCTTGATCTTCGTCTGAACCTGATTTCTAGACTTGTTTTGGATAAACAATGGTATATTAATTATTTTGGTAATGGTGCATGGAAGCTTACCAAAGGTTCACTTGTTGTGGCAAAGGGTAAGGCGTGTTGCACACTATACAAGACTCGGGTGAAATTGTATAAGACTGGTTTGAATGCAGCTGAAGATGGTTCTTCTACAAACTTGTGGCATAGGCGACTTGCACACATGAGTGAGAAAGGTATGCAACTCTTAGAAAAGAAGAAATTAATTCCCTCCTTGAAAGATACTCCTTTTAACCCCTGTGATTATTGTTTATTTGGTAAACATCATAGGGTTGCATTTCATAGATCATCAAAAAGAAAATATGGCTTGTTAGATTTAGTTTACACTGATGTTTGTGGTCCCATTGAAGTAGATTCTCTTGGTGGTAGTAAATATTTCTTGACATTTATTGATAATGCATCAAGAAATGTGTGGATACATTTTCTCATATCTAAGGACCATGTTTTTCAGCTATTCCAGCAGTTTCATACCAAGGTTGAAAGAGAAATAAGTAGAGTTTTGAAGTGTCTCCGCAGTGATAATGGTGGCGAGTACACATCAAAAGAATTTAAAGCTTATTGTAGTAAGCTTGGTATACGACATGAAAAGACAGTTCTGGCACTCCACAACATAATGGGGTAGCAGAAAGAATGAACCGGACTATTGTAGAAAAGGTGAGATGCATGCTTCGCATGGCTAAATTGCCAAAAGAGTTCTGATCTGAAGCTGCTAGTACAGTTTGTTATCTCATCAACAAGACTCCTTCATTTCCTTTAGACGGTGACATTCCAGAAAGAGTGTGGAGAGAGAAAGATAGTTCATATTCTCATCTGAAGGTATTTGGTTGTAAATCATTTGTTCATGTACCGAAGGAGATGGGATTAAAACTTGATGAGAAGACATCTCCATGTATTTTCATTGATTATGGAGATGAGCAGTTTGGTTACAGATTATGGGATCCTGAGAATAAGAAAAATATTAAAAGCAGAGATGTGGTATTTTATGAAAATCATACCATTGCAGATTTTGAGAAAATTGAAAAGCCCAAGCAGATAAATAATGAGGCAGCAGATCTTACACCACTTCCTCCTCCTTTGTCACATGTTGAAAATGGGGGAGAGATGCCAGATGATATAGTTGGTGACCATATGCCAGAAAATGAAGTTGTTAATGATGATCATGTAGAAACAGATGAGATTGCGCATGAAGAGCAACCCCTTCAGCAAGAAATAGTAGAACCTCAATTAAGAAGGTCTACCAGAGAGTGCCAACCTTCAAAGAGGTATCCCAATGATGAGTATGTTTTCCTTATAGAAGAAGGTGAACAGAAAAATTTCAAGAAGTACTAGATCATAAAGATAAAGATAGCTGGATGAAAGCTATGCAAAAAGAGATTTGCATAAGAATGATACTTATGATTTAGTTGAGATTCCAAAAGGTGGAAAACCTTTGAAGAACAAATGGGTGTACAAATTGAAAAAGGATGGTGATGGAAACAATGTGAAGTACAAAGCGCGGTTAGTGGTAAAAGGTTTTGCGCAAAAGAAGGGGATAGATTTTGATGAGATATTCTCACCCATGGTGGAGATGACATCCATTAGAGTGGTGTTAAGTCTTGCAGCTAGCCTGGATCTTGATATTGAACAGTTAGATGTTAAAACTACATTTCTTCATGGGGATTTGCATGAAGAAATTTACATGACACAACCAGAGAGTTTTGAAGTGAAAGGGAAAGAACATATGGTTTGCAGATTGAAGAAAAACCTTTATGAATTGAAACAGACTCCGAGACAGTGGTATAAGAAGTTTGACTTCTTTATGGTTGAAAAAAGATTTGTTTAGCTCTTTTGATATGAAAGACTTGGGGCCAGCTCAACACATCCTAGGAATGAAGATTACACGTGACAGAAAAATTAAGAAATTGTGGTTGTCACAAGAAAAGTATGTTGAAAAAGTACTTGAAAGGTTCAACATGAATGATGCTAAGCCCGTGAGTACTCCACTTGCTAATCACTTCAAGTTAAGTGCCAAGTTATCTCCTTGTACTGATGAAGAAAAGAAGCATATGTCAGGTATTCCATACTCCTCTGCTGTAGGGTGTTTGATCTATGCTATGGTTTGTACAAGACCAAATATTGCTCAAGCAGTCGGTGTTGTGAGCAGGTATTCAGAAAATCAAGGAAAAAAACATTAGGCTGCAGTTAAATGGATTATGAGATATTTGAAAGGTACTTCAAAGCTTTGTTTAAGCTTTGGTCATTCAGGAGCTGTGTTAGAAGGGTACACAGATGCAAATTTTGCAAGTGATTTAGACAAGAAGAAGTCAACTTCAGGTTATGTTTTCACTTTTGCAGGGGGAGCTGTAGCTTGGCAGTCTAGATTGCAAAAGTGTGTTACTTTGTCAACTATTGAAGCCGAGTATATTACCATTAATGAAGCAGGGAAGGAAATGTTATGGTTGAAAAGATTGCTCAAGGAGCTGGGTGTGAATCAGAATAAGTATGTGGTGCATTGTGATAGTTAGAGTGCTATTGAGTTGAGTAAGAATGCCACATACCATGGACTTACCAAGCATATTGATACGCGTTACCACTGGATACGTGATGTGCTTGAGAAAAATTGTTTCCAGGTTGCAAAGATTCATACTAGTAAAAATTCTTCCGACATGACGACAAAAGTAGTTCCAAAAGGAAAACATGAGATTTGTAGAGAACTCATTGGAATGGCCTAATATGATTAGGCGGTGATTCTTCCCTAATGGTCTGGATGGGGAGATTTGTTGAGGTCCAGCCCATTAGGGTGGATCCAACTTTGGTAATTAATCAAACATAATTTCAAGTTTGGTTGAATAAGGAAAAAATGTTTTCAATAAGAAACAAAAACTCTGTTTTTGTTTTGAATAAAGAATGAATTGGCAACTGGTTAATTAAATAGAAACAAAGTTCTATTTGAGGCGGTGTTGGGCGGCTGCAAACAAGTATAAATAGGTACATAAAATAAAGTTTTATTCATAGTGTTTTCAGAGAAGCTGCTGCGTGAATAAGCAACAGAGAAAATAGTATTCTCTCTGGTGTTTGGTGCGGCTGTATGCGCGTGGGCGGTGACTTTGTATCTGATTCTTTGGGCGCAATTTTGTGCGACAAAGTGTGACGCGTGGCTGTGATATCGACTTAGTTTTGTCGATTGATTTGGTTGAAGAAGCTTTTGAGTTAATTTGCTGTGAGGTAACCCGTGTTATTTATTCCTTGTATTACTCAAGCTTTGGGCAAAAAGCTTGAGAAGTTATTGTACTTCTTCTTATTTGATTAGTGAATTCTCTCGGATTTGCCCCGTGGTTTTTTCCTTCACATTGAAGAGTTTTCCACATAAATCTTGGTGTCTCCTTTATTATTGTTTTAGATTATTTCCTTGGTATTATTTTATTGGTATTTGTTCCAACAGCAGCGGCTAAAAAATAGTCTTCCTCGTGTTTGGAATCCATCTTTTGCGCTTGTTCAATTCAGACTTCACTTAAAGTTTGGTTTCTTCAGAAGATTTAGATACCATCTAGGATGTCTTTTCTTTCAGATTAAGTAGGCTGAAGGGTTTTCATCCAATCGATTTTAGTGTTAATTGTGTAGACAGTATTGTTCAAGTGTTTATAAACTTGCCCCTTTGGCACCTCTTGGTTCAATATTTGTCTAAAGCTGGGCATGTTTAGTTAATGCACACTATGTGCCCTTATGCTCTTTTGTAGAGTTTGTGCAGTGTTCATCAGCTCATTGGTTCTTAATATCCAATATAAGCAGTTGTTTTTTGCATTAAAACGAAATGTGCCTACTTTCTTGAGATTGATCTTTGTGGTTTATGTGGATGCCTTTGGTTTTAGCTCAACTTTCAGCTTCACTTTCTTTGAATAATGTAGATATCTGGTCTGTATACGCTAGACTTTTCATGGTTATTTTCAGGTCATCTGTGTTCAGCAGTAGAGATGTATTGATTAACCAGTATTTGATTGAGTGAATTGGAAAATTTTAGGTGGACACTATTGCGAACAAGCCCAAAATAAGTGGTTATAGGTGTTGTGTACGTCAATATTGTTCAGATGAGATTGCAGACATTGATGGAGTTTCCAGGTTCCACACCCTTTGGTCCCCAGGCTAATAAGGACATGGTGTCTACCACCATTAGTCTTATCTACTCTTCCTCACAGACACATAATCTAAACACAATTATCATGCTTCAATTGAGAAGACAATGACACTATCTCAACGTATTAGCTGTGGTCCGTTGGTTATGCTACCATGCAAAATGCTTCATCTTGCTGTAACTGTTTGCGTGTAGCATTTTTTTCAGGTGAAGCATTAGTTTGGATTGAACCAAAATTTTTTTTTCTTAACAATATTTATTAGTAAGATTGACAATATGCCTAAGAAGTAAGTTATAACTAAGGTTTATTGATTGTAAATTGTAGGAAAAACATATCTGAACTTTCTGACAAAAATTTAAATTGCTTATTTCAAATTTCTATCCACAATGTATTATTAGTGTCCTATGCATGGACCCCTGCATCTCATGTATTATTAGACGAGTCCTAGGGTTTTTTTTAATTATAATTTATAAAAGTTAAATATAATAACATATACTTCCAATTCAATGCCAAGATAAATATGCAAAATGCATTAAAAACAAATTTGAACTGGAAATAAATAAATAAAAATTCCAAAAACCTGCCCAGTCCACCTGGGCGTTTCCTAGCTGCTATCTAGGCCGATTTTTAGAAAAGAGTTAGAATTTATGATTACCTTAGGGACGAACAACTTAAAGTATCCACATTAAGTTTTCCAATGTGTAAATTTGTTCACCAAACCATCCACAGTAAACTCAAAATAAGTAAATATAACCCCCAGAGAAGAGAGGAGAAGGGATTTACAAACTAGCCCAATGTAGCTAAGAATAAAAATGTGATTTTTTCCCTTGCTTATATTGTGGATGCTCTTATTTTAAGGAGCTTTCGCCATCCACATAAAAAAAAAAAACCTATCCACATGTCAAATATAGAATGTATTTATCCTTTGTTATCCAAACATTGCCAAAACTTTAGGAATTTGGTTCCAATAATAAACAATCAGAAATTCTAAATGGCGAGGAAAGGGGCGAGGAAACTAGCGAGGGAGAGAGTTTGACCGCTCATCTCCCTCGAGATGCATGCTTGGACCCTCAAGATGCACAATAACACAAATCTCGAGGGAATGAGTGGTGACACCCTCCCCCTCGCTGGTTTCCTCGACAGTTAGGCAGGTTCATAAACAATTAAACATGATCCAATCAAAGAAGAGAAGGACAATAATGGAATGGATAAAAGTTGGCTACCAATAGCAAAGCCGCATGTGATGACCAAATTAAAGGCGTGCAAGCGAGGGGCCACACGTAAAAATCGCATACTTTTCTCGACACACACACAGGCTGCACAACAACTCATTCAAGAATATGCTTTTATAAACACCAACTCAAACTTTTCTCTTATCGAAACCTTCGATTCGCATCATCATCTCTCATTTTCTGCTCTTTCTTCTTCGTCAAGAAACAAAGACAGATTGTTTGTTTCGTCGCCATTTTGTTCGAAAAATCTGGTTAGTATTTTTTTCTTTTAAAATATATATATATATATTTTTTGTTGTTCGATGTTAAGTAGTAGTAGATCTGTATTATTAGGGGTTTCTTGATGATGATGATGATGATTCTAGGGTTTCGTTTCATTGTATAATATCGTGTTGATCTTTCTGGCAACTTAAGGGTGTTTATGATTTTTGGAAAAAAAAAAGTTTTCTTGGGGAAAAAAGTTCATGGAAAAAACATTAAACTGTTTGATTGCATGAAGGAAAAAAATATTTACATTTATATTTTGTGGAGGAATTTTTTAGGAAAAGAGAGGAATGTTTGAGACTTTGAGTCTCTTTAGGGCTTTGAGTCGAGGAGGAGAGAGTTTGTTTTCTGTTTTTGTGAGTGAAAAAATTGAACAGGGAAAAGTTTTTCCGGAGACTAAACAAAGTTTTCCATTTCAAGTGGAAAATTTTTCTTTGTTATAGAAAAAATCAAACGCCAGAAAACTCTATTTTTGCTTTTTACATGAAACACCCAAAATCAAACACACCTAAAAAGACAATGGAATTCGGGAAGGAGAGTAAAAATTGTGCCACATAATTTTTTTTTTTTTTTCAAACAAAGTAATTGGTCGATGATAAATAGATAGCATTAATCATGTAGACCATGTATTATGTATTTTATGGATAGTTTAGCCAAGGGTTGCACAGATACGGATTCGCATGTGTTGCAATGAAACACGAGTGGATAAATCTGGAAAGGGATGATTTGGGGACGTAGGGTTGTGTTCATTAATAAAATTACTTTATACACATTATTATTATAGATATTGGGCTAAAGCATATCAAAGAGTCTCCTTAATTCACTAAAATGATGTATTTTAAGGAGCTCTTAAGCATGAATTTTCAAGTGAACTCCAAGAGCCTCCTTAAAATCCCCACTCAATATTTTATAATTTTTCTTTTAGTATGTGGGCTCAATAGGTATTAAAACAACAAACATTTATTATTTTGAGTTAGATAATGGAATCCACATAGATTAAATGATTAAATTAATTTAGGGATGGAGAATGCACTCCTTACTCCTTAGAGGCTCCTTAATGCTATGTCATACTTAAGGAGGATGTTGGAGCAAAAAAAAAAGTAGCATGTCCTCCTTAAAAATTGACACATACGCATTAAAGAGGCTTTAAGGAGTCTCTTGGAGATGCTAGACTGCCCATTTAGGATTCCCCTAATTTTCATTCACTTCAAAGGACCCTAATAAATGAAAATTATTGTTCATTAATTCGTTTGAGTTTGTTTGAACTAAAATTTTAGGAAATTTAAAGATCAACATAAAAAACTATATGTTAAAGTTTCAACTCGTTTCGACATGTGTGCCTTGAAATTTGTGCTAAGTGGGATAAAGAGATTTATCTATTAATATCATGAAGCGAGCGATGGACCACCTTGGGCTTGACACAAGTCCACTGCTAGGCCCAACGCTCATTGTCCAAGACCACCCACTTGCGAGTGGTCCTTAAACACTCACAAAAACCGTTTATCAAGATATTTAATGGTGGGAACCTAAATATGTATCTCGAGAAATAATGTCGAAACATACTGAAATTTTAACACGATGTTTCTATTATTAATCGTAATTTTCCTGAAAATTTCAGCTCAAATGGAACTTAGATGAATTAACAAAAAAAAAGTTTGGATAGGACTTTTTAAGTAAATGAAGCTTAACTAGGTCCTAAACCACTAGTAAAATCCCCAATTGGTCCTTTTAACCCAATGCCCCTATTATTAATAAAACACTTACAATGTAAGATATCAATTCTCACAATATGTTACATCTGACTAAGAAATTGCTAACCGTGATTAATAGCATAAGAATTTTAAGTGTCATACAGGACTTTGTGTCGTGTCAAACATGGACATGGTACAAGTGTCCCCGCAACCCAGGGCATGTTAAGTTCTTCTAAGCAGACCGTTAAAACTTCATTTGTAAGATCATCCCTAATCACAATGTAAATGATGTGGTAAGGTAACCTCGCAATCCCAGAATTGTCAAAGTAAGAGGTGTTGAGGAAGGTGAATTTGGAGTAAAAAGGCATATCTGTCATTCCCGTAGCGAGTGGAAGTGAGGATTTGGTGCGCTATTAGAGGGCACCCCCATTGATGGCACTGTATTTTCCTCCATTTCCGATGTGAGATATGCCTTTTCCAAAGGATTTCAAACATGGTACCTATTGAGAGGGCACCCCCTATTTTCAATAAGTTTTTTACTCCAAAGATGTGTTGGCATTACTTCACCATCTGACCACTGAGTTTTAGTATTATTCTACAATACCACCTCTCCAAATGATTGGAATATGCTCTAATCATCTTTCGCATTTTGTACAAGCACCTTGAGCATTAATTGTGTATGTGCAAATCATGATAAGGTCACGGTTACCTTAGATTTTCTAATAAATATTTTCAAGCTATTAAGAAATTATGTTTATTTAACTTTTTCCCAAGCTACTTTGTTTTCCTGTAACAGGAACAGAACTTTTGAAATCCTGTTAAACTATACTGTTGCATCTAACCTGGGTTTCTCTGTTTGTTTTACAGTGTTTATACACTTTATATCTTCGAAAGTGCTGACGATGGCTGTCACCTGTTCCTTGCAATTGTCCTGTAAACTGGGAATTTACAAGAACAGTAACTACAACCAATTTAAGGTATGTTTCGATCATTTTATTTTATTTTTATTTTTGATGTTTGATAAACTCGCAATGAAGAAATATGTATTTGTATTTTATGATGAAAAGTTGTTAATATCAAAAGACCACACCTTTCTATCTGCATAATGAAAACCTAGTTTGTAAGAACCGGTACCAGATTTGTCAATTTCTGATGAAGTCTAGAGTGACTCAGATTATTAGAAATTTCTTCAGATGCAACCTTTAGGTAGAAATGCTGATGATGTTTCTAAGTCGGTTGATTTTATCTCGTTATGGTCCCAAGATGCAACATCAGAAGTCATTCGATGAAATGCCTCTCGACGAGAAGTGCCCAAATTGTTATGCAGCCCCAAAAACCTACCAAAAGGACACTAACATAATCCAACTTCTGAACGATCAAGTCATAATGAGATTAAAAAATGATGGTTCATCCTTTCCGGAGTTTCGATGGGAAGATTCCTTGAACAACACAGTCCTTTTCCATCACTTTCTATCTTTTTGAAAATTTTGTGATGATCCAAGGTTCTTTTCCTATAGGTTCCACCTTTTTCTTTCATAAACATGTCCCTGTGTTTGATATTTCTCCTTAGGTTGTGTTTGATTTCAAGGAAAATTTGCCATGGAAAAATTTCAAAAGGAAATAACAAAATAGGAAAGGAAGTGGGAAATTTCTTACCTCCTCCCCAAGAAAATATTTTCCACAAATTTGTAACAAACCAAGAGAATAGTGATTATCACAAAAATACTTCATTCCCTCTTTCTCTTTCCTTCCTCTCCCTTCACACTCTTGGCAAAGTTTTTTGGAAAAAAATTATCCTTGGAATGAAAATCACCCTCAGTTGTAAACATCATCATTAGATAAACGAATTCCTTCAACAAAAGGAAGAGTTATTGGTTTGTCCTTATCTGCAGTCACTTCTACTTGGGGATGGCGAAGATGGGTTGCAGAGAAACCCAAAGAGAAGAAAAGTAAAAGGAGGTATGAAGAGATGGGAAGAGAAAGAGATGTTTTTTTGTTAGCTTTCAAGGGAGGTTTTTTTTTTTTTAATTAAATTTTTTTTTTAATCTTGATTTTGTTAGTGGATGGGAAAAAAAAATTTAACGGATATTCGGGGCGGGGCGGATATCCGCCAATCCGGTCGTAGCGGGGATGGTTTTTGAAAAATTGTATAAACGGATATTCGGGGCGGGTTCGGGGATCCGCGACCCCCAATGGGGCGGGACGGATTTGCCCAATTCGCCCCGTTGCCATCCTTACTTCTACTTGAATATCTTTTCATGTTGCTACTTGCTTTGTCATTGTTATTACTTCTTCTATTGCATTTTATTTATTGATTTGATTATCCTTGGATTTGATTACATGGTAAATTATTTATTGATTTTTATTGTTTAATTTCCAGCGACTGGATGCTTTGAGTTTCCATCTATTGAACAGTGTACACTGCCCAAAACATTCTGTACCTTCCAGGTATAATGTAGTTGTCTGCCGATCTCTTTTGGTACCAGCTGGAACAACTGATGTTTTGAGAACTGCTGCGAATGCTTTCACTAGGTGATTTTCTTATTCACAACGATTTATTTATTTTTGAATTCAACATGTTTTATCAAAGAAGAAGGTAATCACCTGTATACAATCTAAATTTTGTTCTACCACACTAAAGCAAATATTCATGTTTATGTAGATGTCCTTATACTTAAATAGGTCAACATTTCATTTATACATTTAGATCATTCCAAAAGTGTGAAAAATAGATTGCTGTCTCACAGATCTCGTGAACATGACACCTCAAAGAACAGTAGTGAATAAACCTAATTTTATATGTATAAACACATCTTCTTGTTGGGTTTAGCTCTTGTTCAATAACTAGAATTGTCAATATAGTAGATTGAGATTGAGTTGTATAACGGGCTTAGGAACTTTCCACAATCGATATAGAATAACCACACTGTTTTTAATTGGCTATCATACATTCCTTGCAGCTTTCATGTGATGTACTGTGTCATTTATCATATCCCTAGTGCTTGATTGTTACTGACGTGACACATCAATGCAGTGGTCTGCAAAGTGAAGACTGTGAACTCAATTTGTGGTAGAAATTAGTTATTTAAAATACAAAAAATTACTTATGCTCTATTTACCCCTTTGATACATAGGGGTGCAGCTTTCTCTAATAGGTTGGGCTTCTAAAGCGATGGTTAATATTGTCTTATTTGTTCCTTGTCACTTTGGTAATCATGTCATTTATGTTTGTTTATATATAATATCTTAAGCTAATTCAAGATCAGCCAATGTTGTCAAAATCTGTATAGTTTCTTCCCCAGTATGTGTATGCTTGTGGTCCCCACTTTTCTGTTTACCACTGGCTCATCATCTTTCACACGACACAACAATTATACTCGTGCATTTTCAGTCTGTGTCTGAGCTAGGATCTCTTGAAGGTTATAAGTCTGAATGTATCTTACTGTTTATCCACAACTCAGTAGTTCAGTTTTCTATCATGCATTACTAGGTTATTGGTATGAATATGCTAATTGATCAACCTGCTCCGTAGCCTCTCTAATGACCAATACTTGCTAAGTTGTTGTGGGTTTCTAGTGCATATCATTTCTAAAACTTACAAAAATTTCAGCATCTCTTGCATTTTGCAGGTCGTGCAATAATGGAAGTCCTCTTGTACTTCAGTTGGTCCCAGCACTTGGTGTCATTGTTTTTGCTGTATGGGGCATTGCACCACTTGTGCGTTACAGCAGGAAACTGTTCCTCCGGGTATTTTTGCTTTTTGTTAACCGTGTATTAATTCAGTTGCTTGTAAATACTATTAAGTTATAACCATCTTGTACTTAAGCCATTAAGTATTCCTTAACTAGTTGCTAGTTCTCCTAGATCTTGCTTCTTCAGGTTTAAAAAGATCTTTGGTTCTTATTACATTATACGCTGTGCTGGGGTGTCCAAAGCAGTGCAGGAGCTGATATAGTACAGGACTACTAGCTTATTTGCTTATTGTTGTACAGGAGCTGATATATTTTCTTTCCTTGCAGGAGAGTGATAATAATTGGAGAAGTAGTCATGCACACCATGTGACAACCTCTTATCTTCAGCCTTTGCTTATGTGGACTGGAATGACACTCATTTACAGGTGTCTTTGGCATACTTTCTCAAATTCAAGTATCAAAAACCTTTTGATAAAATGTGTGCCATAGTTTACTAGTCAACTAATTGTAAATTGCATTTTTATAGGGCAGTAGATCCAGTGGTTCTCACTTCTCAAACTAGCCAGGCTGTTAAACAGCGTCTTTTAGTCTTTCTGAGATCATTATCAAATGTGCTGGGTATAGCCTATTGTGTATCAAGGTGAGCATTGTTAGTGTGACATTCTTGGCTCTTAACCCTTTCTCTTACAAGTACCACTATAGAGGAAATGAGTTTGAACTAAAGTAGGTGAAACATTGGGATTATTAAGGCTTGTTACATTGACAACATCCTTATTCAGTTCTTCGGTGTCTCTGAGGTCTCGTTGATTTTTTTTTTGCCACCAAGCTATAGACTTAGGTTATGCTAACTGTTTGTTGTTCTTGATATATTAGCTCTCTTATTCTTTAGTTTCTATTTCTCAAGATTGTATCTGTGCTGACAGAAGTTCACATCTGTGCTAATTACGTGTTGTCGTGTTTTTATTCAGCTTGATTCAACAAGCGCAAAAAGTCTTCATGGAAAAGAATGACCCCAGGGATATGAAATATGTATGTTTCTGTTGCTTTAGCATTGTATAAAGTCATTCCTTTACTCATAATTTAGTTTCAAATGTAATGTGAGAAATGACCAAACATAATTGAACAATCTTAGTCACAATTTAAAGTTAGCAAGTTTCAATATATAGTTGATTTTTTCAATTCTGAGATGGAAAAAGGGAAAAGGACTGAAAGTCTTACCCATTGCGTCCCATTAAAGTTAATCAAGTTTTGATTTAGAAGTCTTTATCAAATTTTATTTTCTAGGCCTTTGAGAAAGAAGCAAATCAGCTCACAAGTTGTTGCTTTAAAAAGACTGATATGAGAATAGTTTTGGCCAAATTTGCTGCCTAAGTCCTAGCCCATTTATCTTGTTGAGTGGATATATAGGGATCTAAATTTTAACTTGCCATCCTAATTGAATGTTGGATAGCTAACACACTTTGAATGGTATTAGAGCATCTGCAACGTTTGTGATAGAATGATTTATAAAATACGGTAAAACCTCTCTATTGTGGTACTCTATATAGGAATAACTTCGATGTAATCATAAAAATTTGTGGTCCCAATTTGGGCCAGTTATAATAGGAATAAACTCCACATTGTAATAAGTTATAACTTTTTTAGATCCCGCCTTAAGAAATTTGCCTCCACATAATAATAATTGTCAATGAAAATATTTATCTAAAGTTGTATGGGACAATGATTTATTTTTTAGATTTGAAGTCTAACTACTTCTAGTTTCTCAAAATGTTTATAGCTTCTTGGCATGAAACTTTTAGTATTTCCATACTGTCATCCTCCAGATTATTTCCTTCCCCTTGTTGCCTAATTGCAACTTGCTACTCAGCTGTTGGATTAGTGTAGCGAAGTAATAAAATTATAGTGTAGTGAAGTTGTCGAATTCTTCAACGACTCTTCCATTCTCTTCATATACTTTATTTGTAACTTGCAATTCATCGACATTAGAGGTCCTAATTTCCTAGAGTTTGAAATAGTTTTTGTAGCTACACCTCCACTAAATTATAATCTCCTTATAGTAATAAAATTGGTTGGGTCCCAACATGATAACTATAGAAAGGTTTTACTGTACAATAAAACATGTTGTTGGTGTGTAAATATACAATGGACAGATAGTATTTGCAAAAAAAAATGGATATGCTCATAGAAAACACTCAGACCTTTGGTGCCATATATATACTTTCACAGGTATATCCGAGAGTGCTTAACCTTCTCTCTCCTCCCTTGTTTTCTCCTTACTTGACCTTTTAACCTTTTGCAATCCTGCTAATCCGATTGGTAAAGTTATAAATTGATTGGTGGACTAGCAGGATGTGTATGCTTGCACTAAGTGGTATCATTCTAAGGATGGTCTTTGCCCTTACTTCTCCCTATTCCCTGAAGCAAGGGGTAACACTCATTTGGAAGATGCGGTGTTCTTTTTTGTAGTATTTAGTTATCGAAATTTACAAGTTTTGGTTGAAGGCATGTTCCCTGATTTTTTAACTGGAACTTCACTATTTCTTACCTATTTTTCTTTAAGCAAACAACTTGATGGTTATTTTGTCCTAGGCTCTCATCTTTTATCAACTCAATTTTGTTTTTATTGGTTTTGAACAGATTGCTTTTCAACTTGCTTGGAATGGAGTATATTCTGCAGTGTGGGTTGCTGCTGCTTCGTTGTTTATGGAGTTACTGGGTTTCCCTACTCAGAAATGGCTTACTGCTGGAGGTCTTGGGACAGTGTTTCTGACTCTTGCAGGGCGTGAGGTGGAGCTTTTTTCCTTGTTATATTTTTATATTTTAGTTTTTGCCATCACTTTGTTTGTGGCTTTGCTCATTATTCTTGATATTGTAAATGCTAGCTAGTCACAGACTTCCTCTCAAGTGTGATGATCCATACGACTAGGCCTTTTGTTGTAAATGAGTGGATTCAAACAAGAATTGAAGGCTATGATGTTTCTGGTACCGTTGAGGTATGTATAGAATATTATTCACTTGGTTTTCAATAGAGTAAATAAAGACAGAGAAAAGTGATTCTTATCAGATGATGAGTATTATTTTCGTGGTTTACATTTGCATCATTCTTAGACTATCATAGTTGTGTTCCTGGCATCGCCCACTGAAAATGCAAGTTAATATTTTATTTTTTCAGAGTGTTGGTTGGTGGGGACCAACAGTAATAAGAGGCGATGATCGAGAAGCTGTTCACATACCAAATCACAAGTTTACAGTGAACGTTGTGAGAAATCTCAGTCAGAAGACTCATTGGCGTATCAAAACACACCTTGCCATCAGTCATTTGGATGTCAATAAGATCAATGTGAGGAGCAATTTCTTTAATTTTTAATAAGTTTCTCGTGCCAATGAATAGAGTGTGCAGATGGGTTTATATTCTCTAGTCAATTCTACCTATTTCATATGCAGAATATTGTAGCAGATATGCGCAAAGTCTTGTCCAAAAATCCTCAAGTAGAGCAGCAGAAATTACACAGAAGAGTATTTTTGGAAAGTATTAATCCAGAGAATCAAGCACTCATGGTGAGTTTTTCTAATAAAGAGAGTACCTATGCTGTGACCCAATTTTTGTACTAAAAAACCTTTACTCGATAACATGGTAAGTACCATCACCATAATAGCATTGAATATCACATTAAAACATTGTGATACGCATGCTGCCATGTCATTGAGTACAAGATTTTAGTACAAAAAATTGAGTCACGATAGAGTTTGTATAGACTTTTGCTTGTTGGGTTCCATTAGTAGAGACTTTGTACCTAAGTAAATAATATATGCATGGCTGGACTCTCTCTTTATCAGTTTAACATTTGGTTTAATCTACGGTTCTATCAAGGATCTGAAGCCCATTTGTTTTAGATCGCATGTCATACCTATCATAGACCATCTGTGTGGCAACCTCTCTTCTTCTTTTTCCCTTTTTTTTTCTTTTCACGAGACTGGATTTTGTTGAGATTGATGCCTTGGAATACGGTGAATATTTGGGCATCTTTGATACAAAGAGAATCGTGTTTGGCTTTGTATGTTCCATTATAAAGTAAGATATATAGAAATGCAAAAATTTTCAAGTACTGCTGTGCTTACTAGGAATTTATTCTTCCTTTTGACTGGTGTGTTAGGCCTTTTTGAATCTTTGCCAAAAACCATCTCTGATTACCTTTATTAGATGCTATTCGTTGACTAAATATCAAGTTTTTCTATGATGCTTGACTATGCTTATCTAATCTTATGGTCAGATTCTGATTTCCTGCTTTGTGAAGACGTCACGTTTTGAAGAGTACCTTTGTGTGAAGGTAAAGTAATTCAACTTAGCATTTATGGTCATGTAGGTAAATATCATTGATACTCCTCATGTAGGTAGGGCAAAGTAATTGTTGATTCAACTACAAATGTATTTGACTAAGGACTGCCATTAATAATTTTTACTCTGAGATAGTTGTCATTCTCAGTATATAAATAAATAAACGTTATTTATTTTTCTGGTTTATCTATGTAAGAAAATTATCTCACTAATAAAAGTTGCTCTTGGACGAGGGATACAGGAAGCCGTCACATTGGATCTCCTCAGAATCATCAGTCATCATCGAGCGCGGCTTGCTACTCCCATCCGTACATATCAGCAATCTCCTAGTGATGCTGACATGGAAAATATTCCATTCTCTGAGAACATGTATAGCCGTGCTAGAGCAACTAACAACCGTCGACTTCTGTTGATTGATCCCGCTTATAAAGTTAATAGTGATAAAGCAAAAGCTCAATCAGGATCTCTGCGTACAAATGAAGAACAAGACAACAAGGTTACAGCTACTGTTGCATCCATATCCAAGGCAGATGAGGCCGTTGCAACAAAATTTGCCTCGAAATCAGATACTCAGGTGGCAGAACCGGCAGTTGAAGCAGATTACAAGGTAATTGAAACACCAATATCTGAACCTAAGGAGGATACATCACCAGACTTGAACGAGGGACTCTCTCAACCCATGCCTGAGGTTGCAGTTGTATCATCACTAGACACCAGATCAGACTCTGAGGTTGCAGCAAAATTGGCTAACTTGAAGGATAAGGGACCAGCACGATCTACTTCCCATGAGAAAAAATCCAACAAGCAACTGAAGAAAGTTAGTTCAGGAGACGTGCAAGAAAATAGTATGGTAGATGGAGCCCGACAGTCAGCAACTGTGTCTGCTCCCTCATCTAAGTTCTCACATGAAGGCCTGGATTCGAGGGATCTAGATGCCAAGGAGAGTACCCGACCTGGAGCAGTTTCAGAGAAGCCTTCAGTCTCCATGGATGCTGACACCGAAGGCATTTCTTCGGCTACCTCTCGCAATCAGCAAGAAAGCGAGAGGTCTGATGTTTCATCACCTGCAGTAACCAGATCTTCCCTGGAAGGCAACATTGTTCTCGACATGGCTCTTGAAGGCTCAAGGAGAACGCTTCCAATTGAGGAAGATCACCCCCCTCCGACTTCTGCAGAGACAAAGGAGCTTGCTGCAATTGGTAATGGGAATGGATCTTCGTCGAATGGGAAGGATAAAAAAGAAAATGCAGTCACCCCTGACTAGTGAGATTAGGGTGATGTGCAATAACTATGTTAGTTTCTAGTTCTAACTCCCTAGTTTAGTTCAGGTAATTGCACGAAGCTGTGTTTTTGAAAGCTGGTGCATGTCTTCAGTTTTCTCATTGTAATCTACCATAGAATGTAAGAATAGTGGCCATGCATTGACAGGGTATCATGTTTACGTTTATTTTACTGAAATAAAACAAAAAACTTGGAACACTTTTTCAATTTGTTGCATTTCACTGACAAAGCAAAGAGAACAAATTACTGTAAAATGTAACAGGGACCTGAGCGTTCCATTATCATTTTCCATATTGATTAGAATTGCTCAAATGGCTTCAGTGCTTTGTGAGGGTGATTCTCACAATGGATATCATCTTTTAACTCTTTACCTTTTGTGGATGACACAAAATTTGGACGACATTGCACAAAAATGATACATGAAGTGGATTAGCATGTTTGAAGGACTTGGAAAGTTTCTAAATGACTAAGATCAAATTCATGTCAATCACGGATATTGATCACTAAGAGCATCCATAGATGTCGGCAGCTACAAGAAAACTTCTGAACATCCCTGCAGTGGGGATTCCATTCTTGCAGATAGCAACAGATAGAAAGCCCGATTACAAGATTGCTAAAGACCGAACATCTCATCCAACACCAAAATGCAGAAATCAGAGGTGCAATCTCATTTGAATTTCTTTGTAAACTTGGAAAAAATGAGATTCATGGTCTTGTCAAACATTTTTCTTCCGAGATGAGATTCAACATCTCGTTTGCCCTATGATGCCTTTTTTAAGCAATCAACCACTCCACATGCCGTCTCTTGTATTTGGTAGTTGCCAACGACCGTCGATGCCCTAATGCACATCCAACATTGATGCATAAACGTGCACATCTTCCCACATGGGTGATCTCAATCAGGTGGCGGAAGAAGATGACTCATCGAGATCAGCACTCCAGTGATATTTACAATCCCGACGAATCATGATGTGGTGGAAGTGAGTAGAAGTAATAAATGTTAGATAGCATGGGGTTGTAGTAATGGCTGATCTCCTTTTTGCAGTTGGGAGTCGGAGACATTGATCATATGTACACCTAAATCACTTCAATGCTTTGTTTTTCTTCAGAGTCTCCTTCTTCAACTCTCTCATCATCTCTTCATATAAACCAAACCCCAGATCCCTAACACTCAACCCCCAAACACCCTCCCCTCTCTCAATCTCTCCAAAGTAGCTAAGATTCAGAGCTCCAATGGGGTTCCTCTCAGTCCTCAGACGCACCTACCTTAGTCTCTACAATTGGGTTGTCTTCGCTGGATGGTAAAAAAGTTCATTTTTTTTTAAATTTTTTATTAAAGTTTGAATCTTTGATTCAATTTCTATTGCAATTCAAAAACCCCATATCTGTATTTGCTTGTTTAATGTCTGGGTATGATTTCAGGGCTCAAGTTTTGTATCTAGCTGTGATGACTTTGAAAGAATCTGGGCACGAACATGTCTTCGAAGCGGTCAAAAGACCTCTCCAATTAGCTCAAACTGCTGCATTTTTTGAGGTATCAAAATACTTCACTTTTTTTCCCGCTTTTTTTTCACTTTTTGAAAAAAATTGAACTTTTTTTTCATCTTGTAATTGTTTGTTTTGTTTGACTTCTTAACAGATTCTTCAGAGTCTAGTAGGTATGATTTCTATCTTTTGTTATTGAAGGTTAATTATTGAAAAGTTGGAGTTTTGTTTGGATTGTATGTTGTAATTTTAGTTTGATTGCTTGGTTTGGTTTTGACAATAGGTTTGGTAAGATCTCCAATTTCGGCAACATTACCATAGATTAGTTCGAGATTGTATCTAGTTTGGGGTATCTTGTGGAGCTTTCCTGAGGTAGCAAACATGTAGTTCTAATTTTACATCCTTATGTTTAGTTGTTGGAGGATGATAGTAAGAATTCAAATGTTGCCTTGACAGACTCAAAAGAATGTGCTTGTTAGTTCTCTGGTCATCAGCTGGTCTATAACGGAGGTACGAGCTGCCTTTACACGTTTTTGTGTTTTCTTTCCTTTGTATACTTATTTCTAAAAATTTCCACTTGAGTTATATTGAGTTGATTATTTTGAATGTAAAAATATGTTGGGTATGAGACGTACAATATATTTCCAATCCATTGAAAGATCCATAGTGAAAACCTGATGTAAAAAACCATAGTCCGCAGATAATATGGGATAAACAAAAGAAATCAAATGTAAATAAGATCAATCACACCACCTTTGATATAATGTGGAAAGACCCCAAGGTGGGGAAACGACCGCACTAATCAAGGACCAATTAATACACAACCTACCCCTCAACCATCAACCATCTGAAGATCCCAATAAGAACCCATAGAGACATTCTCCATTGGAGAAAACCTGCACCATTTTTACAAGATTCTTAACTACATCTGATCACAGAGAGAGAGGCATAGATATTTAAAGAAAACCTCCCTCAATCTAGAACCTTTGATGTTTTCCCGTAAGTCCTCACTGAAGAGGTTCAAAAATACAATTTTAGCTGGAAATATTTCTGTACAGACTGCCTCTGTTCTGACTGTGTGTAAAGAACTTTCCTCTGCAATTTTTTTTTTCAAAGGTAAAATATATTATTGCCCAAAAAGTTTGATTACAATGCAAGGCGGCCTTAAATTAAAAGCGTTAAGGCCCCAATATCAACATATTCCAATTGAAAAAACAGAAGACTCGTAGTACACTCCATGAAGGATGGATAGTGAGATACCCAACTCCATAATTAAATTAAAATCTCCATAATGATTGTCTCCCTATTTGAAACCTTGTTTGAAAAGATTTTTTTTTTTTTTTTTTTGAAAGGCAAGCGTGCCGCCGGTGGGTATAGAACCCAAGACGTGAAGATTTTGTCTTTCCTTTCCATCCATATAACCCAGCAAACTGCAAATGGAAGGAAAATCTTTCCTTTGGGGTTAGAAAATCTAGTCTTCTAAGACTTCAACTCTTCCTCCATGGGTCTTGGCATAACCCAATACAAACCAAAAAGATTTATGATATATCCCCATATTATACTCACCCAATCACAATGAAGTAGAAGGTGTGTAGTGGTTTCCCGTAGGACCTCAGAAAAAGAACTAGTAACGCAGCTCCATACCCTTATATGCTAACTCCGCCTTGGATGATATTGTGTTCATATAGATGTCCAAAGAAAGAACGAAACTCTTGGTGGAACTCCTTTCCTCGAAACTAGCTTCGAAGGAAAATCCGTCCCAGCATGATTACGTATTCCTAACCAGTTTGGAAAAGAATGAACACATTGAAAAACCTTTGTCCCTATCTTCTTTCCAAACCTATTTATCCTCTTGATTCCCAAAATCCTGGACAAATCCACAAACTCATCCAATTTCCTCGTAGAGAGAACCCCTATGAAAATGAAGATTCTAGCTCAATGGACCATCAACAAAACTACCGAATTCCTCTACCGGTCCACGTTTCTTATGGCATAAAGAAATAATCTTGGGAATTGATACGTAAAATTCAAAACATCATTGAATTAGTAATAGAATGGGACTCCAATCTTCCAGATTTGTTAATTTTTTGCTTGTTGTGCCTCAACAACATCTTACATTTCTATTAATTGTGAAAAGTACACCAAATTAAAATGTTTGGAACTGGAATGGCAAAAGCACGTACAATGAAGGCCGGTGACTCGGCCTTGTGGCATTTGCTTTAGGTGTATATGTCCACTTTCATGGCTTCCATGTAAAGTCCCCTAGAGGCAACCATAACATGGAAATTGACCATGTTCCTCTAAATTTGTTTGAATTCATGCCTTACATGATCAACGTCACTTCTTTTTGCTTAACTCACTCAGATTCTGTGTAGATATTGTAACCGCTACATGCATTAAATTGTTCAACAAAATCCCTCCTGCACAAAAAGGAAAATGAAGACTATACACCATAACTGCATGCTAATTTATCTAATTAGTCGTACTCTTGTATGTCAAAGACATGTATTTATACTTCTCCTTGCTACTTAGCTTGATAAGAACATCTTGCCGTAATAAATATTAGCTTTCTTTCTTGTGTGGTTTTCTAAACAAGCTGAGATAGACTTCCATGCTGGGTTTGGGGAGGGGTTGTCTGCTTATAGATTTTCTGTAATTGGTGAAAATTTTAATGAAAAATTAAATTACCCTTTTTGGTGGAGCTTATAAATTCAATTTTTAAAAGCTGTCTCCTCTACTTGTCCCGATGATCATTTTTAGGATTTTGATTATTTTTCTGTTATACATGCTTGATGAACCCTTTTATTTTAAGATATAACTGAATAACCATTGAATTACTTGCAATTGCAGATTATTAGATACTCTTTCTTTGGCCTGAAGGAGGCACTTGGTTTTGCACCTTCTTGGCTCTTGTGGCTCAGGTATAATTTACTCTGCTGCCTGTTATCTGAAAGTGAGTGTTATGTGAAGTTCATTTCAACAATCCTAGTGATTTCTGCAGATATAGCACCTTTTTGATATTATATCCATCGGGCATCACCAGTGAAGTTGGTTTAATATATGTTGCCCTGCATTCATCAAGGTATGGATTCATTTTTACCAGACTTTATATTTCTATGTATACTGGAACCGGCGATTGATGGCATGGTTTGTGAATTTGAACATTGTGCATGGTCTTTTAATCCATCATCTAATTCATAGATGGTTTGTGGTCTTTTTCTAAACAGCAAAAGTGTCACTACCTCGTAAGAGAGCAATCAGCACATTCATTTGCTATCTTTGCCAATAATATGAAGACTTGCCTTATTCATGTTGACTGTGAAATTGATCTCCTTTGTGTGTTTTATTTGAAATTTGTCTCACCTATTTGAGGTGTTTGCATAAATCCTATGCAGTTAATTGCGGGTTATAACGCCGAAATAACTCATAACGGCCTCGAGGCGTTAAGTTTTTTCATAAAACGTTAGGGTATAACGGAGGGAGTCATAACGGCATATACCGGCCGTTATTTGAATAAAACGTTTTTCACAACGCCGCTATAACGTATCGGTAAATTAATTTTTTTTTTTTTTACTAAACCTTTGTTCTCGATTGCAGATCTGATAGGGAGCTAGTCGATCGAAACGAAAGAAGAACAGAGAAACGAAGGAAGAACCCAGTCCGCCAGTCGATCGAGCCTGCTACGGTGCTACCCTAGTCGATCGAGCCCCGATCGAACAGAGAATAAGGGAAGAGAAGGGAAAAACCCTAGTCGATCGAGGCCCGATCGAACCCTTGGCTCCTTTTCGATCAATTTGTAAGTCTGCTTTGTTCCTTCTCTGCTTTCCTTTGTTTTTGCTTTGCTCTGGTCCTTCTTCTCTTTTGCTTTGTTTTTGTTCCTTCTTCTGTTTTGTTTTGCTTCGATCAATCTGTAACTTCCTTAAGTCTGCTTTGCTGCTTCTCTTTTGCTTTGCTTCTTCTGTTTTGCTTCTGTTCCTTATTCTCTTTTTCTTTGTTTTTGTTCCTTCTTCTGTTTTGCTTTGCTTCGATCAATCTGTAAGTTACTAAGTCTGCTTTGCTGCTTCTCTTTTGCTTTGCTTCTTCTGTTTTGCTTCTGTTCCTTCTTCTCTTGTGTTTTGCTTTGATTTGCTTCTTCAATCTAACGACAAATTTGCTAATGACAGATTTGCTTATGAGTTATGACACTTACAGACATTCTAATGACAAATTTGCTTTGATTTGCTTCTTCATTCTTCATTCTAATTTTGCTTTTGCACAACTTATTAATTACAGACTTAGTAACTTACAGTAAATTATTATTTTTATGTTTAGTGATCAATTTATTTTGTGTATGATAGGTATTCATGGAATCATCGTCACGAGCTTCAAACTCTGATAGTCGTGCTGCCTCTACAGCCGCGACATCAAATCCCATGAAGCCTAATTCCAGTGACATGGCATTGGAGTGGGGACAATGCAAGGATCCCACTGATAAAACGTTGGTATGGTGCAACTTTTGTGGTAGGATGATTCATTCTGGAATTACAAGACTTAAAGAGCATCTTGCATGGAAGACAGGGAATGTGTCAAAATGTCAAAGTGTGCCAAGTGATGTGAGAATGAAATGCATGGCAGCATTAAATGAAACAAGAAAAAAAAATTGAGAAGTCTAGAGTTGCGCAAATTCTCAACGATGGTGCTTTGTTAGGTGGAGAGATTGGAGATGATGATGTCGCACAACAACAACAAACAATTAGTGGCATTGGCATTGGAAGTGGAAGTGGAAGTAGTGGTAAGAAGAGAAAAGTTGTTCCTCCTAGTAATGTTAGAGGTCCACTTGATACTATGTTGATGACCGATTTTAACAAACTCAAGCAAACAGATTTGGATAAGAACAATCCTTACAAGGAGAAGTTGAAGAATGAGGCTTGGATGGCTATAGCGGATTGGGCATATGACGTTGGGTTGCCTTTTAATGCTGTGCGCTCGCCAAAGTTCCAAAATATGATCTACGCCATTGGACAATATGGAAAAGGTAAATATTTAAAGTTTATAACTATTTAATTACTTCTAACTTTCTAAGTTTCAATAAATTAAATACCATGTTTTTATTGTTTATTTTTTAGGAATGCCGGCACCCAGTTACTACAATATGCGAGTGACATTATTGAGAGATATGCTGAAAGAGACAAAGTTATTTGTCAATTTCTTTAGGAGCAAATGGGAAACATATGGATGCTCAATAATGTCAGATTTTTGGACAGATGGGAAGGGTCGCTCCTTAATCAATTTTCTAGTTAATTGTCCAGATGGAACAATATTTTTGAAGTCTATTGATGCCTCAGAACATGTGAAAGATTCCGCACTGATTGTTGGGATGATGAATGAAGTCATTGAGGATGTAGGGGAAGAGAACATTATTCAGGTAATTTTATAATTGCGTATTCAAATGAAATATTTATTGACCACTGTACTATTTGAACTAGTCCAAGTCATCAATCATGTTCTAATTTATAATGTTAATAATTTTATTTTGTAGTTTGTTACCGACAATGGTTCTAATTTTAAGGCCGCGGGTGCGGAGCTAGAGAGGCAACATCCCCATCTTTTTTGGACACCGTGTGCTGCCCATTGTATTAACTTGATCCTACAAGATCTTGGTAATAAGCTAGATAAGATACGAAAGGTTTTGCCCGAAGCTAGAGCAGTTGTGGTGTACATTTATAATCATGGGCGAGTCCTGAATATGATGAGAGAGTTGACGAACAACCGAGAGTTGCACAGATCTTGTGTAACTAGGTTTGCCACATCATATTACACCTTGCAAAGCATTTGGGAGAATAGGTGTCATGTGCAAACCTTGTTTGTTTCAAAACAATGGAGGAATAGTTCTTTCTTGTCCAAGCCCGAAGGGAAGAGGATAGAAAATATAGTGGCGCGTAATGAGTTTTGGGAAAATGTTCATTTTTCTTGCAAAGTGCTTGCTCCATTAGTGGATGTGCTGAGACTAGTGGATTCGGAAGAAAAACCTTGTATGGGTTATATCTATGAGGCTATAGATAGAGCAAAGGAGCAAATAGCAAAGAACCTTAACGAAAATAATAGGTTTATTACTTTAGTTTGGAAAATTATAGACCAGAGGTGGAATGACCAGCCAAATCATCCTTTGCATGCAGGTATTAAAGTCAAACTTTACATTTAGTCATTTCTTTATTTTTAAGTTAAAGATAATAACACATTATAATTTTTTTTCTCTTTTCAGTTGGCTTTTATCTGAACCCGTCCATATATTTCAAGAACACTTGGGATCATATGGAGGGAATAAAGAACTTAAGTGGGGCTTCTTTCATGTATAGAAAGGCTTATGCCTAATGAAGATGATTGTGTTCAAGTTGGACATGATTTGAGCCTTTATCGAGATTCAACTGGGCTATTTGGGACTTTAATGGCCAAACGAGCAAGAGATAAACTAAAACCTGGTAAGTTAAGTAATTTAGACTTATAAATTATAATATTTTTTCACTTAGCTATTTTTTTTGTACTTATAGATTTTATTAATTTTATTGAATAGCTGAATGGTGGTCAACTTATGGCTCCGAATCTCCTAAACTTCAAAAGTTTGCAGTAAGGGTTTTATCCCTATCAGTTGCATTCCAAAAAAAGGAATTGTCTACTTCAAGAAAAGTTGAATGATACAACAAGAAGTTGGAGCAAAGAAGTAAGGAAAAGTATGCAAACATCAGATCTACAGCTCATGACCCCATTGTGCTGAGGGAAGTTGATGAAAATGATGATTGGCTCATTCCTACAGACAACGAGCTAGCAGGAAGGTGATGATCTTACTTGGGCACAAGTAAGAGAGGCAAGGGGAGCCACTAATCTAAGGCCAAATACAAGAAGTTGGCTGTGGCAACCAAATACAAGTACCGAACTTTGTGACGAAGATGAGGACCAAGGAGAAGAAGAAGACATAGATATTGGTGTTGCTGATCTTGTTATATGATGTTTCATTTTGATGTTTATGAACATGAACATGACATCTTGCTGATCTTGATATTGACATTGTTGATCTTGCTTAATGTTATGATATCTTGCTTAATGTTATGAACATAATATGAAATATCTTGCTTTATTGAATTAGTGAATTACAATTTCAACAGTTCCAATTTCATCAGTTACATCTGTTGTCCAACTGAAATTTATTGAGTGTGTTTGATAATGTAGATAACATAGTTCAGGGATTTAGTCGTGTTGGCGTGTTGGGTGCTGCTGCTTGCTGGTGCTGCGAAGCCTGCGATCTCTGTAAGCTTCCCTTCTTTAAATATTTGTTTACCTGAAACAAATATGAACAATGATTAGTATTTAGTTTCAAGTTTATTGGCATTATTGGCAAACTAGCAGTGACAAATTTATATTTAGTGATTTATTTTTTGACTCTATAGTTTATAATACATTAATATACTTAGTGGGGGTATAAAAATATATTTTAAAAAATAATTCGTTATATACCGTTATATCTCGATATAATCCGTATTAACTGCATAGCAGAAATCTGAGAAATACTGTGTAAGAATGCCAAACAAATGGAATTTCTCCTTTGATTACTTCTATGCTGCCATCATTGCTCTTGGAATCTATGTCCCAGGTAAATCCTTTTCTTTCAACTACAAATAACACTTCTGATATCAGGTTTAGCTCGTAGTTTTGCTTGTTGCTGACTTTCCTTTGGATACTGTATCCTCATTGCAGGCAGTCCACACATGTACACGTATATGCTTGGACAGAGGAAGAAAGCTCTCTCCAAGTCTAAGAAAGAGTGAATGCATCCTGGTTAGATTGATTGGCAATATTTGTTTGCATGAATGTAAAAGCTCTGCTGTAATCAAACCTGACATGTTATTTGTGGTTGAGGTTAATCAAACTTAATCATAATTTGCCTTCAGTGTTTTTTGCTTCCATATATAGTCTCTATTTTCTGGGTTTTTTGAGTTGATGCTGGTTTGGCACCTCAAGTTTCAAAATTATCAAGAGCTTTATGCCCAAATCATTTAAAGACAAGGTCATTAAGAGTAAGAGTAATGATATCTTGTTGTACAAATCATCAAGAATTCAAGACACCTTGCAAACGTCCTTATCAATCCGTTGAATATGCCACCACAACAAATTACTGTATTCTCCAAAGAAATCTAGAGGTTCAAACAAACAAAGAAATTTTACAAATTTTCGCACAAGTAGATGATGCTAGGAATGAAGAATCTTACATTGGATTTAAGCATAATTTAGATATCTTGATGAACCATGCTAGAAGTGAACTATCGCACATTGCAATCACATTGGAAAGAGCCATTACGGGTAGTCAGCCACAAATGGATGTGCTAGTTTTGGCTAATTTGAGAGATGGGGCTAGTTTAGTCTTCCATGAAGTCGTGACATGTACAACACTTGTTTATATACCTTGACATTTGAAGACTAGATCTTCGCCAAATTCTGGAGAAGATGGCCAAGGCCCTACCTTGTAGATGTGTCGAATTTTGATGTTCAAATTAGCTTGCAGCCTTATTCCATTTCTCTTCTTTTCTCACCTTTGAAATATTCTCTGCATTTTGTTTCTTATTTCAAATGCTTGCCTAAAAGAAAGAATTTCCAATTCATATTACAACTGAATCGTGGAGTGTTTCTTATAGATGATACACTAAACATTTCACACAACTTCTGTTGATATCTTAAAGCCATATTCCATTTACACAATCATATTGGTTGTATCAATCACTTGATGTCTGCAAGCAGAATATTAAAGATCAAACAGACCCATTTGTTTCAGTATGTAACTTTCGCGTGTTTTTAGCAAGTATGCCTCTGAAAAATGTAGCACTTGCCAGTAGGAACTTCTAGCAGAATATTCAAAGAAGGTTTTTTTTTTTTTTTTTTTATAGAGAAAGGTTTCAAAGTACATTAATGGAATGAGAACATGTAGGAAGAATAATTAATTAACGGGAAATAAAATAAAAAACGTAAAATTGAGATCAAAGGAGATCTCTGCTGAAAAGGGAGACATCCGAAATATGTCAAGCTCTTCCAATATACTCTTGCAGCATTGATCAGCAATGATTACTCTTCTGCAGTAGCACTGGCAGCGCTAAGATCCACTGAAAGATCGAGTGCCTGATGCATGAAACAGAAAAAAATGAAGCAAGGAACGAAGAGTAAGGAATGATATTCTTCCACAGGCAAAATACCATTTAAATAAGTATGAAAGAGATATTACCTTGCCAGTGATCCGACTGTACATGGAAATCACGTCTTTTACTGTTGATTCGAAGTGTGTTGTTGCATCATAACTCTGTAATATAATTGAGATAAAAGTTTATGTCAGATTTCCATCCTTTATGAGTCTTGAAAATAGTTTAGATAAAAATCGGGAAACAAAATTTACCGTTGATATGTAGCAATTATCATCGTCACTCTTATTTGTTGGTTCATATCTGTCGTACATATCATAAAATATCTCCTCAACAGGTCCCAGTAGTTCGATCCCAGGCTTCAATTCTATCTCAGGCTGGTCAGTCTCTGCCTCTGTTGTAACAAAAGCAATGTACTTGTCTTTTGGAGCTACATTGTGAGTATAGGAGCAGCAGAACAAGTACCTGCAGTAACGGTAGAACAAAAACAAGCGCACTTTGCAGTCAATAGTCAAGAAATTAATACCAAGCAATAAAGAAAGATTCAAGAAATTAATGTAAGAATATCTGCGCTTATCTATATATATATTAGTCAAAATGAAAGTTTGAGCAAAGACATACATGTCTGATTTACGCCCAAGTTGCTTCTGTGGCAGAATGACCTGGGCCGAGTGTGAATCACTGGTATGTGGAATGGGGTGACTCATAATGCATATAGCACGGGCAACTCTGCCAACTTTTTGAACCTGATGCAAATAAAGAGCGGGATTAGAAAAGGTTTGTGAAGGCGGAAACAAAAAAAAGTACAAAAAAGGACTTGTTAGATATTACCTTGTCAGACAAATACGAAGGATCGCATACAACTTTCTTGCATTTAGCAGTTTCCCCTTCAGATGTCACACCAAAGGCTTTACCATTTTCATCGAACTCTACCTGGCAAATAAACCAAATTTGGGTTCACATGCATTTGTTAATTAAGTGGTAATGTATTTGGCTCGATTAAGATGTATCTAGGCATATGAATCTAGGCAAGTGTGTGTGAGTTAATTAGCTATGATTATTCATGTACTAGAATAGCTATAAAAGGAAGACTCCTACCCCATTTGTAATCAATCAAGTGAAGTCAAAAAATAACAAAGGTTGAGAGAGTCCTCCAAAACAGTTCATAAGTTCTTCAATTTGAGTCTTACAAAGTGGTATCAGAGCCATATGGCAACCACAAGTATCCAAGTTGTGCCTCGATTCAATGGGAAAAATTATGATTATTGGAGCAACAATATGAAGGTGTTGCTAAAATCAAAAGAGCTGTGGAGTATTGTCAATGGAGGATATGAAGAGCATGAAGATGAAGCTGCTCTAACACAAGCACTAAAATCCCAAGTTACATCAACGGGAGGCCGTGGTTCTTATCATGGTCGTGGACGTGGAAGATATGAAAATTTTAGAGGACGAGGTCCTAGTAGAAGAGGAGAAGTCTATCAAAGCCACCACAATAGCTCAAGACAAGAAGAAGAAGATCAAAAGTCAAGGTTACCGCAACAAGGAAGGGGACGTGGATTTCAAAGAGGAAGAGGTCGTGGCTATTTTGAATGTTTCAATTGTCACAAACCAGGCCACCTTGCTAGTGAGTGCTGGCACAATCCCAAAGAGAAGAGAAATGAGATTGGCTATGTGCATGAAGCCAAGAATGAAGAAAATATCAATCAAGATGCTTTGTTGATTGTTTGCCAAGGCGAGACCGATGATGTATGGTATCTTGATAGCGGCGCCAACAAGCATATGACCGGAAACAAGAACCTGTTGTCCAACTTAGTTAAAGGAGATCATGGGCAAGTGAAGTATTGATGATAGCAAAAGCACATCAGGCTATGTTTTTCATCTTGGAAGCAGGGTTATTTCATGGAGCTCAAAGAAGCAGTCAGTTATTGCTCTATCCACTACAAAAGCTGAATACATTGCTGCCTCTACTGCAGGATGTCAAATTCTTTGGCTTCAAGAAATTATGGAAAGACTCAAGCACAAGCAAGATAGCCCAACAACATTGTTTTGTGATAATAGCTCTACAATTGCAGTTGCAAAAAATCCAGTTCTCTATGGCCAAACAAAGCACATTCGCATTCGATTTCGCTTCTTGAGGGAGCTTGTGAATGAAGGAAGAATACAAGTGGAATACTGCAAGACAGATGAGCAGATGGCAGATATCTTCACAAAGCCTCTTGGAGCTCAAGTGTTCAAGACGCATGTAGCAAGGATGGGAGTCAAAAGCAAATTTGGTTTACGAGAGGCAATGTTGGCAAATAAACCAAATTTGGGTTCACATGTATTTGTTGATTAAGTGGTAATGTATTTGGCTAGATTAAGATGTCTCTAGGCATTTGAATCTAGGGAAGTGTGTGTGAGTTAATTAGCTATGATTATTCATGTACTAGAATAGCTATAAAAGGAAGACTCCTACCCCATTTGTAATCAATCAAGTGAAGTCAAAAAATAACAAAGGTTGAGAGAGTTCTCCAAAACAGTTCATAAGTTCTTCAATTTGAGTCTTACATCATCCTGAGTCTCAGATATGAGTAAAAGTTGCTGACACTAATAACTTGTCATTGTCTATAAAATTTCATAAATGTCAAAACTTACAAAAATTTTACCTTGCACTCTGGCTTGTTGAGCATGTAGGTGCCACCATAAACAGCACTTAAACGAGCAAATGCCTGCATATTATGACTCCCTACCAGTCAAACGAAACAAAAGAAAGAAAGCTCCACATGATTGACGTTTGTGAATGAAAACAAACCTGGGGTAGTTCTCCCAATCCATAAAGTGGATAAATATACGGAGATCCTCCTTGAAATCGTGCCAAAGACTCCGCATAAAGCTTTTGGAGCAGAGTGTCGTAGACCGATAAGTTAATCAGATACATTATGACATACAGTAGACCAAAATTAATGTCTGATTATAACTGAATACTGCCATGGGACATTAGTGTACCTTCATTCTCTTTATGAAATCCATTGCAGGCTCATCCAAGTAGCAATCATCTTTGTGGAGAGCCAAAGCATGACCAATAAAGTCAACAGTGTTGTCATCCAGTCCATACTTACTGCGACGAATTTAAAACAATGATATTTAATAACCCTTGACAAACAGAGAAACAAATGTAGGGTAAAACTGATCATAGGGTGAGTTGATTACGAGATGATATCTCGTGCAGTGACTTTGTTGAGGTCCAGCCCTTCATGAGATTTAGGGTCATTTTCCTCGTAGTCTTGCACATAAATGAAGAACTTCCGAGCACGACGTTTTTCAAACAATCCCATAAGTGGAGACTTCAGTGCTTCAACATCAGTAGCTGGAACCTTGTGGATCTGGGAAGTATAGTATATTATCGTTATTATTACCAATACGAGACGTAAGAGAGAGATTTCCATGGAAAACAAACCAACTGCTGATAAAATTGTTAAAATGCAGCAAATAGACAGTGTACCTTCGATTTATTGTACACAAAACTGCCATCAACAGCCTTGAAGTTCAGATACTTAGTAACATCGGTGTGAATGAGGACTCGGACCAAAGCCCCATTTGCCATCATGAACTGCCAAAGTACATAGCAGTCTAATAAGAATCTAATTTAAATCAATGATATTTCCATACCTGTCTTGGATCTCTATCCAGCCTCTCAAGAAAGAGTTCCAAGGAGAGCAAAGGATACCTTGGGTATCATATCGACATTGTATTCCCTGCTTGGTCCCAAATGTTCAGGAGGCTTGTCATCACCCCTGAATCGCTTCCACAACTATCAGCCAAAAAACAGAAGCAATCAAGGATTATCAAGTGAAGCTTGATGACATAAGAATGTTATACATGTCAAACAAACAAGGATGATACAGATGATACAAATAATATACCTGGGTAAGGCTAAGTGAGGTTGACTCGCCTCCATAGTAATCATTCCGATCCATATGCAAGACCTGCATCCAAAGTGAATGAAGAGCTCATCAACTGAACGCTATATTACAAACAGAACTAGAAAAATACAATTCAAAAAAGATAAACTTCATGATTCTCAATGATTTTGACATCAAGCCAGCACTATTTTGACATCAACCCAGCACTGACCCCTACCTTCCTCTTAAGTTTCAGCTGAATTATTAGTAATTACATGCTGAAGTCCAAAGCTATATCAATATCAGGAACTTTTACAGACTAGAGTCCAGAGTTAGAGACCTGCGCTCGGGCAGAAGACTTAGTGTCTTATGACTTATTGCATCTAATGACCTTGTTGGAGTAGTTGATTAGTTCTGGATGTTTTCCATGCTCTATTTACATTAATCACTTCAATCACACACAAATTCGTCCATGATCATTTCAATAGGAATATTATAGTAGAACTTAAGGTTAGCCATATCGACAGAATGGGGAATGCAAGCCATGCACTTGCTTTGTTTCTACACTTCACATCTGGAGACAAACAACAAACAATTTTTTTTTTTTTTTTACCTCAAGTGCCATACTAGAACTCAGAGTCCCACAAATACAAAAGCACATGTTACCTAATCCAGGCAAATATAATGTAGACAACCCGGATGAACATCTTAACTCTCTCAAGATGCCATCTTTAGCTGCTGGTTTCATGATCAATCAAAAAGTGTAAAAGTTTCTCTCCAAATTTTCTTGGAATTTAGTTTTCATGATGACCATAATGGTTTCCTTCAAAAGTTTCATTTTTCACATAAAAAAACATTTGTGTAGTTCAACTTATTTAGCTGCAAATAAGTAAATGTCAAAAATAGAAGAGAAAAAAAAAATCGAATTTTGGTGTATGATGTACAAATCACAAAACTGAATAAGATTAAATAGCTTATATTTGTAGATCAATCAGATCCAAATGGAGCACAGATTCGTACATTGTAACATGACCAAATTTCTAAACATTGATTGCTCTATACATGGTCAAGCAACAGAAATCAGATTAAAAGAAGAAAAGAAAAAAATGTGAGAGTAGGAAATCAAACAAGACTTACTTTAAGTCCATCGACGGAGAGAAGACCACTGAGGATACATTCCTTGAGGCCTGTTCCTAGGACTATAACATCGTACTCTTCATCCATGGTGATTCACAGATTGATAGACAAGGTGGTGGTAAGAGATGGAGAGAGCGGGAGAAATATTTGTTATTTGAAGAGAACTGGTCTTTATATTGAGAGTTTATTATAGTTAAATGCTGGTAATTGAACAAGCTTCATTTCAACCATATTTCGCGCCTGAAGCTGCAGGTGTCATAATTTGTTTCCACTTCTTACCAGGATTTTGCTTCTTGCATGTTTTTGTCAACCATAAAATGGTGCATTGTTATAGGACTGGTGCTTGACCGCGTATCAAGCCATGCCTATACGATTAATTGGTCTAATTTCTAATTTTCACAATATTTAACTTGAGTTTTGTAAATTTCCATTTATTTACCCAATATTATAGCATCCATAAGATGTAAAATCTATATACTATATAGTGGTGAGGTTGTCATTTCTAGGGTTGGATCCCTACAAAAGCTTGACCACAAAGTGAATGAGGATCAGATGTGTTTGTGCACTAATATTCATCAGATAAATAGTTAGATTTGTAATAAATATATACACTATAAAAGTCCACCAATTGTAGCTCAGTTGGTCGGATATTCATTCTCCTTGTGAGAGGTCGCGGCACCAGTTAGGGTTTTGTGAGTTTTCGCCCGATTATTAGGAGCACATTTGCTCCGTCGTTGATAAGCCTTCGAGTATTGAATGCAGCTCTGTCGTTGATAAGCCTTCGAGTATTGAATGCAGTTGTTTTACACTCTAACCTTGGTCTATGCTAAGCAGCAAAAATCATATACAAATAAAGTACTTAATAATCAGAGTTGAATGTTTACAATCATTAGAAACCTAAACATTGACGAAAGAACTCGTTAGGGTGCTCCAAATTTTTTGGAAACATCAATTTGTTAAGGATCATCAACTCACAACGGTCATAACTAACGATGTTTCAAAGTAGTAGCGTCACCTCTAATAGCATCTATAGTAAGTTCAATGTAATGTATTTATTTCTCATAACAACAAAAATATTTACATTAGACCACCAACAATCGCTTCAAAGCAACATAATAAAATTTGCATGTGTGTCTTAGCGGGTATGACCTTAAACATTATAGGGTTCACCAATTGTAACTCAATTTGACGGTCATCCATGGGTCTGGTTTGGTTAACCTTATAGGATCAATTTTGGATTAATAAATAAATAATATCAATTATCCAAATTTAAAAATTTAAAAAAAAAAAAAAAAAACCCTTAAATTATAGGCGCAGTCTCAAATGGAGCAGACAACTCACAAATAGCTCAAAATGGGCATAGTCATAGCCTTTTAATGGTCCAAGGCCCCTAGACTCTGTTTTTACCAACTAGTTTTGTTTTGCAGAGCAGAGGTGTCTTCTTGGGTGAACAATATGGGAGCAAAACCACCATCACTGTTCTGCCTAAAATGGCCATGGGATCTCTCCAACCAAACCACGAATCACTGTAACTCTAACGACCCACCATGGGTTTTCAAGTCAATGCAAACCCTCGGCTTGGTCACTTCCAATCTACTAAACTCGGCATCCAAAACCCTAGACCATTCCATCAAATCCTTGAAACCCTCACTTCAATTCAACAACAACCCCAAACCCGAAAAACTGACGACTGCAAAGAAGAAACCATTGTCTCCTGCAGAACAAGCTGAAGCAGAGCAGCGAGCCTTTGCTTGTGCTCTGGCGAGTGGGAAGGAGGCGACGGTGCTGGAGTTTTACTCACCCAATTGTAGGCTTTGTAGCTCGATGATGGGATTTGTAGAGGAGATTGAGAAAAGGCATTCTGAGTGGCTTAGTGTAGTCTTGGCGGATGCGGAGAATGACCAATGGCTGCCTGAGGTAATTGTTTCAACATTTGAAGTTTTTTTTTTTTAAGTGTTAATTGTAATGTTTGTAGTGATTAAAGGGTCAATTTTATGGTTTAACTGTATAATTGGATACTGTTTTGCGGTGAATGTTGAGGATATTATTAATGCAACGAAAACCCTTTGGGATTTTGATTGTTTGCTCTCTTAGGAGAAAATGGGATATTGGGGTTTAAAATGGAAATTTTTTATTGTTATAAGATGATATAGAGTTTGTTTTGTTTGTTTCGGAGGGGAAAACAATCTAAAGTCTATTTTGAACTTAGGTTTAGAAGATCGCATATTTAGTAGTCAAAGCGAGTGTGAATGGCACATATAAGTGTTGTAACTGTGAAGGGAGCTGAGAGTATGTATGAACTACTTGAAACGTCTCGTAAGTTTAATCCAATGATATTGTCAATTTAAAAGATCGTTTAACCCAATGAACTTAATGAAACAGTCGATTTGAAAGATGTATTAACCCAATGAACTTGGTGAGACGGTCAATTTGAAGATATTGTCTTCATACTTCTGTTGTAATTGGAGCAAATACTAGGATTGTGAAAAGGTGGAAATAGAACAAGTTCCGGGCTAGTATGTATGTTAGTTGTATCACAAAATTTTATAATATCACCAGAAATGTCATGTTGTGTGAAAAATCTAGGATGCACCGACTCGCCGGAAAACCTCCGTATCGCGTGTCAACTACGTGTCTGACACGGACACGCGTTCGACACGCGCTCGACACGTATTGGACACGTGGTCAACGGTCAAAATACGTTGACGGATCCGGACACGGTCCAGACACGGTCTGGACACGTTGACAGATCGATGGGCATCTCGATGGACAGATCGATGGACATCTCGAGAGGGAGATTGAGAGATCTGTCGAGAAGGAGGGAGATTGAGAGATCTGTCGAGAGGGAGAGGGAGAAGGACCGATCGATCGATAGAGATCTGTTGAGAGAGAGATCTGTCGAGAGGAGGGATCGATCGATCGATCTGTCGAGAGGAAGGACTGATCGATCGAGAGGGACTGATCGATCGACAGGAGGGACTGGTCTTCTTCTCTTTTTCTTCTTCTCTTCGATCGATCTGTCGAGAGGAGGGATTGATCGATCGAGAGGAGGGACTGATCTGTCGGCTGATCGATCGAGAGGAGGGACCGAGGGACTGATCTTCTTCTACTCTGGTCTTCTTCTCTTCTTCTTCTCTTCGATCGATCTGTCGAGAGGAGGGACTGATCGATCGAGAGGAGGGACTGATCGAGAGGGACTCTTCTACTCGGATCTTCTCAAACAACAGCCTTCATCTGGTCTTCTTCTCTTCTTCTCAAAACAGCAAGAGTTGAATGCTACTCTTGGTCTTCTTCTCAAAACAGAAAAACCCTAATACCCAACTTAGGCCTTGAGATTGGGCCATTTAAAACTATTCTTGGACTAAACATCTTTGACCAAGCCTCAAACTAACTTTTGGGCCTTTTGCTTCCATGTTTTTAACAAAATTTAGTTTTGCCCCTTGGGCCTTTTGCTCATTGTTTTACTCATTTTATTTGCATGTAAGCATTTGAAGTCATGTATATGTTAAAAAAAATATATTAAAAAATTAAGTTTGACCGTGTCGCCGAGTCCTATTTTTTAAAAAATTGCCGAGTCGCCGTGTCGTATCCGTGTCCGAGTCCGAGTCCGTGCATCCTTGGTGAGAACAAGGTTAAATAAAAGTCGAAAACTTGGTTCTGTTAGGTGAAACTTGTGCAGTTATATTTATGTTCTGTTTGACTAGGATCATTTGTTTCACGCACAATAAAAATAATGAATTAGTTTGTATTGAGTTAAGAAGAGATTTAAATGGTAATTTCTCACTGTTTCTTTTAAGAGTTGTGAGATGAATATAGGAAGAGCAGGTTGTTGAGGATCAACCATTAGATGGTATACATGAAATTAGGGGCTTTCAATTTCAATTGGAATATCTTTCTCGTGTTTAAACCGCAAATAAATATAGGTGGTTCTTTGAGAGGGTTGACAAATGCGCTTGAGGTATGAAAATGTTCATTACTAAGCAATCTTTCTTGGATCATCTCCCCTAGAAAAGCTGATTGCACTAGGATTATTGCCTCCTTTCATTTTTTTTTCCTTTCTCAAATCCTTTATCTTTGTTAGTTGCTTTGGCATGTGCATAAGCCATTTTCTACAGTTGGTCACAACACTCAAGATCTTACTTGTTATGATTTGTATGACCTCTCATTGGAGCATATCATAGTGGCATTCTACATGAGATATTTTGCAAATCCATAGTGTATTCAGGAGAAAGGGTAGGTAGGTGGTATTCTTCATTCAGCCAGTTTCACTTACTTGTCTAGGTAATAAACCATAAAATACCTCTTGAGAGAAATCTCCTTTGGGATGAGTTTGCATGGAAATTGCTTCCCAGTGAGTTTATTACTCTTGGAGCCTCACAACCTGGCTCCCAGGGCTTTTGTAGATTCTCTTAACATAAGATCTAAAGAGAAACACAATCATTTAGTAGCATAATCATCTGAAGGGGTATGATGGGCGTTTTCTTGCACACGGCAAGTTGGGGTTGACGGGACCCCACCCTATAAATAAAAAAACTGAAAATGCTGGTGTAAAATGAACAAAACCCTTTCCTGAGTACTAAAATTTGCAGAGTGAATGTTTGCATTACTTTGAATTTGGAAGGAAATGTGTTTATGGTATTAATTGTTTAAAAGAAGTTTTGAAAAGATCTAGGGCGTTTAGTTATCTAAGATGCTGTTCACGCCTCTAGTGCATGCATGATCATCCCGGTATGTTCAGAATCAAGCTCATTTATTAGCTTCAGATGTAATGTGTGTGTCAAATAGCATTCTAACCTAGTGTCGTTCATTGACGTCCATCTATTAGACCTCTTAAAAAGTAGGATTTTTTTGTTGTTTTCTTGAGTAATCAGATAAAGATGCTGCTGAAAATGAAACTTGTAAAAATAGACTATGCCAGTATTTTTGGAATTTACTAAACCTAGGGAGCAACGGAAATGAATCAGAGGTAAGGTATGAGGTCCGGGAACTAGGGCTGAAAACCGAACCATCGGTTCGGTTTTTCACCTAAACTGTGAACCGAACCGACCTAGGTCGGTTTTAAAATTTTCAAACCGAAACCGAACCGACCATTAACAAAACCGATCCGAAACCGAACCGATTCTAATTTATGCAAACCGTAACCGAACCGAACCGACTAAAATCAAACCAAAACCGAAATAAAACCGAACCGACCGACTATTTTAAACATATTATATTATTTATATATAAAATATATATTATTTATTATATATATTCGGTCGGTTCGGTTTGATCGGTTAAAATTACATAGAAACCGAAAACCGAACCGACTACTTCGGTTTTGAATTTTTTAAAACCGAAACCGATCCAAACCAAATTTAAACCGAACCAATCGATTCGGTTTTGATCGGTTCGGTCGGTTTAATCGGTTTGATCGGTTTTTTGTTCAGCCCTACCGGGAACAAGGTATCTGTATCCAAGACGGGTGGGATGGGAGACCTAGATCAGAGTTGCACAATCCAAGCAAAATGCCCTCAGTGGAAAGAAGTTCAATACCCCTAGACTTTCCTTCTTGATAAAGGAGTGAAAAAGAAGTGGTATCACGTAGGTTTAGATAACATTATGAATCAGATAAAAGAAAAAAGGGCAATGTCCCCAGTGTCATATCACGTATGTTCCTTGCTTTCTAAATTTTCCTTTAGATAACATTATAGAGAAGGAAAAGAACACTTTGCTATGAGGCTTAATCTGGTTTTAAATTCACTAAACATACCTTTCTACTAATGCAAAATTAAAGCTGACCACCTGTTTTCCTGCAGCTTCTCCATTATGATATCAGGTATGTTCCTTGCTTTGTGCTTTTGGACAAACAAGGGAGAGCACTAGCAAAGACAGCTGTCCCAAACAGTCGAATGCATGTAGTTGCCGGACTTTCTCACCTTCTCAAAATTAAACAGTCTCAAAGGAACAAACAAAAGGTTGCACCTTGAGGTGGTTTCACCAGAGGTGATTGTAAATTTCAGTGAACTGTGTCTTCGCATGAACTCTGCTGAACAGACCCTCAGATGCACACAGGGAACACACATAAATTGGAAAGAAAGACTGCCCTTTTGGGGGATTCTTATCCATCTGATACTAGGGTTCCTGCAAATAACATCTGGATTCAGATGAATTGTTTATATTGTAGACTGTTGTGGCCAACACGGCTACTGAAGATACATTTCGCATTGTGCTTTAAGTAGAAAAATGATATTTAATTTCAGGGATATCTTATTTTGCATCATTAACTTATTTCCCCCCTTTCTGTAGCATTTGTTGTTCTCTTCATTTTATATCAAGAATAAGGGACATTTACACCTTTAATATTTTGGAGATTGCTCATCAGCAGAAATAAGCATTGAACAGTTCATATACTGGCAATCACCGAGTTCAAATGCACTTATCATTTGGCATTGGAAATGTACAAGTCTGATTTCTGAATTCCACACAGCAGTGTGGACGATCTTAAATTAGATTCAAATGGAAAGGTGGTGACCATCAATTAAAAGAAGCCATCTTCTACTTACTTTTTTACCATGTCCCAATCAATTAAAATAAGTAATCTTCGGTTTACCTCTAAATTGCGTTTAGGGATGGAATTTATGTCTGACCGTAAATTACAAAGATCATAGCATGTGGTGTATAAGGGAAAAAAGGTATTATTTATGTTATGCAACAAATGGTACTTTATCATCGCAGAATGAGTCTTGCCTGTTCGGCATTTACAAACCCTAAGACTTACCATCCGAATGTGGCAATGTTTTCTTTGCAAAATTTCCCCCAAACATAGATAGTGGCAACCCAGCGCTGAGGCTCACCAAAGAGCTAGAATCTTACCCATGTTACCAAGCCAAGGTAGAAAATGAAACTTGTGGTGCATTCAACATTTCATGAAGTTAGGTTACTCTCAATACAAGGTCCACACTGACTCCCTTTAAATGCTGTCTCTGCACACAAATACAGCTATAACAGAATGGAATTAAACCCCACAGCAAGAAGAAGGAATAAATAGGAGCTACCAACAACTGAACCCAGAGGCCAAAAACTGAAGACACACAATCATCGCTACATGTTCCATGGTACAGAGCCAGAGATCCTATACCATGTTGATGATGATGATAATGGTGATTGTTAATGGCCATAGCCATCCAAATGACCATCAATAGATGATGATAGACAACCTTATCATCATGCCCATACATCAAAGATGGCAATTTCAATTTTCAACAAGTCTTTTCACACATACATAAAAAATTAAAGAATAAAATGAATGAATAAAGAATCAAAAAAATAATAATAATAATAACAAATAACTCAAAAAATCCATTTTTCTCATATATTTCATATGGAATATCAAAAATCCATTTCACATAGCCATTTCACATTCATCAAAGATTTTAAGAACCCCATTGTTAAGAAGCAGGATTTGAGGATGGGTTTTGTTGTTGAGGAGCAGGAGGAGGTTGATCTGATTTCTTTGGTTGCTCCACATTTGGTATTGGAATTGCCATTGGCACAGTCTCACTAGAAGAAGTTGAAGTCTGATTGTTGTTGGCTGGTGGTGGTGGTGGGTTGATTCTTCCATCAATACAAGAAGAGCATTTCTTCTCAACCCAACCTTCCAAATCATACTGACGACCACCAATAACTCTCCTTCCATAGCAAAGCCTTCCAATCAATGCTGAGATGATCCCCAAAAATGCAATCACAAACAGAACAGCAATCAAGGCACCAACAGATCCATGGCTTGAGTGAGTTGAATAAGCCTCTTGAACAACACCCATTGCTGGTGGTGGCTGCTGGTTCAATGGCTCTGACATGTTAGAGGGTTTTCTTAAGGGTTTAAGACTATGGGGTTGGAGATTTTGATGATTTATCTCTCAAATAGATGAAAACAAATTCATGGGTATCTCAGTCTGGATGAAATATATGAAAGGGTATCTTTGAAATGACATTTTTTTTTGAAATCTAGTAATAAAGAGACCAGAGCTTTTTGGTTCTTGAATGGTTTTCAGACTATTAAGTTGAGGGTTTTTGATGGTTTTTTAGCTGAAAGAGATTTGGAAAGATTGGTGGTGTGATAAAACCTATGTACTTAAAGAGATGAAAATCCAAACTTTGGAAGGGTTGGAAGGTAAGATTTTGGAGGGGTTTTTTCAATGATCCTACTCAGAATTTTTTGGAAACAAAGTTAAAAAGAAGAGTGGGGAGTGGACAGAAAATGAGAAATAGACTGAGAGGCCAGTAAAAAATAAAGAAAGGAAGAAAGCTTTTATTTATTTATTTAGGTTTTAAAAAAAAATTAGGAATGGCGTTTGATAAAGATGAGAAAAGGTTTGATGAATGAACAACTTTATAAAAAAGAATGAATGAAAAACACTCTGATCCTCTGCTTCTGATTGTGTGTTTAGATTGCTTGCATCCGGTATGTTTGAGTCCCACCGAGTCCTTCTAGACTCTAGTCAGGCTGGGTTTGGCGCTGATTTTCACTTTCGATAGGCATTTTTACATTTTTACCCCTCTTTCTTTAAACACTCTTTAAATATAATCACAATAAAAATTGAGCAAAAGGGTAATTTCGCCTGACCAAGGGCCAAACTCAGGCCTACTAGAATTTCTTCAAGTGATGATAGTGTAACATAGCCTATTAAAGCTACCTTTTATGACATAAAAGGAGATAATAAAGCACCATTTATTTGTCATAAATTTGGTCAATAGGATTTCGATATTCATTGCATAGATTGTTCATGAGCCTTGAATCTTAATACCTAAGGAAATTTTGGTAGCCCATGGTTTCAACGTCGGTCTTAATTGTGTATTAAAAAAATATAATTAATTCAATACATCAGCTTTTTATGGTTAATTGTTGCTGCATTGTAAATCCAAAATTAGGTCCCCGTGTCTTTTGTGACTAATCAAACTTATGGATGACCTTTGAGATGTAATGGTTAAAAACAATTAGAAGGAAAACATTTGTCTCTTGATATTTGATGATGGTGATAATCTTTGTTTGTTTTTCTATTGGTATTCCTTCTTATTTGTTTAATATGTATTTTTTTTCAATGATTGGAGTGTTCAAACTCTTTCTAGCATGGAAGCACCTTGTCTAGAATGAAAAGTCCTGAGGGCAACGATTGTGATTTCGTTTTTCAATGTAATTTTGGTAAGTTAATTTTAAGAAATATTTTGTTGTGCATTAAAAAAATGTAAAAATTTGGATTGTAATTTTGAAATAATCAATATAATTTAAATATTTTAAACTCTTAGATATTGCATAAAGAGTATCACCAAACTCATAATATCACAAACTACACATTGCATATTTTAATACCAAACTAATAATATGACAGGTTAAAATATAAGAAAATTGAGATTGACCTCATGAAAAAACTAAATATTTTGCATTTCGAAAGAAATTTCAATAATTCAAAAAAAAAAAATATTTCATAATTTCAACATTTTTCGATAAATCACATTTCTTGTTTAAAGGTGAACACAATGATGAATATATTTTTTACAATAAATACCATATGACTTAAAGTAATGTATCACATGACCCCTTGTAGTAGTGGATATTATAGTAGTGTTTACTACTTTAACCAACTTATTTTATTGTAACCAACATAGGAAGAATGTTCACATGACCCCTTATCTTTTCGAGAAATCACTTTAAGGTAATGTTTACTATTTTAACCAACTTATTTTTATTGTAATAGGAAGAATTTTTTAGGGCAAAATGAAAAATCTAAGAATCAGGCTGAAGACACTTTTCTTGTTCCCCCACTTTTCATTTGGGGAACGCACGTTATAACTGTTTAGATGAACACATGTAACTCAATCAAAGGCTATGTTAACGTCGGCTCCTTCAAGGATTTAAAAGCTCTATTTTATTTTTTTTAATTTTTACTTTAAAGTGCCTCGTCTTAGTCTTAGAGTGCCGCATAGCCATACGCTAGTCAAGGTGAAGATTATTACACTAAAATCTATACCATAAAAGAAGAAGAAAAAGACACCTTGCCAAAGCTCTAGACGCGGACCTTGTCACCTCACGCGCTACCTTGCCCCTGACAACATAAAACAAAAGTGGCACCAAGAAAAGCCAGTTTAGTTTCTCTTTCTTCACGACCATGGTTTAAGGTACACAGTTACTTCATGGCAAACTTCATTCTCGACCCAACCCAACCCAACCCAACGGAGTGTTATGGTTCGGATATTCCTGAGTTTTCGAGCAACATATATACAGTAACTACAGATATTGACATGACACTTTCTTTTAAATGAAGTATAAATTTGGAGTATCATAGTAAACTCTAGAGTTTATATCTTAGCACTAAAGTAAGTTGTAATCAACTTTTGGTAGCCGATTGATAAGGATTTTTTATGTCATGTAAAAGACTTTCCACACCACTTGAAAAGGCATGCATTCGCAATAGATATTTGACACTTTGCGCCTTTTCAAATGGCGTAGCGTTTTGAAAGAGTGCTACACAATCTAACTCATTGGAATCTAATGGTTTGAAGAACTTGAAGAAGAAGAAAGTGGTTTTTACATCCCCAATGATCACAAACTACTGTGGATGTTGATTCAACAATACAAATCAAATGGGTCTACTGCAATAGAAGTACTGGAAGTGGAAACATCTTTGATGGCTAAAATTGACTTGTAGGGTGCTCTTAGAGACAATGCGAGAAAGCAATATTTCTTCACTATATTAACACCATTATATCACAATAAAATGCTACTGGAGGCACTGATCCAAATCAGCCTTTCAAAACTCCAAACAAAACTCAAGAAATCTCTTAAAAGAGAAAAATTATTTCTTTCAAGGAGTTTGTAAATACATGGCAAGTTTTTGTTGTAAATGTGGTCATTTGGAATGATTACTTGCATTGCTTGTGTGCCATAAACAATCGGATTATAGTTCTAGGGTTGGAACCTCGCCGAATACATTTCATGATTCCCCATTATTCAACTCCTAACGTACATTCTGAACAAGAGACGATAGTTTTCCATCTTGTGACCGATGATCATTCTGCAAGTTAGGTAACACAACTGTGGCATGCTCCATTTACCACTCACACGCCATCACGCCCATGGTCATTTATTACACGTGATTTCATCGAAAAATCATGGGTTGATCACTAAGGTACCGTGATTTCATCTACAAATTATCTGTATCTAAAATAGTAAGTTGAGAATGGATAATAAGAACCATATAAACACGTCATTAACTACTCGCATAATCCAAATGTACTAGATTAACCATCTTATTCATTACATATAGAGCTCGAAATAACATAGAAGGTTACACAGATTCCATCAACAATCAGTAAAACAAGCACATATAGATGCCTAGATTTTAATTAACAAACCTACAGTCTTAACTAATCTCTCCATTGTTTCCTGTCAGTACACCAACATTGCCCAACTTCACCATGGACGTTGCAAAGTCATTAGAGAAGAAATGAGGGTACATACTGTAGAATTAACCATGGAGGCAGTGTCTGTGTCACCCATAAGGGCATGGTCGACTCGAGTAGGCCTTGGTTGCTCATAACATTATTAAAGTACTCGTTATCGAAATTATAAACACTTACAGAGTCCAATGGAGCAAGTTTGTTATTTGAATTCGCATTAGGACACATGCTTTGTAAACTTTGAAGCATTGATGATTCAAGCATGGGGTCTGGTTTGCCTGAGCCTTTGAAGTTGAAGAGCCTTTGTGAAAAGGTGAAGCACTGAGCGTATCCAATATTGTGTCCACCTAAATGGGATGGTACAAAATATATAAATATGGAAGACATTATGAGTACAAAGATCGATATATTTGCAGAGAAAAGATTTCGCAGTACATCAATTTTAAACATCAGTCTCTCAATGTGGATTATGACATCATCAAAGTAGACCACCCACATTAAACTTGTCCACAGTTGTATATATTATGATACTTAAGCTGCAGTGAAATCACTTTGAGCAAAGGTGAGGATTGACTCACAATCCAATTAGTAGCTAAGTGACCATATTTTATAATTGCTAAAGTTAATTTTGACACACTTTTCAATACTAATCATTATCTAGTTAATAGATAATGAATTGTATTCTATTTGCCCGTATTAAATAGGTCTTATCTAAAAACAGATAACTTTAATGGAGTGTAAATGAAAATGATCTATAAAAAATAATGAAAAGTTTACTTGTACGTAGGAAAGAAAGCAACAAAGAAATGGTTAAGATGTTAAAGTAAAAAAATAAAAATAAATAAAGAGTAAGAAATTGATTTCAATAGAACCTGAGAGCACCACGACATCCTGCAAATCAAGACCCTTGGAGGTGAACTTGGCTGTAATGTTCTCTAGAGACTCAAATGGTGATGGTATCTGATCGTTTGGTGCCTGTCGACTTGCAGTTCTGCTATCTCTCCTACCTAATGGTACAGACCAATAAGGCCCACCTGTCTGAAAATACAAACAAAAAATTCTCAATTTTCTCTTACAACAAGTTCCATGTGCTTTTGACTGGCAGCATCATGAGAAAACAGCTCAACTCAATTAGGTCATAAACCCGCAATATAGATTTAGTTGAAATAGAAAGAAAAGTTTCAATTCAACAATATAATGGAAAAATAGTATGAGAAAATAAGAATATGAAAAAAATAAAAATGGAAGTAAGTTGAATAATGAAGTTTTATGCTATAACCATAACTTTGGAATTGGTTGTAAAAATGTGATTTGATCGGTGAAGGATCCTTAAATCAATACCAAACACTTTTAAAGTCGTTTTTAACTTTATCATGATCAGATCTAGAAAAGACATGATTCATTATTGTTGATTCTTTGTGAACAACTTATGTCACTTCTTTAAAAGTTTAACCAAGATTTCAAAAGTTTACAGAGTTATTTAACTTTGTTTGTAGCCGATCCGTACCAGATAAACGGAATCTCTTGCAGCAAGAGTCAATACATCAGCACAAGAAACAGTTGATGGGCAAACGCTTTCTACAGCAGCCTTTATGTTGTCTATGACTTCAAATCCTCTCGCGGAATTTCGATTCGGACCAGCATTTTTTCCCCCCTGAAATGTGTCTGTATCATCTAGTAGTACTGATGCATCACAGCCCTATTACACATCATAAGAAAATTGTAAAAAGGTAAAACTCAAACAGAATCTCTACCTACAAAAGTATCACATGCATTTCACAATTGTTCCTTTGTAATTAATCAAAAGAGTGATCAGTTCAATAGAACAGTAAATTACATACATCAACAATACAATCATGGAAATGCAGCCATCCTCGTCTCATTCATAACAGCTTTCCATACACCATTTCTGACAATTCTCTTCACATACGGACATGTGTCGTCATAGAAATTATAATCAAGTTGGGAGGAGATAAAGGGACTTAATGATAAGATGAGAGTGAGCACAAGAATGGTGAAATAGGGCTGATTTCTGCAATCCATTGTTTGATCTCAAACATGTGCTCTCTGTTTGATTCTAAATGATGAGTTACAATGGATCCTATGAATTATAACCCAAATTTATTTATAGAAGAATAAAGTGCCTTCATTGGCCAGTCTTAGAGTCGTAATGCCACTAGAGCCACCGCCAAACAATAAAACATGAAAAATCCATAATGTTGTTTAAAAATAGCCATATGCATCTATTTACTTTTATATTAACAAGTAAATGACGCTGCTTATACCATTAGAGGCCACTTGAGCTAGGAGTGTTCGACCAAAAATACAGGATAGCTACTAATATTAGTTCAATTTATAAGATTTCTCTTGTGATTGATTTTCAAACTACAATTTTCATTGTAGAAGTCTGCTTGTAAGATAACATGTGTTGTCCTAAAGTTCTCATTGATATCTATAGAATAACTTCCAAGTGAACAGTTGTAATAAAAATATGAAAAAAAAAAAAAAATATATATATATATATATATGATACAGCAATCGTGGTTCTGAATTAACTATTTCACTAATTTGAAATGAAGGAAAAAAATTTCAAGGCATGTCTAAATCAGTGGCAATGAATGTGAGTGGTGCGTTTGTGAATGGATACTACCCCTAATTTACCTCCGAAGGCATTATCAGCTTCACTGAATCTTTGTGCAATTTAAAAATCAAAGCACTGACCTAGATACGTCAGTTATTAGATACTGCAATTGTCCACCTCTAGCATGAACAGACTGAAGAAAAGGTAGTTTAGTCACTCTAATAGCCCACTACAAGAGCATTGTCTTGACTGCTAAATTTGTCTGTTTATTTCATTCATTCCTTTCATGTTCCACTATAACCAAGGTCAACCAGAACCACCAAATCGTAATTAAATATGCAAAATTTGTTACCTAAATGTTACCCTTTTGTGGCTTGGCTAGACCAATATTCAGTAAGACATTCTTCTGTTTATACGCTGCCAAACCTAGAAAGAGGGAAGAAAAGAGAAGATAAGACCTAGGATTAGAACTCGCTGTGGTACTTGTACAAAGGACTAAAGGAGCTAGTGTTCTCATTAATTCTCTGGATATTTACCTATACCGTCATCATTGCCATCGTCTTCCTGAATGGTGATAATTAGAATTTTCTCAGTAATAAGTAATTACATATTGAAAAATGGGAAACAAACAAACACGGGATTATGCCTATGATGATGATGAAAAATATTCAGAGTATCATAGATAGTGAATGAACCAACATGTTATTGAAATCGTTAAGGTGGAAACATCTCTTTTACTAATAAGTAAATATGTGATTTCTTTCGTTGGGGGGGGGGGGGGGGGGGGGGGGGGGTTCTCTAAGTTTAAGTTTGAGGAGGTCTGATTTTCTAACCAAAAAAATAAAATAATGAACCTTCCTTGAAGCAAAAAATTCTGACAGAGAATGCATTTGTTATAACTCAAACGTCCTTCAACAAGGCAACAATATAAGTGTTAAACAAGTCACAAATAATACATGAACTAGGTAGATAAGTGCATGTTCACATAACTCTTAATTAATAATCCAAGGCAAATGTTGAGTTCAGGTGAAAATACAAACTGCAATCTAGGAACAACCTTACTCCACTTTCATATCGTACTGTAAATATTGCAAAAACTGTCAGTATTTTCTTCATATTTCCTTTATGGCTAATACTAGTTGTAACATAAACTAGTAACCTCTGTGAATCTATCTTACTTCATCGTCTAGTAGCAATTATCGTGATTGATAGATTTGAACTTGCGCATAAATGAAATTGAAATAATGTGATAACCGAAACCAAAGAAATTGACAATAAACGAAATAAACTAATAAACAAAATAAACTTTTATTCAATCAACTAAATAACAATGGGATACTTACGCCCCTTTTATAACTAACCTAACTTCTAAAACAAGAAACACACCCTAAACTTAATAGGAAACCAATGTTAGAACCATAATTGGAAACCCTATTACAATAATACTAGAATTTCTAAGACTGCTTAAAATACTTACTAAAAACTAAACTTGCTAATTATTTCAATTACATCAACCTCCCCGGGTTGACGAAGCTTGTCCTCAAGCTTAAAGGGTGTATTTTGTACCTTCTGCCACTAAAGAGATAGTTTGCCTTCACCATCAACTGGAGGAACCTGTTCCGTAGATTCTTGTTCATCAATGTTATCCGTCAGCAACTCAGATTTTCCTTTTGGACAATTAATGCGGAATGGCCAGTCTGACCACACCCAACCCAAAGCACTTAAGAGGGCCCTCAGGAGTATGTCGCGGAGTGGAAGTGCGTGGAAAGGGCGCCAATGTCCTCTTCTAAGAGCGATCATGCAACTGGCAACTGCAACTTTGTTTCTTTTCGTTTTGTCATGTACTCAGCCGCCACAAGAGTATCAAAATCCTATAATGTTAAGACAGATTGGAGTCGCGCATCCAAACCATGATAAAAACGAAATGTTGTTTGTCGTTCCGATTCGTCATGTTTAGCACGCATACACAAAGTACGGAACTCAGTTGCATAATCAATAACTCTACGCTGATTCTGAAAACCTCTCATCAACCATCCAAATAGTTCGCGCTTATAATCCATAGGCACAAAAATAGAATGCATCATCTCACACATATCAGGCCAGGAGTTAACAGGAGGAAATCTCAATGCTATTCACCGTGCACATTCCTCCTGCCACCAAAGATTAGCAATACTCTTTAATTTTGTAGCCACTAACTATATCGCCTTCAGACCACGAATGTCCTTAAAGTCAAGTATACGGTCAATCTCCAAGGACCAATCTATAAAAAATCACCCATGGCAAGTCCATCATAAGAAGGCACATCGAGTTTTAGACCTGTATCATCTTGACACTCCAAGACAATAACAAGTTGAGTCAAGTGATCCTGATCAAAATAAGTGTCACCATCAAAGTTATGATCACCTAATGTAGGTAGTCGAAAAGAGGATTACCGCCTCTGCCAAGTCCTCTACCTCATCCTAAAGAAGGGCCAAACTATCCTTTGTCCTAAGCAGGTGGCCAAGGCGGAGGAGGATCTTTGAGATGTCCATGTGGTAATTTAATCATATCTGCAACAGAAAGGGGAGATATCAAACTGCGCGACACTTCAGTAAAAAAGTCAACCTGAGGAGATGAGGGTTTTGTAATGAAAAATTGGAGCTGGCAGGAAATTGGCATTGTGGAAGAAAATCAGTGTTCAACCAGTTACCAGAATTGGGGTCATACACGACTAGTTGGGAATTACTTGGTGTTGTGTGGTATAAGGGCTCAAAGAGAACGCTTTTGGTCGAGGGTGAGAAAGTTTTAAATGTTGTGCGGCATAAGGGCTCAAAGAGAGCGTTTCTGGTCGAGGGTGAGAAGGTTTTAAATAACCGGAGGTGGCGTGGCTTGGACAACTGCAAGGAGTGAGTATGAATAACATACACGTGGTTGGGCAAGGTTAATAGACTTTAGGAGGTGCCAACACCCAATTTGGGTGGTACAAAACGGAGATGCACATAGATAAGGTTTGGTTGAATGAGGAGATCGACCCTTGTCGCTATTGGAACAAAATAAAACTAGAAGCAGGGAAGGGAAACAGATGGGGAAGGGAGTGATCGAGGATGGCGGAGGGTTGTTGACGACAGTCATTGGGGCAGATGGCGAGCGCCGGACTGTGGATCGATGAAAGCTGGTGGTGGATTGACAGGAGGAGGACCCTCATGAGGAAGAAGGCATGTGGTGAGTGATTGACCATGCATCGATCGAGCGATCGACTCTGTTGACGGAACTAACTTGGTCGATCGAGCAATCGACTCGGTTGGGTGTTCCATCGATTATAAAAGGTGGAAAGTTGGGTTGATCGAAACAGGGGATGGAGGTTGAGGAGAACGATCGATCTGGACTGAAACAAGAGGGTGTTGGTCGATGGGGCCGAGGTGGGAGGAGGGGAGGGACTAACACCACAGTCGACAGTAGTGGTCGTGGTCCCGAGATGCACCGCTTCATCGATAGCGCTTTTTGGGATCCCTGGGCTTCCACCAACAGTACACGGATCTAGTCCAACCTCGCTATGGCCTACTTCATCTATGTCATATCCTCGTTACCCTTTTTCATTGCTTGTTTGATCTATGTCGTCTCCTCTTTCATCTCCTATTGTAGATTTGCGAGTTGGGTCTGTCTCTCAGTCCTCTCTTTCTCAAACCTCGCATCCAAGGAACTAGTTGAAGCCTTCCATCCTTACATGGCTTCAATTGCCTTGGATATTTCTTCCTCGACCATCTTCTTAGCCTTTTATTTTGCGCAAGCATCTGATTTTGTCTTCGTCATGAAAAGGAACAAATTCAAACTTGTAAATAAACGAAATTGAAATAATACAATAATCGAAAGCAAAAAAAATGACAATAAACGAAATAAAATAATAAACAAAATAAACTTTTATTCAATCAACCAAACAACAATGGGCAATCTACGCCTTTTTATAACTAACCTAACTTCTAAAACAAGAAACAAAACCCTAAACTTAATAAGAAACCAATGTTAGAACCTTAATTGGAAACCTTATTACAATAATACTAGAATTTCTAATACTGCCTAAAATACTAATATTACTAACTGTTATAAGATATTAAGAGAATACTTTCTTGTGTATTTCATTGAAGTATTACATGTATTTATATACAAACTATTAAATCTAAACTAGGAAACTATATCAATTAGAATCTCTAATTGACAGCCTAATTGCCAGCCTATTGACAACTATATACACACCGTAACACTCCCCCTCAAGCTGGAGCATAAATGTTAATCATGCCCAGCTTGTTACAAAGATAGTCAGCCCGAACCCTATGTAATGCTTTCGTGAAGATGTCCCCTAGTTGTTCTCCAGTTTTCACATAACCAGTAGAAATCGAGCCTTGTTGAATTTTCTCACGAATAAAATGACAATTAATTTCAATGTGCTTAGTCCGTTCATGAAACACAGGATTAGATGCAATATGAAGAGCAGCTTGGTTATCACACCACAATTTCGCTGGTACTGTAGTTTTAATTCCTACTTCAGTCAAGAGCTGATATATCCAAATTATCTCACAGACAGACTGTGCCATAGCCCTATATTCAGATTCTGCACTGGATCTTGACACAACGCTTTGCTTCTTACTCTTCCATGGGACCAAATTTCCTCCAACAAAGATACAATAACCTGAAGTGGATCTTCTATCCATTTTGGAACCTGCC